>CM072807.1:56458022-57136237 GCA_037013495.1 Hippophae tibetana
CCGGTCTCGCTGATCGGACCTCCAACAGCCTTTTGATAATATCATCCAGTATGGCAGGGTCCATCTCATTTCCTCCCTGCCCCTGCGAGGCCATTGGATTGTATTTTGATCCTCGGCTTCGGCGTCAATAAGAAACCCTAGAAATCCAAAGAATGGAGAAAATTCAAAAGGAAATTTTCGTTCTTTTTCTCTCCCGGTCTGCTAGTGAGGCTTTCTCATCTTTGAAATTTGGCTATGATCGTGGGTCTACGCCCTAAGCGAATTTTCTCGGAAAAACAAAAGTAGGGAGTGAGATGAGATGTATTATTAACTTAAGCAACAATTTTTGAATTTTGTGAATTCAATTTACTTGTATTTTTTTTATTAGATTATGATAGTAAGGTGATGATATATAATGAAAAATTTGATTGAATGTATTTTTTTTTATGTATATCATTTATTGTAAAAATTTTAAATTTTGTGAAATCAATTTATATTGTATTATTTTTTTATTAGATTATGATAATAAGGTGATGATATATAAAAAAATATTTTATTTGTTTAAAATAAATTTAAATATGATAAGTAAAAATAAAAAATAAAAAATAAAATATGATTATCTAAAATAAGTATAAGTTTATTAAGAACAAATTTAAATTAAGTGTGATAACTTTGATTTATAAAATTATTAAATACATTAAATGATACATGTGATATAATAAAACAATTCAATTTTTTACTACATATCAATTTTAATATATTGTTTGATAGCTATTTTAGATGTTAATAGGTAACTTTTTTAGTTTAATTACAACTTCAAGTTGATAAGTTATATACCAATGAATTAAATTAGGACTTACTTCAGTGTCATGAAGAAGCGAGGGAGAAGTGATGGAATAAAAGTTTCACCAGAATGAATAATATCTATAACTTATGAATTATTATCTCAAATTTATTAATTATTGAAAGCATCAATAACCACTTTGTTGTTCTCTTCTGTATATATTGCACCATGTTTGAAATTGAGTAGATATTAAATAGTGGATTGAAAAGTCAAAGTTGAAGCTATTTCAAACAAAAATTAGTTTATAGATTTGGTCCAAGCAAACCACAAACTTGTATAATGATTAAACATGTTAAAGTCAACTATAGATAGTCTATTATACTAGGAAGTATCAAAGTTGAACTTAGAAGTATAAAGTTCTTAGGTATAAACTAACAACAAGTATTTAAATTCATTAATCTATTGCGAAATATTATAGATTGTAGCATGTGTAGATAAATTGTATTCTTCAAATAAAATCTTCTTTTGTAATCATAAAAACTTTTCAATCATAATGGTAGTGGTGAAAGTAAAAAGTTGACAAGACGAACCAAGAAAAAGAATATGCTTTAGTAGATGAAGAAATAATCAAATATAATTGAAAATATCCAACTTTTTGACAAAACTTCAATTAAAATTATAGTACCAATGTTTCTACCAATATCTAAGAATATCATATTTGATGAAAATATGTTCTTCAGTTTCTATCTCTTTATGACCAAGAAGGCAACTCAAATATGTAAAATTTAGGAAATGACTTTATAGTCTTTTCATACCTAGAGCACCAAAAAGAATCTTCCAAATAAATAGTTTGCTCATGGATCTTAACCTTTTAAAGTAATCGCTAGAAACCATATTGATTAAATAAATTACCCTTGGAAGCTATTTTAATATAAGCAACATTTACATAAAAAAAACTCTTAGATTCGGTGTTGAAACATACTATAATTTTTTTTAATTTACAATGGGTGGTTGAAGTCTACAAATTAGATAAGGTAATGCCAAATCTAAAAATTTGAATTAGGAGATTCACATTTCAATCTAATAAATATTGACTTTGATATAAATCATGCAAAAAATTAGCCAAGAGATGATAATTTTGAAAAAGGTTTACTAGTATTCAAATATTGATATATCCGAGCCATTTCATATTTTCAAAAGAAAAAAAATCATCTTTCAAAGCTTCCACAGTCTAGAAAGGACTTTTTTAGATAAAAGAATCTGCAGGCTTAGCTAAAACATTTAAGAAAGATTGATGTTAAAGATACTTACCCTTTGGATACTTGAAATCATAACTTTTGCATATGTTTGAAAATATCCAAGCACCTTCATCAAGCATTGCTTTGTTAAAATCCTCAAACTTTCTAAAACCAAGGCCACCATAATCTTTAGGCAATCAAATTTTATTCCAAGAAACAAATGCTAAATAATGAGACTTATTTAAAGTTTTTGTCCACCAAAATTTCTAACAATACTATCAGTCGACTCACAAATTTCAGTTGATAAATATAAAGTACTCATAAAATAAATAGGGATATTTTGAAGGACAAATTTAATGAGAGTTGTTCGGCCTACTTGCAATTAAAGTTTTATCTTCCACCTAACCAAATAAGCCTTTAGTTTGGGTAAAAGATCTTGAAATTCTTGTTTATTTCTTCCACCAATTGGTAGAGAATGATCAAGATAAGTAATAGGAGCAAAATTTTATGAGATGTGAAGAGAAGTGCAAATTTGTTGTTTAAGGGAGTTAGAAACACTTATATGAAAAAAATAAAGTGCATTTTTGAAATTTTATGGATTATCTAGACCAAAGACACTAATGATCCAAAAATTCTAAAGATTTGTGGTATCTAAGATATTTGCCATTAAAAAAAATCACAAGATCAATTGCATAAAGAAAATGAGATATGGACAAAGCATTTATGACAATCTTTACCCCATGAAGTATATTTACATTTTCAACTCTCGAAATCATTCTAGATGAACATTCTATAATAATTAAGAATAAATAAGAAGAAAGGGTCACTAAGTCTAAGACCATGTTAAGGCAAGAAGTTACTAAATGGTGAACCATTATGGAGAATAGAAAAACTCACATGAAAATACATTGCCAAATCAGAGAAAGAAATTTCTTAAAAAAATCCATTGATCTCATAGTTTGAATAAAAAATTCTCTTCCACTTTATCATAAGTTTTTATTGATCAAGTTTAATTCACATAAGCCCTCCTTTATTTGAATTTTTCTTAGAGATAATGATGCAACTTCCTGAGCAACTAAAGTGTTTTTAGCAATTCATCTTTCTAGAACAAATGCAGCTTGGAACAGGAAAATATGAGTGCTCAGAATCCCTCTTAAAAGTTTGATCAAAATCTGAAAAATAGTCTTATACAAAACATTGTAGAGACTAATTAGTCTAAATTGATCAAACTGGGTTTTAGGATACCAAAAATAAAAAGGCTTGAATTTTCAATACTTCACACCTAATGATAAGCCAACACTGTTTGTAGAAGAAAATGTCAAAAAAGAAGAAGAAATGAAATTACAAAAAATAATACTCTAAAAACTTATAATAATAAAAATAACATTCAAATAATAATAAATCGATTTAAATAGCTATAATTCAATTTAAACGATATCCAACTAAGAGTCATTCAAAATAAAATAATATATCATATTTTTTTAATCATGAAAATGTACTAATAAGTTTTTCTTGATGTATACAAAATGAAAAAAAAAATTATATGCATCATTTTATGTGTTACAAAGAGCTTTCTTTTCTTTTTTATTATGAAAACTCAAATCATTCTTCTTCTTTTTTTCCTTTTCCTTTTCCTTTTCTAAATTTTTCCTTTAATATTAGAGAGGAAGTTACTTTCACATATGAACTAAAGAAACTTTCTATTCTATATATTATTTATTATTTATTTTTTTATTTTAAATAAATATCACTAGAGTTATTCTATAATTTTTTCCATTGGTCATATATTTAGATCTAGTGTGGTAATTTCTTTACCTAACTCTTATTTACAGTGGCATTAGACATGTTTTGTCAAGTTTTTCTTAGATTTAAATCTATTTCTAGTACTACTATTTGAAGTTTTAGTGAAGTTCAAAAGCTAAATAATTTTAGTCATTAAATATCAAATTTTATTAAAGATTTATCATATTGTTAATAAGAATAGCCAAATTTATATGAAGATCATAAATAGTTAAAGAAGAATGCACAAAAAAATTATTAATAAATTTATTCATTATATTACATATCTATAGTTACAATTTTTGTGATAATTTTGATAATTTAATGTATTTTTGATAATTTAATTTAAATGTTATTAATGTATTTTTATTTTGAGTCAATGAAAATTATTTTTTAAAAACAAATGTTCATTTGTTACAATATAATTGGCTTCAATTAATAAGTGATCTAACAATTACTTCAACATTTAATATTTTTAATTAAACCTTCGATAAAATATTGATACATTACTTGATGCATAGAATAGTTTGATTCATATAACATTAATGATTTGGAGACGAAGTTGTGTGTTAGCTAAATTTTGGTCACTTTTTGGTGCACTATATTAGAGAGGTTAAGAATAATTGTATCGAAAGGAACTATATTGAATCATAATTATTCTTTTTAGTGTTTGTGATAACTTGTATTATATAGTCAAATTAAATTAATGATAAATATTTTAATAAAATAATTTATATTTAAAATAACATTTAATTTATTTTATGTAATTTTCTTATTTTTGAACGAAAATACATGAAAACAATAAAAATATCCATGATTTTAAAAAGATAAATTTATATAAAAATATAATAAAATAATACAAATATAAATTTATTTAATCGATTAAAGTACATTAAATCATAGTAATTTTAGTGCTTTTTAAGCATTCATCATCTATTACCACTCTTGCTTGTTGCTTTCGTGATGACTTGGTTTGACACACGAACTTGGCTCTCCTCTAAAGTCCACACTACTCATAGTGGTGTGATCAGTAACCAAAGACTAGTAATGTGTAAAATGAATAAAAAATGTTGCACAAAGGCAACCAACACTCGACATATGACTCAACACATAGAACCCACTTGCAAACACCATCTTAAGTACTCACCTCTCACATTTGCTCACACAATCATTAATCACTGATATCGAGCAAAACACAAGGTATTAATGATTTGAAAACAAAAGGACAAGATGTCAATTTGATAGAGTTTTTCTACCTCTCTTCTAGGTACCAAATAAGAAGAAACGATTTTGCATTTTTTCTTTCCAAAAATTGTTAAGTAATTTCCATAAATACTTGCACCCAAAATGAACAGATAACACAAGTGACAACTTTGACTTGCTCACACCCTCGCTTGTCGAAAATCAACATTCCACTTAGCATGCACACTATGAAAACCAATCATGTGGTGTGTGTAAACATGTTTGCATAAAAAATGTTTCTAACTATATGCATATGTGTATCATTGATCTGTTGTAACCAATCTTACATAAAGAAGGACAAATATACTAAGTAAGAATAAAACAAACACCATTTTTTACACACGAGAAACTAATAAACAGATACAAGAACAACGTGACTTATAGAGTTTGAAAAATAAATTCAAGAACTTTTGAAACTAAGAGTCAAAATACCAAGTAATTCACCACACTCTAACCCAACATTTTTAATCGAGAAAGAAATTGAAAAAAGAAAATAAAAAAAGAGAATGATGATAAAATTCAAAGCAATGAATAAAGAAACCATTAATTATAGATATTTTATTCTAAAGAAATAATAGTTATTATCATTAATAAAATTAAAGAAATATTTTTTACGTTTTGATTACAAAAGTGGATTTTGAAAAATAAGATTGAACGAAGAATCTAAAAAACTAACGGTATGTAGTTGTCCTCAAGGACAATTCCAACAAATTATTATACCATTGAGATTAAAACAAACTCCAGTTATTTTTAAAAGGTATATGAACAACATTTTTAAGAAATTACAAAATATTTGTTGTGTTTACATAGATGATATTTTAGTTTTCAGTAATAAATTAAATAAACATTATTTTGGATATTATTAATATTCTACAAGAATGTAGGAATAAAGATAAAATTAAATATTTAGGGTTAGAAATTGAAGATGAAAAATATAATCTGTAATCTCATATACTAAATAACATTCAATGATTCCCTAATAAATCAAAAGATAAAAATCAATTTCAAAGATTCTTAAGATATTTAATGTATATTGAGTCATAAATCAAAAAACTTGCAGAAATGTAAAAACCTTTACAAACAAAACTAAAAAAAAATCATGTTTGAAAATGAACAGAACAAGATACTTTGTATATGGATAAGGTGAAAGCACATGTTAAAAATTAACAATTTTATACCATCTAGGTCTAAATCATGAAATGATAATTGAAATAGATATTTCATAAGAATATCGAGAAGAAAGTTTTAAACCAAAATTAGATGATAAAAACAAATATCTTTGTAGATATACATTAGGATCTTTTCATGATTTAGAATTAAATTATTATAGTAATGAAAATATAGTTGTAAAAAAAACTATTAAAAAATTTAAAATATATGTAATAAGTTTCAATTTTTTTGTCATAATTAAAAACGAGAACTTTGGTTCTTTTCCAAGGACTAATATTGTAGGTAATTATAAGCAATGAAGAGAAATAATTACCTATGCCAAAATATTCAAGATTTATCCTATAATTCCCTCTTTTGATAGTAAGTCACAAGGCTAAAATAATCTAATTAATGATCAGTTAATTAGAAGCAATAAACTGAGAATAAATAAGACAAACACAAAGATAAATAATTCAAATTAAAATAGAAAATCAATCATAATTCAGAATTAAATAATATATTTTTCTTAGAATAAAGAAATTTTAGTTTATGTTAAAAAATAAATTTCACATGAATGAATTCACCATAGTTTTTTTTAAAGAACTAAAAGAAAAATGAATCATAAAAACAATCTACTTTGTGTTCCTCTGTCTAGTATCTCTATGCATTGTTATTCTCTTATCTGCTTCTCTTTTGCCCATATTTCCTTTGTTTTCTCTTTTCTTCTTAATTTCCAAGCATCGTTGTTTTTTTTCTTCAGTTTACGCCATCTCTGTTTCTGTTTTAGTTCCTTTGTTTCTTATGTATATATATATAAACCTATCCATTCTTCGTTAATCTAATATATATATATATATAGTCAAACGTTGCTTCCTATTTCCATTTTTTTTAGCTTTTCTTTTAAATTTAGATAAATTTTTATTTAAATTTGAGAGTACTTAGATAATACGCTTTTAAAATTTTGGATCTTTATTATCTTTAAATATGTAATAAAATTTAAATAATAATAATGAAGTCTAAATTCAATAAAAAATAAATAAAATTAGACTAAAGTTAAAGTTTAGAAGCGATAAATTATGCTAAATTATACAAGTCATCAAACACCCTAAACTTAAAAATTTGTTTGTCCTCAAACAAAAAGAAAAAAAACACCTATAAACAATATCAACTATACCTCATAGATAACTACCATCACTCATCAAACTATGATTTGAATTTAGATTTAATCATTAATAACTTACTCTTTGTACATCGAAGATATTAGGAAGATCAATAAAAAATTTAACAATTTGTCAAATAAGAGTTAAGCATTTATTTTAACCTAAAGCTAAGTTCTTGAGTGTGTGTGTGTGTGTGTGAAATATTTAATTTAATTCCAAACCACCAAAAAATTCAAATAAAAGTAAAACAATTGAAATTAGAAGAATTCTCTCAAAACTTAACTCTACAAGTCCAATTTTCAGAAATCCTCTCCACTAATGTAATCAATTACCAAAATGAGGGAACAAAAAGTCTCTAATCAAGGTTTTCATAATAGGATACAAGGTGATGTCTAAGAAAGAAATGGATAGAGAAAATCAAAGCAAACTGGGAAAATAATTGGTAGAAAAAAACAATAAAAAGAATATCTGCAAGTTTCACACCATAGTTCTTTCTTGACAATATGCTCATACTAATGACAATATTGTTGCTATACTCAATAAGTGTCGTGCTTTTGTTTTCAGCTACCTTGATGCTCATAGCATTTTCTGATTTACAACCACTTTAATCCCTTTTTGATTCTTTCCTTTCACTTTTTTTTCACACTTTGATAAAATAGAGCAAATATAATATGAATTATTTAATTTGAACGAATTTTCCCTTTAAATGCAAATTTCCACCAAAATATTTCTAAAATAAAAAATAAGGCTATGTAAAATAAGGCTCAAGGGGGTTGACTATGGGAATACACCATGCAATAATGACACGATAATTAGAACGGTTGAGAAAACTTTTTGATTGTGACAAAAAAATTGTCTAGATTCTTTCTCTAATGTTTGGTATCAACTAGTAATCCACCTCAAGGATCCATCAACAGATTCTAGAGCAAAGTAAGATTGAACTTTTCTAACCCAATTAATTCAACTCTTTCTCTTCATAGGCAAAATGGAATAAAGAAAAATTGACTATGTGCTCAATTATTTTCAGGGACAAAGATTTAAATCAAAATACCTACAAAACTCTGACTAACATAATAACATATTTTGTAAAAAGTTTCTCAAAACCATCATCAATCACAAATTTCAAAATCATAGCGATTTTAATCATACTTAAATACATGCTTGATAAGAAAATCCAACAACTCAAGACTATAAGAGTTTACACCCTCAAACCTAAACCAAACAATGTTTCCATTATAATTCAAAAGTGAGAGAAATTGAAGAAATGAAAGGAACTTCCCCGGTTTTATGGTGGATCCGCATTAGTTTGTAATTTTTAGCTCTTTATTCCTACAAAATAAGCTAGCATCAAAATCCAAATTATTCAAATAGATAATAAAAATAAAATAAAAGAACAAAATAAAGTTTTATGAGTTGCCTTTCATAAGCACTTTTTTTATAGTCTACAACCAGACTTTTCGATCTTCATCAATTAGGATTTCGAAGAGAAAAAAATGCACAATTTCTCTCCACTTGTTCTCCATAATAGTGCTTCAATATTTGATTGTTAACTCTGAATATATGCAAGGCCTTGTCCTTTAAGTCTATTGCTCCAAAAGTGGAAACTTTTTCAATTGTATAAGAACATATCCATCTTGCCCAATACTTTTTATTGGTGTTGACTATTTTTCAATAATATTATTGATTTCTCGATTTGAAATTTCAGCTTGGTCATTAGTTTGAGGATGGTAGGCAAGTGGTATCTTGTTCTTCACATCATATTTAGAGAGAAGGTTATCGAACAACTTGTTGAAAAATGGGTCCCTTCATCACTAATAATAGCTCATGAAGTGCCAAGTCTTTTGAATATATTCTTATGTAGAAATTTGAGCACTACCTTTGCATCATTTGTTGTTACAGCAATTACTTCCACCCACTTTGACATATAATTGATTGCTAATAAGATATAAACAAAGCCAAACAAAAGAGGAAAAAGACTCATAAAATAATTCAACCTCTAAGATATTTTTCGATGGTAACTCCTGATGTCTTGAAATATTTCTCATATGCTGGCACTGATCACAAGTTTTTACCAAAGTATAACTATCACGAAAAATAGAAAGCCATACAAAACCACTTTGAAGTACCTTAGCTGCTATTCGTGTTACTCCAAAATGTCCTCCATATGATGAGGAATGGTAGTGAGGGAGAATGACTTACATTTCCTCTTCAGAAACACATTTTTGGATGATTTGATCAGAGCAACTTTTGAAAAGCATCCCAAAGATAATATTTCACATTATGCAAAAACTTCTTATGTTGGTGGTAAGCAAGATCTGGTGGCAATACGCTACAAGCTAGGTAGTTTACAATATCAGCATACCAAGGAAGCTTGATCTCACATGCAAACAACTACTCATCAGGGAATGCTTCTTGGATCACTAAATTTGGTTTTATTTCCTCTTACTCCAACTGAGAGAGATGGTCAGTAACTAAATTTTCACTTTCTTTCTTATCTCGGACTTCCAAATCAAATTCTTGAAGAAGAAGGATCCAACAAATCAGCCTAGGCTTAGCATCCTTCTTGCCAAACAAATAACGAAGTGCTACATGATCAGTGAACACTACCACCTTTGTACCAATGAGATAAGACAAAAAATTGTCACAAGAAAACACCACAACAAACATCTCCTTCTCAGTTGTTGTATAATTCAATTGGGCTTTATTCAATGTTTGACTTGTATAGTATATGGACCTAAACAGGTTGGTTAGCTTTTGTCCTTACACTGCTCTAATTGCAAAGTCACTTGCATCACACATTACTTCAAAAGGTTGAATCTAATAAGGTATACTATTAATGGTGTTGAAATCAGTTTCTCCTTGATTGCATTAAAAGCCTGCAAACAAACATCATCAAAGTCAAATGTAGATTTTTTTCCAAGAATATTACATAAAGGTTTAGAGAGTTTAGAAAAATCCTTTATAAATCTTCTATAAAATCCCGCATGTCCTAAAAAGCTTCTAATTCCCTTCACATTCATGGAGGTGGTCATTTTTCTATGGTTGAAATTTTAGCTCGATCAACCTCAATTCCTTTAGATGACACTCTATGGCCAAGCACGATCCTTTTTGAACCATGAAATTACACTTATCTCAATTTAAGATAAGGTTTTTTGATCTTAACATCTCTACAAATAAGAGCTAAATTATGCAAACAATGATCAAAAGATGTACCAAAAACTGAAAATTCATCTATGAAAATTTCCATTATATCTTCCACCATATCAGAAAAATAGCCATTATGTAACGTTACAATGTTGTTGGGGCATTGCACAATTCAAAAGGATTCTTTCTAAAAGAATATGTTCCATAGGGGCATATGAATATAGTTTTCTCTAAATCTTCGAAGGCTATGGCAATATGGTAATACCCTAAATAACCATCTAAGAAGTAATAATAGGGATATCCAGCTTATCAATATAACATTTGATCAATGGATAGAAGTGGAAAATGATCATTTCTTGTTGCTTTGTTTAACAAGTAATAATAGGGATATCCAGCTTATCAATATAACATTTGATCAATGGATAGAAGTGGAAAATGATCATTTCTTGTTGCTTTGTTTAACTTGTGGTAGTCCATACATACACACTAACCCATGATTGTTCTTGTAGGAATAAACTCATTGTTGTCATTTTTCACCACCGTTACTCCACCCTTTTTTGGTAAAATCTGCACTTGACTTACCCATGAGCTATTTGAAATAACATAAATAATTCTAGCATTGAGGAGCTTCAAAAATTCATCTCTCACAACTTCCTTCATTGCTGGATTTAATCTTATTTGTGGCTCAATTGATGGTTTATAAAGCTCCTCCATTAAAATCTTATGCATACAAATGGAAAAACTTATATATTTTATGTCAGAGATAGTCCATCCCAAAGCTGTTCTATTCTCTCTTAACACACGCAACAACTTTTTCTCTTCTTCGGGTGTAAGTGGTGTCGCAACAATCACTAGAAAGGTGTAACTATCACCTAAGAATGCATAACGAAGATGCTCATACAATTGCTTCAACTATGGAGTTGTAATTTACTACACTATTTCTATAGAGATTATAGAATCTGTCTTTCCTACCATTGGCTCCAACCTATCCACTTCTTTGCTAAATGATGTAACCTGCTGCAATGTTTCCAAGGCAAACACACAATGGAGAAATTCTTCACTAACAAAAGGTAAATCATATTCATAAACAACAGAGTTATTGAAATCATAAGCATGAGATCAAGTTGTGATACATCATTCTAGGTGATCGACTGACATATCTTCTTGAAAGGCTTTTTACTTTACATTGTTCAATGATATCTACCCGAAAACAATTTCTTGGATCTTCTATAAATCTCATGGCTTCGTAGATGTTGAACGCAACATCTTCCTTTTTCATTCTCAATGTTAACTCACCCTTTTAAACATCCATTAAATCCCTTCTTATAGCCAAGAATGGTCAGCTAAGAATTAGTGGGACATTTTGGTCTTCATCCATATCTAACACCACAAAATTAGCAGGAAAAATAAATTTATCCACCTTTACCAATACATCTTCTATAATTCCACGTGAATACTTGATAGATCGATTTGCTGGTTGCAAAGAAATTGTTTTTTATTTCATCTCTCCAAGTCCTAATTTCCTATAAGCATAAAGTGGCATAATATTAATGCTAGCACCAATATCACATAAAAATTTATCAAAAAATGAATTTCCAATAGTGCAAGGAAAAGTGAAATTCCCTGGATCTTTTAGTTTTTGAGGTAATTTCTTTTGAAGAATGACATTGCATTCTTGGACATGATGTCCTTTGGGAATTTGGCATAATTGGACATTTTTTTCAAGACATATGTAAAAGGAATATTTATGTGAATTTTCTTAAAGATATCCAAAAACTTAGAAAATTGCTTATCTAATTTTTGGTTTTGAAAGTGTTGAGGATAAAAAAGCAGAGTAGAGAGAATATGAGGATTGTCAGAAAATGAAATTGATTGAGGCATGTCAGTCTCTCTTAGTGTATCATCAACAATCTCTTCTTCTTTTACTTTATTATTGTTTTGTCCATTGTTTGGAGTTGTAAGAGTGGATTCGGTTTCCTTTGATGGTAATTTCTCAATTTCTCTTCCTTTCCTAAGTGTAATGGCCTTGCATTGTTTCTTTGGATTCACTTCTTTATTACTAGAAAAATTTCTTATTTGTTGGGCACTGATGTTCGTGGCTAGTTGTCCAATTTGTACTTCAAGATTTTTCATAGTGGCTCCCATATTGCTACAATGAGTCTCAATGTTATCCAGCCGTGAATCACTATTTTTAAACCTTGCTTTGGTCTCCTCAACAAAGGAAACCATGGCATCCTCAAGTGATATCTTCTTCTCGCTTAGTTGAATATCTAACCCTAGAGGAGGTTACAACACATTCTTTGTGTTCCCATAAGAAAAATTCTCATGATTTCGAAGCCTTGAATGGTAGTAATTTGGTATAGGATTACTATGATAATTGTAGTTCTGATTGTTGATGTATTGAACATGTTCTTAACTTTCCCATTCATCAAAAATTTCATACTTGAATTTGCAACATATTTTATACTTTGTGGTACTCTTTGGGTTGTCAAGGTTGAAATCTGATGAGATAAAGAAGCTACTTTAGTTGAAAGGGCAACAAACAGCTCCAATTCATGAATCCTGGTAACTTTCTTAGCCATAGATCTTTCAATTGGCTATTGATAGTTATTTGAGGCAATTTATTCCAAAAGAGAAGTAGCACTTCCAACTATCTTTGACATCAAAGTTCCACCAGAAGTAGCATCAACTATGGTTCTAGTTTTCCCATTTAACCCATTATAGAACATCTGAACTTACTACTAATCTAACAATCCATATTGAGGGCAATGTCGAATCATATCTTTATACCTTTTCCATGCTTCGTAAAGTGTCTCAAAATCATTTTGTATGAATTGACCAATCTCACTTCTAAGTAGGGCTATTTTTGTAGGTAGAAAGAATTTAGCAAGAAACCTTTCTGCCATGTCTTGCTAACTAATGATGTTTCTCGGTTGTAGAGATTGTAGCCAACCTCTAGACTTGTCCCTCAATAAAAAAAGAAATAATCTCAGTCTAATGGTGTCTTCAGTAACACCATTCATCTTTACAATGTCACAAATCTCCAAAAACATTCCCAAATGAATATTGAGATTATCAAGTGGTGATATGCTAAATTGAGCTTATTGCACCATGTTGATCAACGATGGTTTAAGCTCAAAATTATTGGCATTAATGGTCTGACATCTTACACTCGAGTAATTATCATTCACAATTGGTCTTATATAATCCTTCAAGGTGCGTGGTTGTTCATTATGTTTTCCTTCAAACATGGCTAGTACTTTCTTCTTTCTTCGTGATCTAAAGTTTATTTCAATATCTGGATAAAAAGGAATAATGTTTCAAGTTCTAGCATGGTGCATCCAACGTCAAAAACACACTTAGAGAAAATAAAAAAATATAAATAAATGAAATAAAATTCTAAATTAAAACCAAGATTATTACTTTATATCGATATTGACAAAAATAAGACGAAATCAATCCCCAGTAATGGTACCAAATTTTTTATCAGTGCAAAACTACAAGTACACAATATCATAGTCTTATACTAAAGTGATAAGATGAGTATTGTCCTCAGGGATTGGTAACTTACTTTTGACAAATACCAAAATTATACCAATCTAAATTTTATCTAGAGAAGTCACTAAGTTAGTTGAAATTGGAATTTAAAATAAAATCAATTTAAAAAAAATGTGCAAAATAAAAGAAAAATGTTCGAAAATTAAATCAATGGGAAGAAACCTCTAGAAAATCGATTTCACCTAATCCCTAATTATGTTTTACTCATCTAGCTAATTGAATTTAATTCTCTCTATTTGTTAGCAATATTCAAAAAATATCCAAAAACCTTTTTCGATAATCAATTAGAAAACATTCTTGTGTAAATTGATGAACAAGAATGTTTCCAATATAACAATTATTTTAATACTACACAGGTTCATACAAGTCCTTCGATCTTTATATTTACCTATGCCAAAATATTTTAGATTTATCCTATAATTCCCTCTTTCAACAATAAATCACAAAACTAAAATCATTTAATTAATAGACAGTTAATTAAAAGTAATAAACTGAGAATAAATCATAGAAATATGAAGAAAAATAATTCAAATTAACATAGAAAATAAAGCTTAGTTCAGAATTAAATTATATCTTTTTCCTAGAATAAAGAAAATTTAGTTTATGCTAAAATTAAATTTAACATAAATGAATTCACCATAATTTTTCTAAAAAGAATTGAAAAAAATATGAATCACAAAAAGAATCTACTTCGTGTTCCTCTTTCTAGTGTCTCTTTGTATTGTTATTCTCTCTAATTTGCTTCTCTCCCCTCTTTTCATTTCCAACGCCCCTATTTCCTTTGTTTCCTCTTTTCTTTTTAATTCCTTAGCACCATTGGTTTTTTTTTTCTGTTTGCGTATGTTTCTATTTCTTTGTTTTTATATATATATATATCAAACACTATCTTATATTTTCGCTTTTTTAGCTTTCCTTTTAAATTTAGATAAATCTTTATTTAAATTTGAGATTTTTTATTATGAGTGCTTAAAAAATACTAAAATTACCATGATTTAATATACTTTAATTGATTAAATAAATTTATATTTGCATGATTTTATCATATTTTTATATAAATTTGTCTTTTCGAAATCACGAGTATTTTTTATTATTTTTCAGGTATTTTAGTTCAAAAATAACTTAAATACTTGAAGAAAAAAATATCGGAGACAATATATCACAAATATATTGAGAAAATAAATGAAAAATAGTAAAAAAGATGGATTTTTTTTGGACAAAATGAGTCAAAAGACCAAAATTGTGCACATAGACATCCAACCGCACCGAGAAACAAGACCAATCCCGTGTGCACCCACGGGCGCAGTTGCCCATCTCGTCAAGTTCCGCGCGCACGCCAGTACATTCCTTACCCAGTCCCCCGCGCGCCAACCTATCCAAATACGTCCAAATTCAAATTTTGAAATATTTTTCCCCCATTTTTGGCTTTTTCCTCATCTATAAAAGGACAATTTTTCCCGTTCCAAAACACACAAATTTTCTAAGCTCTTTCTCTCTCTAGAAAGTTTTCTTTTTTATTTATTTATTTTTTTAGTTTTTATTTTTAAAGTTCACTTTTTGAGAAGAACTAGTTATGTTTTTATAAATTTTTAGTTTTTGATTCATAAGCAGATATGCAAATCCATTTGGAGGTTTTCCAATAACAAAATTAACATAAAACTATTGTAAAGATTATTTTAATGGATTCTTTACTGTTATCATTTTATGTTTTATTCATCTATGTTATATTTAATTTGTATGTGATTAAATTTAACATGACTGACTATTTGTAAATATGATATAATTATAACGTTGTTATGCTTACAAAATATTAAATAGGTAAAACACTTTTATAAAATAAATGGATTTTGTTTTTATTCAAGATTTTATATTAAGTATGTTAAAGGGAAAAACATTCTTTTTCATTACAAACTTAAATCTAAAAATTAGATTTTAAGGTTTAGTTATTTGGTGTAATTTAAAGTAGTGCTTTTTTATTTGTTGGTACAATCGTTAGGTAATTAGAGTGAAACTCTATTTGAATTTTTTTTATAAGAACTATTATTCGAAAATGTATTGACGATATATTTTCAATATTAGTTTTAAAACTTGAAAGTTAGTACTTGAAAAATTAAATTCTTAAGTTTAATTTAGACACCTTGAATAAAGTTTAATAATTAGATGATTTGCTATTTTCTTAAAAATAAAGCTGAAATTTAATATTTAATTAATTAATAGATCATGCCTAAAGATATTAGTTAGTTAATATTAAACAAAAGAATTTGGGTTTTGCTTAAGGACACTTTCATACCAAAAAGAAAAAAATCAACAAATACTAATTTATATATTTAATAACTTAAATAATATGAGTAAGTATAATTAACTTAATTATTATATCCTTAAATACTCCACTGTTATGAATGATAAAATTTGTATTATTGTTTATTGAATTTATATCTATGTTTATATTTATTTTTTTTGTTATTAGATTAGGAAATAAACAAACAAAAATATCGCGACAAGATGTTTAGGATTTAATTTTATTTTTAAGATTTTGAATAATAAAATAAAATCATATATATTCCTTCCTTAGATCGACATTGGGAGTCTAATTATCATTTTCTATAAAATGATAAGTACATTTGCAAGAGTTTTACAAATAATAAAACCATAAAGAGTATTTTCGTAAGATCGGTATTTGCAATGTCGGTCTTGCGATTCATCCATCACCTTAGACAATATGCTTTTAAAATTTTGGATCTTCATTATCTTCAAATCTATAATAAAATTTAAATAATAATAATAAAGTATAAATTCAATAAAAAATAAATAAAATTATATTAAAGTTAAAGTCGAAAAATGATAAATTATGTCAAATTATACAAGTTATCAAAGATTGAGAATATCAGTAAATTTAAGGTGAATTTTAAGAGTAATAACATGAAAAATTATCAAGAATTAAGAAATATGTTTGTTTTTACATCAAGAAAACCACTAAGAATCACAAATACATTTACTGCATTAAAAATCGAAAAGATGAAGATGTGTCATCATCTGTATTATCAAAAGGACCATCGAAAGTAAATGATAAAGAGGAATAAAGATGTATAAAGATGTATAACCCTTATTTTCAGCCAACGTGTCATGCCAAGAAAATTAAAAGCATAAATTCAAAACCCAAAGCATAAAGTTAAATGAATATTTAAAGTAGGAGTAAAATAATGATTTTTCACTAAACAAGGATTCCTTACCCTACAAAAGGAATCCTTATTTTCATTAATTGGACACAACTTTAATAATAGAAAGCTTTATATTGTAAAAATTATTCATCTAACAACTATGTATCTAAAAAATATAAAAGGTTAAGAATCTCTTCAAGATTCTTAGTTGACTTTTAGAATTGTAATATCGATTAATATTATGAATAAAATAGAGTATATTCACTTTTTTTTCTCTAATAAGTCTAATTTAGACATCATATTATGTATGTATGCAAAAGTTTCACCATTATCAAGATGATATTAAGGTTTGAGCAAGTTCAGGCATATCAAGTATAACAAAAGAAAACAAGCAACAGAATGGAAGGTCGTAGTGAATCCATTAAATTTAGATATGATAATTATAATTCTAAGTTAAAGATTTTGAATAAATAAAATTGATAAACAAGAAAATGAATATAAATAAACTAATCATAAGTCTATATGAGCATAAATATAAGAAAATTATAAAAATAAAGCAATATTTTGATAACAAACTTAAAGATTTGTCTTTAAATAATAATTTATAAGAAATAATAACTAGTGTTATAAAACAACAAGTTTTAATTTGGTATTAGAGTTATAGAAAAGAAAAATTAATCATTGAATAAAAAGTTAACAGTGTTAATTATTTAAAGGGATTAGTAATATTAACTCAAAATGGAGAGGATATACATGAAGTAAAAGTTTAGAGGGTGTCATTGATATAATGACAAACACAAAGGAAGTTAATGATAATTATCTATCAAAATAATTTCATTATAAATATATATTTAAATTAATATTTAATTTTTTAAAATAATTTCTTCTTACATTTTAAAATTAAAAAAAAATATTTAATTTAACATAAAATAAAAAGGCGAAGACACATAAATTTTAAAATTAAAATTATAGATATGTTAAGTAAATTTTTTAGTACGATTTAAATCCATACTTATCGTTGATATTAAATTTTTCCATAATTATATAATTTTTATTATCTACAATATGATATCATTTTATAATTAAATATATAATTGTATAAAATTTTATATAGTAAGAATCTTTAATAATTTGTAATAAATATGGCTTTTGTTTTGTTCTCGAATTTACAATATAATGCTTCTAAATTAATTCATATTTCCTCGTACTATTTCCAATGTCATGACTTGAAAAAAAAAGTTGCTAAATTATTAAAAAAAAAAAAAGCTTATTAAATGAACTCAAATAATATTTAACTGAGTGATAGAGGGATAGTTGTAAACATCTTACTTTACTTTTTTAATTAATCGATGAAAGAAGAGTAACTAATAAATTAACTACATTTGTTTTGAACAGTAAAAGCTTATGTATTAATTTATTATGTAATCAATAAAAAAATGAATTTTAAAATAATTAGCCAGAAAAAATATTCATATTATCTAATATAAATAAAAAATAAAAAATAAAAAATTATAATATAAAAAATTATTAACATTTATCTACTAATAATTTATTATTTTATTTATATTCCTGTTAAAAAATAAGATTTAAAATAATTAATAAAAAATAATAATAATTATTTTAGAATATATAGATAATTTTATTTATAAATTTATAATACATTATTTAAATTTATAGATTCTTGGAATTGGATTCTGATTTTGGTGGCTTATGTTTCGTATAGGATACAGATTCTATGACACATACTTTATTTGATAGAAAATTGAGTGGCTTATATATATTTACTACTGTAGGAAGCACCTTCGGTTCTCACTTTCCTGATCTCTCAGTTCAGTTTTGAAATGCCGTGGAGACCCACAAAATCAAAATACAGTAAAAAAATAACAAAGAATTTTCATATTCTTTTGGAGATGTTCTCCACCGTTACTTTATATTGTTCTCTGCCTCATCAGATTCTAATATCTCAAAACTCAGTCCAACTTTTTTCCTACTCTTCTTTCCCGTTCATTCTATACTTCTTAATTTATTGCTTTTCAACCCAAGAATTTCTATAAAATCACTTTCTTTCCTTCTTAAATATTCTCTCCATTCCTATTATTATTATTATTATTTAAAAAATTAATTTCTCTGTTCCTTTATTTTGAAGCCGTTGCTTAATTTCTCTCTGTCTATCATTTTCAAGAATGTTGGCACGGTTCCAATTACTTCCGGTGAAGTCTATATATACAGGTGGTTTCCATCGCCATGTCTACTACGACTTCAGATGTCAACCACATTTCTCAACCTCGCATTCACGGTACTCGCTCCGTCTCCTTCTATTTTCATTTTTCTGGCTTCATTAATTCACTTGATTACTCTTCTTTCCTTCTATGTGATTGAATTCAACTTAATTTTTTTTTTTGTTTTTGAACAATCATAGATCTAACATTGATTGCAAAGTTGAATATAGTTAATACTTTTATACATTTTATCGCTAATTCTCACATGTATTAATTTTATACATCATCATATACTTAGAATTCAATAATTAAGTTATTAAAATTTGAATATAATATCTACAACTATGATATCATAAAGTTAGTTTATTATTGACTCTTAAACTATTGAGAAAAGCTTTAATAAACTTAGAAAACTTAGAGAAGAGAAAGGAGATAAAATATAACATGGTATCAATTTCTTATTAAATCTGTTTGTATGCTTAGCACTACTTATAGGATGCTAAATGCATTTTGTTAGAGCACATGCAAAACAATTCTAACAAACTACTCAAGTGTACATGGCTTGACAGTTACATACACACTCAAGTTAACATCTTCCCTTAGTCTTAAGGTTGCTTAAGGACTGTAAGTTTTGTTTTGAATTCTCTAAATCCGGTTCCAGCCAATGCCTTGGTCATTACATCAACTATTTGTTATTAAGTAGGAGTATATTCAACAGACAATTGTCCAACAACTATTTTCTCACGTATAAAGTAAAAAATCGATCTCCATATGCTTAGCTTGAGCATGATAGACAAGATGCTTGGCACGTACCATGCACTTATTATGTTGTCACAGTAGACAACAAGTGGTTGTATCAGTTGAACTCTCAATTCTTTCAGAACTTTTTGAACGCAAATGAGTTCTACAATAGTGTGTGCCAAGGCACGAAACTCAGCTTTTGTACTCAATCTTGATACAACCTTATGTTTACCAAAACCCTAAGAAACAAATGAACTTCCAGAGTAAATGCAATAGCCACCAATTGATCGTTGATCATCACAACATGATGCCCAATCAACATCAGCATAGGTAGTTATAGCAAGACTGCTACTCTTGCTTAACAACAAACCATGATTAGTTGTGTCTTTCAAATATCTCAACAAACTCTTGGCTGCAATCCAATGTATATTAGCAAGGTCTTATAAGAATTGACAAAGTTTGTTAACATAAAAACTTATCTCAAGTTGTGTAAGTGTACAATACTAAAGAGCACCTACCACAGTGCAATACTAAGTAGGATTTTCTAAAGGAATTCCATTAGTTTTTGATATAGATTATCCAATAATCATAGGTGTTAATGTTGGCTTAGTTTCATTCGGTTGAACTCTATTAAGAAGATTCTTGATATACTTGGTTTGGGTTAAATGAAAGCCTATGTAAGTTCTTAGAGCTTCCATTCCTAGGAAGAAACATAGTTCTCCTAAGTCTTTTAAAGAAGGCATCGTTAATCTTGGAGATAAGAGTTGAAATGAAATCATTATTTGTTCCTATTGTCAAAATATCATCAACATACATGAGGATCACTACAAACATCCCATCATGATTATAAATCATCATTGAGACATCATTGTTAGAACGTTTGAATCCCCAATCACTCAGGCAACCACTCAGCTTCAGGAACCAGGCTCGTGGTGCTTGTTTTAAGCTATAAATGACTTTCTTAAGTTTACAAACGTAATCAGAAAACTGAGAGCTCACGAATACTTTAGGTTAAGACATGTAGACTTCTTCTTCAATATCTCCATTTAAAAATATAGTGTTTATATCAAGTTGCCTCACAATCCAATCTTGCGATAGATCTAAACTCAAGGAAAAATTTATGGTTGTAGGCTTCGCTACAGGGTTGAAGGTCTCAATATAATCAATGTTCTTTGTTTGCTAAAAACCTTTGGCAACTACCCTAGACTTGTATTTTTCTAGGGACTTGTTCGGTTGGAGTTTTGTTATAAACGTCCATTTATGACCAATTACCTTTCCATATTTAGGCTTAGGAACAACCTCTCATATTCCATTCTTGAGCAAGGAATCATACTCACTTTGCATAGAATTCTTCCACTCTGGTATACTTAGAGGCTCAGACATAGAACGTGGTTAAAAAAGCACAACAGATGAGAAACTTTTAGGCTTAAACTTCTTTCTTTGCTCTAGCAACCATAGTGTGAGTATTATCAAGGTTTGGTGGATGATCTATGCTAGTGAATGAAGGCAAAGGTAAATCAACACTCAAAGAGATACCTAATAGATCAAAAAATTGGTTTGAACTTATGAACCAAACTGAATAGATGAGTTATGAACAGATAAAAGAGCTAGCAAGGTTGAGTTCTGTGTTCAAGACATAAAATTCAAAGTCTAAGAGGGAGATTGTTGGGTCGTAGAGTCATATGAGTTAAAGGCAAAGTATTGACTTGTATCTCTAATGGACTATTAGGAATACTGGTTTCTAATATGAATCCAAAAGTATCAAGAGATGTAACATAAATAGATCTATTAGAAGATACACTATTTCTTGAGTTTGCATTAGTGTCAGATGCAAGAATAGGTGTTGATTGCGAAATAGGATTAAGAAGATGTGTTTAAAGGGTAGATTCAGGGCTAGTGTAGGAAGAAAAAGTAAAGTAAAAGGAAAAGGTTGTGAAGATGGATTTATGGAGAAATGTGAGTCAGGCTTGGACACTTTTGGTTAGCAAAAGGAAAGGCATGTTCACTGAAACGAACATGAGTAGATATGAAAACTTTTTAGGAAGTAGGTTCCTAACACCAAAAGCCTTTAAACTGAAAGGCATAGCTAAGAAACACACAAGACAAAGAACGAGGCTCAAGCTTGATATGATTATAGGGTCTCAAGGTAACAGAGGCAACCAAAAGTTTTAAGATGACCATAGTTTGGTTTGATATGAATCACAAATTGAGAAGGACTAGTAGAATTAGGTTTTTAGAAGGTAGTCTATTGATTAGGTACATAGAAGTTTTAAGGGCATAATCCCAATACATTATAGGCACACCAGACCTTATAATCATAGCCAAGCTAGCCTCCATAACTTGTCTATTTCTCCTCTTTATAACACCATTTTGAGAAGGTGTATAGTGACAAGATTGTCTTCGCAAAATACTAATTTAAAACAAGTGTGTTTCCAAACGTTTTAACTCGGTTCCTTTCTCACTTTGAAGGCATTTTTATTTTAGTGTGAAAATGTCTTCCAATAAATGCTTCAAAATGCAAAAATACTGAGGCTACTTGATATTTGGTACTAAGTACATAAATCCACATAAACCTTGTACAATCATCCACAAATAACAAAAAATATTACATGCCTTGAATTGAATTCACTAGGAAAAGCCCCCACAAATTTACATGAATGATATCAAAAGGACATGCTGATCTAGTGTGTACGTGTTAATGGTAACCTATGAGCTTTTGCTAATTAACATGAATTACAAAGTTCTATTGGAGTAGTAGATGTCAAGCTCTTATTCATACTACGTGCAACATGTTTGATTACATCATAGTGAGGATGACCTAATTGATAGCAACAAAGTACTACTAACAACTGCTTTATTATAAGAAACAACTTGTGTCACATGTGGTTCTCGAGTAGATGGAAGATGGGAAAGCCCTTCTTTAGTTTCCCTCACTAAAATGGTAATCCTTGTCTTTAAATTCTTCATATAAAATGTATTAGGAAAGAACTCCATAGAAACAATATTATTTTCACAAAGTTTATTTATAAGAACTAAATTCTTTTCTATTTGTGGCACATACAAAAGATTATGTAATTTTAAATCGCGATTATCACAAGATAAACACGTATATCATACATGTGAAAGAGGAACAATCAAGCCGTTATCAAGTAATGTAGTTACATTACCTGAATAAGGATTGACATGCTTGAGAGCAGTTTTATCTACAATCAAATGATATGTAACTATTGTATTCGTGAACTATTGATTCACATTGGTAGATGATAGTCCAGAGCAAAGCTTGAGATTGACAATCAGTTTGAGAAGACACATGTTAAGGATAAGTAGTAATTGTGTCAAAATTATCAACACTAAACTGATTTTGTGTATGAGATAAGTGTGCTTGTGGTGCAAATCCACGAGATTGTTGATTGTTCTGGTTTGAAACACCATTGTTTTTAAATTGTATATATCTAAAATAACAATATGCAGTTATGTGACCATGTTTTTTACATATTTGACATTGAGCATAATCAAACTTTGTAGTCTTTGATTTGTCAAATGCAACCTATTTTGATTTTGAGAAAAAATTTGTGATTAAGAAGAGGTAGTGGAAGGATATACACCAGAAGGTTTAGAAAAAGATGTATTAGAAGGTTTTGTATGTGACTTAGGAAAATTAACTATTTGATCAGGTAGATTCATCCTTTCTTGTTATCTGTTATGAGTTCTCATACGTGTAAACAATTCATCTAAACCAAGAATACATTTCTTTCTAGTAATATTTGTGATAAAAGATGAATAATTAGAATTCAAACCACCAAGCACATATATCATTCAGAGTGTCTCCAATAGCAAGTAAGTGATCACATCAAATCCTTTGATGTGCTAACATATTGCTAAATGGTCATAGATCTTTTTTGCAAAGTCTTCAAACACCACCCGAAGTCCATTTACCTAGCCTGAGAATCATCATTAAAAACTTTTGCAAGTGATTGTCAGTAGTCAAGAGAAGTTTTCTTGCCAATGAGATACTTAAGAAACTTTTTATGAAACTGATGAATATATCCAATTCTTGAATGCATTATCTTGTCTCTTCTAAAGCTAAAACTAAGCATTTTCTTCAAGAATTTCATACAATTGTGAAGTTCCTAAGGAATCAGTAGTGGTAACTATTCTTCGAATAGTTGTTGATGGAGGTACAAATTCATTTTTTATCAGACTTCACAATCCATAAATTGCTCTTTTCATATCAAGTAATTGGACTTATCAAACCTAACAGAAAAACTAAGGTTGATAGGATATTATAGAAAAGATGAAAAAGTTACAGAAGATGATGAAAGAACAGATGGAACAATCTGTTAAGAGTTGATCAAGACAAATTCATTATGACCTATCTTGATTGGATCATGTGCAATGGAATGGACTTGATCATCCATTTACTCTAATCAAACTCTAATACCATGATAAACATAGAAAATTTATAGAAGAAGGAGAGAAAGGAGATGAAGTAGAACATAACATCAATTTCTTATTAAATTTGTATGCTGAGCACTACTTATAGAATGCTAACTGCATTATGGTAGAGCACATACACAACTATTCTAACAAACTACTCAAGTGCACATGGCTTGACATCTCACATACACACTCAAGTTAACAAGTGTCAGTAATTTTTTGCATTTATCACTTGTATTGGCATCAATTTCTTATTAAATTTGTATATTGAGCACTACTTATAGAATGCTAACTGCATTATGGTAGAGCACATGCATAACTATTCTAACAAACTACTCAAGTGCACATGACTTGACATCTCACGTACACACTCAAGTTCACAAGTATCAATAATTTTTTGCATTTATCACTTGTATTGACTCTATGTATTATGCTTTCCAACTACTTAATATTCAATAAATGGGATTACTATGCCTTGAACTAAGTGACTTAACTCTGATAACATAATATAAGTAGTTGGAAACCAATTTTCTCCTAAAAGGTGAAGATATTTGGTTGATTTATTTTCAGTATTTCATAAGGAATTTCAAAAATTCAGTTATTATTTATTTATTTTGGATATGTGATTCAATCTAATTTTTTTCGATGGATTGGGATTGATGTTGAAAAATTGATACACAGAGAAAAAATAAGGGTTTATAAATGATTGGGTAAGCTTTTTAAAGGAGGGTCCAATTGTGAGGGTTTCAAAAGTGGCGGTCGTAATCCACAGTTCGCTGGTGACGAAAACATGGTTTGGCGCACACCTATTAGAGGCTTGGTTAGCATACTCTCTTTGTGTTACATTGGACATTAATTACTAATTGATCCTTAAAGTTAAACACACTTGGTTTAGATGTATTATTTTCATTTTTATTAAAGATAACTATATTATTTTTAAAATTGATTGCTTATTGAACGATTTGAGTTCTCAATAATGATTTCACAATTCCATTAGGATGATCGCTCCAGAAGTCAAAGGGAGAAAGATGAACTAGATCATGCAATTGCATTATCTTTGGCTGAAGATTTAAAGAGATCAACAAACGGTATGTTTCTAAAGTTTTGAATAATTTATTTAAAATTCTTGCTAATATGCTTAAAACGTGCTCGTGTTAAAACTAAAAGTGTAATGATGAAGAGCTTGATAGGGCACTTCGAGATGGCTTCAATCGACCTTTATTCCGTTCGCCTCCTCCTCTGATGCCTCCACAGAATTATCCTTGGGGATACAAGTAAGAGTTCTCATACTAGTTGTTGGCTTGTTGCTACCACAGCGTATAGAAAAACTTCAAGAATGTTATTCTTTGAGTGTGCATGATATATAACAAAGATTGAGTTTGCTAAAAGTTGTGATTTGCTATTAGTGATCAAATTGAATTGGAAACTTGTGTCGAATGTTGATTGTGAATCATGATTGCTAATCTCTTCACGCATTTTGTTAAACATATATTTTATGGCATTGTTAGCTAGCTTAAATATTAATTGTGAGCAATCAGTATAAACCAATAATGGTATCTTTCTTGAATTCGAATAATGTAGTTTTACTCCTATGATTTGCAGAATATGTGGTGGATGCAAACGTGAAATACGTTATGGAAATTATTTGGGATGCATGGGAGCTTATTTTCATCCCCAGTGCTTTCGCTGTGGTTCCTGTGGTCAACCAATAACTGAGAGTGAGGTTGTTGTTATCCCTAGTCTCTTCAGTTTATTATGATATTTCTCTCATTATTTAAGATTTAATCTGAATCCTTTTATAAACATGTTAAGTAACACACTGAATCTTCTCTTTCATCTGGCTCTTACTGATTGTGTTCTCCCCCCCGATTCTAGTTTTCTTTGTCAGGAAAGGATCCATATCACAAGGTTTGTTTTAAAGAGTTGGCTCATCCAAAGTGTGAAGTTTGCCACCAATTTGTAAGGAAATTCAATTCATTTTTATACTAGAAGGAATTTGCTGATTATTGGCTTGGATAAATATTGTTAAAATTGTTTTAGTTAAAAATTAATTTTGACCCCATTTATTACATTCTATTTTGAACCCCTGGTCAAATTACACTCAAAACTGAATAAGAGTTTAAAAAATAAAACTTATTTGAACACATGTTCAAGACTAATATCCATGGTCTAAAACTTTTCTTAAAAACATAATATGCTTTGTCATTATTTTATTGGTCATTCATCGTCGTAATTGCTGAAACTCCAAAGACTTTTATGCTTTTGAAAGTATGTATAAATGAAAATATTTCTTTAAGACGTGTTCGAAAATAATATAAATGTCAAAAATAAAAGCTACCACTTGGAAGGGTTCATTTCATATAATATTCTCTTTTAAGAAATGTATGTGTCTATTGGTAATGAAACTTGGATGAAAGCAATTACATGTCATTCTGTTGCAATTGTTGTTTATCTGAAATTGCTAAGATATTTATACATCTCTTAAACAATGATATATTTTTATTTTAAAAACCTTTCAGATCCCAACAAATCGAGGTGGTCTGATTGAGTATAGGTGCCATCCATTTTGGTCTCAGAAATACTGTCTTTCACATGAACGTGACAACACACCTCGATGTTGCAGTTGTGAGCGGTTAGAGGTATTCACTTTAAGCCAATGCAAGGATCATCTTATTGAATGAATACAGGACATTTTCTAAATTTTTTTTTTTCAAAATTTTCTTATATTTTTTTTTCACTCGTCAAGTCTTGCGATGCAAAATACATTTCCTTGGGAGATGGACGGAGCTTATGCTTAGAGTGCATGGAATCTGCTATTATGGATACCGTTGATTGTCAGCCTCTTTACCATGCCATAAGAGAATATTACGAAGGAATGAACATGAAAATAGATAAACAAATTCCCATGCTTTTGGTCGAGAGACAAGCACTTAATGAAGCTATTGTTGGAGAGAAAAATGTAAAGTGATCTTCTGTCACATCTTGATTTTTATGATTACACAATTATGTGTTATTTTGTGAGTCATCTGATCAAGAATTGGTTGATCTCAGGGTGTTCATCACATGCCTGAAACCAGGGGGTTGTGCCTTTCTGAAGAACAGATTGTCAACAGGGTATGATATTAGAAACTCTACTGTTTGTTTTTTCTATTCAGTATGAAACAGTTCATTAACGAGGTTCCAAAGACTTAATAGAACAGATTGTCAACAGGGTATGATATTAGAAACTCTACTGTTTGTTTTTTCTATTCAGTATGAAACAGTTCATTAACGAGGTTCCAAAGACTTAATAGACGCTTCCCTTGCTTCATTTCTAGATACTAAAAAGACCGAGATTTGGAGGTCGCCAATTTATAGGAATAAAAACATATCCTCAAAAGCTTACTCGAATATCTGAAGTAACAGCCATTCTTGTTCTCTATGGTCTTCCAAGGTGATTTTAATGACTTTTTTGCACTCTTGGCTTCATTTTGCCAAAAATTGATACTAAATTTCAAGGTTTAAATATGTTTTATGTCCTTAATGTTTTGGATAAGTAGCAAAATTATCTCCAACATTTAATTTATTGCAAAATTACTCCTAACATTTAATTTTGTATAATATTTATGTTAAAACTAACAGTTAAACTACGTATTAAAAAATTAACTCTATTAACAAAAAAAATATTAACGGAACTAAACAAGCATTTTTGCAACATAACTTTGGGGCCATCCAAACATGAAGGACATAGATATCTTTACGCCTTTCAAGAATGCTGAACTCCAACATTTATGATTCAAATGGTCTCTTGTTGGACATAGGTTACTAACAGGTGCAATTCTTGCTCATGAGTTGATGCACGGCTGGTTACGTCTCAAAGGTAGCTCTAGTGCCTATAGATCCAAAGTCTTTATGTTGATAAATGTGTGCTCAGTTTTCATTATATGATGATGAATTACATAGGTTACCGTAATCTTAATCCTGAGGTTGAAGAAGGTATCTGTCAAGTGATGTCGTACATGTGGCTTGAATCGGAAGTAATGCCTGGAAACATGCCTTCAACATCAACCTCCTCTTCTTCCTCTTCTTTTTCATCAAAGAAGAGTGGAAATTCTAGCGTTGAAAATAAACTTGGTGAGTTTTTCATGCACCAAATTGCCAATGATTCTTCTTCGGCTTATGGAGGAGGATTTAGGAATGCCAATGCAGCTGTCAATAAGTATGGTTTAGGTCGGACCCTTGATCACATTTATATGACTGGATATTTCCCTTTGTAATGCCCACATTTTATGTCATATAATTTTTATTGCTTTCTCTTTTATACTGTATCTGTGAAAGTTCGGCTTGTCACAGAAGTGTGAGTTGTAATACTAATACTTCATTTATCTGGGCTTCTCCAACTTCTTAAATTCTTGTGCAACCCTCTTGAATACATGCAAGGAAACAACATCTACATTGGATTAAAATGAATTACCGTACTAATAAATTAGTAACCTTGGATTTTGTTGAAAATGAAAGTGTCCATGAACCAATCAAAGCTCAAGCTGTACATTTGATATGAAAAAGGACAACCTTGAATTTGATTAGTAAAAGAAATCAACTGCCTATGGTAACAGTCATTATTTTTAAGTGTAAGATGATGTTTCTGATCTATACATGGAAAAATGTAATCCTCAAGGTAAGGTTGCATCAATCATGAGAAATACTTGTAAAGAAAATGAGCTATGTTCTTACCACAGTCGAAACAGTTACTTTATTTGAAAACAAGCCCCATATCATCAAAAGGTCATATGAAACATTTATTGTAAAATAACAGGAAAAAACCAGAATACAAATGGTACCATAAAAACAAAGAGGGGAAGTAATGATGTGAGCACCTTTTAGAAGTGATTTACAATTAAATAATTTGGTTAAAAGTGGTTTTCAGAAAAATCATTTAAGTTTTTTGGGATGAAAATGTTAGAAGTGATTTTAAATGACACTTTAGTAATTATTTTACGATGTGAGTATGTATTCAGAAGTCAGAATTACTTTTCTTAATATCAAGTATTACTTCTATTAAAACACAAATAGTGCTTCTCAAACTTTTGAAAATACTTCTCATATAGATTGTCCAAACTTTTGAAAGTACTTTGATACGTTTAAAAGCACTTTCAACTTAAAGAAGAAGTGGTTCTAAACAAACCCATATTCTGCAACCAGCCAACTATAGTCACTAATGCTTCTCTCAACTATACCATGTCTATAGCCTTACCAGTAAACCTTGAACCTCTTCAGCTGCGACTGCTCTTAGGTGATTGGATTTAGATTTGTTGCCAGCAACCATGATGACAATGATTGAGTCTGCATGATCCCTCAACTCACAAAGCCAATTGTCAAAGGTTTGCCATTTGATTATGTCGTACATCAAAAGAGCCCCAACAGGACCTTTGTAGTAAGCAATTGTAATGGCTATGTACCTAAACTTTCTTTCTCTCTCCTGTGCCAATACAAATATGATCACTTGCAAAAGAGAAAGGAAATCACAAAAAAGAATAGATATCAATAAGATTCCCAAAAGTCAAAACTCACTTTACATGTTTGAAAAGTAATATACACTCCTTGAATGGAGTTTGTCATTAAATTTTATTTTCTGACCGACTGTAAGACTAACTTTCCAGGTTCGAACTACAGTAATTACCATTTGATCTTAAAAAGAAATACATGGCAGACTTAACATGAGATAAGCAGCTTCAAATGCATGTTTCTATCTTAAAATAATTATTAATGTGTCACTCCAAAACCACATCTAACATTTTCATCCCAAACACCTAAATGCTTCTCTTAAAATCACTTTAAATCCAATTATTTAATTTCAAATCATTTCTCTTGGAACCAATTCTAGGAGAAGCAAATTCAAACAGGCTCTAGCATTTATAGTTTTTTGTTCAATGGAGCATTGTTCTTAAGTTATTGCCAATAAATAAAGAAAATAGAGAAAACAAAGAGGGGACTTACCATAAAACAATGGTGGGATTAATGATAAGTGGAGAATATGATTTGAATTGTTTCAATTTTTTGTTCCGAATTGTATTCAGAAAAATTCGGTGGGAACTTAGAGGAAAAGAAGAAAAAGATGAAGATATGTAATTTTATTTCTTATTTTTACGAAGGTAGAGGACAAAAAAACCAAAAAATAAAATAAACCAAAATAATGAAGAGGCATTTGAAACAGAATTTGAAACAGAGTTCTCCGAGTTCAAAAGACAGACTTTTGTTTATTTTTTTAATTTGGACTCTATCTTTAAAATTTGAAAAATTTCTGCTCTTAAAAATATTTAAATTGATAAAAAAATTAGGGTAACAAATAATTGAATTAAAAAATAAGGTATTAAATTTGTCAAAATGAAATCGTTGACCTACAATCATGCTGTACCGAAATATTATCTTATAGAAAGCATGAAAAATTTCTTAGGGTAGTATCAATCTAGATGCTACTCACATACCATTTTTTCCTTACACAAGATCCACACGAGCAGCATTCTTAGCAGCTTATAGTATCATTAGCTTCTCTGACCTGCATAACAGAGGGTTTTGTTGGTTCTTCCAAGTTTTCTGTTTGAAAGAGGAACTAAAGGATACTTTGTTTTAACTTTACCTTGAAGGCGGCCGAAACCTTCTAACATAAGCTAATTAACATCCACTCCAACACTTCCCTGCCCCATCTAAGATCCTACACCTATAAGCATGTGTATATATATGTATATATGGTAGAAAATCAAGTATAAAATGACAATGTTTCTTACTATTATAATAACAGATCACAGCACAATTTACAAGCAATACAATTAAAATTGTATTCTTCAAATGAACAAAAGATCATAGAGTTGTAGCATAAAATGAAACACGAAGATCTCATAAATTAATCATAAACATGCTACTAATCACTTCCGAGCAGACACATATCCCTCCTATTACCAACCATAAAACAACCTAACTCAACTAACTCCTTCATGCGATTACTAACCATTTTATTCTGGAAACTTTCTAATGCATTTTGAACCACAATGTTTAAATATAAAACACCAACTTTCAAATAAAGGCATACCATTTGTTCAATATTCCCTAATATTCTTTCCTTTTCTACTGCTCTGTGATCAATGTTAGAACATTTAACGAAAGTGTACTTTAATCCCTCATCTATTAGATGGGTCAACACAAGTCCACTATCTTTACAAAAAGATCGCAAAATTTCATTTTATAAAGGCAATTAATTGATTTTTGTTGCACCACTTTCACAAAAAAATGTGAGAGAATACAAGTCTATTACCTTTACAAAATGGATTTTTGCAATAAAAATAACAGGCTTGTACTGTCCCACCTAATAAATGAGTCTAAAATGCATTTTCGTTAAATGCAACAAACTTGAACGATACTTCGTCCTTAATATATAATCTACTAGCTCCAATATACTTTTCATCCTCATCTAAATCATAGAATCATTTCTAAAAAGGCCTTGTATCCAGAGAAGGAAACACTATGCATTGAATGGTTTCAGAATCAAGTCAGATCAAATGTACTTTTTGCTTCTATTTCTTCATGCCAAGAACTGGCCAGTCTCTATACATATAATAAGCAACATAAACCGATTCCATAATCGTAGTGAAAACAGACAACATTACACTGACCATCATCATTCATAAATTTTGTGAAATTACAACAATAAAAGAAAAAAGAAAAAAACTTGTAAAGATCAAAATTGAAGTAATTAGCGAGTAAAAGCATACAGAATGAGACTAATATAAATTAGAAGCGCGATAGGGACGAATATCACAAGAGGAACCACAGCAGCATAAGTATAGGAGCTACCACAACCCAAAGTTCCCAGCTTGATCTGAACAACATTAATTAAAGCCAGCATTAGAAACCCGCACCCAAAAACCGAACCGATACCTGATACCACCATTCCGACCCGGAGTACCGATTTGTTGACCCGGACGAGGAACTCAACGGGGTTATAAGTGGGGCTACGAGAGATCCGAATGCCCTGTTTGAGGCACAAAGCGATGAGACTGGAGAAGAGGAAGGAGCTGAAGGATATCACATGGAAGACGACGAGGTATTCAGCGACCGAACGGCCGGGAAGGCAGTTCTGGTCGGTGATGAGAGTGTTGCTGGGATCGCTAGGGCTCCAAGTCAGCCCAATGAAGACCGCTAAAGTGAAGAGAGAGTTGACGTTTATTATTCCGTCTAGCGCCGTTATGTGAACGCTTGTGCCTGTGGATGAGGCCATCTTGTGGGTTCAGACGGTGGATTTACTGCGCGATTTTGAGAGAGGAGAGACTGAGAAAATGGAAATCAGGTGGGGTTTAGTGGGAAGTTTCGGACACTCACCCTATAAATGTTGGCCTTTTTTTCAATTATAAAAAAATAATATAATAAAAATATTAAATATTCATTGCAAATTAATTATACAATATTTACTATAAAATAATATGTAAATTAAAAAAAAATAGAAATAACATCTTGAAATTTATAACTATAAAAAAATATTTATTAAGTAAATCTCATAAATTTTTATTATTAAAAAAAATATAATATATCATTACATTTTAAATTTATTTATAAATATTGTTTAATTATATGTTATTCAAATTAAACTACGATTATAAACTCATTTAATATTGAACACTTTCTAATTTAAACTCATTCATTATTTAGTAAATAATTTGTAAATGTTGATTTTTTTCAATTAGAAAAAATAACATAATAAAAACTTATAATAATAAAAATATTATCAAAATAATATTAAATAAGATTGATTGTATTTTAATATTGAACGGATGTAAGCATATTTCAATTTGAAAGGCAAATTAATAAGACTATTCCATGTGAAATATTGTGTCAATTTTTTTTAAAATAATAAAAATAACATAATTAAAATTTATAATCATAAAGTATTACATTTTATGTCAACCTCATATATTTTTATTATTAAAATTTTTTACACATTATTGGTTCATTCTATAGTACTTGGAACCATCACTTCAATACGAATCAATCTCATGCAAGTGAGCTAATCAATAAGTTGGGTGCTCATAGCAAAGAGAAAATAAGGAGGATTGAACTCTAAAATACTAAGAACAAAAGCTACAAGGACATCCTAACTGTAGCTTATCTAAAAAAAGTCTTGGGTATGGAGGAACTATATTGATGAATACATCAATTGTTCATTTGTAATGAGGTAAACAATGTTTTTGACAATTTGGACATTTAATTGATTATTTCTTCATTCTTGTAGGTATGGATTACGACAACATAAACCTCGAGGACCTAATTGACACCTTAAGTGTCTATGACCTGGAACCTAGGTACTCAAGGCCCATCCTAACCTTGTCATCTTTAACAGAGGACTTTGTCCCACTGGACAATGAACCAACCTAGGTGCCTCCACCTCCCTCAACGGTGTCGAGCTTGCCCAACTCATCCTTCCGATCTCCTCATACTAAGATCTTAAAGAAAAGGAAGATAGGTGAGACCTCAAGTCTCCAAATGCAAGTAATGGATCTAGACGACTTCGAGTTTGGCAAAGTCATTTTGAGGGATGGCGTGGTCATAAACACTCCAATGGCCTTTGATGAAAATGTGTTTGGATGGCCTAACCTAAAAAGAGATCTCTACCGTTACTTTGGAAGTGATGTTGAATGGGCTAGGGTCTGAAAAGCTCATATGAGTGAATGAGCTTTCAATGGGTAGATGATGGCCGATCACTTGATATAGGTGAGCAGTGCACTTTGAGACTTGTACCACATTTTACATTGTTGTGACACTCTGAAAGTTCTAACACTTCTATTTTTCAGGTTTTATCATTGGCCAAAAAAGGAAAACTATCAACCAGAGCGTACAAACACAAAGTGTATGCTAGTCTCTTGCTAATAGCGAATTACTAGAAATGAAGCCAAAATCCTAAAGCTTAAGGGTGACCTACTCGATAAGTATAAGAAGCTAAGAAAAGCATACAACTATTTCTTTGAGTAGGGACAAAAAGTAGACTATTTTGAACAGGCAGCCAAGAAAGATGGAATGGATGTGAGCTCTTTAAGGGATCAAATGACTTCAATGAAGGAGCAGATGACCTCGTTGTCTATGTTGGTAGAAACGCTTAAAGTGGGATGCACCAAGGCTTACAAAAGTAGGGTGAGCTTTATAGTAAGCATCCTGAAGATTTAGGTAAAAAAACTGGACTTGATTGTTCCTTACTTCACACTAATGCGAGCTTTTTAGAGTCGTGGGAGAAAATCACCTCCAACAATTACCCTGCTACCTTCACCCCGTGGTGAGGAAGTGATATAGGAAGGCCAAACCGAAGGTCTTGTCGAGGAAGCCACCATCTAGGTTCTTCTTGTTCTTGTAAGCCTTCCTTAGTACAACTTTCTATTTATGTGATATCACTATCAATACCTGAGCGATTGATAGGCTCCTAATCTTAAGTCTCAATTATGATTTTGATGTAATAGACGACTCTTTTGTATATGCAATTTGTGAACCTATAACTGTTGAAATGTACAACTAGCATTTATGCTTATATATGAACTAATTACAAATTTATCATATTTTCCATTTTATATTTGTCTTGTAGTAATTAAATGCTCCTTAAATGAATTCTATATTTTTCCCATATTTAATTGTTTATTTTTCATTCTATTATGTCTTTAAGTGTTGTCAATCATTCCATGAGAGTTTTAGTCCACCACTTGGAATTGAAAGTCCAATTCTTGGATTCCAATTAATTTATATCCAAAAAACCAACACATATTAGATTAACTTTTAGGCCACAAGTCAAATGGATTACTTCCAAATTGACCTTGATGGCCTAATTGAGACGTGATCATATTTTTCTTATACACTGAACACCCTTTCACCAATCACCTAAAAAAATATCACTTCACTATCCATAAGTGATGAGATGAATCGAAAACTGTATGAAATTACTCGTTATGGGATAGAACTAGGAAATCTCCTATTTCCCTGGCGTCACCCACGGAATTAGAAGAAGCGGTAATCACCGAGCAAGTCCAAGTCATTACCAATATCGGATAGGATGCAAACAAGGAATTACCTACCCTTCCTACTTTTAAGAGCACCCCAAACCTATCATTATGGTAGGTAATGACCAAAGAATGGGGTTTGTTCCTCCCATTGAATTGTCCCCATTTGGGGAAAACATAAATATGCTAAAGAGTATTTTTCCCATTGCACCCGACTAGGGTGAAGGTAGTGGGTAGAATAATCTATTTGAATGTGGCATTTTTGGTAACCTTAAATCCCAAGACAACCTATATCATCACTTTGGAGTTCCTACAGATAGTTCCACCATTTACATAGCCCGTAAGAGGGGAAAAGACTATATGGCACCTCACACCAAGACGTGTGCTTGATATGATTAACCTCGTATGTCATTTTGAGATGTACTTTCTAACCTTTTATGCCTTTTTTTGTCTTTTTTTTCTTTCGGGTGGTGTCTAATGCCATAGATTTAGAACGAGAATAAGAGTCTTGTTAGGAAACCTCTGAGTTTGTTGGTCAAGAATTGTGTGGTTTAAAGACTCGCTATGAAGTCATGGAACAAGAGTTGAAGAATATACATATTGAATTGATCCACGCACTTGGTTAATAGAAAAAGTATAATGAAGAAAGGGATTAACTGCATAAACTAGTTGGTATTGGAAATAAAAGGGCCTTGGAGAAGAATTCTTGCAAGACTCTTATTATTGAAAGTATTGGATCACACCATTGCTGAAAAGTAATAGCTGAATTTGAACTTGATTTGTAATCCTTTTGTCTTAAGATGTAACTCAAATAATAAAATCGCATGCTAATAAATTGCTTCCCTTGGATTGCATTTCAAAGGAAAGGCCCACATCTGTGAACTCAATACCCTTTATTAAAATGGGCCTGCCTCTAATCTTGGATCCCAAGAATTGAGAGTCTATTTGTCCACCCATTCCAGATTTAGGGGTTATCGCATTAATTTTTCAAGAGATAGGATACATACAAGGGTGAAATTGAATTCTATCTCTACATGTAGTTCAAAAAGAAGGGGTTCACTTTGGTGAGCTCAAGGTCTTTTCTTAGGATGGGAGTCACACCTTTTATCCTGCATCCAAAGTGAGGGGTCTATTTGGCTACCTCACTCCATACTTAGGAGTTGTCGTGTTAATTTTTCTCAATATAGGAGACATAAAAAGGTGAAATTGAATCCTACCCCGACATATAGTTCCCAAAAAGGAGGTTCACTTTGGTGAACTCAAGACGCTTTTAGGATGACCGCCATACCTCTTATCTTGCATCCTATATGAGGGGTCCATTTGGCCTCCTCACTATGTACTTGGGATTTATCACGTTAATTTTTTTTAAGATAGGAGATATACAAGGGTAAAATTGAATCCTATCACTACATGCAATTTTCAAAGAAGAGGTTCACTTTAGTGAACTCAAGACCTTTTCTTAGGACGAGCATCATGCCTATTACCCCACATTCCAAGTGGGGGGTCCATTTGGCAACCTTACTCCATACTTGGGGGTTATCACATTATTTTTTTTATGAGACAAGACAATACACCTAAAAGATCCAAAAATAGATAGATTTATAATTTAATCTTAAGTGAGGCTTCATACATAATACTTCTTTAGATGTTCTTCATTCCAACTTAATTCCTCTCTTCTACCTTGGCTTTCTATTCGATACAAACCTCTTGGAGTGATATCATATAATTGGTATGGGCCATTCTATGTTGTGGGAAACTTTCCATAAGTAGTTTCAACTTTATTTTCCAATGCTTTTCATAGGACCCAATCCTCTATACTGAATTTCTTATGCCTAATGGACCGGTTGTATGGCCTTTAAATTATTCTTTTTTGTGACTTGATTCGTATCAAAGTGTTCTTTCTTTTTTCTTCAACTAATAAGGGGTCATCTTTTTTGATATCTTTGTTATCCTTTTGTGTTATTCCTAATCAAAGGGTTGGTTTCTGTATCTTTAATGGGATTACCATTTCCATGCCATATACAAGATAAAATGGGCTTTTTGCTATTGTTGTTCTTGGGGTCATTCTTATTTCCCAAAGAATTCTTGGTGATTCATCAACCTATTTGCCTTTTGCTCCTTCCAAATGCTTTCACAATATGTTGATAAGGGTTTTGTTTGATGACTCTGCCTGACCATTGGCTTGTGGCATATAAAGAGTGGAATGTGATAACTTAACCCTCATCTCTTCACAAAAGAAAACCAATCGTTGACTTGTGAATTGATAGCCACTATCTATTATCAGCTCACGAGGTAAACCATACCTACACATTATGTTCTGCCAAATAAGCATATGCACATTATTTTCTTATATTCTCGCCAATAATTCTGCCTATATCCACTTGGAAAAGTAATAAGTCATGACTATTGAAAAAATTATTATCCTAAAGCAAGAGGTAATGAGCCAGCGATATCCAAACCTTACTTTTGTAATGGCCATGGGTTGACGATGGACTTCAGTTCACTAGATGATTGATGTGAAATATTAGTATGCCTTTAGCATCTATCACATTTTTTAGCGTGGTCAACGCAATCCTTTCAAAGGGTAGGCCAATAATAACCCTGCCTAATGATTATTTGAGAAAAAGGTTTACCTCCTAAATGAGCTCCATATTATTCTTCATGCAGTTCCCTCAAAGCAATTTGTGCTTTTTAACTAGGTATGCACTTTAACCATAATCCATAGTAGTTTTTTTATGGAATACTCCTTAGACAATGGTGTAATTTCTCAACTTTGTTATAATTTACATGCTTCATACTTATCAATAGACAGAGTGTCTTGAATAAGATAATCCAATATGGAGTTAACCATAAGGTGTGTATTGAGAAGCTAGTACTTTCTTGGTAGCCAATGAGTCAACCAATATGGAGTTAACCATTTTTAACTCCAAACTAACCACCGACACCAAAGTAGCCAAGGAGTCCACGTGTGCGTTCCTCTATCTCAGTATTTGTTTAACTTTAAATAACTTGAAAGTTGCAATTTCTTTCTTCACCTCTCATAGATAAAGTTTCATCCTTTCTTTCAATACCTTTTTTAGCTTCCAAGGACTTCAATTGGTGTAAATCCAAAAGTACTGCTTTATACTCTACAACATTATTGGTGGCTTGGAAAGTGGTGCAGAGATATTGTTCTACTAGGCCTCTATTGGGAGTGAAGATAACAACTCCAACCCCCGATCCTCTTGAATTACTCATGCCATCTATGTATGCCTTCCATAGACCCAAAGTTGGTACTATTGTTGTTAAAACTAGCACCTAAGCTTCTAGCTAAGATGTGGACCTTTGAGTCTACTTAGTGATAAAATTGACAAGATTATGTCCCTTAATCATCGATAGGGATTTATAATGTTTCTCAAAGTCGCTCAATTCAATAGCTATTTGAGAGAGTCAATCAGATTGGTTTGGATTTCCCAAAATATTCTTCATGGGATAAGGTGTGAGGATGACTTTCTTATATGCTCCAAAGTAATTCATGAGTTTCTTGTAGGCCATTCTTATAGTAAATGATGCCTTATCCAATGAAGGATATTTTTGTTGTTCTTAGCGACCATTATTATAGTAAATGTTGTCTCCCCTCTCTATCGACCACCAATACAACATTATTTGCTTTATCTATGAAGGCCATATACATATGAAACACCTTACGAGTAGTAGGATTGGCTAAGATATATGCATTTTCTAAGTATTCTTTAATGGATTCAAAGGCTTGTTCACATTTGGCACTCCACACATATTCCTTGTTTTTTTAACAACTGAAAAAGGGTAAACACTTCTTAGTATACTTGGAAATGAAACGACTCAATGTAGTTATGTACCCATTTAGTTGCTGGAACTTTTTAATACAACCTGGAGACCTCATGTGCACAAGAGCCAAAAATTGTCGGTATTAGCTTTTATCCCTCTAGAAGGCATTAAGTAGCCTAAGAACTTGCACGAGGTTACTCCAAAGACACACTTTTTAGGATTGAGTCACATCTAATAACCCCTTATTATGGCAAAGACTTCTGCCAAATTTTAGAGGTGGTCTTTAACCCATTTTTTGGTAACCATCATGTCATCTACATAAACTTCCATGTTTCAGTTGATTTGACCCTTAAACATTTTGTTTACTAGCCTTTAATAAGTATCCCTCACATTCTTTAAACCAAAAGGCATCCTCGTATAATAATATGTCAATTCTTTAGTGATCAAAGCCATTTTTTCTTCATCTCTAAGGTGCATTTGGATATGATGGTATCTTGAGTATGCATCCATGAAGCTCATCATTTCAAAATCTTCTCTGGCGTTGACTAACCAGTCAATGTTTGGTAATGGAGAGAAATCCTTTGGCATAGCGGTATTAAGATCTATAAAGTCTGCACACATTTTATGATCTCCTCTCACCTTGTTCGCCAATACAACATTCAATAACCATGTTGGATAGTCAACTTCACAAACCTAACCTGCACTCTTTAAGGAATCAACCTTCTGGTTTATGATGTCACTTTTATCTCGAGTGAATCTCCTCTTTCAGTATGGAATTGGTTTCTTGGTATGCTCGACATTCAACTCATTATAAATTATGGTCACATCAATGCCTGACATGCCTTTTGGTTTCCATGCAAAAAGGTCTACATTACCCTTAAAGAACTCAATTAGAGCAACTCTTAACTCATGGGTGAGTTTAGAACTGATTTGTAAATAATTGTCTTCTCCAGGTTCCCCTACAAGTATTGTTTCATAATCTTCTAAAGCAACTGTCATGATCTGATTTCTTACTAGTTGTCCAGCCCCCTAATTCAAACGATTTCCCTTCTTTGGTTGCTAATTTGATATAATGTGTAAATCACTTTTCATCGTAGAATTATTACAACTCCTTTCCTTGTCACGTTCTTCTCTTATTTCTCTTATCCTATCAACTACGGGATACTTAATGAGTTGATGATAAATGCAAGGAATCACCCTTATTTTATGGATCCATAGTCTACCCAATATCACATTGTAAGAAGTAGAGATGTTCAACATTACGAAATTCTTAAGGATGATTATTCGTTCCACAAAGATTGAGAAAAGTATAGTCCCTACTGATATGGTCACACTATCATTTAAAACCATAAGCGGCATCTGATGTTGCGTGATTTTCTTAGGGTTTATTCCAATGTCCAAAAATGCAGACAAATAAGCAAATTAGAAGAACTACCATTATCAACCAGAATTCTACACACCTCATAATGTGTGATCTTGACTGTGATGACTAAAGGATTATAGTGAGGTGGTAGCACTTCTCGTCCCTTGAAAATTATAGGAAAGACAGGTCCTCGTTTCAAATTGTAAATAAGTTGAGGCATATCCCTTGCTTCCTACGCATACCTCTTCCTTGAATTACTATAGTCACCTGATTTAAGTTAGTCCATCATGTATGGTATGGGTTATACGCATATCACCTTGGGGAGGTTGATTAGGTCAGTTGTTGTCTCAGAGAATAAGGTTTGGAGGAACAAACTCTCTTCAGTTAGAGGGATTATTCATTTTTCTATTCCCTTTTCTTGGACCCCTATTCATGTCAACCAATTCTCCCAAATGTCCTTTTGATAATAGATGTTTGATTTCCCATATGATGTGTCTACAATCCTTAGTACAATGACTTGTGTTTTTATGGAAAGTACAATACTTATTGGGGTCCCTAAGTGGAGCTTTCATAGGTTACAACCAATTTACTTGATTGATGCATTCCATACATTGTACCATGTCAACTAGTAAGACACACATCCTAGGCCTTCCTCTAGGTATAACCACTATTTTGAAATAAGGAGGATTAAGACATCTATCCCTATAAGGCTTCTTCTATTCTTCCCTTTTTTGTAGGGATGGGCTTGTATGTAGTTCTACTTAACGAACCTTTGGTAGGATTCAACTCTCTCTCTAGGTTGACAAACTTTTGGGCCTCCTCGTAGACCATATCCAGGGATCGTGAAGTGGTCTTAGTCAATTCGATGAATAGGATCATGTCTAGTTTAATTCCTTTATGAAAATCCTCAATGGAAATGGAGTTTGGACATTGTGAAAATTTGATTTTCTTTGCCTTAAACTTCCTCATATAAGTTTCAATGGTCTCACTGTCTTCCTAGACAACTGAAAATAAATGGTGCGACTCTTTTCTAATTGGCTTGTTACATACATAGTTGGTGACAAATACTTTTAACAAAGTGTCAAAGCTTTTTATACTCTTGGAAGATAGTTCAATAAACCACTATTTTTTCGTCTCCTAGAAGTTGGCAGTGAATAACTTACAATACATGGTTTTCTTCTTATTTTTTAGGATGCTCACAAATGCCATGGCTATTTTAAAGTGAATGACATAGGCCACTAGGTATTTTATCCCCTTGTAGGCGGTACACTTTGGGACATAAAACTTAGGGGGTGGCGTCGTTAACTTAGTATCATAAAAAAAGTGATGCTGACAATAGATTACACATCGTTTTGATATCATACTTGGGTCGTATTGTTTTCTGACCTTTAAGTCGATCATTCATATTTGCTTTAACTTTCTCTTCCATTTCTTTAAATTTATCATCAAGGGTACTACTGGGAGGTCTGAGTAGTACTTGACACCCTTTGGGTGCGGAATTTTCCAGACCTACACGTTTTGGTTATTGGTGGGATGTATTTCATGTAGGATATTGGTGAGCAGGATGAGTCATGTATATGGGTTATGTATCTAGATTAGGAATTGGAGTTATAGGTGTACATTTTTCATCAATTATATTGAGCCGATATTGGTTAGGATCTTATGGTAAAGTAGTAGTCTAGAATGAATTTTTAGCCTTTGAATAATCATCGTATTTCAACCTTGATCTGAGTTTCTTATTATCATCTTGAGATCTAATAAATGCTTATTGTAATTCCACCACTTAATTTTAGAGACTATCTCACTTGGCAAATTTTTCACAAGATATGCTTTCAGAATTATGACTAGCAAAAGTAGTTGTATAAGGAACCATCCTAGTTGGTTTGGTAGTGCCATCACTGGCTATAGATCGTATGGGACTATACCCCAGGCCATGATATGATACACTGATTGGTGATAGGTGAGGTAAATGATCATTGAGGTTGAACTCTTCGATTGGGTGAGTAGGATTGTTCGTTAGTTTGGGATGGGATTAAGAGCTTATCATTATGACAATAGCAAATTTTTCAACGACACAGGTTGTTTCTCTAGGGATGTAAAATGTAAGGCCTCAAATGCGAACTGCATATTAGAAATATTTAAGGCCCACAGTGGTCACCAATTGTTTGAAGAAGTGCTAGTGTGTTAGGGATTCTAGTGAGATATTAGTAAGAAGCTAATACTCGTATCATTTATTCATCTCATTAGTGTGATATATATAAGCACACAAGAGGTAAGTGTCAATGTTACATTGGGATGCACTCCGTTCAAGGTTTCAGAGCTGACCTAAATATGATATTTTATAAATTGAATCAGGTTACTAAGATCAGGTCATTGTCCTAGTGATTAGGTCGTTATTTGATGAACAACATTGGTAATGCCAATCTTGCAAATATTTTGGTTTTATATTTATAAAACTCTTGCATGTGAACGAATTATTTTATAGAAAATGACAAGTATATTTTTTGTTAATTAAATAAATCAATTAATACTTATGAGTGGGGTCAATAATTAATTTTGTTAATTAAATTAATTCCCTTTTTCTAAGAGATTTAAAATGAACATTTTAAATGCCACCTTTAGTGGGGTTAGACATTTTAGACTTTATTCAAGGTATCTAAAATAAACCTAAAAATTTAATTATCTAAGTACTAACTTTCAAGTTTTAAAACTATTATTGAAAATATGTTATCAATATATTTTCAAATAATAGTTCTTATAAAAACTTTTGAAATAGAGATTCACTCTAACTACCGGATGATTGTACCAACAAATAAAAGAGCAGTACTCTAAATCAGACCAGATAATTAAACCTTATAATCTAATTTTCATATTTAAGTTTGTAATGAAAAATAATATATTTCTCTCTAACATCCTTAATATAAAATATTGAATAAAAAATCAATTTATTTTATAGAAATGTTTTACCTATTTAATATTTTGCAATCATAACAACGTTATTGTTATATCATATTTACAAACAATCATTCATGTTAAATTCAATCATAGGCAAATTAAACATAACATATAAGAATAAAGTATAAAAAATAACTGTAAATTATTTATTTTAAAATTATATCTCAAAAGAATCCTTACAGAACTTTTATGCTAATTTTGTTCCTGGAAAACCTACAAATAGATTTGCATTTTCATTTATTGAATCAAAGACTAAAAATCTATAAAAGCATAGCTAGTTCTTCTCAAAAAGAGAAGAACTTTAAAACTAAAAACTAAAAAAAACTTTCTAGAGAGAGAAAGAGTTGAGAAAATTGTGTTTTTTTTTATAATGAGGAAGATGGTCCTTTTATAGGTGAAGAAAAGGTTATAAAGTGGAAAATAATATCTTGAAAATATGTGTTGGACGCGTTTCAGATAGGCTGGCACGCTAGTGGGCAGAGTTGTGGTTGGGTGCTGGCGCCAATAGATAGGTGTAGACACACGCGGATGACATAGATTAGGCGTGATTTACAGCATGACATGCGTGCGAGGCTTGGTGGATTGAGGTATGGAAGGCACGCGGGACTCAATAGATGCACACATCTCAGAGCATTTTTGACCTTTTTGACCTATTATGTCCAATTTTTTTTATTTTTTTGACTTTTTTTCATTTTTTTTTCTCAACATATTTGTGATGTATTGCATACAGTATTTTACTTAGAGTCTTTAAATTATTTTTGAATGAAAATACCTGAAAAATAATAAAAATACTCATGATTTCGAAAAGACAAATTTATATAAAAATATGATAAAATCATACAAATATAAATCTATTTAATCAATTAAATTACATTAAATCATAGTAATTTTTAAGCACTCATCACTATCCTAGTGATCAACTTGATATGGTTACACATCCCTTACAAGAACGTGAAGTAGAAACATGGGATTCCACCAAGTCCTTTAACCCCAATGTCTACACATGGTCGGATCGTTATATGCAAGGTACTTCAATGGTACTGAAACAATCTAATGCTCATCAATGTTAGGTCGTAACATACAAGCTACTCGATACGATATGCTCTATATAGACGAGATGATCCAAGTCGCTATGGTTGCACACCCTTTTTACACGTAGCATACCTAACAACTCCTATAGTGATGAATTTGTGATTAGAGATCCTACCAATCCCACGTAATATAATTGTTGTTTATTCTTACATCCTTTATATTTTGGAGATTACAACGAGTGAAATGGACATAGGAAGAAGAGTTCGTGTTTGTTTGCTTTATTCTTGTTTTTAGGTAATTGTCATATATCTTATTTAGGATTTTCATGTTATTAGTGCTAACCTTTAATAAGAAAATCAATTAATAGGATGGAGAATCATATGAGTTCTTTATTATTATAATTTAGAACGTTGGTTTTTAAGTTTCTTAATTTGTGAAAATATGAAATTTAATTGTTTACGAAAAAAGTGTTAGAGAAGAACAAAGATAAACTTTCATCTAATTTTTTATTAAAATAACGGAATAGAAAATATGGTGCATGTTTATATTTTTATATAAGTATATACATAAAACAAAATTAATTTTTAATAAAAAAGAAAAAGAAAAATTACTTTAAAAAATTTCATTTAAATTTAAACCTATTTTTTTTATGAAACTTAAATGTCAAAATAATATAAAGGATAGTAAAAATTCTCTACCTATTGTTAAAGTGCACTTTAGGCTTGTTGTTATTTAGTGAGATAGTTACTTCTCATAAAAGGGTCATTAAAGTTCATATGAAACTTTTAGGTCAAATTTTTAAAAGATAAAATAGATATTTTTTTAAAAAAATTATTTTATGAAAAATGATTGAGTAAATATTTAAATAATTATTTTTATTATTAATTACATCGTAGTTTATTATTTTACAATAAATACTTTTAATAAAAAATATTAAGTTTTATTTATATTTTTTCAAATCATACATTATTTTTGATAAAAATCGATTAAATAATATTTCATTGTATTTTTGATAATATATATTTACTTAAAATAACATAACCATCAATTATTAATTTTTATTTACATGATAGATTATGTCACTATATTCATTACTTATGCTTTTAATTAAAATATTATGATATTATAGTTTAATTTTTAAATAAAATAAAATCAAATTCAAAAATATCAATTAGAAACACAATCGAAACATATAACAAATCATTGTGAATACCGTGATCTTTCTTAGTAGTGTCTTGACGATAACAATAAAAGATACTAGTTTTTTTTACGTTATCAAATGAAAAAATAAATGATATTTATTTTCAAAATTCAATATAAAAAAGAGAAATATAATATAGAGTGATCAAATGAAAAAAAGTTGATGAGAAAATTTCATAATGCATTAAAAAAGTAATAAGGAAGAAAATGAAATGATTCATCAAACTAATCACATTACAAAATCATCTCCAATATTGAAAAAAAGAAATCATTCATATAAATAGAAATAAAATAATAACCATATTTTTACAAATTATCTATTAAATATTTTTTAGCCAATAATTTATGATTTAAAATAACAAATAAATAAAAAATTACATATTAAAAACTATACTAATACTATTAGTATATATAAACATTTAAATATTTATTATTAGTATATATATATACTAATTTCAACACTTGAAATTTTGGTATAAAATTGATAATTAGACTTTGATGACTCATTTACAAAAAGTAACGGACAAGTACTACTTCACCAAATAACAACAATTTTAAATTACACTTTATGCATAGTTAGTATATTGCTACCTTTATCCGATAAAGGCATCTTAGACCTAAACAAAAAAGTGGGTAACATTTTTCCCTAAATACTAATGTCAAGCAAGTTCCATAACAGTTGTTGATTCTAAAGATATGAAGAAAATATTTATTTGTAATGCAAATATGTTAAGGAATCATAATAATCTTCGATTATCTGATCGATCTAAGAAATATTGAATTATATTTTGCAGGGCAACAAGAGATGCTATCTTCAAAGTGCTTAAATGAATCGTGCAAATCCTTTGGTACGAATGAGGATCTTTTCTTGGCATCTAACCTTTATCTTCTCTTCCATATTCCTTTCAGCATAAGTTGGTGAAATTTTTATGTTACATTCTTCTTTGTTGAAATTATCTGCATACTATGTGTTTGGACGTATTTTGCGTGTTTATGTCGAGGAGTATACCGAATTAGTATACATGCAATTAGGGTAAAGATCATATATATGAAGTGATTTATGCTTATTTTATATATGTATTCAAGTTGCTTCTTGTAAATTCCACGTAGACTCATTAAATGAGTGACATGTATATATGTGCCCTATATATACCCAATGAAAAGGCCTTGAGTCATCATTATTTATTACTCATTAATGCATCTCTCTACTTCCTCTTCCTAAACAAAAATATGTCCCCTAATATTTTGGCATCCACTATGACACTCAAATTTTAAGACACGTTCGATAGAATTTAAATCCTCTCATTTTGTTGGACTTATTGACAGTTTAGATTAAGCTTGTCTGCCGAATATAACATTACCAATCGAACACTATCCTTGAAAGTTATGGTTGAAACTCGATCATTTGAAAGGACTAGGTTGATAGACCCCTAGGTCAAAGATAGTGTCAATAAGGCTCTAACTCCAAAATAGGGGTTGAAAGGGACATAAATAATGGATCTGTAGAGGTGGACAATGCAAACCAAGAGGTTCTCCTACAATTGATAGACATGAGAAGATCCATAAAAAAATGCGAAGTGAGATGAGGGAAAAAACCTAGAGTTAGACAAGTCAAGGTAATGAGTATAGAATGCCATGTATTACTAGAGGTCAAACTCATACCTAACAATGCACGAGCAATTGGGGAGAGAGATGAAGAAGTTGATAGAATATTGGATGAACATGAGAGGAATAGAGGAATGAAAGATCAAGCAAATCAAACTCAAGAGCATGATGATCACAAACCAATTGTTGCACTAGTAGATCAACTTATAATTGTACATCCTTTAGGGTAGCCCGACGTGGAACTTGAAGAAAAGTTGTTATGAAAAAACTAAGTGTTGGTCTTGGAATAATATATGAGGAAATAGAATACGTGAAATGCTTAAACTAATCTTAATAGAGTGTGTAAACAGTTAGTCAGAGCACCTTATAAAGAAGCACAAAAGTTTGTTAACTTGGAAAATGAGTTGAAACTTGTCAAGAAGGAATGTTCAACCACATCTACAAGAGCAAAATAAAAAAGAGAGTTGAGTCCAAAAAATCCTAGATGATTAGAGTATCAAGCCATTAAAATATTTATCGAGCAGAGTTTCAGGTGAGGAAATTCTTGGAATAGGACTTCAGGACCATGGTGAAGGTTGCTCTTACCCTTTAGGGACCCCATTGAGAGTTAGGCTGGTAGAGGCCATCCTTAAAATAGAAGGATAATATAAAGTTAGATAGTCCATTCAGATGAGAGCTCTAAATAGGGACACAAAGAAAGAATGTGTATTCCACAAAGTTATTAGACATGACACTAGTTACTATCGTCATTTGAAAAAAAGATTGAAGAGTTATTTTTAAAAAGGTAGTTAGGAAATCTAGTGGGCTATACTAATCAAAGAAATAAGGTTAGGTTGAATGGATATTTACCTTAGATAGCCACCACTTTAGAAGGAAGGTAGGTTGTTCGAGTAGATAACAATGTCTATATAATCTATTCCATTCATGAAGGGTCTACCTTGAACGGTGAATCGAGTAATGCTCAAAAGAGATACTCCAAAGTGACACGGAATGAAGTAGGTGCCATAGTACACAACTTACAAAGAAAGTGCTCCATTACCTTAATAAAATTTGATGAGGAGGATGGGGTGAGTTTTCCACATGAGAACCCACTGGTCGTTACAATAAGAGTTGGTCTGTATGATGTTTGTTGTATATTGGTAGACACTGGGAGCTTGATTCACCTACTGCTCTTATCAACCCTTCATGCATTGGGTGTATGAGAGGATGACCTCATAAATAAAGAAATTCCCTTCATAGGGTTTAATTGCAGTACCTTATATGCCCTTGGAATAATTAAGTTACCTATAATGACAAAGGGATTTGTAGTAATGGTGAACTTTGTGGTGGTTGACGTACCAGTGCATTACAATTTGATACTAAGCCGACCATGGATACACAAAATGGGGGCGATTTTCTCTACTTACCATATGGTAATTAAGTATCCTACTAAGGAATAAATTATGGAAATTCAAGGTGATTAAGAAAAAGTGTGCAATTGCTACAACATGACCATGGATTAGGTTAATCTAAAATAGAAATTACCAAAAGCTTGTCAGTATCGAGGACCAGGTAAGGGTTGATAAAGAATATCACTAGTTGGAATATTTAGTGCCAATGAGGTAGAACTAGAGAACTAGGAGATAGGGAAAGTTGAGTACTTAAGGTAAATTCAAGCCAGGACAACTTGGTCAAGAAGGCCATCATCGATTTCCTTTAAAGAAATTTGAATGTTTTTTCCTAGAAGCCCGAGGACATGTGGAGGATCGAGACCAAATTGATTACACACAAATTAAATGTTGACCTATACAAGAAGCCAATGCAACAAAGGAAGAAGAAATTCTCAAGAGAAAAGAATGAAGTCATATGAACACAAGTCGGCCCACTAACAATCACAGGATCATAAAAGAGGTTGACTATCCAACTTGGCTGTCAAATATGGTTCTTATTGCAAAGTTTTGTGGGGCTCCTCGTATGTGCATTGCTTTTATTGATTTACATGACGTATGTTTGAAAGATTATTATCCTCTCCCGAGCATCGATCAACTTATGGATGCAATGTTGGGGTACGACATCATGAGTTTCCTTAATGCATATTTAGGTTATCATAAAATACATATAAGTCCTGAAGATGAAGAAAAGACACCCTTCATAATTAAAGACGAGACCTTTTGCTATAGAATGATGCCTTTTGGTCTCAAAAATGCAAGAATAACCTACCAAAGATTAGTTAACAAGATGTTCAAGGGCCTCCTTGGAAGAAATATGGAGGCATAAATGGACGACATAATGGTAAAAATTGAACGATCTTTAAACCACATCTTAGACCTAATGAAGTCTTCATAGTGACAAATAATCACCAAATTATATTGAACCTAGAGAAGTGTGTATTCAGCATCGGTTCATGAAGTCTCATTCTCATCTAAATGGTGTTCAACAAATGAATGGGCATATCACGACATTGAATAGATTCATATTAAGGTGTATCAAAAAATGTCTCCTCTTTTTCAAGATGTTGAGAAAAAATACCTTGGTTTTTTGGGATGAAGAGTGTGAGCATGCATTCCAAAATATTAAAATCTATCTTTGTCAACCACTTGTCCTCTTCATTCCCTTCCTTGGTGAGCCCGTGCACATTTACCTTATCGTTATTGCCCAAACTATTAGCACTATACTATTAGTGGAAATAGAAAAGATCCAACATACAGTGTACTATATCAATTAGGTTTTAACAAATTCTCACGAAAGGTACCTAATGATCAATAAATTAACATTTATACTCAAAGATACAACCCAAAAGCTGAGACATTATTTTGGATTGTCATTGTTATAACTTCATTCCCATTGAAAAATATCCTCAGTAAACCAAAAGTCTCTGGTAGACTAGCCCATATTTCTATTGAGTTTGAAGAGTATGACATTAAGTTTCAACCTTATACGTCTATCAAGGCACAGGTCATGGAAGATTTCATAGTTGAGTGTGTACTGAGTAGGAACTACACCCAAATTGGTCAATTATATCCTAGAGTTGAAACCTAAGGCAATATGGAAAGTATATATAAATGGTTTAATAACTTCAAAGGGTCAAGCATCAATATGGTCCTATGGGATGATGAGTAGGGTGTCCACGAATATTCTATAAGGATAGATTTCCTCAAAATGAATAATGTCATAGAGTATGAGGTTTCAATTTTCAGAGTGATGACCTCGAGGAAGATAAGTGCTCTAGATTTGGTTTTGTTTAATGATTTGAGATTGGTTGGAAACTAATGTAGGGATTCTTAAGGTGAGAGATGACAATATGAGAAAATACCTGGAAAGATTAAAGCAAGAATGCTTGTTGCTTGGGAATGTCAAAATCGAACAAATTTCTTGTAACAACTATCATGTCATTACCTTAGCGATGCCGACCACAGTGCATGACAAAAAATAACTAAAGGATAATGAACATAACAGTTTTTTTCGAGGGCTAGCCCATCTGAGGTCGAAAGGGTCATAAATCAATTAGAAGATTTGTCAAGATTATGGTTTGATCCTTTTGTCATATATCTAAGTAATGGAGATCTCTTCAAAGACAAGAAGAAAACATGCGATATAGTTAGCAAGTCAAAGAGTTACTTACTACAAGGGAATAAATTGTACAAGAAAACACCACTGAAGGCACACCGAGTAACTCTTCAACCTATTTTCCTTTCAACGATTCAAGCTTCTTTTTTAGAAAAGTTAGAACCAACTTGTTTGATGAATCTGCTTGTCCATTTTCCTATGGATAATACGTGAAGGAATGACAAAGCTTCATCTCGTACTTTTGTATAAAGGCTTTTATCTTACTGACAGTGAATTGTTTTCCATTATCTATGATGATCTCTTTGGAAAGACTAAATTGAAATATTATGTTTTTCCGTATGAAGTTCACAACCTTCTCTTTTCGAATTTTGCTTAGAGTCTCAACCTTTATCCACTTGGTGAAATAGTCAGTAGCTAATAAAGGGAATTTTTCTGATTGGTAGTTAAGGGCATGAGTCATACAATAGCCAACCCTCATTTATAAAATAAACAAGGACAAACAACATCGGCCACAGATATAGGGAAAGCATGTATGAGTGCGCTGAACCTTTGACATTTGGCACACATCTACAAGTGCCTCATGTTGTCTGCCAACATAGTCAACCAGTAGTACCCTTGGCACATGATTCTCTATGATAAGTTTATACCATCGTAGTATGATCCACACCCATCTTTGTGCACCTCTTTAAGAAGGTTATGGTTGGCCTTACTGGTAACATAAATAAGTTCGATTCCTAAGAGGATTTTCAAATGAGACTTCGTTCTACCTTATTTACATAATCGAGGTTGTCATCCTAATAGAGGTACTCATACTAACTTAAAGGGATAACATTAAAGAGTCCAACAATAATGCAAAAAGATCCTTGGACTTGTTACTAATAGAGGAATTCCTAGATAAATCATATGTTCTATGATAATTCTTTCTAGTTCAAAGCTTTCTTAGTAGTGGAATGGGTCTTAAGGTGAATGTTCCCAAACAAAAAAAGAATAGATGGATAGGAATCTTGAAGCTAACTAGAAAGGATCATACCAAGTTACACAAGTCACACTAGTTAGAGCATACACTTAATGAACATTGATGGACAAACTAAAGATATGAGTTAGAATGCTTGACATTTGAAGAAATATCACTTTTGAAAAATATTATAGTTGACATGTTGCATATTTTTACAGTACAAATTACGATGTGTAATAGACAATAGGATATTAAGTAATCAATTGTTGATAAAGTAATGAATTATTATATATCACTTTATGTGATAACATTAAAAATGAGTTGATCACCTCTATAAGGAACCAGGAAGAGCACTAGGGTAAAGCCTTAGGAGCCTTAGGAAGTTGGAATAGTCCAGCTCTAGGCCAAAATGGCACCCTTATTAAAAATAAGTTGATCGCCTCGGTAAGGAACCAGACATAACACTTAGGTAAAGCCTTAGAAGCCTTGAAAAGTTGGCATCATCCAACTTTAGCTCGAAATGGCACCCTCATTAAAAATGAGTTAATTGTATCGGTAAGGAATATACCATCGTCTAGTGCCTAGCCAAAATGGAACCCTCCTTAAAAATGAGCTAATTACCTCAGTAAGGAACTCGACAGAGCACTCGGGTAAAGCCTTGGGAGCCTTAGAAAGCATACATCATCCAACTCTAGGTCAAAATAGCACCTTCATTAAAAATGAGCTAATAGCCTCGTAAAGGAACCTGTGAGAGCAATAGGGCAAAGCCTCAGAAGCCTTGGGAACCTGACATTGTCCAATTCTAGGACAAAAGGGCACCCTCATTAAAAATTATTTGTTCGCCTCAATAAGGAACCAGATAGAGCATTCAGGCAAAGCATTGGGAGCCATGGAAAACTGGCATCATCCAGCTCTAAGTCAAAATGACATCCTTATTTAAAACAAGTTCATCACCTAGGTAAGGAATTGGGTAGAGCATTAGAGCAAATCCTTCGATGCCTTGGGAAGTTGGCATCATCCAGTTCTAAGACGAGATAACAACCTTGCTAAAGATGAGCTTACCACCTCGGTAAAGTACCAAGCTTAATAATAATAATAATATTTGAGGTGTGTTTAGAAGTGAAGGGAAATAGGGTATTTATAGGTGAGGATGGAGAGAAAAAGTGAGTGAAAAAATGGTGAAAACGCAGAGTGCAATTGCTGAGGTCATTGATGATGTTAGCATGACGTCATGTGGGTGGCTGCGCGCAAAAATGAGGCGAAATGGGCATCGGCGCGCGCGTGGGTGTGGGCGTGGGCACGTGCGGGACTGAGCGCGCGGCTGGGCAGTTGCGCGGCGGCGCGATTTTCTCCTTTTTGACACATTTTGTCCAATTTTTCCATATTTGTTGACCTTTCCCCATTTATTTATTAATATATTTATGATGTATTGCTTCCAGTATTCCTCTTTGAGTCTTTAAGTTACGTTTTTAAGCCAAAATACCTGAAAAACAATAAAAATACCCGTGATTCCGAAAAAGACAAATTTATATAAATATATGATAAAACATATAAATATATATATTTTAAATCAATTAATGTGCATAAAATCATGGTTATTTTAGTGCTTTTTGAGCACTCATCAATCTCACTCTTAAGCTTCAATCTCTTTTTCCTATGTAAACGAGCTTGAAAACATGAAGAACAATTAGTTTCCATAATGGATGAGGAAAGACTCTAAAACAGGGATAAACAATCAAAGAGATAACACTTGCAATTTTCTTCCCTAAAGGGAGATAGCTAATTATGGGTCTCATATGTCCCCACATGTCTTCAAAATTGTGAAGAATTTTTCATTTTCTTATAAAGACAAAATTCAACATAAAACTTATTCACAAGTATAATAATAGGTGCAATGACAATGATATATGGAAACCAAACATCCATTAAATTACTAAAAAGGGCACCAATTATTCTTTATATAAATAGGGTATAACCTTATGGTCATACCAAATAAAATAAATTAAAAAAATACTAAAAAAATAGGAAGTAGTCGGTCTGGAGCCCTACTGGTCGGCTTCAGGTTGATAGTAAGGAAGGTTGGTCTATGCTTCATCACCAGCTTTGGGCTCTTGATCCTCATCCTTCACTTTCGTTCAAGGAGAACCAGTCTAAGGAGGGAGGTCGAGGATTTGGTAGTAATCATTGGCCATAAACTTGGCCTTGACCTTGACTACATGGCTTTGTTAAAGCCATACTAGAATACTTCCCTAGTCTTCAACTTTAATGCCTCGACTTCCTGGCGAGCTTTCTCCTTAACAACCTTTAGTTGGTTGAACTTGTCCCTAAGGTTATAGAGCTACATGTCTGACTCTTTCTTAACCTTTAGACTGACCTCTTCATTCTTTGATAGTTCCACTGCTTTAGCATAAAGAATAGTCACCTTGGATAAGGCCGCCTGATGATCCTTTTTTTTTCCTTCCTCAGCTTCTCCTTCATCTATTCAGCTTCTCGTACTTTATAGTAGAAGATGAGGGTCATACCTTGCAATATTTACAAAAAAAAAAATGAAAAATGAGTCAAATCCTAGATCGATTCAATATGATTAAAATTTGAAAAAAATGCTGGAAAACTCACCTTGAGAATTCTCATATTTTCCTGTTTAAGAGCGTTAAGCTCCTTACACATGTCGACCAAGATGGCTTCATTTGGTCTGATAGGCATCATATTGATGAATTCATCCTAGGTAATCAAATTTCCCATGATGGGCTCATTAAAAGAGCACGAGGCATCTGCAAAATTTATAAACTTAAACTTGCCTAACAAAGGTGGGATAGGTGTAAGGGTGAGCATTGAGACTAAACTAGAGACTACCAACTCCACGTGGTTGATTGGAGGGGTTGGTGGGATCAATAAGTCCAACCTTATTGAACTCTAATCTCTCAACACGAATTTCCTCCTCTTTGGCTTGGAAGTGTTGGTTAAGCAATATCTTGAATCAACAAAGTTAGATTCCTAACACTTCCTACGAAATTTGTGTATTAGTTAAAAATTAGAACCAAACTCAAGTGGACTCTTTTTTCACTTTGCACTTTTTTCTAAGGTGTGGAGCGCGACTTGTGCACCACCCTAATTTGTAGCATGCCCAACCTAGGAGGATCATCCTAGTAGAAACCATCCTAGTCTCCAAGATGACTTTATCCCATAGGATTGATTTAGGCAAACAATGTTGAAGTTGAGATATCATGCGTTTTTCCTCATGACTCAAAGAGTATGTATGGGAACATGGCTTCCTTAGGATGGCCTTTACCCAAAATCGATGGAATCAAATTACTCTTATCCTTGAACCTAAGGACTCAAAACATAAAAAATATTTACTTCTAATTCCTATAATTGTCTATAAGCTTAACATTCAAACCACACTCATGTTTGGTTGACATGTATATCCATCGTGCGTTTGATGGATTCTACTTTAGGTTATATGTTTCGTTAAACTCATGAATCTCTTTTCTAATAACATAATACTTAGTAGGTACCTCCATCCATTGGAGAGTAGTTAATCAAGACTTATCTGAGTATATCTTAAAATGTACCTAAAAAGGTCAGGGATGGAAAACTGCAAGCCTAATAGGAGTGGCCTTTCATGGAAAATTTTCCAACCATCAAGAGGAATATCGTTGTCGAGGGTTGTGGGGCTAGGAATTTGGATTTGAATTGTTTCCAAAATGTCATATGTTGCCCTTAGTTTGGCAATATCCTCTAGTCTGATCTCGCAAGGCACAAGCTCAAACTTCCATCCTTTGGTCTGATATATGGACTTGCATGTACCTTTCCCTACTTAAGTCTTTTTACGCCATACTTGAGGAACTATTATGTTGATCGAGGCAAGGATGCATATTGAAGTTTTGGTTGACATTCGAGTTCTGCTTGCCAAAGGCACATCAACAATGATGTTATGAGAGCTCCCCAAGTCTCCAGTTGAACTTGAACTCAATGTTGAGCTTAAAACTTGTGGAGACTTGGAGCTTTCGATGCCTATTATTCCCTTTTGGCTCTCACAAATTATAACATTATCTAGTCTAGAAAGATTCTTAATTTCTTTATCGATCATATTTATTTTGGATCCTAAATTTGAGATAAACTTATATAAAAGGAGGTGAAATAAGTAAAAGGACGAATTCAATAAGAAGTACCTAAATATAAATGCAATTGAGTGTGATAGTAGGAAAACCAACCTGAAATAAAAGAAAATTGTTAGATACGATCTGAGAAGAAGAAAACTCGTATTATTTTAGAAGAAGTCAAGCCAATAGAAGCTTACCAATGAACTTAAACCCAAAAGGTTGGAGTAGAAAATAAAAAAAATTAAAAATTACCTGATGCGATTGAATGTTAGGGAAAAGTGATAAAGCATTTTTAGGCACAATGAACTAATAGAAAGTGAAAATAAATAAGATCATTGAGACCATTGACCTATATTTGTACTTTTCCATCTCCTACCAGTGTTTCAAATTCAAAAATCAAGTAGGCATGTAAGCACCAGAGCGTAGCCACTACTCGTTAGAACGAGGACTACAATTTTGATAGTATGAACACTTTTTCACCTCGATCACTTAAAGAGTGAGGGACTTAATTATTGGATGTGTTTTGTGTGTTTATGTCGAAGAGGTAGACTAAATTAGTATACATGCAGTCGAGATGAAGATTGGATATATGTAATGATTTATGCTTATTTTATATATGTATTCAAGATGAGTCTTATAAAGTCCACATAGATCCTTTAAATGAATGATACGTGTATGTATATCCTATATATACTTAATGAAAAGATCTTGAGTTATCACCATTTATTGCTCGTTAATGCATTTCTCTAGTTCTTCTCTCTTAACAAAAATGTGTCCCCCAACACTATATATTTATAAGAACTCAAATTCTTTAGAAATGAAACAATCTAGATTCAATGTATAAGAAGATGAGTTACAATTCAGCAGATGAAGATGTATATATAGTAGACATAACAAGTTGCAGTCCACAACACACACAATGCACCTTCACTGCATCTACACCACTTCAATAACTAATTTTACAAGAAGGAACTAACCAACCAACGTACTAAGCTTATACTTTTAAGGACATGTTTGTTATATTGTAATAAAAAAATTAATTGTATAATTTTTATACAATCATGTGCTTGGTTATAAAATTTGATTGTATCATATAGTATAAAAATGGTATAATTATATAACAATTTAGTATAATCAAAGGGTGTTGGTTTAAACTTTATTGGACACATAATTTATTCCATCTAAATTTTTAATTATAAAATTATATGTCTTGATTTTTTCTTTTATCTCAAATTAAAAATAAATTAAATATTGATTTAAATAAATTTTTTAACAAAATTTTTTTAAATACAAATTAGTTCATTAAAATATTAATAATTAATTTTGTCCAACTATATTATACAGTTATAAAATACTATATAAACTAAATATAATACAATTTAATATAATACAATTATATTTAAACCATTGAATATGTTAAAGATAAAAATATCTTTAATAGTACCGCAAAAGTTTGTCAGTTCATCCCAACATCAAAGAATTTGTACATACACTTAACGTTTCTCCAAACATAAACATGGATTGTTGAAATCTTCTTACAAGTTGCATCTCATTTTGCGTATAACAAAACTGTCGCATACACAACATTTTAATGGAACAATTTTCTACCTTTCGTTGGTTTTGTGCGGGGAATTTTCTTCATGGCATTTTGAGTTCTATACGGATTGAAGCATGTGTATATTTACATGTATTACATATTATACATTAATTATTAAATTTTAAAAAATTAAGTGAGGTAACTTTAATCTTACAAGTTAAAAATATTAATAATTTTACTTTAAAATTGTTCATTTTAATTAAGAAGAGAACTAGCTGGGGTGGGGTCTATAACCATCCTTACTTTTCAAAAAAATGATATTTTTTTTATTTTAAATTTATTTTTAATATAAATATAACTATATATAAAAATAAATTTAATATTTGATACCCTCAAACTATAGCTTTTGATTCCGTTGACTTTACTAGCTTTTTATTTTTACCTTTGTTATATATATATTAATTTTGATGATTTAAATTGTTTTTTCATTTTATTTTTAGTTTTTTTTTTTTTTACATTTTATTCTTTTAAAATTCATCAACCTTAGGTTAATAAGGTTTAATTTAATTTAAGTTACATTTTTCTAATAAAAATAAATAAATTAATTAAAATGGATAAAAAATAATTAAAATGTTCGAAAATAAATTTGATAAATTGATTAAATTATGTTAATTTAAAAATAATAATAATTAATATATTAAATTTATAAATATAAATTGATCTCACCAAAACAACCAACAGAACACAAGGGCCTAATACATATTGGGTATCTGGTTTTAAACAGATTCATCTAATCTCAATAACGCAATATCAGGTTTTGATATATAAAATATAATTGCACGTTAGATATTATTGTAATTTTGTCAAGAGTATTAAATTAAAATAATATAAAATAATATATTTAAAATCTATAATTAAAATAATACTTAATAATATTAAACGAAATTAAACAAATAAAAATATATTAATTATATATAACAAAATATCCTTTGTCAAGAAAGTACACATGAGAGATCTGCAAAACAAAAAAAAATGGAAATAGTTGCAGAAAGGATAGAGATAAATCAGAGCGACACAGTCCCATGTTAGTAATTAACTTGGTGAGACATAGTAATGAATGACATGGCTACAGAAACATACTGGGTTTACGAGAAAATTTAATGGGTGATACCCAGCTATTTTGCCATGTATAGTAATAGATCCAACATCAATAGAGAAAATCCATTGGTATCTTAGTGGGAGTTTGCAAGTTAAAACAAATCTAACCGTTGATTTCAAATTTCAAACGACTAGGAGTTACTACAGAGTCTAGTCAACAATACGACAATACAATACTTACTATTTATGTCTTCATCCATAATTTTCTTTTTTCTTGAAAGTGACGGTTGATTTGTTGCCTTTGGTCCTTTTCTCTGCTCGCTTTTTTCTTCTTTTCCCTCCTTCGTTTTTTGGCGGGAAATTTACTTCCATATCTATCATTGCTTTATTATCTATCTATCTTAAAAAGTCAAAATTTTAATAAATAAATGCAAATAAGATGATAGGCATCATCAAAAGTAACAGGCTAGCAGAAGAGGTTTTTAAGCACGCCTTCGCCGGCTGAAAATCCCCAACCACATTGTTTAGTATTAAGCAGGATGGAGCAAATAATTTTATAAATTCGCACATTTAAAAAAAATCAATCCAATTTCTATCAAATTTAATTGAATTTTTTTCTAGTTAAATTGTTAACGAATAAAGAGTATACCACATTTATTAAGAAGTAGTTAAAAGTTAACTTTTAAGATTTTATTTATCGAAAAAAAATTATATGAATCATATTCAAACTTAAAAATATAATTTTAAATATTAAAATATAAATTTTATATATTTATAATAATTTATTAATCCTCAAGCATGCTTCTTATTATTATGGTTTTATTAATTGCGATCATAAATAATAAATTTAAATTGATATATATTAATTTAAAATTAAAATATTATTTATATATTATATTTTATACGTGATAATAATTCATAAATAAATCTTATGTTCAATCTAACATCATTCGATCCAAAAATTTCTTATCTGCTTGGATTTAGATTGATTATTTCATTCTATCGATTTCAAATTGAAAATATTATGAATCAAATTTCATTTGATTTGATAAAAAACATATGATATAAAAATAATCATACATAAAGTTTTATATATAACTTTCATTGTTTATTATATATATTTTTTATAACATACTAAACATATGTTTTTTAAGGAGTTAAAAATAAAATTAATTGAATAAATCAGTCATATAAAATTCAAAAGACTATTTATTATTATATGTATAAATTGAAATTATAAGTTAATGAAATTTATGAGACTATCCATTAATTTTCAAAACCTATTTCATATTGACTTACTTATTTTTTGATGAGATGAGTTGGTAATAAAACAATATTAATTGAGATATCTCATTTGTTTTTAATGAGTTTAAATAAGACAAGTAAGAATATAAAAAATATATATGATAAATGACAATTTATAATGTAAGTTTAATAAAAAATAATACAATATATATATTTAAAATTAGGCCCAAGTTACAATCTAAATTATATGAACTGAAATGAGATAGAATTTAAATGAAATAAGACAATATTGCACTATAAGCAAATAAGCCTATTAGACACTAAATGATATATGAGATAAAATAAGACAACTTACTATACATCTCTATTTATTATTAGTATGAAATAAATTTATTTTTGACACATAACATTTTAGAAAAAATTTATGTTACGAACTCTAGATTTTACATCCACTTATGTATTATGTATGTTGGATATATATTGGGTGTAAAATCATCCATATCATGTGGCGTAATATGAGAGGTTTTAGTTAGCAATACAACTCACAAGTTAGCCTAATCAGTACTAGGTTAGCAGATAAACATCAGTATTAGTTAAATATTTAATATGATATACGATTGGTATTCAAACCCTTAATTATCTAATAATGAGAAAAGAGATAAGATTACAACATTTATAGATAAATCTATCACTAAGGGTAAGGGTCATCAGTAGATATATTATTTCCTATAAATATTTACCAGTGTTCACTATTAAACACAATCATTCTCCACACATAATTACTTCTTTTCTTGATCACAGACACTAGAATCTAGACCATTTTCTTCCTAAATATCTCTTTACGTCTTTGTATATCATAAGAAAATACATCAGTCTCCTCATTTTCATTACACAAACTTGTGCCAAAGGCCACCACACCCCATGGTGGTTCAAGATTCTAATGGTGTGTTCTCTATTCTCTGGTACATAGGAAACGAGAGATGCACCAATCATTGATGTTGATAAAAAAATAACATCAACATTTGGTTCCGCCTATGGGAACAAGTGTGCTCTACTAGTTGAATAAAAACTAGAGAGAAATATTTATAGTCTCTTGCAACATTTTGAACAAGGAAGTCCTTGTAAAAAGATCCTAAAAAATCAAATGAAAATTACTCTAGAAGAAGAATTTCACTTCATAAGATCTCTAAAGGCCGCATCTTTTTGCCAATTCAAGATTAACCAACCTCTTGACTTGGACAACCAAGTTTATGCAAATGGGCTTCATTTTCCCAAGTGCACCATGAATGTTTACTATAAGGATGAATGTTTTCATGTCAATTCCCTGCCCCATTATGACTAGTAAGGTCACATACCCTTCAAGATTCATTAAAGCTTTTGTGAATCCCACCAGTGGTGTGGTCATTGGGCACAGTGGATGAGTGAGCTTCATAGCTTTCCATGCCTTAGAGAATAGGATGTTAGCTGAATTATCAGTGTCAATCAAATTTATGTGTAGGTTTATATTTTTCACTAGAAGAGTGACCACCAATGCATTAGTGTAGAGGTGGTGTATTCTTCAGGCTTCATTTTCTGAAAAAATTATTCCCGAGCCTGTCAGCCTAGGACCTTTGTTTGGGCCATACATAAAGACAATGTGAAGGGTCTCTTAGTTAGCCTCCCTAATATGTGCCTTAGGGAATTAGTAGAGTTTGCTTATATAGGACCTCTCATGACGACCCAGACTTCTTACACTTCTTGTGTGGGAGCATGTTTTAGCTCCTTAATGGAGATACCATCCGTTTCTCTGGTTTTTCATCTCAGAAAAACTTTCTCAATTGTCACTTCCTTATAAGGTGCTCAATTGTAATGTTCAATTCTCAACATTCTTTAATTGAATATCCTGAGTCCCTTTGGAACTTGCAATACTGATATTTGTTCTAGCCAACATTCTTAAGTTTTCTAGGCCAATGTATTATGTGCTGGTTTTCAAGTTGCATAAGAAGTGTTTACCTGGGTATAGTCAAGGATGCATAGGTACAGAAGTTTAGGCCAGTGTATCCTGAACCTCATCCCCTATCTTTCTCATCTATATGGTCTAGATGAGGCCTTTTGGTCCTTGATGGTCTCGGCTCGTCCCTAACCTTGGGTGGTGAACTTGTGTTTTCATCACAGAGAGATCATTAATCCTCCTATTGGTTGTCATATTTCTGATGTTGAAATACGTGTTCACTAGTTGAATGGACTCTACATACGAAATTGGAAAGTCTTTTGCCATGTCCTTCCAAAGGGGTCCTTAGCAAAGAGCTTGGTGTAGCACACTTACAACTACTGAACAAGAACAGTTTGTCACTTAGATTTTCTCACTTGACCATGTATGCCATCTTGGGCCAAATCTTGAATAGGTACAATAATGAGAAAATCCAAGTGACCAATTGTTCTTTTTCGACGGCTATAAGTGCGATGCACCAAGCTCTTCGCCAAGGCCTTTTTTGGAGGGACATGGTAAAGGACTTTCCAACCTCGTATGCAGAGTCCATTCAACTAGTGAAAACATATTTCAACATCGAAAAGATGGCCAACAATATAAGGGTCAATGACCTCCATACTAATGAAAACACAAGATCACTACCCAAGGCTATGGATGAGCCCAAACCATCAAGGACCAAAAAGCCTCATCTAGACCACAAAGATGAGAAAGATAGGGGACAAAGTTCAAGCTATATTGACCCAAACTTTCATACCTATGCACCCTTTATTGTATCCAAGTAAACACTTCTTATGCAAGTTGAAAACCAACAAATAATACGCTAGCCTAAGAAACTTAAGAATTTTAGCTAAAATAAAGATCAATATTACATGTTCTAAAGGGACTCAGGACATTCGATTGAAGAGTATTAAGATTTGAAAAATAAAATTTAGCTCCTCATAAGGAGGTGACAACTGAAATAATTTGTATAAGATGAAAGACTAGAACAATAGGGCCTTTTCACCAAGGAAGCAAAAATATGCTCCTACACAAGATGTGCAAGAGATATGGGTCGTCATGGGAGGTCTTATTTAAGCGGACTCTAATAATGCCCGCAAGGCACATATCATGAAGGCCTACTAAGAGACCCTTCACATCGTCTTTGTGCATGGCCCAAAGTTGACCAGCTTAAAAATATATTTTTTGGATAAGGAAGCTCGAAGGCTATGCCACCCCCACACTAATGCATTGGTAGTCACCCTTCTAGTGGTAAATATAAACCTAAACATAAATTTGATTGACACTAGTAGTTCAGCTAACATTCTCTTTGAGGCACGAAAAGTTATAAATCTTACTCATCCACTGCACTCAATGACTACACCGCTAGTGGGATTCACAGGAGCTTCAATGAACCTTGAAGGGTATGTGATCTTACCAGCCACAATAGGGTAGGGAAATGACATGAAAACATTCATGGTGGACTTCCTCATAGTAAACTATCCATTACCATACAATGAGAATTTGGGACAATCATTCTTGTATATAGCATAAGTTGTGGCCTCCATTTACCATCTTTCCCTAAAGTTCCCTACATAAAATGGAATAGGAATAGTGCTAAGAGAATAGAAAGTGGTTAGGGAATGCAATGTCTTAGGAGTTTGTATGGGATAAAAATGAGATCCCAAGGGACATAATAAAAGTGTCCTTATTAGTCTTATTTTTTCCTTCTACATTTCAAATTCATAGACTTAAGTTTCATTTCAGTTTTGTACTTTGAAATTCATAAATAAAGGAGACGCTTCTATATTGAATGGCTTAAGGACCGCACTTGGTCAACATTCATGAAACTCAACAAGGATGAAAAAGTCTAAAATTGTAAAGGGACTGAAGGGTGTCAACTATGAAAGGTCACATGCCAATATCCTTGGGGTTATAAGTTGCTACAACTTTAGCAACCCACCTCTATGGGCCATGTTGGATCTTTGAATAGGTAGTAACTACACCCCGGGTCCAGAAGTTGCTACAACTTCTACACTTCATCTCTATGAACCATGTTGAACCTTTAACATGTAACAACCATGCCTCGAGTCCAAGAGAACTTTTGCACCCCATCCATTCAAGCATAGATTTTCCTATGTTGGGGACCTTGAGCCCCCAACCTCGATCGTTGATAAAAACAATCAGTCACAATCGGAATGCAATGACACTCATGATAGGATGCAATAATCCACTAAGAACAACCAAAGTTTTCTAAGTCTTAAGACTTGATGCATAAATGAGTTGATGTACTCAAGCATACCAAGTAGAGGGGCTGATATACAAGATATGTCCTAGTTCAAACAAATCATCCTTACTTAGACAAAATGAAAACAAGTTATACAAAAATGACAAAGTCCAAGAATAAACCTAATAGGTATGTGGTCAAATCAAAAGTGACTGGACTAACTAATGAGATACATTTAGCCCAAGAAGACACATATGGTCAAATATGGCCCACGTGGCCAAACAAGAGGAACATAACTAATGGATGATAATGAAATCGCAAGACCAACATTGCAAATATTGATCTTACGAAAATTTACCTTTTTGTGGTTTTATTATTTGTAAAACTCTCACAAGTGCACAAATCATTTTATAGAAAATGATAAGTATACTCCCAAGGTCTATCCAAGGAAGAAATATATATCGTTTTTAATTTATTATTCAAAATCTTAAAAACAAAATTAAATCCTAAACATTCTGTCACAATATTTTGGTTTGTTTGTTTTCTAATCTAATAACACGAAAATAAGTATAAACATAGATATAAATTCAATAAACAATAATACAGATTTTATTATTCATAACAGTGGAGTATTTAATAATATAATAATTAAGTTAATTATGTTTGTTCGTATTATTTAGGTTATTAAAGATATAAATTAATATTTATTGATTTTCTCTTTTTGGTATGAAAGTGTCCTTAGATGGGGGCCTATTAATTAATTAAATATTAAATTTTAGTTTTATTTTTAAGAAAATAACAAACCATCTAATCACAGCTTTAGGCGGAGTCAAATAATTAGACTTTATTCAAGGTGTTTAAATTAAACCTAAGAATTTAATTTTCCAAGTACTAACTTTTCAGTTTAAAAAGCAATACTGAAAATATGTCGTCAATACATTTTTGAATAATAATGCTTATAAAAAAATTTGAAATAGAGTTTTACTCTAACTACCGGGCGATTGTACCAACAAATAAAAGAGCACTACTCTAAATTAGACCGAATAATTAAACCTTAAAATCTAATTTTCAGATTTAAGTTTGTAATGAAAAATAATGTATTTCTCTCTAACATACTTAATATAAAATCTTGAATAAAAATAAAATCAATTTATTGTATAAAAGTGTTTTACCTATTTAATATTTTGAAAGCATAACAACATTATAATTATATCATATTTACAAACAACCAGCCATGTTAAATTTAATCACAAAAAAATTAAATATAACACATAAAAATAAAACAAAAAATGATAATTGTAAAGAATCCATTAAAATAATATCTTAAAAGAATCCTTACAACAGTTTGATGTTAATTCTATTACTAGAAAACCTCAAAACAGATTTTCATATATGCTTATTGAATCAAAAACTAAAAATTTATAAAAACATAACTAGTTCCTCTAAAAAAGAGAAGAACTTTAAAAATAAAAACTAAAAAAAGAAAATTTTCTAGAGAGAGAAAGAGCTCAGAAAATTATTTGTGTTTTGGAATAAGGGAAGAGGGTCCTTTTATAGATGAGGAAGATGCCAAAAAAAGGGGAAAATATTTCAAAATTTGAATTTGGACGCACTTGGACAGGTTGGCGTGCGTATGGGGCGCGAAAATCTTGGCAAACAGGCGGTTGGTACGCACGAGACTAGGCGAGGAATGTATTGGTGCTTGCGTGGCACGGTGCGGGTGGAATGTTACGCGTAGAACTCAGCGTGGAAGGATTGGTGCGTGCGGGATTGGGCACGAATGGGTGGCTGTGTGCGCTATGCAAGTTTCTCGGCGCAGCTGGGCGGTTGCGTGCACGATTTTGGCCTTTTATACATTTTTGACTAATTTTTCCATGCTTTTGACTTTTCATCATTTATTTTCTCAATATTTTTGTGATGTATTGTCTCTAGTATTTTTTTCTTCGAGTCTCTAATTTATTTTTGAACTAAAATACCTGAAAAATAAAAAAAATACCTATGATTCCGAAAAAACAAATTTATATAAAAATATGATAAAATCATACAAATATAAATCTATTTAAGCACTCATCAATAGTCTAATGCGATATATGTTGTAGAACACAATATATGTGCCCAGCTAAAGTACACATCATAGTGTACTAGTACAATGGATTATAGATCCCAACAAAGGATGTGTTCAAGGAGCACCTTGCTCCCAAATAAGTACACATCATAATGTACCAACATAGTGGTTCATAGATCCTAACAAAGGACATGCTCAAGGAGCACCTTTCATATCAAAACAGATGTGATCAATGATGGATCTTGAAAAAAAGTCACAACTAAAATACAAAAGTAAATTACAGATCTCAAAGATGAAAGTAGGATGAAGCAACAAAACACACACACACACACACACACACATATATATATATATATATGTCCAAAGGATCTATATAAAACTGAGCCTATTACGAGATAGTAAAATCACCAAATATGTAGTTTAGTAAGAACTAAAACCAAAAGAATGTAAAGTAATAACCTACCGTTATCTACCATCATCTTTTTTACCATATTTTTCCTTAGTCACCCTAGGATCATCACTACAAGATCAATCTTGGTCCTCTTTCTCCTAGTCAAAAATAATCACACTATAACAAGAGGCCCTTTCCTTTGAATTTGGAAAAACTATTATGGAAAGAGTTATGGCAAGATAAATCTTTCAGAATCGTCATTTCATGGTTTCAAAACTATGAGCCCGCACATCCAACATGTCCTAATCAAAATCCATATACTCTGCATATGCTCTTACCCTAAGTATCCCCATCTCAGCATTGAGCCTATGTATTCTCTCTCGATATGAATGAAGGCTTATAGAAAACTCTTTATTTAGCTCATTCTCTTAGGTCAAAGTAGCATCCATGTCTACTAAGGTAGCCTTTAATGTCGCCAATATTGTCATATGAGCCAATTGGGATACACAATGTGCCTCTTATGCTTTCTACAGTTCCCACTCCACCTCACGATAGGCAAGTTCAATAGCATCTTGAGCTATAATCACCTTGTAATAAACATTTTCAAAGGTTTCCAATTGATCATCTGAATCAACATAAACTTTAACAGCATGATCTAAGTTTGAGGCAAGTGTAAGGGCCATGGTAGCAGAATGTGCGAGTTTGAACCCGCCTTTATATATTCTAAAAAAGTGTGAGGTATAAGTGAGGACACAAAAGGAACTTGTACCACCTGTAGTCAGTATTGATGGAATCCCAATGAGTATTGATGGGGACTCCATTCCTCTAAGGGATGCTCCAACAACAGTCACTTTATAAGTAGTGGCTCTCTTCCACTTTGAAACCCCTGAGCTACGAACCACCTTAGTTTGTAAAAGTGCTTCCCCTTTACTAGACTCCTTGAGAAATTTGAGAGTTATCATGCTCATATTTTTCCTACCAATTAGAAGATCAGAAGTAATACGTACCAAAAGAACACAAGTATCTACTAAGTATTCAAAATAAGATATGGAAAATTAAAGATAAGTATTCAATACTTACTGTTAGGATATGAAATATCACCACTTTTGGGCTCAACTCATGTGGGATCCAAACCCTAATAAATATTTTGCTTTGGAAGAATAAGTCTATCACTATTTTTCTTCTCCACGAGTGTACTATAAAGACAAGTGATGAATTTTAATTGCTTCTTGGAAGGATGACCAGACAACCGATAAATTGTAAAAATAAAATGGGAAAAGGGAACATGTCAAAAACAAATAAAACATACCATAATGAGGCTCAGTCTCAAAGTATCCTACTGTTCCTCTCGTGCTATGTGGGCATGGGAAGGACCTTTAGGAGATTCAAGTCAAAATCTCCATCCACCATGAAGAGTGAGTCTTGCTTTGTTAGTGTTGGGAAGGTTCTCAATCAAAACACAGTTGGCAAAAGGCTTAAGATAAAACCAACTGCAACTACCATCTTAAAGCTGTGAAGGATAGTAGTAATTGAGCTCACCCACCATTAGTTCACGTCTATATTCCTTCCAGAGCACCCAAAAAAGATAATAGTATTCGGTAACAGTTGAGGGGAAACTGGGATGGTGCAATGCTAATTAGGGGTGTCCACCGGTTCGGTCTGGTCTAGTTTTGGTTAAAAAACTTTAACCGGACCGGACCGTTTGAAACGGTTTTAATTAATACAAACCAGACTGGACCGTTTGATTTATAAAACCATTCGGTCCGGTTTGGTTCAATTTTTTGACACATTTAATGAGAAATAATGCGAAATTTTTAATATATTATTAAAATGGTTCGGTTTGGTCCGGTCCAATCTAGTTTATGGACACCCCCAATGCTAACATATGCTAAATAAATTTGCACTATAGGTGGAAAGGGTAGTCTCAATTCAATAAAGATGTGATCAGTAGATAAAATGATCCTACCCGAAATAGGGTTACTCCAATTCATATCTGGAACTTGAGGTATCAATCTTATTGATTATGGTATGTTAAAATCATCCTCACTTTTTCAAATAAAGGATCCATCATCTTAGAACAAACCTTATTCATAAAAAAAAAAAACAGGTGATATTTTATTCATCAGGACCTAATTGGTACTTAGGAATACCAACATGGATAAAATCCAAGTCTTTATCACTGGAAGGGTCAGAAACATTTAAATGACCCCCATGAGTGGACCTAAGCCATCACCATGTTGGACTATGACTAGACACCTCTTGGGAGGCTAGAAACATCATAGATGTTTGAACCATGGCTAGATACATCAAGGGTGGTCGCTAATGGTCAGACACTCCAAAGGTGGTCGACCTATAGTTGAACACATTATAAGTGGCCAAACCATAGCCAAACCCCCTATGGTTTGACACGCCATGGACGGTGGAATGTGGTTCACTGCTTCCTTTGTAGGTTCTCCACTCAGCAACCACTTCACATGAACCATCCTAACTTGTGTTCACTTGTTTCCACGATGGCCAAGTCTGATCATGTCCATTAATCATCCCGTCTTCCATCACTGTTTATGCAAGGAAAGAATATGTGTCAGTGTCTTGCGATGTGAGGTGTTTGGATAGCAGGAAAATGAAAATCCTATAATTTCTATAAGGAACTTGAAAATAAAAAATAAAAAAAAGGGAAAAGGGAAAAAATACTCACTAAACCTTGAAGTAAGCTCGCCTATCTTTTTCACTCTCTCAAAAGTGTGCTTTAAATAGTGGAATGAAAAATAATAAAATGGAAGCTATCTTTATATAAAGGATAAGGTAGGATCTTATACATTCATCAAAGGACCCATCCAAGGGTCCTAGGCAATTGGGTAGCCCATAGGCTCAAAAGACAACATACTTGGATCCATATCCTTTTTCAACAATAGGAAAGTTAATCGATTAAGTAGTGGTTTTGGCATCAATGTAACTCCATAATCGGGAATCCAATTGAGAATTTGTAAAAGCCATTAATAATAGGACATCATCGCGCACATTGTGAATACTTGAGAAAAATAAAAAAAATTATCATACGAGCAAGTAATAACCACGTAAGAATGGACTCGACATCACTTGTGAGGTTCAAAAAATAGTGAACAAAGATGGTGATAAAATTGCAAAGTAGACCTTATAATCCATGTACCCAGGCCTAACAAGTCTAGGGGTTGATATTAGATTTAAAATAATTCATACCATATGACGTAATATAAGAGATCTTAGTTAGCAATGCGACTCAAAAGTTAACCCAATCAGCATTGAGTTGGCAGATAAATGTCAATATTAGTTAAATATCCAACATTATATACGATCAATATTCAAACATTTAATTATCCGACAATGATATAATTAAGGAGATAAACCTTTGATATTTAAATATAAGTCTATCACTGATAATAAAGATTAACAATAGGTATATTCTTTCCTATAAATATTCATTGATATTAACCATTAAACATAATCATTTTTTACACATAACTACTACTTCTCATTCTCATTTGAGATCTAAACTTAGTCTCTCATTAAATAGTTTTCTGAATCTCTCTACATCACAAACTTACTTAAACACCAAAGGTTCAAATGCCATCATATCCTGCGTTGGTCTAAAGTTCTATCGTGTATTCTATGTTATCATGTACACAAAAAAAGATAGATACACCAATTATTAATGTTTATAAAAAACGATATCAATATATGATATTTTTTTTCAAATAAAACTTAATAGATGAAAATTGAAAGAAATATACAAGAACTTAGCATAGTTGGATTACATTTTCTTTTAGTTAAAGTGACACATTTTTTTATAATGATATTTATATAAAAGAATTTATTATTGTCATAAATATTTTTTATTAGTGATATTTTTAATCAATAATAATGATATCAAAATATATTAATTATATAGATAAAATTGATAATCTAATAATTTTTATTTTAATAATAAAAGTAATTATGAGAATATAATTACTCATATTTTATTATATTTAGTTTTAAGTAACACATTAAAATATATTTAATTTAAAAATAATATATTTGTGACGTGTTTAACTTACGTTATCGAATTAATTATTTTAATTAATTTTCATACATAATAAAATAATATATTTATAAAAAATTATTTAAATTAATATTTTTATTTTAAAAAAATTTAATTTTTTTAATTTTAAAAATAAAAATATTATATTTAATTTGTGATTATTAAAAAAATTAAAATATATAAATTAAATTATGTATCTAATATAATTTATAAATTTATACTCACATTCTTTAAACATAAGACGCTATATAAATTATATATTCAAATCATTTTTAACTTAGCAAGAAACTTCTATTAATATATTTCATTTTATATTAGTAGTTATTGAAATAAAACAATATTAGTTTACTCTCCTATGGTATCATAGAAAAGTAAGAGTAATTTTATTTGTACTATTAGAAGGAATTTTTTATTACTGTATTAATTTTATATTAATTATTAGATATAAATATTATTATTAAATTAAATTAAACTTACAAGTATTTTTGTAAAAATATATTGCTAATTTTAAGCAAAGGTGCAAAGTAATCTAATTTTAATATAAATATGCAAAATTATGATTCATTGAAGCTAAATAACACATCGTTAATTACGAAGAGTATAAAGCCATAATTCATAATAGCAAAAAAATACAAATCCCAATTCCCAATCACGTATAATTAAACAGAAACCAGATTTTTATTTTCTTTAGCAAAAAAATAAAAAATAAAATTTTGAAAAAGGATTTGGTCAGCAATTTTCATTATTGGACAAATGGCAGATAGTCTGTAAAGAAGGACAAACGTCTCCAACTGCTGGGCCATTCCTCCACAATTGATTTCAAAACATCTCTCTATCTCCCTCATACTTGTATAAGTTAAGTAGGGTGGATGATATCATTAATAATTTAACTATCTTAAAAATAATATTTTAATTTATTTTTCATCAATTTAATTATTTTTTATCATATATTTTTTAAGTATTTATTTATTGTAATAATTACAAAATTAATAAAAATTAAAGAATTTAATATCAGCATAGTTTTTTTAATATTAAAATAATATATTTATTTTTAAAAAAAATTTAAATAATAAATTATGAGATAAAATATATATTTATTTTAATATTAGTGTTTTGTATTTTAAGAATATCAATTGAGCCCCTGAAACTTAATAAAAGCAAAGTGTCTTCAACATTCTCTCTCTATATCTCTCTCTCTCTCTCTCTATTCTAAAGGTTTTTTCCCTCCTCATTTTTTCAGTTTTCTTCTTTATTTGGGTCCCTCAGTCCTGCAAACCCAATAAACAGAAATTGGTCATTATTAAATCTTCTCCAACCAGAAAAGTCCCTCACACTCAAATCACTCTCAACTCTCCATCTATTGGAGTTTCTCTAATGGCTCAGCCTCAGTCCCTTGACGAAGCCCAGTTTTTGCTTCCTTCCGAGTTTTTGAACGGTGCTCACTTTCTCATGGACAAGCATAACTATACCAGAAATGGAACTGTGGAATTTGGTTTTTCAGGGAATCTCTCCTTCCCCAATGAGTTTCCGTACGAGTTCGACTCGTTCCGTACTTCTCCTGTTGAGTCTGTCGTTGGTTCTACTGAGACTGAGAGCAGCGACGAACAAGACTTCCTTGTTGGCTTGACTCGCCGTCTTGCTCAGTCTTTGCTTATCGAGTCTCCAAAGCTTGGTGTCCCCTGTTTCTCAAAAAACAAACCCGAGGTATGTTAACTGCTTTCCGTTTCCGAAGTTTCATTTTCTTTTCACCTACAGAAATGGCAACTGATTTTGGTATTTTGTGTTAAACTCAGCTAGTTCCTGCCTGCTCGCCTCAGTCAACTCTGAGTGGCGCCGGAAGCTGGTCTGGTAAAAGTACGATGAGTAAAGGTAGTCCAACCGGTCCTTTTTCGCAGGTACCATCGCCTCCAACGTCGCCGTTTGATGCTAAAAATGTCAACTGGGAACTGATATACGCTGCCGCGGGACAAGTCGGGAGGATGACGATGGGTGGTGGAACCTTTAATGGTAACCAAGAAAAGAGAGATTTTTTGGGTCCTACTAGTCAAAACGTTACCGTTTCTTCTCTATCAAACCCTCATACTGGCTACTACCCGGACAATTTTCTCTCTCCCACTCTGTCACAGGTACGCAATAATCGGATATTAAGGGAAATTTACACTCAAAACACACGCAAAAGTAGTACTTTTATTAGGTATTAAAAATAATTAAATTTCCTTAACTGGGTTTCATCCAATTTTATATATGCAGATTCAGCGTATGAGAATTGACCAGTCGGTTAAGCCACAGTTACAACGCTCAGCTTATATGGGACAAGAGGTTAACGAGGTTCAGAGTTATCAACAACAGCAGATCCAAAACAGAGGAAGAGCTACTGTGTGTGGGAATGGTAGATGTGGGTATCCTCTGAATTTAACCCAAACTGTGTGGCCTTCATTGCATGTTCAAAATCAAAAGCATCAGACCCAGCACCAATTCCCTGCTTCTAGACCTGGTTTACATGGTGGATCTGGTGTTAAAAAGGAATGTTCTGGAACAGGTGTTTTCTTGCCACGCAGATATAACCATCATCCAGAACCTCGTAAAAAAGCTGGTAATGCAATTGGTAAGTCTAAATATTCAAAAATTGAATTAGACAATTTAAGGCGCTCCGTTTCTGAATTAGCTTATATTTCTTTATAATAGGTGTGTCAAAAGTTTATATTCCCGCAAAGACTGCTCAGTCTGGAAATATAACCTTCAATGATTCAAAAGATCATGCTCAGTCTCGTTTTGTCAATGAGTTCTTGCTAAACCATGGTAAGATAATTTCAATTTCAGTATATTGTGGTATTGTAGGGTTCATTTTATTTTTAAAAAAATTGGGTTTTATTTTTTTGGTGCAGAAGCTCTGATGTCAAGAAGAAATGCTTTGTTCGAGCTGCAAAAGAATATAAGGCAAGAAGTTGCTGTAAATCATGAAATAAGGCTACCTCAGGAGTGGACGTATTGATTTTTTAGAAACATGTGTTTGGATAAACGGAAAATGTAGTTGAAAGAAAGGGTTAATAAATTGTATTTTAATTTATAAGGAATAACTGTTTGGAGCATGCAAGGGTGTAGGTTACGAGTTAAATAAGGAATCCGTGTTTTTGATGAGGATGTTGCAACTTCTCGATATTAGCCTTTATTAGACGAAGGAATTAAAATAGAGAATAGTGTGGTTTGTAGTGTAATTTGTTGTAAAAATATTTCTTGATATTGAAGATTGGAGAATGTATTTTGGGAATTTACAACCATTTGCTGTAATTTTCTTGTAATATGATAGCAGACATTATTAAATATAATATTGGTTTAATTCATTATAACATATAAGAAAAACAACTTTATATTGTTATAATTAGATTCTGATGAATATTTAATCAATTTAGATTATATTTTTTTAATAATAATAAAAATATCTTTAAATGATGTGTTGAAAGAATGCTATTATTATATTTATAAATTTTAAGTGTTACTCTTTTTTTTAAGAAATAATATATATATATATATATATATTCACTTTAGGAAAAGATATTTAGTTTATTTTAAATATATTTTATTTTAAGTGTTACTCTTTTTTATATTTTCATATAAAAATTAAATATTTATTTTATTTATTTTAAATATATTATTTAGTTCGTTTATTTTAAAAAAAAAAGTGTTTAAGTTTACATATTTTAGAAAAATATGTTATTTAAGTCTTGAAAAATATATAAGAAAATATTTTATTTATTTTTTGTTAAACATAACAAAATAATATATGTTTATATCTTTTCGTAGTTATATACCTATAAAATTAATATTTAATTATAAAAATTATAATTTTTAAGTAAAATTTTCTTTTAAATTTTTTTAAAAAATTCATTATTTAGTGTATTTATCGAATATACATTAGAAAATAAATTTTAAATTATTTTATTAAATATATCTATTAAAAAAGACAAATATACATGTGTTATATATTTTATTTTGTTATATTTAACAAAAAATAAAAAATAATAATAATTATTTAATTTTTTTTAAATAAATATACTAAATAATCCCAAAATTTTAAACAAAGTGACCTCGGTTCTTTGTTTTTTTAATATGATTAATTACAAATATCACCATTCAAGCTGTTTAGGGCAGACATGTACATTTTATTTGTGCTTTGACAAAATCACGCTTATTTGGATAAATTTGAATTTTTTTTCAAAAATAACTATAATTATCCCACCTAGATTCCTACTTCGGAAAACAAAACAATTATGTTCTTTATGTCACTCTTTTTAAGGGTATTTATATAATTTTCAAAAATTTAGAGGTTTGGAAGTAATTTTACTTTTATATCATCAGTCAATGTTTCTTGGTCTGTTTTCCTAGCTGTTTCGGCGTTAAAAGGTATTATTGGTTGTAATGGTGGCCAGTAAAATGGGTTGCCTTGGAGGCTGGGCTGTCATTTTGAATTTTGAAATGGAAATGACGTGCAGTGGGTCTGAACTGTGATTTCTTTCGGGTGTAGGTGTTTCTTCCATTCTTTCAAATAAATAAATAAAAACAAAAATTTACATTTTCAAGTATTTATATTTATAAATAAAAACAAAATCAAATATATCAAGTATAAATAACATATTATTATTTCAATTTATAAACATTTTTAATTAATATTTAATATTTTAATGAATGAAATAATACATATGTATAATTAGCATAAAAAATGTGTGAATTAAATTTTTTAATTTAAAATTAATTATAATTTAGTGTATTATTGTTGAATAAAGTTATTATTAATTTATGATAATATATCACTCTAAAATTATAATAAATAAGTAAATTTAATTTTTTATTCTAAGTTTATGTTATTTTGTTAATTTTTTTAATCTCAAATTATTTATGATAAAATGAATGTTTTGACACACAATAATGAATATTATATTTAAACTATTATAGTTATTGTTGTATAGGATTTAGTATCCTAGTTAATTATTGATATTCTTAACGTCCCTTGTTATTAAAATATTATGTTTTAATATCCTAATTTAATTATTATACCTATTTTAGTCGCTAAATTATTATTTTTTATTACCTTCATATTTTTCTTAAATTTTAAAAAAAGTCCCTTTTAATTTTAACATGTATGATATTAGTGACCAAGTTTGATAAAAAAAAAGGGTAAATAATATTTAAAATAACTAAAAAAAATATCAATATTTAAACTGAAGTATTAACATGATATATAAAAATTATCAATGCAATAACTTGGATACTTATGAGTGAATCCTCAAAAAATGATAGAGTTTTTATTACATAAAAAATAGACATTATATTCAAATATCTTACAACCATTAATAGTAATAAAATATTAATATATATGAATTGATTTCTCTTTATGTTTAAGTCACAATTAAAGAATATCTTTAACTAAGAGTTAGATATAGTATAAAATATAAAGATAATTTATATTTTAATTGATAAAGAGTAAAATTATATGGTAATTTATTTTTGGGAAAAAATGATTAAAAATATACTAATAAAGTTACAAAGTGCTTAAACTTAATGTGATCCATTGATTTATAAGAAATTGTAATACTCTAATTATTTTGGGTTTTTATTGTTGCTCTTCAAACGGTTTTACTCTAGTTTTTTTAATTATTTTGTCTCTTAATTTTAAAAGTCAAAATTAAAGCTAAGAATAAAATCAAAGAGAAATGTCAGATCATTCCATGTGTTTGTAGCTGTAATGTCACATGTTAAAGGGGAAGTATATTATTAACCACTTTAACTTTAGAATTACGTAAACTCGGTCAACATTGCTCGTATTATGTTATCTAATTTGAAATTTGGGAGAACACTTTGTTAAAGTAAAAACTAGACATATCGTTTTCTTTTTGTAAGATCCAAGGCAATCTGTATGTTCGGGCTTATGGCAATTTTTTTTTCTAAACAAATTTTCTGTAATTTTAATTTAAATCCCTGATTTGTTTTTTGCTTAGTGGAATTTAATTCTTTGATTTATTATTATTATTATTATTATTATTATTATTTACTTGATGATTTTTTTTCCCAAAGTATTTTTAATTTGTTAATTAATTACCACTAACACTAACAAAAACAATTAATATGTATATCTTATAATGCAATACAAAGTATACATACATTATTCACCTCTATATAAAATTATAAATATTTTAATTATTAATAATAATTAATTTATATTATTTAATTAAAAAATACTAATTATTTGTATTATTTAAAATAAATAATATTATATATAAAGCGATAAACAATTGTAATATAAATAAATGTAAATATTTTATATCTTAATATTTTATTTATTAATTAATAACCGTTAATATTTTAAATTCTAAAAGTAATAATTTTAAATATAAATTATAAAATAATTAAAGATACTATATATTAATTATTACTTTAAAATATATGAATAATTTTATTTAAAAATATATAAGATGTGATTTATAATTTAAATATTTATGGAGTGTGGGTATTATCTATTGATGTTTAGAAAAATTGGTAAATTTTGGATATTTTTTAAATTTTATATTTTAAATTAATAAAATCTGTATTAAAAATAAAAATATTTTAGATTATATTTAATAGATAATTAAATTAATTAAATAATCATATATATAATTAGATTATTTGTTTTTATAATTGTTAAATAATTAAAATAAAGTAAATTTTAATTATAATATTATATTTCTTTTTGATGAAATGCTTATGTTGTATCTTCTCATAAGATATTCCAATCAACATCAATATATCCTTCTAGAACAACCAAAATTTTCTTATAATGTAATCTAAGATTCATAGTTTTATTAAGTTATCTTATGAACTTTTCAATTACATTCAGATGTTTTATACTAGGTTTATTAGTAAACTTATATAGTAGTCCTACAACATAAATTATGTTTGGTCTAGTGCAATTAATAACATAACATAAGCTACCAATAATGCTCGTATACTTAGTTTTTTTAACAATGTCTCCGATGTTCTTGAATAACTTTACACTAGGATCATAAGAAATACATGGAGGTTTGTAGTTAAAGTGATTATATTTCTTTAAGATATTCTTAATGTAATGAGGTTAATATAAAGAAAGTCCTTTCTTAGACCTAGTAAACTTTATACTAAGGATTACACTGCTTCTTTGAGGTCTTTTATATCAAAATTAGCACACAACAAAATTTTCACATTATTCACAACATGAATATTTGACCCAAAAATAAGCACCTCATCCATATATAAACATATAGTAGTGCAAATGTCATTTTTTGATTTATAATAAATACATTTGTCACTTTTAATCATTTTGAATCCATGTGATATAACTAGATTATCAAATTTTTCATGTCTTTGCTTAGGTGCGTTTTAGACCATAAAAGAGATTTATCTAGTTTACAAATTTTATTTTCTTGACCTGGGACAACAAAGCTCTCAAGTTGGTCCATATAAATATGTTCTTCTAAGTTACCATTTAAGAAGATAGTTTTAACATCCATTTGGTGTACTACTAAATCATGGATAGTTGTAAGAGAGAAGATCACATGTATGAAAATTATTAGTGTAATTGGCCAAAAGGTATCAAAGAAATCTACATTTTCTCTTTGCCTATATCCTTGGGCTAAAAGATGAGCTTTGTACTTCTCAATAGTACCATCGGGTTTTAATTTTTTATTTAGTATCCATTTACATTCTATGGTTTGTAACGGGGAGGTAAGTTATCTAAATGCTAAGTTCTATTATACTCAAGAGAGTTTATTTCATCATTTATGATTTATTCTCATAAGTTGGCATCTAAAGAAGATAAGACCGCTTGAAGAGTTTGGGGATCTTCCTCTAAGGTATAAAGCATAAAAATCAAACCCAAAAATCTTTAGAAGTATGTGCTCGTTTACTAATCCTAATTTTTGTGTCTAATTCCTCATTTTGTTCACTAGTTTTAATTATGGGTATACTATTAGAAGGCAAGTCCACATTATTTTTTAATTTAAATGGAAACCTATGTTCATAAAAGTCATCATCATTTGATTCTATAACTACATGACCATTTAAATCATAAAAATTTATAAGCTTTACTATTCATAGCATATCTTATGACACACATTCATATGTTGTACTAGCAAATTTATTTTTTTAGGATCAGAGATCCTAACATAGGCTAAACAATCCCAAGTTTTAAAATAAGTTAAGTTAGGTTTCTTATTTTTTAAAATTTTATATGGTGAAATTTTACTAATAAATTTAGGCACTCTATTTAACATATACCAAACAGTTAATAAAAACTTTTCCCACCAATGGGAAGTAGCACTAGAGTTTAATAAAATTGTAACAACTGATTCAGTAAAAGTTCTATTTTTTCTTTCAGCTTTTCCATTCATTTTAGGAGAATAAAGTGTATTTTTTTAGTGAATGATTCCATGAGTTTTTAAAAAAACATTGAAAATATTTAAATCATATTCAATGCCTCTATCACTTCAAAATCTTTTTATTTTTCTGTTAAGCTAATTTTCAATTTCAGTCATAAATATTTTAAACATGCCAAACACTTCACTTTTATTTTTCATTAGATATTTTTTAGTGCCTCTATCACTTCTTGTTAAAATACCATCAAGTTCACAAATGTCAGAATGTATTAAGTCTAAATATTCAGATTCCTTAAATACTGATTTATGTGAAGTTTTTGTTATTTTAGCTTTATTATATAAGTCACATTTTTCAAAATCATTCAAAGATAATTTAGGAATTAATTATAGAGTACTCATGTTCTTGATTATGTGTTTATTAACATAACAAAGTCTAGCATGCTAAGTATTAAAAGAACTTAACATATAAGTAGAAGAAAAAGCTTTATTAATTTCAACATTCAATTTAAACATGCCCTCAATGACATACATTTTCCAATAAAAAACATTATTCTTAGTTATTGTATACAAACCTATAGTTTGAGTAAACCCAACTTTGATAAGAAGATAGTGCAAAACTAAGTTCTTTCTCATCTCTAGAGTATACTGGACATCCTTAAAGATGATAGTCTTTCCAGAGGTAAACTTAAAGTCCACCTTAGTAGTACCAACAACTTTAGTGGAGTGGGAGTCACCTAGCAGCACTTTCTTATCTTTAGACACAAAATAGGACTTGAACATGTCACGATAATAGCAAAAATGACGAGAAGCACCAGTGTCCACCCACCATCCCTCAGATCCACCAACTAAGTTGATCTTCGGTAAGGTTTGCCTACGGAGTATGCCGATTCCTTTTATGATAATTCCTAGCCAAGTGGCCAGGCCTATTACAACTATATCATATGAATGTGTTATTTCTTCAAGGGGTCGAGGTCCATTTCATAAAGGATTTTGTTTTTTCTATTTTGGTTGTTACGATTCTAGTTATTATTGCTATTTTGAGTTTTCATGTTTCTTCCTTTAGGTTTCAGAATTACAGAGGATGATTTCTTATTGGCACTGTTGCTTAAGACAACGAGTACTTCATCCTTTTTATCTTATTTTTGGGCTTAATCTTCTATTCGTAAACGGGTTATGAGACTTTCTAAAGAAAATTTCTAAGTTTCATGTCTAAGTGCATTCTTAAAATCTTTCCAAGCATGTGGTAATTTATCTATAATAATAGTAACTTGAAATTGTTCATTTAAAGCATACCTTCAAAAGTTATTTCATGTGCTATCTTCTACAGTTCATGTGATTGAGCTTCCACATATTTGCCATCAGTCATTTGGTACTTTATGTAGATACTGACAACATATTTCTTTGTTCTAGTTTCCTTAGTGTTATACTTCTTTTAAAGTGCATCCTAAATTTCCTTAGCTGATTTATCATAATTATAATAGTCATACAAATCATTAACTAAACCATTAATAATAATTTTTTTTACATAGAAAATCATTTTTCATCTAAGTGTTTGAGTCCTTAGTTGTAGCTTTAGTAAGAGGATTAGGTAGTGTTGTTTTTTCAGCAATAAGAACATAAGTAACTTTTTTCATGGTTAAGAAAAATGACATATTTTGTCTCCATTTTTTAAAGTTTAGTCCCTCGAAATGAAACGGTTTGTTGAGATTAGCAGATAACATTTCAGTAGACATGATAGATAAAAAAGTGTCTGAAACTTGTTGTAATAGGTATGTAAAAATAAGATATGAACAATATTACTGATATATTGAAAAATACGGCTTGAGTTGAGTCGCGGTCTAGGTTGCTATCTTTTAAACATTTTGTAACTTTACTTAAAGTTGTGCAAGAAAACATAATCTTGGCGTTCCTAGGATAAATCAATCCAGAATCATTTTTCTGTCTCGAAGCTTTACTGCAATGATAAAGTCCGAAATGCTACACCTCTAAAATATTTATGTTGCTGAGAATTTTTTTTTTGTATATTCTTTTCTTGGGTTTGCTACGAAGAACAACTTCTGAGTTGTGTAAAACTAAGAGCTATGACCCTTTTTTTATAGCAAAATAATTAACGTGCGTGCAACGTTCACACAATAATAATGTTTTGTAAGACTTGGTCTGGGTGGATGGAAACGAAGCGAAACATTAAAAAATGATCACAATAATGGAAAAAAATTGTAAAAAAACAATAACAGTCACAAAATGAGTGACTATGTTTGTATAAGAACAAAATTTCTAACTATTAGAAAAATAATTTTAGTAAAGAATTTTTTTCAAAAAACTAAAGTGCCACACGCACACGCACTCGGCTTGGTACAGACGGATGATGGCAATGACAAGCACGCGTGGATCCACAATTGCCTAGGTCCTTTCTATTTCTATAAAAGTGGGTGACCTTTGTGATCCAGTCCTAATTGTAAATCTTTTTCTATATAAACGCCTCTTAAGAGATGTAGAAAAACAATGTGTGACGTACCTTTTGAGAGAGTAAAATTATGTATTTTTTCTCATTATTTTTTTATTTAAATTCACATTATTTTCAATAGTTTTTTTTAGTAAGAATTAAATTTATCTTTAATTAACAATAGTGAATTTACGTGGAAATATAAAATAATTTTTTTTAAATTATAAAAATAAATAGGTAAATAAAGTTTGTATAGGGAATTCCCACACCATTACATAATTTTCTCCTCGAACTTTTTTTATCAGTAAAAATTTTGAATTTTATTTGTTACTTGTTACCCTTTTAGTATCCAAAACTTATACTTTTTCTAGTATTTATATTTTATTTATTTAATGATATTGTTTTAAAAGAATTTTATTTTAATATCTATAATATGAAAAATATTTCTATTACATATATATTTTTAAAAAGTTTTATTTTAATTGTTTTTAATAATAATTTGAGATTGGTTTGTGATCAAGGTAGTATTATTCTTATTTTTAATATATATATATATATATTAGCAATAAAATCTAAATATGATATAAACATAAATAATTTATCATGATATTGATAATAAATTTATAACTTTATTTAATAAAAAAGTTAATTATAATAGGACAACATGTGAATTTATTCAATTAATAATTTTATTATCCAATGACTTAATTTTACATGAATGATAATAGATATGAGTTTGTGGAATTTAATATAAATTTTTTACTTAAAAATAATTTATATTAATTGACTAATCTTTGTTAATTGATATAAGATATGATATGAAAATTATGAGTTTAATAAATTATGATATGTTTATAAGCGAATTGATTGAATACTCATTAAATAGGTAATTATAAATTATTACTTTTAATAGAATAAACATAATTACATTATATTAAATAATTATTCCTAAAAAAGTATTTATTATATAAATATTTTAGAATTTATTAGTGTAAAAAAATAATTAAAAAATATAAAATGTATTTATTATATGTATGTTTTGATATTTATTGGTATTATATGACAAGTAAATAATTATAAAAAATAATAAATATAATATTTATAGGTTTATAATAATTTATGCATATTTATATTTAAATAAAATATATAAAATATTTAATGCAATGAAGAGTAAGTAGTCAAGTAGTTTTTATCATTCTTAAAATTTATTTATCACTTAATAACTAATTATAAATTTAATAATCGAATAATTTTATACTCAAATAAGATATATATATCATTTTTTATTAATAAAAAAATTAGTATATATATAATTTTTTATTAATAAAAAAATAAGTATATATTTATAAATATATGAAAAAATTATTATTATTAACTATTGTTATTATAATTATCAATTAAATATTATATACACAAAAAATAAATTTTTTAATAGATATGAAATATGATATGATTTGAAAATAAAAATTACTATTCAAGAAAATATAATCTGTTAATAAGTGAATAGATTTAACATTGTTAAATTAGTTATCATGAATTGTATGAAAATAATTACATTATATAAATAATTATTTATAAAAATAAATTTATTATAGAATATTTTAATATTTATTGACAATATGAATTTTTATATTTAATGTAATAAAAATAATTGTATTGTCATTTAATGTAATAAAAATAATTATATTATATAAAATAACTGTTCATAAAAAATGTATTTATTATATATATATTTTAATATTTATAGGTATAAAAAATAACATAGAGTTATAATAAATGAAAAATATATTTATTATATGAATATTTGATATTTATTAATATATAAAAATTAATAAAAAATATATAAAAAGTCGAATAACTACAAAACTCTTTAGTTTTTTTTAAAATAATAAACTCTTTAAGAAATGGATTTATTGATGATGAATAAAGAATGTTTACAACCTATTTATACAAAAGAAAAACAAAATTGTAATAATTGAAAATAAACACAATTATGGAGAGGCATGTTCTTGGACAACCCATCCTTCCCCACCAAGCTGTTGGTGGCTGCTTCCAGCTGGTGTGTTGGTTGTCACCAGCTGGATCTCATGTTCTTTAACATTCTCCCTCAAGTTAGAATATATGTTAATTATTCCTAACTTGTTAAGTAAGCTTGAGAACTGTGGAAAACTCAGGGATTTGGTAAATATATCTGTTGGTTGCTCTAATGTAGAGATATGATAAATTTTGATCATTCCAGCTTGAATCTTTTCTCTTACTAGATGGAAATAGATCTCTATGTGTTTGGTTCGCTCATGAAACATTGGATTTGATGCAATGTGAAGAGCTGCTTGATTGTCACAATATAACTTGGTTGGTTGGGAGTGTTTGATACCCAAATCATCCAAAATATATCGTAACCAGGTTACTTCGCAACATGTTGTTGCCATAAAGCGATATTCTGCTTCTGCACTTGATCGTGAGATTGTATTTTGTTTCTTAGTCTTCCAAGAAATTAGCGAGTTTCCAAGAAACATACAATATCCTGTGGTTGATCGTCGTGTATCTGTGCATTTTGCCCAATCTGCATCACAAAAAGCATTTAGTTGTAATGAACTAGTTGTTGAGAAAAAGAGACCTTGCCTTGGTGTGTTCTTGACATATCGTAGCACTCGTTGAGCTGCTTCCAAATGTGGTTGTTATGGTTTATCCATATATTGACTGAGAATGTGCACGACATACACTAAGTCGGGCCTTGTGATGGTCAAGTATATTAATCTCCCAACAAGTCTTTGATAGGATGTGGGATTACTGATGAATTCCTCTTCAACCTTGCTGAGGGATAAATTTTGTTCCATAGGTGAATTGGAAGATTTGGCACCAAGATAACCCATGTCCTCCAATATTTCAAGTGCGTACTTGCGTTATGATAGAACAATTCCCTTCCTGGAACGTGAAACTTCTATGCCCAAAAAATACTTTAATTCACCGAGATCTTTAAGCTTGAATTGTCTCATGAGATGATTCTTAGTTTCTTCAATGTCTTGTATATTGTTTCCTGTTATGATTATATCATCTACATAGACAAGAAGAGCAGAGAAGGAATTACCACGGGTTTGGATGAACAGTGAGTGATCATACTTGGATTGGTTAAAAACAGCTAGCTTAAGTGTTGTTGATAGCTTGATGAACCACTGTCGTGAGGCTTGTTTGAGTCCATACAAAGATTTATGTAGCTTACATACTCGTGTTTTCCCCTTTCGTCTGAATCTAGGTGGAAGGGACATGTAGACATCTTCATGAAGATCACCATAGAGAAAAGCATTGTTGACATCGAGTTGTCGAAGATGCCAATTTTGAATAGCAGCAACGGCAAGGAGAAGCCGAACAGTGACAAGTTTGGCTACTGGTGCAAAAGTTTCTTGGTAGTCAAAACCTTCAATCTGACTGTATCCTTTGGCCACTAACCGAGCCTTATGTCGTTCCACAAAACCATCAGGATTATACTTGATTTTGTAGACCCATTTACAACCAACTGGTTTCTTGCTTGGAGGAAGCTGTTGAAGCGTCTAAGTGCCATTAGTTTCAAGAGCATCCAGTTCTTGTTTCATGGCAAGCCGCCATTTTGGATCATTGAAAGCTTCAGCAAAGGTGGTTAGTTCCCTGAGAATGGAAATAGAAGTAGCAAAAGCACGATGTGCAGGTGATAATTGGTCATAGGTAAGTACATGAGATAAAGAATGAGAAGTACCTTTGTCTTTGGACAATGCTGAGTGAGACGAAGGGAAGGACCGAAAAGGTAAGGAAGCTTCTACATGATATTTTTGAAGGTAGCTAGGAACATTGGTGGATCGACGAAGCCTATGTGTGATTGGTGTTGGAGGAGTTATGTGTGGTGGAGAAGTTGACGATGATGTTTCTGGAGATGAATTTTGAAGATGAAGAGTGTCTGAGTTGATTGTTGGAAGGACAGATGGTGTATGATCAAGTGATATATTTGGATTGGTTGATTGACGAATGTTGGGTAGGTCATCATAAATAGTATCTTCTGATGGAGGAAATAGAGTTGGAGTGTTAACAGCGGAAGTGAAATAAGGAAATATATGTTCATGAAAGATAACATCACGAGACACTAAAGTCTTGTTTGTTTCTAGATTGTAGACACGATAACCTTTGATCCCAGATGGATACCCAATGAATATGCATTTATGTGACCTAGCATCAAACTTGGTAAGTCAATCATGATGTGTAGACACAAAACAAAGGGAACCAAAAACATGAAGGTGTTCATACCTAGGAGTTTTGTGAAAAAAGACTTCAAATGGTGTTTTACCCTTGAGAACAGGTGTTGGAGTACGATTTATGAGGTATGTGGCTGTAAGAATGGCATCTCCCCAGAATTGTTTAGGAAGATTGGTTTGGAAGAGCAATGAACGAGCGACATTGAGAAGATGATGGTGTTTGCGTTCAACAACACCATTTTGTTGAGGGGTAGAGACACAACTAGTTTGATGAAGGATTCCCTTGGTAGAAAACAATTGGGTCATAGAGAATTCTGGTCCATTATTACTACGAATGATTTTAACTCTGGATGAAAATTGTGTTTCAACAAGATTGATGAAGGTGGTAAGAAATGTGTGTGTATCAGATTTAATATGTAAGAGATAGACCTATGTGCATCTTGAGTAGTCATCAACAATAGTGAGAAAATAACGTGCTCCATTAAGTGCTGGAATGTGATAACCACCCCAAATATCAACATGAATCATTTCAAAAGGTGCTTTTGTATTGATGGAACTTAAAGGAAATGGATTACGTGTTTGCTTAGCTAATGGACAAATAGAACAATCACTAATGATACAAAAATGTGTGTTGATGGAAAGAGAAATTACACGTAAACTGTTATTAGATAAATGACCAAGTCGTTGATGCCATAGATGAGAGTTGGTGGAAGTAGTGTTTGAAACGGAGAAACATCTAGCCTTTTCAGAAATAGTCAGGTAGTAGAGTCCTGCTTTCTCAGTTCCCATCCCAATCGTCTTCCCTGAGCATTTGTTCTGAACAAAGCACATACTATTAGTGAAGGTGACATGAAAAAATGAGGTTTGAGTTAGTTTGGCTACTGAAACTAAGTTTAATTTGAAGGAGGGAACACACAAGACATTATGGAGTATGAAATTATTTGAGAAATGTACAGTGCCAATATGTGTGACACGGGCAAGAGAATGATCAAGTAAATGCACATGCCGATTAGTGACTGGAATGTTGGAGCTCATAAGGTTTGGGGAACATACCATGTGATCAGTTGCCCCTGTATCAAAAATCCAACGAGTTTTTGAATGGAAAACAGTTGCACATAATGTGTTACCTGAAGAAGTAGTCACTTGATTTGCCATGTTACCTGATTTGGATTGATTGAGAAGTGTAAGGAGCTCTTGATATTGGGCAGATGTAAGATTGTGGGATGGTATCTTTGTGTCGGAGCAGCTTTCCTGAAAGTCAGTACGATGAGCTTTGGAAGGGAAGCCATAACTTGTGTTTCTCTTATCTTGAATTACTCCTTTCTTCCGACACATGTTGATGTCATGTCCATTCAAACCACAGAAATTACATTTGAGGCGCTTTCGGTAGTTTTCAAAAATGTGTCCATTGAGACCACAAAAATCACATTTGAGGTGACTTCGGTAATTCTCAGAATTATGGCCTATATTGTTGCATCTATTGCACTTGAGATGTTGGTTCCTTGGTGGGTAATTTTTCTGAGGATATTGTGGATGACTATCTTTGGCAACAAGTGCGGTAGCTTCTGGCATCCTTCCTATGCTTTGAGTGGAGACAACTCTTTGCTTTTCATCTTGAACAATAAGTGAATATACCTTATTTACTGTAGGTAATGGTTCCATGAGCAAGATTTGTCCGCGTACTGATGTGTAAACCGTGTTAAGGCCCATGAGAAACTTTATGGTTCGCTGCTTTTGTTGATATTCTTGTAATTCCCTTCCGACATTTCCTCCATAGTGTGGAAGAGGACATAGTGCATCACGACTATCCCATAAAATTTTCAATTTGGTATAGTATTCTCCAATGCTTACACCTTTTTGCATGCAATCATGGATCTCTTGCTCAATGTGGAATAGGTGCACGCTGTTGGTGTGCGAAAAACGTTCCTTTAATTCTTCCCATAGCTCATATGCAGTATCACTATACATGACACTTTCTGCAATTTTGGGTGATATGGTGTTGAGGATCCATCCTTTGACAAGAATGTTGCAGCGAGTCCATTGTTTGATTTCTGCTTCAAGGTTTGTTGATGGCCTTTTGATTGTGCCGTCAATGAATCCTTCTTTGTTTTTGGTTATTAGAGCCATGAACATTGCATGACTCCAAATGTGATAGTTTTCTTGGTTTAAGGATTGAGCTACGAGAACCATGCCTGGTTGGTCTGAGTGGTGTAGATATAATGAATGGCTAGGGTTATCATACCATTTTGGTAAAGTAGGGTTGGTATTGGTAGTCATAGACATTTTTGGTTGAATAAATTTGAAAGAACGAGATATGTTTAAGTGTGTTTTAGACAATAATGACTATTTATGAAATACATAATGGACTGAAATATGCTTTATCTTATAGAAAATGAGTCAAGGATTACAGAACCAGAAATTTTAGCCGCAAAACCGGTCGGAAAGTGGGTGAACCGGTGTCTGGAGTGGCTGGAACGACGGTTGCAACGGTGAAGCATTGAACCGGATGAAGACCGAACCGGACCGAGGACCAAACCGTGTGAACGACGCGTCGTTTGTTTCAGCGCTGAGCGAACGACGGGTCGTTTGTTTCAGCGGGCGAGCGAGCGACGTGTCGTTGGAGTCGTCTTCTTTAGCAGCTGGCGCATGTTGGGGTGTGTGGCTCCGACGAGGCGCGTGGAACGCCGACGAGTTTAAACAAGGCGAGTGTGAGTGCGTGGAGAGGTATTTTGGCTTGATTTTAATTGCAGATTGCTCGGATTTTTCTGAATAATATGATGGGATGAAATTGAAATTATTTTGTGAATCGAAATTGGTTTTGAAAAAAAAACAGATAGAGGAAAAATGGGAAAAAATTTCTATGAGCTGATTTTTCTGGGAATTGTTTCCTAAGCTCTGATACCATGTAAGAAATGGATTTATTGATGATGAATAAACGAATGTTTATAACCTATTTATACAAAAAAAAAGCAAAATTGTAATAATTAAAAATAAATACAATTATGAATAGACATATTCTTGGACAACCTATCATTTCTCACCAAACTATTGGTGACTACTTCCAACTGTTGTGTTGGTTGTAAACAATTTGATCTCTTCTTCTTTAACAAACTCTTCAAACTTATATATATATATATATATATATATTACACTATACCATCAATAATATACGTTTCATGCAGCATTGAGAAGTTGTAATTATAAATTTATCGAATTTGTTTAATTTAAAAATTGAAATATTCTTCTAATTTTTAAGGATGCTAGTATTGTAAAATTTAAATTATTAATGCTATAATAATTATTTATTAAAAACATCTTTATTAATAAACTACATAGAAATATAATAAACGTACAAATCATAAATTTTTTGTAATGAAAATAAAAAAAAGACATTATTGTAATGTCATTACATATTTACAAAATATGTTGTAATTATTTTTTCCATCGTTACAGTTTTTTTTATCAGGCATCCAAATTATAAGTCAAAAGTTTGATTCTAACGTGTGAAGTGTATGTTTTTTCAAAAATAAATAAATTACTTCAGAAATAATTAGTATTTTTCAATTTTTATTTTGTCAATCCAGTTTGATCAATTATCATAAAAGAAATGCTAATAAATACATAAAAATTTATAGTTATATTTTTTATTGTATGACACATGATATAATTTTTTTTTTTGAAAAATAAATAACTTTATCTATTCTAAAATTATTTTGTCACTAACATAATATAAATAATAGAAGTGTAAATTTGAATACAAATTGATTTTTGTTTAGCATTACTTTTATCATAACAATTGTAGTTGATGAATTATTTATTTGTTTTTCTTTATCTATTTAATTTTATATTTTTAGATTATTATTGATATAAACCAATAAATAATTACATACAAGATCAAAACAACCAAAAGTTAATTATTGTTAATATATTTAGATTCATGATTTATTATCTAGAATGTATATTTTGAGCTTTAATAAAATTATATTTAAAAAAAAAGAAAACCAAAATATAAATTTTCAACGGTAATGATTTTCCACGTTGAAGCCAATTAGGAACATCAATTAATAAATAAGGTGTTTAAGGTATCCAACTAAAGCGAGGTGTTCTTTGCAGAAATTCATGTTTTCTTAAAGAATTTATGATCACCTGCTTATTATGGGTTTCTACTTTTATTTTCAACGCGTAGAATAAATTTGAAGTCATTGTAAAATATATTATTTAAAAGATTTTTGTATTATTTAATAATTTAAATAAATAAAAAAATTCTTTATAACATAATAATATATTATTTTTTGAATTCAATCTTATCATTATATGTGTGGATTTGTGAGATACATGAGATGCAATTGATCCATATCATTTTTTATAAAAAAATCTAAATATAATATTTATAGATTTATGATAATTTAGACATATTAATATTTACATAAAATATTTAATTCAATAAAAAGTAAGTAGCCAATAGTAACTTAGAGATGGGTAGTGATATTTTTTTAAATACTTTTATAATATTTCTCTTGATTTTAAATCCTAAATATAATACTTTATATATTTATTATTTAAAAACAAAATTTAAATGAATAATGTATTGTTTATATTTAATAAATTTATACCTCCATAGTATATATATAGAGAGAGGTAAATCTATCGTGAGTTAGGGGGGACATTCATTTCAGTAAAAATATTATAAGATTTTAAATGTAATATTTATAAAATTAAATATAAATTATATATATAATATAAGTTTTTATTTTTATTTTTGAATTTTTTTATCGATCAATAACTAACTATAAATTTAATAATTTAAATAAATTTATACTCATATATATATATATATATATATATATATATATATATATATATCCTTTTTTATTAATAAAAAATAAAAAATAAAATATAAATTTATTAAATTTATTATTATTATTATAATAATAAACACAAAAAATCAAATATTATTATTTTGTTTTATTGTCTTTATGTTGCCCAAGCCTAAATCCGGCACCGTGCGCGCCATATAACATCCCATTTCAACCGTCAATCACGTTGAGAAGTGGTCCAATTTTTGCTTTAGCTCTGTTCAATAACTTTAAATTTTTTATATTTTTTTCTTCAATCAATTATTTATTTTAAAAAGTTTTGTGAGAGAATCATAAGCTGACTAGCTGTTTTCATAATAAGTAATTATGAGTTATGACAAAGGACAAAGAAGAATATTCACTCGCTTGCTTAAGAAGCACACACATCATATATCATACACACACTACGTGATCATTGACATATGTTACGAGTGTTTGTACTCCTAAAAATATAAGTGGATTACAGATATTTCATTACCTGGATACATGTTGCTGTTTTTATTATTGGGTGTGAAAATATTAAGGGTATGTGGATAAGATTTTGAGTTAATATTTTTTTTTCCAACTAATTCTTTAATTATATATCTTTAGTAATGATTTCTTGCTTTAATTTTTAACTTTTTTTTTATGAAATTACTTACAAATTAAATAGGATGTTATTATTTTAAAAAATAATATTTTTAATCATATCAATAATTTACGATATTTTCTTTTATCAAACATTGAATAAAATTTGTGACATTAAATATTGCAAAAAAATTTAATTTTATAAATAATATGGAAGAATTTTCTTAATTGTGTTGGTATTTGAAAATAAATATATATAAGAAATTAAAATCTTTTTAAAAAAATAACTTTGTCAGTAATTTTTGATTTTTTTAAAGTTACTTGTTAATAAATATATTAGCAATTTATTTTTAAACTTTTTATTCAAAAATTAAAAATAAAATTGCTGTAAATAATCATGTTTTATATTGTTATGGTATTGAAAGTAAAAAAGAACAAAAGACTATAATCGCCTATTATATTATCATTTGTTGTGTTTTAAGTCATAGATTCAAAACACACCTAATAATATTTGATATGCAGAGATAATACATAGGCATGTGTAACCTAGTTCATGTTCTTCAAAGTTTTGAATCCCAGTATATCTTTGAGCAATATAATTATTTTAAATAATAATAATCCAGATTTAATGATTTCGTATAAGTATTTGATAATGTGAATGATGTCTAACACAATTACCCATTATTGATGGCGTGCTCATGGGCATGGCAATCATCTTGTTCGGTTTTTTATCCAATTCACAGTGATATAATTAAATGATCACCAATACCAGCAAGTCAGGCACCTATTGGCTATTGTTTGCTTTATTAGGGCAGAAATTTCTGGGGAAAGTTTTCTGTTTTAAATTATTTTCTTGTTACGAGCAATTTCGGTAATTATTTAATAATAAAAGTTTTTTTAAATACATATATTCTTACTTATTGTTAGTGGAGACTCAAGAGTATTAATATTGCCGATTACAATTCAGTCTAATTAAGTTTGATGATTTTTGGGGAATATCATCATTCAAATTACTAGTTTCCGATTATAGTTTATAATAAAAAAGAATAATTTAAATTATTATTTGTATATTTGTATATATACTTATAACATTTTTTTACATTGAAACATTAAGTATGTTAATGTGGTAACGATTTCGATTTCGTAACCGTACTTCAAATGTAAAATCATACGAGGTTCTTGAAATGAGAATCTTTATAGGTTCTTGAAATGAGAATCTTTATAGGTTCTTGAAATGAGAATCTTTATAAATACATCAGGTCTTCTTACTATTCATTATTATCAATATACACCATCGAACATAGAGAGTAAGTATGAGAAATAGTCAGAACAACAAACCACAAAATCTATTAGAATTCTCGTGAAGAGGTGAAATTTGATAAATGATAGGAGATATGTGTTCAATCAATTTTTGTTTCTATTGTGTTTAATTTTGTGTTCATATGTTTTCCTGAACGTTTCTGGATCGAATTATGATCGAACATTTGATATCATAGCCATTTTGAAAACACCCTTGTTTTTGCTTTGTTTCACGAGTAACTGAGAATTTGGGTTTTTTATTTTGCTTGTTTTTTATGCATTTAAAAATTATAAATTATTTCAGTGTTGAAATTATAATGATAATGTGAATTGAAACTTGAAAAATCATGAAGAAAATAAATCCAATTTACCGTTTATGTTCATTGGAATCTATTAATTAACCTTTTATTTAAAATAATGTTTTTTATTCAAATTTAGACCATGAATCAATTGAAAATTAAATTATGAAAATTTTGATAAAAAGAAATTCGGATTTCATTGCCAGAATAGATATAAAACGTCGGGCCTTCGATCATGTCAAAAATAGGTTACACGACCCGATTGAAGGTTGAAGACAACTTTTGCAAGGAAAAACGACATGTCATTTTTGACTTGAAAAAAACTGTTGTTGGGGTCAAACTGTGGTCTCCTGCGTGATACATGCACGCCTTGACCACTAGAGTGCAACATATTTTAGGTTATTTGGTGTAAATTTTTTTATATATTCGATATTTAATTGTTATAAATAAATAAAATAATTCAGAATATAATTTTAATATGATTAGTTATTTAATTTAGGTGTGTCATGTGTAAGATATTTATTATACATGTGATATTTATTTAAATAATTTTTGGGCACATTAAAATTTATTTAAATATATTATGTATAAACTATTTGTTTTGGTATTTGTATGTATAAATTATGTAATTAATTATACATATGAAATTTGGTTAAATAAGTTATGCACAATGAAATTAATTGGTAATGACTCTTTATGGAATTAATTAGTGTTTATATTATTTATTTTTGCTTGTATAATTTATTATCATACATGTAATCTTAAGATATATAATATTTGCACATTTGGAATTAAATTAATATTGCTTATGATTTTATGCAATAATTGAGCCTAAAGATTTAGTTAATATTTAAGTGATTCATATAGTTTAATTAATTAGGGAATAGCCACAACATCTTTAATTAATTAAAACTATAATAAAGTTTATTTAGGATCACATTTATAAAATAAACATCAATTGTAATTAATCATATGTGATATAATAAATCTTATCCCATATAAATTTTTATTATATTCTTATGTGATTAATTATGATAAAATATCAAATTATATTTTCTAATTTATCTATAGGGATTAGGAAAATAAACATAATTTGATAGTTTTATTGTAAAGTTAAGATGAATCTATTTGAATTAGAATTTTAGTCCACAGACAAGTTTTATGTCACTAAATTCATATTTTTCATGATTTACATTGGTAAAGAATCACTATAATTTAGGTCTCAAATTTTATTAAGTATATAATCTTTAATTACAACTTCTCAACTTGTAAATTTCTTTGATATCTGCTGTGACATTCCCGATCTAAATGGGGATAATTATAAAGTATGGAAGGAAATAATACTCCTTCATTTAGGGTGGATGGATATTGATTATACTATTAGAAAAAATGAACCACCTAAAATTACTGAAACCAGCACCCCAGTGAATATCATGCTTTATGAACAATAGGAGCGATCTAATCGCCTTAGCGTGATGTTTATTAACTAAGATCTCTGTTGGTATTTATGGTTTTTTCGATCAACATAACAATGTTCAGGACTTGCTAAAAGCCATTAATGATTAGTTCGTCACTTCAGACAAGACTTTAGCAAACACCCTTATTATGGAGTTCTTTTCCTTAAGACTCACCAGTGTTAAAGGTGTGCGCGAGCACATTATGCAAATGAGGGACATTGCGACTCAACTTAAGAATCTCGAGTCATTCAACACTCATCCATATTAGTACGAGCCATTGAAAATCGCGTACAATACACATAAGGATAAATAGTCAATCAATGAACTAATGACCATGTGTGTTTAAGATGAAGGGATGTTTGTTAAGGAATTTATTGAAATTGCAATATTGGCTACAATGTACGAGTAAATACAATCTCAATACAAACAGAAAGGAAAATGGATAATTCCAACTCAAGCTAATATTAAGAAAGAAGCGAAGTGTTTCTTCTATAAAAAGAAGGGATACATGAAAAAGGAATGTATCAAATTCCAGATATGGCTTGAGAATAAAGGTAATCCAACCTCGTTTGTTTGTTATAAACTAATATGATTAATGTTAATATTAACACCTAGTGGATTGATTCTGGATCAACAATCCATGTTGCAAATTCCTTATAGGGTATGCAAAATCTAAGGAAGCCAGTGAGAAGTGAGCAATACATCTTATCCGGTAACAAGATGGGCTCACATGTAAAGGCTATAGGAATATGCAGTTTGATTTTAAGTAGTGGTTTTATTTTAGAATTAGAAAAGACATTTTATGTTCCAAGTTTCTCTAGAAACTTGATTTCAATTTCAAGACTTGTACCTTTTGGTTATTTCTTTCACTTTTCAGAAACATCTTTGAGTTTATTTAATAAATATGATTTTGTTGGGAATGATATTTTGTCTCATGGTCTTTACTGCATTAATTTATGAAATAATGCCACTCATAACCTTATGCATGTTCAAGCTGGCACTAAAAAGTGTATTATTGATGATGACTCTTCTACATTATGACATAGGAGATTAGGACATATCTCTATAAAGAGAGTTAATAGATAAGTGAAAGATAGAGTTCTTAGTACTCTAGATTTTACTGATTTTGAGACATGTGTAGACTACATTAAGGGAAAACAAAATAACAAGTCAAAGAAAGGTGCCAATAGGAGTTCAAGCATATTAAAAATCATACATATATATAAATATATGTTGTCTAGACATGGACATTCAATTTCAGAAATATTTTATCATCTTTATTGATGATTTTTCTCGATATATGTATCTCTAAATGCTTCATAATAAGAGCGAATCATTAGATGCCTTCAAGAGCTTTAAGATTGAAGTAGAAAAACAATGTGTAAAGCTAATAAAGGTTGTGAGATCAGATAGATACATTGAGAATGGACAAGTGCCTGGTCTATTTGTTAAGTTTCTTCAAGAACATGGGATAGTTGCCCAATACACTATGCCTAGTTCATCAAATGAGAATATTGTAGCAAAAAAGAGAAATCAAACATTATTGGACATGGTACGGAGTATGCTTAGCAACTCCAATCTTCCAAAATCCTTGTGTATTGAAGCTTTAAAGATGACTATGTACATATTAAACCAAGTTCCAACAAAGGCTATCTCAAAGCCGTTATTTGAATTATGGAAAGGTTAGAAACTGAGTTTGTGACATGCGTGTTTGGGGATGCCCATCTGAAGTGAAGATTTATAATACATAAGAGAAGAAGCTAGACCCAATGACCATTAGTGGGTATTTCATTGGATATGCTAAACGGTCTAAGGGTTACAAATTTTAATGTCCATCTCATAACACTAGGTTTATGGAATCAAGAGATGCAAAGTTTCTTGAATATGACCTTATTAGTGGGAGCGATCAAATCAGGAACATAGTTTCTGATACTGAACACTTAGAGTCTCAACCTTCTACTTTAAGTGATAGATTGATTAATTGTTGTTCACAACACCCCTCAAGTACAAGCTAGTGTTGAACAACCAATCACCAAAATTCCACAAGTTGTTGATAATATTCCAATAGATCATGTTGTTCAGGACATAACTAAAACTTTTGAACAATAAGTTGAACCTCATACTTCTTAGGAAGATAGTTGTGCGACATTAAAAAGATCTACTAGAAATAAAAGGTTTAAAATTCCTAGTGATTATGTTGTGTATCTACAAGAATTTGATTGTAACATTAGAGCTATGGATGATCCCGAATCGTTTTCATAGGCCATGAGTTCTAAGGTTTTGAACTTATGGTACAATGTCATGAAAGAAGGGATAGATTCTATGGCATCTAACCAAGTCTGGGATCTCATCAAGTTTCCTAATGGTGTGAAATCCATTGGATGTAAATGGGTCTTCAAGACAAAGAAAGAATCACAAGGAAATATTAAGAGACATAAGGCAAGACTCGTTGCCAAAGGATTCACTCAAAGGGAGGGAATCGACTACACTGAGACATTATCTCCTGTATCTAAGAAAGATTCACTTCATGTGATCATGGCATTGGTTGCCCATTTTGATTTTGATTTGCATAAAATGGATGTGAAAATGGCTTTCCTTAATGGTAGCCTAGAGGAAGAGGTTTATATGAAACAACCTAAAAGATTCTTCTTTAGTGATGGTGAACATTTGGTTTGTAAGCTTAATAAATCCATATATGGATTAAAACAAGCTTCCTATCAATGATATTTGAAATTCCATAACGTCATCACTTCATTTGGTTTTCAAGAGAACGTTATGGATCAATGTATTTACTAGAAGGTTAATAGGGGTAAAACAAAATTTGGTGCTATATGTGGATGATATTTTGCTTGCAGCGAATGATAAGGGTTTGCTACACGAGGTAAAACAATTCTTCTCTAAAATTTTTGATATGAAGGATATGGGTGAGGTATCTTATGTCATTGGTATTAAGATCCATAGAAACAACCTTCAAGGCATATTGGGTTTATCTCAGGAAATCTATATCAATAAAGTTCTAGAGAGATTTTGGATGAAATATTTTGAGTGGGAACAGATGAAAACCATTCTATATGCTTTAGCCGTTGGAAGCATGATATATGCTCAGGTCTGCACTAGACTTGACATTGCATTTGTTGTTGGGATGCTAGGGAGATATCAAAGTAACCTAGGTGTTGACCACTAGAAAGCTGCAAAAATGTGATGAGGTACCTTCAAGGAACCAAGGACTATATGCTCATGTATAGACGAATCGACGATCTAGAAGTAATTGGATACTTTGATGCGGACTTTGTTGGCTGTGTTGATTCACGTAAATCAACATCTGGTTACATTTTCATGCTTACCGGCGGAGTCATGTCTTAGAGGAGTGCAAAGAAGTCCTTCATTGCTACTTCCACTATGAAGGCCAAGTTCGTGTCATGTTTTGAGGCCATATCACATGGTGTATGGTTGAAGAGTTTCATTTCTGGGCTTAAAGTAGTTGACTCTATTTCTAGGCCATTAAGATTGTATTGTGACAACTCAGTTGTTGTATTTATGGCTAAGAACAACAAGAGTGGTATTCATAATAAGCATATCGACATTAAATACTTGGCCATAAGAGAACGTGTTAAGGAAAAGAAAGTGGTCATTGAGTTGATGATTGTTGATCCTTTGACTAAAGGCATGCCACCACTGAAATTTAAGAATCATGTAGAGAAAATGAGAATTGGTTCCACTTTGTAAATGTATATATATACAATTTATTAATGAAACTCTTATATATTGTGATATTTTCTCATATTCATTTGCACCTTAATTTATTTTAAAAAATATATATTTTATTAGACCAAGAATAAATATAGGATTTATTCATATAATTTTGTTACCACATAAAATTTAATACTTGAGAAACTAAATACATTGTAATATATGAAAGATAATACTCGCTCTTAGAGGACCTATCACCATGATTCATGTATTTTGTTACTCAAAGAGGATTTAGCTTAACGTTTGCACCAAGTGGGAGAATTTAACATTTTTTATGGTGCAACATTAATCATGTTACGGTGCAACATTAATCATGTTACGGTGGTAACGATTTCGGTTTCGTAACCGTTGATTGCCACACAAATTGTGTGTGCAATAAATACGCATGTATACGTATCGTTACAAGTAATATAATGATAAGTAAAGATCGTTCCAACATAGATATTTTTTAGAAACTAATTTTTAAAACTAAAAATAATAAAATCAATTTTTTGGTGTTTTTATATCTTAAGAAAGCAAAATAAAAATAACTAAAAGTAAATAGCAGTAATTAATTCAATCAAATTTTGTGACTAAAAAGATATATGAGAAAATATCTAGGAATATTTAATCCCTCAATTTTCTAAACATGTGAATCACTAAAATCCCCCCAATATAATACCAATTAATTACATGATCAATTGATTCTAACCTAGCATGTATTCTTCTCTCAAGTAAACTATACACCATAATGTAATTAATTTAATCACACTCTCATGCCAATTAAATTGCATACTACTTATTAAGTTCATCAATTATAGATCACATACATAAGAATCATACATCTATGCCTAGAAACTATGCATGTTATTTAATCAAAACAAACAATTAAATAATTTTCTCAAATCTATTTAATTACCTCTATAGATAAATTGTTGGCCAAACAATTAATAGCATAAAAATCAGATTAAACAATATAATTAGGAAAAAATATTAGATCATCAGATGGTGAAATTTGGGTTCATAAGATCCCAAGATTAATAAATTAATTACACATAATTGTGTTCATAAAGATCATATTTTTTCATAAAGATCATATTTTTTCATAAAGAAAGACATAAAATTAATAAAGAAAAAGTAGAAAAAGAAATACAATCAATCTCTTGAATTGTAAAATTTATGGAGTGATTAGGGGCTTAAATACAGCTCATGTACGATCTGGACCGTCTGATCAGCTTCGAATCAAGGGCTACGATCAAAACAAGCAAAACTGACATTTTCAGCCAATCATAGAACAACACGTGGCATAAGAAATTCATTGGGTGAATTAAGAAGCGACGCGTGACAGGGGAGACCGGTCAGAGTCAACGCTCGCCAAGTCAGCAACACGTGGCGTGACGTGATTCGCTGGAACAGATGGCGTGGCGCACCAGCGGAACGCTCGAAGCAATTGCATGGTGACACGTGTCATGGAACGTTGACCGATTTCCGAAATCGGATTGGAGATTGTGTTGACACATGGCATGTGTTTTGCATGGCGCACGACGCGATTCACTCACCATGCTTGCGTGGCATCCAAGTGGTTTGCCGAGTCAGCTACTCTGCTTGCGTGGTATGCCACGTGTCAACTTCTGATTGATACTGCGTTAAAAATTCATAAAAAATCTAAAAAATTTCCAAAAAATTCCAAAAATTGTATTTTCACCCATTTTCACTAAAATGTTTATATTTTATTTTTTTAGCTATAAAAATACTATTTATTAAATAAAAACTAAATATTAAGTAAAAAAGTATGCTAATGACTTTATTTTCATACGAGGATATTGATGAGAAAATCTTTGTCTTCTCACTACTCATTGATTATTATCAACATACATCGTTAAACACAGAGAGTAAGTATGAGAAACAGACATAGCATCAAACCACAAAATCTATTAAAATTCCTATGAAGAGGTAAAATTTGATCAATAAAAGAAGGTATGCTTTCAATTCATTTTTACTTTCGCTGTGTTTAAATTTGCATTCATATTATATCATGATCGTTTCTAGATGAAATTATGATCCAACAATACTGCTCATAATTCTACACTCCTACTATATTACTTATAACATAGTGCTATCATTGAGAAATTATAATATCATTCTACTTTTACAAATTTAATATGTTATTAGATATTTTAATCATTTTATTATTGCATTTATGAATATTTTAGTAATTTTTTATCAATTTTAGTTTTTTTAGATTATTTTTGAAAAAAAAAACTTAAGTAGCATGGAATTAAATCTTAATAAAAGAAGGTTGATAGATGTTTTAAAAATAAAATATCACAAAAAATTTAAAAATAGAAAATAAATTAAAATGATTAAAATTGTCATAAAATAATTAAAGTATTTATAAATATAATAATAAAAATGATCATAGTACATAAATTTAAAACAAGTTGATTAATGTATCTAATTTATGAAAATAAAATTACAAAAATATAATTTTTTCCCTTCTGCCAATGCTAACACCATCCGAGCCCGTGTTCGATCTCTTCCCCCCGCTCGTTGTCACCTGTTTCTGTTCTCTTATCCGCGATTCTGGTTCTCGATCGCCTCCTATTAGTAAGCTTAGATCGAACCTATCCAATTTTTACAGTGCGATGGTTGGTTATTCACGGACTAGTTGTATGGCAAAAAGCAATCTACGGAGTGGGAGATTTCGCTTAGGCTACTTTAATGGTAGTCTTTACATTTTCCCTTTCACTTGTAATATGGGTGGGATTGGAATGCTTGACTTGCTTTCAAAGCCGCTTAGAAGTGCTAACTCTTTACTAGGCTAAGGCATGATATTAGGGCAACCTGACTCTGCTGCTATTCTATTGACTCATCCGTTGGGATTGGAATGCTTGACTTGAAAATCTTTTGATAACACATATTCTTATTTTTCAATGATATCCTTAATTGCATTGTATAACTCATTTATATATAGAGTTTTATTTTTAACCGTTCAAGAAAATAAATAATTATTTTATTTATAACATAAAAGCACATATATTTTATAATGTTATAAGAAAATAAATATATATTTTTTGAATAAAAATATCTAAATAAAATTAATTAAATAACTATGTAATTTATATTTTTTTTATTATAAATTTTATCTACATGTCTCGCCACATATCGGCTTCAGTGTAATAAGTCTTGTTAGCACTTTTACTATTTTCATTGTTAGCCCATGACCTATTTAGGAGGTAGGTTTGTTTTTCTATTTCTTTTTGCCAACGGGGGAAATTCCACTTACGTTCTACATATTCCTTCACTTAATTGTTTTATACATTAGAATATGTATTTAGAGGATTTATGAGATGTAATTAGAATTGGCCCTTTTTTCGATGGTAATTATTTTTTTTGTAGACTATTTCATCTCATATAATATTTCATTTAATGCCTTTCATTTTATTTAAATATTCGTATATATTTCTAAAGCATATGTTTTTAATAGTTTTAGACATTAGAATATGTATTTGGAAGCTTCGGTAGATGTAATTAGAATTGACATTTGCTCAATGGTAAGTTTTTTTTGTTAAAAAGGTAGAGAAGTAAAGTTTAATCTCATCTAATATCTCGGTAATGTATTTAATGATTTTGTGATATAATATTATTTTATTTTGTTTAAATATAATATCACATAAAGTTTAATCTCATCTAATATCTCGGTAATATATTTAATGATTTTGTAATATAATATTATTTTATTTTGTTTAAATATAATATCACATTATTTAGATTATATGTATCATGAACCTAATTTTAAATTTATCATATATCAATTTTTTTATTAAATTTATATTATATATAATTATGTATCATATTTTTTATTATTCTTATCTTATTTAAGTATATTTTGAACAAATAACATATTTTAATTATTATTATTTTAATATATCTCATTAAAAATTAATTGAGATAAAATGAGATGATTTTTAAAAATTAATAAATTTAATCATAAATTTCAATAACATCTCCCAACTTACACATCTACCTTAGAATTATCCAGCTGTTTCTTGTTGCAAATGTTTATCTAAGTGGTCCTCAAAACCCATTTAGTACACACTGCTAAGGACTCGTCAGACCTATTATACTGATATAAACACCAGTTACACTGACGGTACACCTATTATGCTGAAATATAAACAGCACGCAAATAGACTTGCAGCTAACTGAAAGCTAGTATTAAATCACAGTAAAGAGTCATGGCATCCCTAATAAGTGAAATACACTTAATTTTCTTATGAAGGTACATTGAAGTGAAATAGCCAGGAGATGACAAAGGCAAAGACCATACAAGCTAGCAAGAAATTTAGGAAATGGTGGCCCTGCGAGAAGTTTCGGGTCTCTGCTGGGCGCACTGAAGGAGCGGCTGCTACTATGGTTGTTGATAATGCCGTATCATTGCCTTGGTTCCATTCAGAAAGCATCTCAGCTTCATTGACACCAACAACATTTATAGCTGTTGATCCACATATCTCGCAGTTTCTGTATACATATGCCACCAAGCAAGATCAATACAATATAATATCTTTAGTGGTTCATCTTGTGTTATGGAAATAAAAGTCTTAATCTCCCGTTTCAAATCACAAAATCGAATCACACTAATTACAGTTTAAAAAAAATACAATAACATTAACAAAACTTTGGGAAGCACAAAATTACATTGAATAAAAAAAAATTTAATGAATAAATTCTTGATTTTGCAGTACACATAATATTTAAAATGCTGGGAACTCCCTATGAGATTCCATCAATATACCAAGCAAGATCTGAGATTTCCAACATAATTACCACCCATTGTTGTGTGTGAACGGTATGTAAGATGACTGTCTTACGAAAAGAACTAAGGCTCTGTTTGCTCGTGTCCTTGTACCAAAAGTAATTCCAGAAGCCCTTTCAGGAAGGAGAGGGAGGGGGGGAAGAAAAAAACATACATTATTTGTGCACTTTTGGAGTCCTAAAAGCACTTATGGAAAACTTTTCTATATTTGGTTTAAAGTTTTATTTGCTTTTAAAAGACATTTGTCTCAGAGCCGAACATATCCTACAAAAAGTATGGTTAGAACTCTTTTTTTTCTCTACTCTTTTCTAATGTCGAGATTTTATTGTTTTTTAAGTTCCAAATGTTGTTGCATTGAGTATGCCACTTTGCAGTCGGTTATTGGCCTATTTTCAAAGCTCTTGATGATTTTGATAAATCTAAAATCCTAAAAGACCTATAAACTCCCAAAAATAGACCTTCAAGCTAACCTTCAATGTTATTTTGAGGGTAATTGTTTTGATAATTTTGAACTTATAATTTTTTATTAGTTACTATGAAGAATTCTTAACCTGATACATACAAATACTATATAACGTGCACCATATCCAAATCATGAAATGAAGAACACCAATAAAGATTACCAAAGTAGTTAGAATTTAAAAAACAAATGAATAAATAAACATCATAACCAGTAATAAAATCTGTTGCACATGTTTATCCCTCCTTCTAAAAAGAAAAAAGAAAAACATGTATTTTACATACACATAATTAAATTTAGAGATTAGAATTTATAAAAAATGATAAATATATTAAGTAATATATATAAATATTATATATATATATAATAAAATTAAAATCTCTAACCGATTCGATTAGATTAATTTTCTAAATTTTAACTATATATCAACCAACATATAAAAAAATGGGTTTAATTTAATCATAAATTCGATTGAATTTTTGAAAAAATATATCCACCCATATCTATCCCTAAATATGCTCCAAAATACTCAAACTCTGGTAAATTACCTCTCAAAGCAAAAACAATTAAATCTTTAAGTAAAAAAAAAAAAGAGAAAAGAAAAAAACCATTTCCACAATTTATAAAAAAATACAGCTAAATTTAACAATTTCGTTGCTCATTGATAAAAGTGGTAATTAATGTAGCAACGAAATTACCAAAGTAAGTATTAGTATTATGAAATAAATAATAAATAAATAAATATTAATATTACATATGTAAAAAAAATGTATAATATATCATTAATTGATAAGGAAACCATTATAGATAAATTATTAAAAGCCCCTCAAAAAAATAAAAGAAAATTTTGATACACCCATTTAAGAAGAATTTAAATATTAATACAATCATAATTTAGAAAAGTAATGATACACTAATAAAATTAGTACTACTAAACAATAAAATAATAAATAGAAAAAATGTTTTATTAAGAATGATTAATGAAAACCTAAGATACTAGAAATTAAAGTTCATAACATACTTTAAGTTTATGGTTAATATTATTGATAAAAATTTAAACCAAATATTAAGTTTAGCTTATGAATTTAAAAGAGGTGATTTAATAAAAGAAGTAAATCATCAATTTTTAGTATGTTATATAGTAAGATATTTCTTGACAAATAACTATAATAATTAAATATACGGAAAAAAGAAATTCATAAAAATAGATAAAATTTTACAAAAAATTGGACAAATAATAAAATTAGAAATATGAACAAGACTTTGAAATACTAAAAGAATGAAACTTAAATATTAAGAAAAAAACCTTTGATACCAGTAAGAAAAAACAATGTAACAAAAAAGTTAATATATCAAAGTTTACGTTTATAGATACTAAAAAAGAAACCTCTAATAAAGAAAAAGAGTGACAGATTTAAAACAAGAAGTTCAAGTAATAAAAGCATTAGTTCATGATATAATATTAGGAAGAAAATGATATCACTGTTATCCCAATAATTTTCAAAAATAAACTACAAGATATAGACTTAGAATTTAATGTAAGCCTAGCAGGCTTATAAAAAAATAAATAACAATAATGAAAGTTTTAATTCTTTTAATGAAAGAAATGTATATATCACAATAATTAAACATCAAGTCTTTACAAGACATAAATAATACACACAAAGAAACTCTTAAATAAAATAAGAGAATATGATTATAATAAGAAATTACAAGACATATATTAGAAATTTATAGAATTAAGAAGGAATATAGGCAATTTACTTGAAAATGATGAAATTATAGTTATAAGTTTGATCAATTTGTAGAATTAAAAGAACCATATAGGAGATCAGATGCATTAATACTTAAAAATAAAAATAAAAACCCAAATATAAAGAAGAAACTATAATCCTAGTTGAATGAAACATATAAAAGAATTAGAAGAATTGTATACGAACCTTTTAGAATAAGGATATAGAAAAATTAGTTAGTTTGTTAACCCTAATAGATAAAAAAAAACTAGGAAGACATTACGCCAATGAATCCCCTAACAGTCTTCAACATAAAAAAAATAAAAAAGAATTTCCACATAAAGTAAAAACCTTAGAAGAAGTTTTTAAGATTGAGCTAGAACTAATATAAGAATCAAATATAGATGACACTTTTTGTATTTATCTATTAGAAGAAATGAAGTAAAAAATAACTGATTCAGAATATAAATATTTTTCATTAGAAGATGAATGCTTTGTATAGTATTATAAATACAAATATTACTTATATTAATGTAGGATTAAAATTTAAAGATTACATAAGTTACCATCATATATATATATATATACACACACATATAGTTATTATTTTATATGATTGCCTAATACTTATATATTAGTATACATGTAACATGGATCCAGACGAGGGGAAATAAGTCTTATTTAGGAGTGATTCTTTTAAGGCAATAAAACCTTACAAGTGTCGGTGGAGTTTTTAGTTACAAGTATACTAGTAGAAGATGACTAAGGTGGCAATTAAATAAAAACTATTTTCTTTATAATAACTTAGAATATTTACTTGACTTAATTTCAAAAGTGAAATTAAGTATCTTGATAGTTAATTGGAGAAAATAAAACTAAAGATTAAGAATTCATTATTAACAAGAATATTAATTTGATTGTTAGTATTCATAAGATTACAACCCTTCATTTTAAGCTTTAGTTTTTAATTTTCTAGTTTAAATCTATTCTAGTTTTAATTCTCATCTTTTAGTTTAAATTTATAAACAAAATGTCCAATTTTAATTTTTCACTTTCTGCATCTGCATCAAAATCATCATCTTCCTCTTCGAGGAACAAAAACATTATCAGTAGTGATGAACTCAATATTGAAAACTTTTCAAAATCAATTGATACTTGGAGAATTTACAAAATTCACAAGGATCAAATTTATAAAACAAAGATGGTGAATCTTTTCAAAACAGATTATACTATCAAAATAGTGGAGAAGAATATACAACTCTCTTCACCTTTCGAAAGCATTGAACTTTTTCAAAAGAATCATTACAAAAACATATTCAAAAACATTTCAATCATGTTCATATCAGATTAGTTCAAATTGGATTAAAACCCTTGACTAAAGAAGGTACAAACACATCAATCTTAGTAGCTCTTAGAGATGATAGATTTAATAATTTTTAGGATTCTCTATTGGGAACACTTGAGTCGAGTCTCAGTTTAGGACCAATATCATTTGACTATTTTCCTAACTTTGGAGTCTCCTTAAGTGACAAAAATATCATGAAGTCACTTACATTACAAATCAAAACACACAACTACGATATGATCCCAAGATCTATCTCAACTGTATTAATATTCAAAGTCCATTACAAAGAAATGATACATGTGTTCAACACTAGACACATTCATCATTCCAAAAAATTAGAAACATTTTTCTTACAAATGGATCTCACAAGATCCAACAAGATCAACTTAAAACCTATCACATGGAACTAGATCACCTTACCAGATGATACCAAGACCAACACTCAAAAGTGTAGAATTTAGTACACTAGTACTTCAACCAGTCTACATTATTGACCTAACATCGAAGATGAGCGATTCACCTCCACTATCACTTATTGCTTCACAGGCGAGATAATATCTCAAATACCCCTAGACTTTATGGTTAATACCATTGGTGACTCTTATTCCTAATGGTGTTAATTTTCTATCCTTTACTATTTAGAATATTATTTCTTGGCTTTAATACCAATTTTTGCAAATCAATACAATTTTTAATCGGGGGTTAATATCGACATAATTGATAATCTTTGTTTATTTAAGGAAAACAATAATTTGTCTAAATTTTTTTATTATTTGTTGGTATAAATCTAATTTTTTCTATATTCATTACAATGACATAGTATATTATGTTCTTTATTATGTTGATTATTTAATTTTAATCCTGAATCTATTATTTTTTTTAAATTAAAAATTATTCTTTCATTTGTTAAATCTAATAGGTTTAATTTAGTACTAATGATTCGATGTTAATAGAGTATTATCTTGATAAGTTATATGTGTTGAATGCATATTATTTTGTCATATTTGTAATATATAAATAAGTTTTTCTTGTGTACTTATAATCTTCAAAGAAGTAGTAACAAAACATTAAATTATTGAATTCCTCTCCTTCTATTCTTATATATTTTTGACTAAAATAGTCTCTTAATGTCCTTGTAACAGGATGATCTATGATGTTTGTGGTAGCTTTAATATAATCTGTGTATATGTCTAGTAAGATGTTAAATCTTTTAAATTTTTTAAGACAAGTTTTATAATCCTCATCTTTAAAGTATTCATTTAAATGATAAAGGTAACATTTATCAAATTTTTATAATATAATTATATTCTTATCTTTAATTTTATTTGGGAATATTAGTTGTTTATTTCTAAAAACAGTTTTCATTTTCCTGATTTAGTAGTATTATGTCTTCTTTTAAGCAAATATTTAAACATTCAAGATTCTTAACTAGCTTAAATTTATAATTATTATACCTGAATTTGATGGATCCATCACGATCTTCCCTTTTATTCGTCTTCTTTTGTTACACTTGTTATGCCTCAGTTTTGCTCAAACCTTAACGCCCTCCTCGCAATGGTAAGATTTTTACATTTGTACATAAATGGTGTCCAATAGTTGACTTACTAGAGAATAGTAACTAAACTTTATTTTATCTGTAAGATAATAATTATTACAACTTAAGGCCAACTAAGACCCTTGAAGAGGTGTTTAACTACTCATAAGAGAGGTTTTCTATGCTAGAGCCTTTTGAGTGTTTCAAAGTAGAGAGCTCTAGATTTCTGTGTATTTGTGTGTTTCTTGAAATGAGAATAAAGATTCCTTTTATAGCAAAATGAATCTCTTTTTACAAGACTAAAATTATTATTTTAATCTTGCTTTAATAATTCGTCTATTTTTTTTACTTTAAAGGATAGCCACTATTTTTTTCCTTGGCACATGCTGCCAACTAAGATGTGGGATCTACATCTTTATTTCTTTTCTCGTCTTCTATCGAAAATTTATTTCCTTATTTTTTTGCCAATGGTTCTTTTGATGATGATGCATATTCATCTTCTTGATCTTGAATGCATAGAATACATTTGTGGTCTTTGGTGGCTTTTCTGGTATAGAAGTAGAATATCTTCTTTATTTCTTGACCAATCTCCAAGTTGTTACAATTAAAATTGGTTTTGTATATGGTAAATTTTTCATCATCTTCTTTTAACAGAGCCATGCTACTATGGGAAATGATGCCGACTTTACTTGTTCAATAATTTACTTTGTTCTCAGTAGAGTTGTCAATCTTTGTGAGTTCATAGTAAATTTGACCTAACATTTGACCTCTTAGTACACAAAGTTCTTTTGTGTTGAATTCCTTTTTTTGGAAGTGCCCATGGTTTAGGAACTTGTCTATTTATGTTTAAAATTCCAATCTTGATGAAGTTGTAGGGACTAATATATCCTTCCTCATTCCAGTCCATTAATGGATTGAAAAATCTAAGATAAACAGATTTATCACATGCTTTAATCATCATTCCAAAGTTCTTGATTGCTCTTTTAAAATTCTCTAGTAAATAATTTAACTCACTTAATTAATTCTTGGATATATATTTTCTATTAATTATGCATGAAAGTCTTTATACATAAATATTGGATCAGCTCATTCAGAGATATTTGTCTGTAGAATAGAACTTTGTATCTTCAATATGTTTCTGGGTAGACTTTCTGGCCAAGTTATAGAGACTCAACCATTCTGATTTACTAAGGTTTCTATATTGGTCCTTCTTATCCTCAATGATTGGAGTATTTCTAGTGGATGTCTCCATAAATAGCACTGAATGCTATACTATTTTTGATGTCTTTGGAGGAGATGCTTCTCTAAATAGCACTAGAAGTCTTGCTATTTTTCCAAGATTTGTCAATCTGCTTGGAGTTATTGGTTGTTGTTATAATACTACAGAATAATTTCTTACTATCTTCTCTGGAATTATTAGTCTTAGTGTTTTTTAGTTGGCATAACTACCTTCGGTTTCTATTCTGTTAGTGAAGACTCTATGAGTTACTCCACCAATTCCTATAATAGATTTATTGGCTTTTGGCCAGTTGTTATAAATTCCTAGTTTTGGTATAAAAAAATTTCTACCTCATCTGTTCAATTGAGCTTTTTGGTTTCAAAAGTTTTTTGTGAACTATTAGGTTCTTCCATTTTGTCTTTAGAAGTTTCACCTTGAACTTTTGATGAAGATTCCTCTTTTGAGCTTCTAATCTCTAGAGGTTTTTTTGAACAATTAAGTTCTTCCTGTTTCTTTCCTATCTTCATAAGAGATTTCTCGAGATATAACAACTCAAGTTATTCCTGTAGAATTTTTATCTCATTTTCCTTTATCTTAATTTTGATATCAAAATGTTCCATTCCTGAAAGCATAAAAATAGTTAAAGGTTTTAATTCTTTGGTAAGAGCATTTGCTAAGCTATTTTTATGGCTTGAAAGATATTGAACATTAAAATTGTAATGATTGAACCATTGTTGTCATCTAACTAATCTTCCTTGTTTGAAATCACCTACAATATTAGTTCTTAAGAAATAACCAAAATTATTGTTATCTGTTCTAACAATGAATCTAGAGCTTATAACATATATTGCAAATTTCTTAATGGCTTTTTTAACAGTTAAATATTCTTTTTTATTACTATGGTAATTTAATTTTGAACCTTGGAAAGATCTTGATGCATATCTACAAAGATATTCATCTTTTTCATCTACTCTTACTTTAAGAATTGTTACCCAATATTCTTATGAAGCATCTATTTCAACTATCATCTTATCATCTGGTCCTGGATGGTACTAAGTTAGCAAATTTTTTACCTTGGCTTTTACTCTATCCATATATAGAGTATCTTCTTCGGTCAATTTCCATATATGATCTTTTTTCAATTTTGCTTATAATGGTTTTCTGATAACTCTATGAAAATAGTCATTAGTGCACTTTTTTATTTAATATTTACTTACTTTATTTAATAAATAGTATTTTTGGGGTAAAAAATATTAAAATATAAATATTTTAGTGAAAATGGGTGAAAAATATAATTTTTATAAATTTTTAACATAGGGCCAATCAGGAACTACCACGATGCATGCCATGCAAGTAAATGAGTTAATTGGGTAAGCCACATAGACGTCACGTAAGCAAGAACAATGAATCGCGTTACACAACGTGTAAGGAGGACAAACCGTGTGTCACGTGTCAACACAACGTTCAATCAGAGTTTAGATATCGATCAAATCGCACTGCCATGTATCGCCACATGATTGCTCCCCGCGTTCCATTCACGGCGATGATTCAACGAGCATTGAATCTGATCGATCTCTCTCGCCACACATCGTGCTCTGATTCGGCCAGTGAATTCAATGTGCCATGTGTCACGTTATGGTTGGCAAACACTGTCAATTTTGCATGTTAAGATCTCAACCCTTGACCTGAAGATCCAGATCGCACATGAGCTATATTTAAGCCTCTAATCACCTCATAAACCTTAAGGGGTCGTCATTAACATAATTTTGGTAAGTTTTTGGAGCTAAAAAATGAAAACAAAATACAAAAAAATTCAAGAGACATAATTTTGGTGAAGATTCAAGAGGAGATTAACACTACAATTCAAGAGATTGATTTTATTTATTCTTTTACTCTTTTCTATATCAATTTTATGTCTTTCATTATGAAAAATATGATTTTTATGAACACAATTATATGTAATTAATTTATTAATCTAGGGATCTTATGAACCTAATTTTCAAAATGGGATGATATAATATTTTATCAAAATTATAATTATAATTTAATTATATTATTTAATATGATTTTTATGCTATTAATTATTTGGCCAACAACTTATCTATAAAGGTAATTAAATAAATTTGAAAGAATTATTTAATTGTTTATTTTGATTAAATAGCATGCATAGATTCTAAGCAAAGATGTATGATTCTTATGTATGTGATCCATAATTGATGAACTTAATTAGTTGTATGAAATTTAATTATCATGAGAGTGTGATTAAATTAATTATTATATGGTGTTTAATTAATTGATAATTATATTAGAAGAATTTTAACAATTTGCATGTTTAAAAAATTGAGGGATTAAGTACTCTTTTATATTTTCTCGTATATTTTCTTAGTTACCAAAACTAATTTAATTAATTATTGTTATTTACTTTTAGTTATTTTAAATTTTCTTCGTTAAAATATAAAAAAACACAAAAAAAATTGATTTTTAGTTTTCTAGTTTTAAAAATTAGTTTTTAATAAAATAATCTCTGTGGGAACTATCTTTTCTTATCATTATATTACTTGTTACGATATGTATATTTGCGTATTTATTGCACACACTTTGTGTGTAGCAATCATTTTCTCATTTCTACAAGTTTTTTGATGTATGCTTCTACATATGTTAAACATCCAAAAAATCATTATAATTGGTTTTTGTCTTTTAATTTACTAAGGAAACCTTAAATATTATTTAGTATATGAGATTGTAGATTATGTTTTCCATATTCAATTTTCAACCGTAAATATTTAATTTGTTATTGTGCAAGTATTGCTTTCTTTTCAGAAAGTACAATGCTTTCTTTTATACATTCTTGTAAAATATTGATAATATCCAAATAATGTTTATTTACTTTATTACTAAAAACTAAAATATCATCTATGTAAACACAGCAAATATCTTGTAATTTCTTGAAAATGTTATCCATATATCTTTGAAAAATATATGGAGCATGTTTTAATCCAAATGTTATAATTGTCCATTGGAATTGTCCTTGGGGCAACTAAATGTCGTTAATTTTTAGGATTCTTCATCCAATCTTATTTGCCAAAATTTCTTTTGTAACCAAAACCCGAGAAGTATTTCTTTTCTTTTATTAATGATAGTAGTTCTTCCTTTTTTGGAATAAAGTATACATTGTCAATGGTTTCTTTATTTAATGATTTAAAGTTTATTACCATTCTCTTTTTTCCTCTTATTTTCTCAACGTATTTTTCAACTAATAATGTTGGGCTAGAGTGAGCTGAATTACTTGGTATTGTGAATTTTAATTTCAAAATTTCTTGAATTTGTTTTACAAATTCAATCATGTCTTATGAAGTATAAATCATTGGTTTTACTCTTATTATTTTGTTAGGATCTCTTAATTTTATGTTGACTATTGTTTTAGATTTATTTATTTTTGGATCCAAAAGATTTTCTAAACGGACTGTTTTTAATAGTTTTTTATGCCTATTAGGGCTTTGTTTTCTTGTATTTCATTGAGAAAAGACTTTTGTTTCTCTTCTATATCCAATGAAATATTTTCTAAATAAGATTTTTGTTGGTCGTCTCTCTCACAATGATTTCGCTCTTTATGTTGTTGAATAAAAGTTTGGTTTGAGATATTTAAAGTTTTTTCTTATTTGTGAGACATAAATGGTATCTCCTTCTAAGGTTGTGAAATTTATTTTGTCGAAATATTGTGTGAAAGGTTGAAATAATTTTAGGAAATTATTCCTATTAATAAATCAATTCCTGTTTCCTGTGGATATATGGTAAGAATGTGAAACTTTTCTCCTCCTATAATTATATCAATATCTTTTAATATTTTATTAAGATTTATTGTAGTATTATTAGCAATTCTTATTAACAATTCTTATAATTAAATCTTTTGGCGCTTGTTTCCAGTTGTCATTTGAAATACATATTTATTAGCTACACACATACTAGCTTCTGTATCTATATATGCATGTAAATGATAAGTATTATGGCCTTTAAATTTTAGTCATACTTTAATGTAAGTATTATTTGGATTTGTAATATTATACAAACCATTTATCTTCTAATGAAGAATATCCATAATTTGAGCAGTTTCTTCCAATAGATAGATACTATAAGTATCATCTATATCAGATTCCTCGATTAGTTCTAATTCCATTTTGAAAGCTTCTTTCAAGATTTTGTTTTGTGGAAATTCCTTTTTTTTATGATGAAGTCTGCTTGGATATTTGTTAGCATAATATCCTTCTTCATTACAAATCCAACATTTGCATTTTTTCTTTTCTGAAGGGCAATAATTTCAGTTTTCAGAAGGTTTATACTTATTTTTTGTAGTTTTCTCTATTAAATCTCTTTTTATATTTTTGGAAATTTTGTTTTCTGAATTTATATTTTTTATATTTATATTTTTGTTTATAAGATTTTATATTATATCCATATTTTCTTGACATTCTAAAATCTTTTGTATCACACGAGATTTTATTATTTCCTCTTATATGTTTATATTATTTCTTTGACATTTAATAATGATTCCATTTTTAAGGCTTTTTATTCTTACTCCTAGAGTATCTAATATAGTTTCTCTATTTTTTTTGTTCACAACTTTCTGTTAAAGTCTTATGTAGTGTTACAAGTAATTTTTGGAAAAAAACATTTCTTTATAATTTGTTTGTATAAAAGGTGTGGTAATTTATGGTAATACATTTCATATTCACAAATAAAATAATCTATGTAAAACATATTACAAATTTCCATATTTATATGCCATTTAGTTTCATTGATTTAATTTTCACTCGATTAAATGATAGTTCTTTCTTTATCTTCTCCAATAAATTCTTTGTATATTTCATTTATTAATGTATCCAAGTATTCTCTTCCTGTGGAAGCATTCTCTTGCATTAACAAATGTTGTTGGTCTATTAAGTTTGAAAACCAAATTTTAATATTTCTTGTCATTTTATGTGTTATAAGTACCTCAAAAATTGAAGGATTTATTGGGTAATTTGAGAGGTTTGTATAAGCACACTCATACCACTAGCCCATTCATCTAAGGTTTTCTTCCTATCCCTTATACATTCTAAATCTAGAAGATCAAACTTATAATTATCATGGAGTTTGAGTAGTTATGGTGGAATACTACCTCTAGTTTCCCAATGCAATCCTTCCTTCATTTTTAGTGGTTGTCTTCTTCTATATGTGATGTCAGGTTATTCTGTTCTTTGCCTATTTCTTTCTTCCCTACGTGGGTTAGATGTTCCTTCTTGGTAAGTGACTGGTAATGAAATTGGTTTCATATGACCTTTTAGGGTCATGTTTTTGGTTCAGAATCAGTCTCATTGATTATTGTCATATCATCTTCTTTGTTAGTACAACTTTTTTTATTATAATGTTCTTCTTATTCTACATTAGTTAGTGTCAATAAACTAATTGATTTTTCTATATCCCTATTTTCAAGGTTCATGAATTTTCTTTCTAAATCTTTTTTATATTCTATTAAATTGAAATTATATCTTTGTTCTTAGATTGTTCTTCATTTTTTTTTCTAATTTTTAAGAATTAGGGAATCTGATCTCCTAGGTATTATTCTTTTAGTCTTTCTAAGGGATCATATGTATGAACTATTATTTCATTATTTCTATTTATGTTGTACACATCTTTTCTTAATTATGAAAATTCTTTGTGTATATCTTATTGTAGTTTATTATAACGACATTCCTTTATTTCCTGTAGTAATTCTTTTTGTGCATATATTATTTCTTGTAAATATTTTGTGTTTGATTCTTGAACTAAATCTATTTCTTATGTTAATAATTGTACAATTTCAAATAATGTTGTTTGATTTTTTGTTACGCCTACTAAGCTTCCATTTGACTTCATTTTCTAGTTTTTTAACTTCTTCTTAGTTAAAGGTTTCTCATTCGTGGTCTATAAAAGTAAACATTAGCATGTTATTATTTCTAACAATATTACTTTTTCTTATTGTTATAAAGGGTTTTTCTTTGATATCTAATTTTCATTTTTTGGTATTTCAAAGTTTGTTAATATTTATGGTTTTATTATTTTTTCAAGTTCTTTAAAAAATTTGTCTATTTCTATAAATTATTTTGTCCGTATATTAAATTATTATGACTATTTGTTAAAGAATATGCTACTAGGTAATGTATTGAAAATAAATGATTTTCTTCTTTCATTAATTCTCCTCTCTCAAATTCATAAGCTAAACTTAATACTTGATTTAGATTTTTATCATATATATTAATAGCAAATCTTGGATATGTTGTAAATTTTAACTTTTAGTATTCTAAGTTACTATGGATCATTCCTAATAAGACATTTTATTTATTTATTATTTTGTTATCTAATAATGCTATTTTTATTGGTGTATTTATTATTTCTCTAAAATAAACTTTTATTAATATTTTAATTTCTCCTAAATGGATGTATCCAATTTTTTCTTTATCTTTATGAAAAAAATTGATAGCTTGTTTAATATAGTTTCTTTATCAATTAATGATATATTATAACTTCTTTTTGCATATGTAATTTTAATACTTATTTCTTTATTACTTATACCATAATAAATTATATTTTTCACAGGGAATAATTTTCTTAATAAAAATAATAGGTCTTTCAAATTTTTTTTTACTTATTACTATTTCCTGTGAAAAATATCCTAAAATGTCTTCTCTTTTTATGTCTAGTATTTCTTGGTTTATTTTTTCTTCTATTTTAGGAATGTTAGTATTTACTTCCGTTAGATTAACTTCCGTTATGTTTAAAGGATATGTTTGAATTTTTTGAAACCTTGGAGGTATTTTTGAAGATTCCTCAAAGTATGAGGTATCTTTGATATTAATCCCTTCATAGGCCCCAAGAGCATGAATTAAATGACTTAAATAAAGAGTTTAAATTGCTAGACATAAAAAACTTACGTTTAGACATTAAGGATCCATACAATAGCTATATCAAAACTTGGTATATTAACAAATTCTCTTAAGGAAAAAGAGCAAACTTCATGAAAAAACATAACAAGTATGTTAACCACAACCAACAAAACATATTATTCTTTGACTAGCTTGAATTATATTACTCTGAAAAGGGATGAAACTATTCTTTCAAACAAGCCACGTTACCCAAAGAAACAAAAAATGTTGAACCAATTAAATCAATAGACATGGTCAATACTAAAAAGAAAACACCATTATGGAAAACACCAGATGATACAGTCAAGGTTGAAAATCCTCCATTGAGACCAATAATATTTTCATATGCCAACACCACGGTTGAAGCCTGTCCCCAAAAAATCCTCAAGAAAACCATGCTACCAACCTTAAAAACATAGTTATCCAAAACAAATTTACCAATATCAGCTGAAGCACCTTAGGTAAGCAGCTTACTAGGATAGAGAAGAATCAAAATAATGATATTCCTTCTACCACCTATAAATCCATAGATAGTAAAGTTCAAAACCCTACTTTTAAACTCTTCTAGGTCTATAAACCAGCACAGGAAGAATTACTATCCAAATTTGAGCTAATCCAAAACCTCAAAGACATCCAAAAAGTCTCAAATTGAAGAACAAAGTTCAAACTCAAAATAGGTCCAGTTGTCCCTGAGTCACCTCAAACACCTAAGACCTCTCAAAATCCACCTCAGAGTATTAGTGTTTTAAACAACCAAGAACCTACTACCCTTGACAAGGAAGCTTTTTAAGAACAACCTCTTGAAACGACTCCTCAAATTCAAAAATTGGTTGGCAATAACCTATTCCAGTTAGGTACTCACGACTAGATGTTAGTACCTAACCAAACTAGGTTATACAACTAAAATATAATGTGTCATCTACCTATGAGTGAAACATAGATGGCATAGAAGAACATCAAATATTAAATGTATTATAGCAAATGACAATGGCATCAAATGCTTACAAAACCCAATCTGGTACATCGGACAAAACAATTATTAAACTCCTAATAGCTAGCTTTTCATGCCAACTAAAAGGATGGTGGGATCACCACCTATAAAAAAAAATAGATATCTTCAATGCCATTCTGACTAGAGAGTATGGAGAACCCCTACTTGATCATCATAGAGAACCTATTTAGGACGTAATCTCCACATTACTCTTTACCATATCACATCATTTTATTGGAGACTCTTCCTATTTAAAAGACAAAAATGTCAATCTTCTCTTATATCTCCAATGTGAAAAGATGAGTAATTTTTAAAATTATAAAACCACTTTTCTTAACAAGGTTATGTTAAGAGAAGATTCAAACCAAACCTTCTGGCAGGAAAAGTTCTTAGTAGAACTTCCTCCACTTCAGGGAGAAAAAGGTTCGAAACAAAATTCGTGAAGCTTATGGGAATCACATCATCCCTCATGACCAAGTAACCTACGATGAATTAATCAATTTCACATCAATGATATTTTGATTTTAATAATGAATTAAATAAATATTATTTGGATGTTATTAGAATTTTACTAGAATGCAAGAGAGAATGCATTATAATTTCTGAGAAAAAAACAATAATTACTCAACAAAAAAATTAAGTATTTAGGGTTAGAAATTGAAGATAGAAAACATAATATACAACCTCATATACTAAATAACATTTAAGGATTTCCTAGTAAATTAAAAGAAAAAATCAACTATAAAGATTCATATGATGTTTAACACATACTGAAGCATACATTAAGAAACTTGCATAAATAGGAAAACCTTTATAAATAAAATTAAAAAAAAGATCATGTTTGAAAATAAACAGAACAAGATACTTTGTACATGAATATGATAAAAGCGTAGATAAAAATTTACCAATTTTATATCATTTAGGTCTAGATGATAAAATGATAATTGAAACAAATACTTCACATGTATAGTATACGGTAGTTTTAAAAGCAAAAATAGATGATAAACATGAATATCTTTGTATATACATTAGGATCTTTCTATTGTCCAGAATTGAATTTTCATTATGATGAAAAAAGCATACTTAGTTGTTAAAAAATTTATTAATAAATTTACAATATATGTAATAACTTATAAAATCATTGTCACAACAGATAACAAAAATTTTAACAATTTTTTAAAGACTAATATTGTAAGTGATTATAAATAAAGAAGAGTAGTTAGATGGTAACAATGGTTTAACCATTATAATTTTGATATCGAACATCTTCCACGAAGTAAAAATAGTTTAGCAAAATCTCTTATAAGAGAATTATCACATTTAACTATTTTTATTCATGCAGGAATGAAACATTTTGATATCAAAATCAAGATAAAAAAATGGGATAAGAATCTTTTAAGAATAATTTAAGATTTTATACTTAGTTAAGTCTCTTTTGAATATATGAATTAAATAAAAAGAATTTAATAGTTGAAAATCAACATTAGAGTTCAAAAACTCTAAAGAAGAATCCACATTAGAGATTAATTTCTAAGGCAGAACTTCTAAAGAAGGAATTCAAAACGAGAAAAAATCCTAACAATTCAAAAGAAAGTAACACCTCTGACAAGAAAAAAAAAAAGAAAAAACTCAATTGGATTAAAGAAATAGAAAAATAAAAAGAAAACCAAAAAAAGACTTATTAAAAACCAAGAATTTACAACAACTAGCCTTAAGCATGCAAAGTTATTATCGAATTTAATAGAATAACTCGTATAACTTTCACTAAAAAATAGAAGTTAAAACAATTATATCAACTATATATTATCAAAACCAATAACTCCATAAGATATAGTCAAAAATTATTCTACAACATTACAAAAATAACCAATGCCATTAAGCAAGTTTAAGATCCTGGAAAAATAGTATGATCACTAGTAATATTTAGGAAAACATCCCTTAGGAATACATTGGTCATTAAAAACGAAAAAAAGATTAATACATGAATTTAAGTAAACCATAATGATTGAATCTTTATAATTTAACCAGAAAATCTACTAACCAACATATCAAAGATATGAAATTTTACACCAGGGAAAAAATGCTTGTAAGTAGTAAATTTAATATTCTTGAAGGAGTTGATCTAATTTTGTTTATAAAGCTTTCCATGTAGGTTTAAATGAGAACCGATAGTCAGGAATGATTTAAATGAATTAAATTATTTTCCTAAAAATTTCATAAAAACTATCAAGAACTTATGGAAAAAGATTAAATTAGGTGACAAACATATCTATTTCAGATTTTTTAATTCATTTATGGATTAGAACGAGGAAGGTTGTGTTAGTCCCTATCATTCCAACATTAATAGAGAAATTCCAAAACCAATGGTGCTTTCAAAAAACAAATTCAATATAAATGAACTCTGTATTCTAAGAGAACAGATGTTAAGTCAAATTTATCATAAACTTATGAAAATTGATAATTCTTCTAAAATCAAGGTAAGTTACTCCTCTTGTAAAGTTGTAATCACTTCCTATAGCAATATGACTCTTATTAAAAAAGATGGTGAAAAAATCAGTAAGTTTCAAACAAATTTAATAGTAATAATTTAAAAATTTGTCAAGAAACAAAAAATATGTTTTGTTTTTACGCCAAGAAAACTACTAAGTATCACAAATACATTTACTACATTAGAAATCGAGAAGATGAAGATGTATCATTATCTACGTAATCAAAATGAATGTCGATAGAAAACAACAAAGAGGAATATAGATGTAAACCCACATCTTTAGACGATTGATCATGCCATGAAAATGAAATGCTTAAATTCAAAAACAAAAAGTAAAAAGTTAAATGAATTATTAATGTAGGGGTAAAATAATGATTTCTCATTATTATAAATATAGATTTCTTGTCCTATAAAAGAAACCTTTATTTTCATTAATTGGACATAGTTTTAACAATATCAAACTCTTTATTCATATGCCAATTATGTATCTAGAAACTATGAACGACTAAGAATTGCTTCAAAGTTCTTAATTAACTTTTAAAATTATAATAATTATTAATATTATCAATAAAATAGCGTGTAGTTACTCTTTTTTCTATTCTCTAATAAGTTTAATTTGGATACCATATCATGTATGGATGTAAAGGTTTTGTCATTACCAGATAGGTATTAAGGCTTTAGTAATATGAGGTATAACTGGCGTAATAAAAGAAGATAGCAACGAAAGGAAAGACCATGATAGACCTATTAAATTCATGTAAGATAATTATATTTCTAAGTTAATCAAGGATCTTGAATGATTAAATATTTATTTATAACATTTATAAAGCTAATAAATACAAAAATGAATACAAAGAAACTAGTTACAAGTCTGTATAAAAATAAACATAAATAAATTATAAAAATAAAATAATGTTTTGATAAGAAATTCAAAAATTTACCTTTAAATAACAATCTACAAGAAATAATAACTAGCGTTATAAAATAGTTATCCACAATTCGGTATCAGAGTCATAGAAAAGAAACATACATCATTGGATGGAAAGTTAATGACATTAATTATTCAGGAGTATTAGTGATATTAAATATAAACTTCAGAGATATTGAAACTCTTTTTACGAATATCAAAAATATAAGTAAAGATATATTAAATCTCATAGACTCTAGTGATAAATTTACGTTTTACAATACAAAATTAGTTTTTTATTTTGTTATTATTGCGAAAGGGATCATAAAATGACACAAAGGCAAATTTCAGTATAATTTATAATTAAATGTTATAATTTGACACATTTGATTTAAATTTTATTATTTAATTGAAGATAAAATAATAATAATAAGACAGAAATAATACCACATTAAAATGTTGAGATTGTTATTAAATGATGAGAATAATAATCAAAATTTAACCCGTATCAATGAAGTCATATGCAAGCCACATGATAAATTTAATTAAAAAAGTACTTAAAAATTGATTTTATCATTATTCAACTTTTTTCTTAGAAGTGACACACACATACATATATATATATATATATATTATCAAATTAAATTATCGGAATGATATAATCTAAAAAACTATTATGATGGCTCTTCACCCAAAATAAAATCAAAACTTTTACTTTAATTCAACACCATAAACATAATAAAATATGAAATGTCAAACAAAATATATTATTTTTATTTGTGAAAAATGTTCAAGAAGTCACATATTTCTCTAAAAATATACACATAGTCTCATTGTTTTATATTAGTACGTAAACATGTTTCATACATCATATTAGATAGGTTAAGTATAATTATATTTGATTGAATTATATTATAATTATTATTACAATATTTTGGGAAAATCTATATAATAAAATCGGATAAAGTTGATAATAATTATTTTAATAAAATCATTTATATATAAAATAGTATAAAATTATTTTATGTAGTTTTGTTACCTATCAAAATAATTTAATAATACATATTTATTTAAATTAATATTAAATTTATTTTTATATTTTTCTTACATTTCAAAAATTAAAAAAAAATCTAATTTAAGATAAAATAAAAAATCAAGAAACAAAATTTTAAAATTAAAATTTTAGATAACCTAAGTAAACTATCTTTAAGGTTTAGATCAACACAATTAGAATTAAATTTGTACATAATTGTACAATTTTTATTCTATATAATAGAATCTTACTTTACCGTAAGTACATAATAACACAAAAATTATATAGTTAAGCCTTTCACACTATGTAACAAATATTTCCTAGTTAGTTCTCATTCTTTAAAATGTTAACATAAGTTCAATGTTACTTCATCATTAAAAAAAAACACATATGTACTAAACTAAGATAGATAAAATAATTATTATTTTTGCTCATAAAAAATTCCTTATACCTGTTACAAAATTATTCTCACTTTTACATATACACTACTTATGCTACTTAGTATAATTAAATAGAAAAATAAATCATTTCTTAAATTTTAAAAATAATTATGTCATATATAACTGTATAAATAGTATAAGTACCAAATGTGTAAATTTGTATGATTTTAAAATTTATCATTTTATTAAGTGAGACCACTAAACACACTTAACATGTGCAAGAAATTAAATTTATGTGTACATTTTCATAAAATAATTAAAGAAACTAAAATATATATTTTTATAAACTAGAAAATATTGAAATTTTTTATAAAATGGTACTTTAGGTTAATAAAATTCAAAATTAATATAATTTTTTTATGAAATATTCAATAATTAATGAATAGATAAAATAAAGCCATTGATTAAGAGTGAATAATAAATAGAGCAATTATTTATGTTAAAAATTATGGTAAAATTATAATTGATATGATAAATAATTATTTTATTAGAATAATAAAATTTATTTTTTAAAACTTATAACTAACTTTTGTATCAATTATAATAATATCTTAAATAAAAAAAAATTCATGAATAGTTCCTGTCACTCACATATCTTTTTCGGGTATAAATGCTTTTTTTTTTTTTTGGGTTAAGAATATATAAATGCTATAACTTGATTACTTACTTGTTACCCTTGATTTTGAACCAGGTTTCAGCACATAGCTTATGGGCAGCAGCCAAATCATCCTTACAAGAACATCCCAACTCAATAGGAATTTCAGATTCATTATTGGTTGAATCCATGCTCAGATGACAAATCCTGCAATCTCTCTCAACTTTGGCCAAATGTATCTTAACCTCAGACAACTCACACTCCAGATCCACCTCTACTGAACTCTCAGAAACAGAGGATTCTCTCTCCATAATCTCACTGCCAGATTCGCGAGAATTCTCACTCTCCCCTTCCGTCCAGTCACTATCACCACCGGCGGAGACGAATATCCGGCTATCCGCTCCTTCCACATAGACAGCAACATGGGATTTGTCTATAGCTTCCATTTTCAATACCCAGAGAGAGAATCCTCATAAATGCCTACCAAAGGTTGAAGAAGCTCAGTGACTTCTCTCAACCTTCTTGAACACTAATAATGTGCTTTTCATTCATTTTTAACAACTGGGTCCCGTAGTTTGGCAAGTGAATAGCTTATCTCTATCTAGTCTTAGTCTCTGTTCCTTTCGCTCTCTCTCTTCTGTCAGTTTGCTGACATTAACTGGAGGAGAGAGAGATTATTAACATCTGAGATACTGATATTAATGATGATAAATTATACATTTGTCTGGAAAATCATTGTAAAATTAATAAAAGATAAATGTAATAATTTAACAACTGATAAATGAATGGAAATTATAGTATCACTTAAAAGTAAATTAAAGAAAAATTTCTCATTAACAATATTATAACAAGATATTTTTATCATTATCGACACACTATACAGTATACTGATAATGATCAAAAGTACATCGAGGAAGCTGATCACAACTTTTATAACTATTTCAATTAGGTGATTTAATATTATAGTTATTATATTTAATATTAAAAGCTATATAATTTTTTTTAAAAATATATTACAATAAATCTTGTTATTATGTACAAACGAGAATATTAATCCCATAATTTTTATGTTAGACATCTATAATCTTATTATTTACAAAAATTAAACATTTTAAGTATTTACTTTAATATTTTTGATTAATTAAAAATACACATTTTAATAAATTTGTAGGATTAAAAATGATTATTTTTTATAATAAAATAACTAATAATATCTAATTCATAAATTACAAGATTAAAATACTTATTTTAAAAAATTACAAATCTTGTAACAACGATTAACTCAATAATTATGAAATTAATATACTCATCTCATAAAAATTCCCATATGTTTAAGACCTCTTGCACTTATACATCATTCATTAAGATTATAATTTCCCTTTTTAAATGAAAAGAATACTATAAGTACTTGTATAAATACTTTTTCCTACTGATATTCATATAATATTATTTGGATGCAAAATTATTAAGAAAAAATATTCATTTGTGATACTTAGTGTAAATAAGTGCAATAATTTTTATTAAAATATATATCTACCATTTTTTTAAAACAATGACAAATAAAATTAGCAAAAAAAGTATAGATTCTTAAATAAATGTATAATTTCTGATATTATTAATACTTGAAAAATAATCTTCATTCATTCTTTCTTTAATATCTTTCTTTTTAAGTTGCATGGTAGATTTATATTAGGGTAATCACCTAATATTCCCTTCTTCTTCTTTTTATATAGAAATGATAGGCTTATAAGAACAGGGGTAAAAAGAAGGAAGAATTAATTGAAGTGATTATTAAAATAGTTACTTTTTTGCGTAGACAGATAGCTAAGTCAAATAAGTCTCCAAGCAGACTTCTTTTATCTTATTCTCCTATGTTTTTGGCTTTTGCTGTTGAGACTCTCAACTTGAGATGGTGAGAGAATCACTTTTAGTAGTCAAATGCCAAGCTTGTCCTTGCTTTATGAATCAAGATGATGATATGAGGGTAATTTTGACTTAACAGGTACAATGTACATTTTGGTGAATAAAATATGACAGGTTTTAAAGGGTAGTCCATGGTTGGGAAAAAAACAAGATGATTAAAGACGAAAATGAATTTGTTTATTGCTCAAGAGGTCTTATCCTAGATAGATAATACTGGCATAGAAGCAATTGGCGGCATCGATTATTAATTTATGACAATAAATCGATTTTAAATAAGCAGTAAAAAACTAACATAACACCCGAAATTTGGAACAATTATACTTTTGTTTTGCGAAGAACCATGTTTGAATCATTATAGGTTGAATCGAAACATGATTAACCTCCTTAATACTTGACACTATGATTCTTGCCATCGCTTATAAAGGCATCGCAAATGGTGAACCTTTACCACAGAGGAAAGTTAATATAACAGTGGTCTAATCAATTTATTAAAGCATATAAATCTCAATGTTTTGTTTCAATCTTAAAAGATTAACATTATATCTAAAGATATTTATAATCTTTATAATCTTTAGTATTATAGATAAGACAGTACCTCTAACATTTTCTTATATTACATATCTTTTTATTTTGCAAGGACCAACATTTTGTATTTTATAATCTCTTTTATCATATTTTGATCATCTGTCCTTTTTCTTTTTGAAGGCTAATTTGTTTTTGTTTTTTAAGTGGGGGCATAAATTTTTTTTAGTGGACTGAAACTCTACTAATATGTCAAAGTTTAAGTCTATAAGGGTTGACCCTTTTGAGATTGGATAGAACATGTTTAGAATAGATTCAGGGACAGGTTTTCTTATCTAACTCATAATCTCTATAAATCTCCCCCATTCTCAGAAACAAATTCCATCCTCACATTGACAGTCAATGACTCTGACCTCAGGAATCTTAATATATATACTACCTCCTATACTAAATGACACAAGAAAAGAGGGAAAAAAATGGCCCTGTAATTCAGCTGGCAAAACACATATGATCACAATGCTAACCTGTTATAGCATTCACATCAGCAAGGTATAAGCAGCATCTTATATTTCAAGTATCCCGGCATTGTCTGGTATCTTGATGCCACCATTCGCAAGGCCACTCTTCATCCAAGTTATATTGTTGAGATCTGTAGCAACAGAGATTAATTCACGACTTGAGAAAAGAGGAATTTCCTCATATTCAACAAACTCAGGTCCCAACAAAGGGCAATTTGAGTCTCCTCCACTTGAATTGGCGCAACCATGGCCACATTGCAATGAAGCTACAGGCTCACCATAAGCATCTTCAAGAAATTTGCAAACACCAACTTCAGGTTTGGATACTTGAAGCAAAGGTCCAGCAGCTGAGGCTGCCATTGATGGACTGGATCTGGATGGAGGGTTGTATACACTAAATGCACCAACTCGTGCCACAGGATGATCGTCTTTCTTGTAAGTAACATGGTTAATATTGTGTTCGAACTCTGCAGCACAATAAGCTTCCGTTACTTGAACTCTGCTTTCATAAGGGTATGGTCTATTGTTTATTGAGATTTCTCTTCCTCCCCCAGTTTTTAATGATTTCACATTCCCAGCTAACAGGATTTCTTCTGAAGATGATTTCGTTCTTTCGAGAATGCCATCTTCCATCATGTCATTGGGTGCTACATGAGTCCTTCCTAATTCTGCACATCTGCGCTTCAGAGTAGAATTCCAGTGATTCTTGATCGCATTGTCTGTTCTACCTGGCAGTATCCTTGCAATTGCTGCCCACTTGTTTCCATGGATTGTATGGGCTGTAACTATAGTACGATCTTCCTCATCTGCATAATTTCAAGTTCCAGAAAATTCAACTCAACATTGTTGCATAAAATCTAAAGAAATCAATGTTTAAAGAAATAATCAGAAGAAGAAATAAACGTTTTCCTTCGTATGTTTTCTTAATTTGTATCGGATATGTACATTTGTTTATATAGACAAATATCAATTACTATTTCAACAACCACTATGATTGAATTACATGGTTTACAGCTGCTTGGTAGGCGCCGTGTATATTGGAAAAAATGGTTGGCGTCGGTGCAGTGTTTGTTGAATTGTGTTGCAGTGTTTGTGGAATTCAACACTCCCTCTCAAGTTGGTGCATAGATGTCTTTCATGCCCAACTTGACTGAAACTTCTATGAATACTCGATATGAGACTGCTTTAGTGAGAATGTCAGCCAATTGATCTTCTGACTTAATTTTTGGCAATTCCAATGAATTTTCTTCTAACTTTTCCTTAATAAAGAATCTGTCAACTTCAACATGTTTTGTACGATCGTGTTGAACTGGATTATGAGCAATATCACATGCTGCTTTATTGTCACAAAATAACTTAATTGATTCTTTAGCAGGATATGTCAAATCTTTTAAGAGAGATTGTAACCACAAGGCCTCACAAAGCCCAAGTGTCATTCCTCTGTATTCAGCCTTTGCGCTTGAACGGGCAACAACATGTTGTTTCTTACTTCTCCATGTTACAAGGTTTCCTCCTACAAAAGTGAAGTAGCCTGATGTAGATCGTATATCATTTATTGATCCAGCCCAATCAACATCAGTATATAATTCAATTCTAGAAAACTCTGAGTTTTTAGTGAACAATACTCTTTTTCAAGAAGCAGATTTTAAATATCTCAAAATACGAATAACTGCATTCATATGTTGTTCTCTAGGATTATGCATAAATTGGTTGACAATACTTAAAGCATAGGCAAGGTCTGGTCTTGTGTGTGCTAAATACATCAACCTTCCAACAAGCCTTTGGTATCTTTCTTTATTTGTTGGAACTTGATCAACCTTGATACATAACTTTAATCATTCCTCTACTGGTGTATTAGCTGGTTGACATGCTGACATACCAGTTTCTTTTAATAAATCTAAGGCATACTTTCTTTGAGATAAGAAGATTCCTTCTGTTGATCGAGAAACCTCAATCCCAAGAAAATATTTTAAGGAACCAAGGTCTTTCATTTCAAATTCTTTGGACAAATAAGTTTGTAGCGCTTTACTTTCTTCAAGATCATTTCCTGTTACTATCATATCATCAACATATACAATAAGTGCAGTGATCTTACCATACCTCTTTTTTAGAAATAAAGTATGGTCTGAATTGCTTTGCTTGTAGCCAAATGCCTTCATGACCTTGTGAACCTGCCAAACCATGCTCTTGGGGATTGTTTCAATCCATACAGTGATTTTTTTAATTTGCACACCTTTTCATCATGAATTGTGGATTTCTTGATTCCTGGTGGTAAATCCATGTAGACTTCTTCAATTAAATCTCCATGTAGAAAGACATTTTTTACATCAAACTGATATAATGGCCAAACTAAATTTGCAGCTAGAGATACCAAGACTCGAACAGTGTTAATTTTGGCTACAGGTGCAAATGTTTCTGTATAGTCGATCCCATATGTTTGAGTGTATCATTTTGCCACCAATCTTGCTTTATAGCGTTCAATCATATCATCTGCTTGATACTTTACTGAAAAAATCCATCGACATCCAACAATTTTCTTTGTTGGTGGATGATCGACAAGCTCCCAAGTTCTATTTATTTCTAAGGATCTTAGTTCTTCATTCATAGTATCTTTCCATTTTTGGTCAGCTAAAGCTTCCTGCACACTGTTAAGAATAGATACAGCAGATAATTGATTCACAAATGATACGTTTGATTTTGACAAACGATGTTTAGACATATAGTTACTCATGGGATATTTGACTTTACTAGAAATCTCAGGTTCATACATGACTTTAGGAATACCTCTGTTAGGACGTGATGGAAGTATTTTTCTGGCTGGTTCAATAGTTAGAACATCCTTTGCAAACGATCGGTTAGGTATATCAGCAGCTTGTGGAGAAGGAAACTCGTACTCACTTAGTGGTAGTAAGGAACTTGCTTGATGATTTTGAAGTTGATGAGGACTTGATTCCATTTCCCTTGAGTCTTTTCTATATTGAGAGTTATTATCATCTGAATTCAAGTTATTTGTATTTTCCTCACATATAATTTATCTTTCTTCATAAGGAAACAATTTATATGTAAGGGTCTGAATTTCAGTATAGTTGTACTCCCCCTGAAATTTAGGTGTAGAGGAGAAATACATTGTATCTTCATGAAAAATAACATCCATAGTAGTAATCATTTGTTTTGTAGGAGGATGATAACAACGATACCCTTTTTGTTGTATGACATATCCCATAAAAACACAACGTATTGCTCGTGGATCCAACTTGCTACGTTGTTGTTTATGTAGGTGTACAAATGTCATACAACCAAAGACATGAGGAGGTAAATTGGGAACATTTGGTGCAACAATTGCTTCAATGATGGCCTGTAGTGGTGTTTGGAAGTTAATGGAACTGGAAGATACTTGATTGATCAAATATGCAGCAGAAGTAATTGCTTCTCCCCAATAAAATAATGACATATTAGTTTCGATCAATGAGGCACGGACAACTTCCAACAAGTGTCGATTTTTTCTTTCTGCAACTCCATTTTGTTGAGGTGTATCAACACAAGTAGTTTGATGAATAATGCTTTCTGATTGAAGATATTCTTGAAGCTCAGAATTTTTATACTCTCCTCCATTGTCACTTCTTAGAACTTGAATCTGTGTTTTATATTGAGTATGAACCATTTTATGAAATTTTCTAAATAAGACGTTTACCTCACTTTTAGATTTCATTAAACAGACCCAAGTCATTCTACTAAAATCATCAATAAATGTAACAAACCAACGTGATCCTCCCAACGTAGAGACTTTGGAAGGACCTCATACATTAGAATGTATAACCATAAACGGAAATAGACTTTTATTTAAGGTTATAGGAAATAAGGAACAATGACTTTTTGCTAGTTCACAGACATTACACTTTAAAGTAGAAAGATCTAAGCTCCAAAATAAACTTGGAAATAATTTCTTTAAATATCCAAAAGAAGCATGACCCAATCTCTTATGCCATAGCCATATATTTGATCCATCTTTGTTAGATCCAGTTGCTACCAATGCATGATTTGTTGAATCCAAGTCCAAATAATACAAGTTTCCTTGCCTAACACCACGACCAATCGTTTGTTTTGTTTGAATGTCCTTGAACACACAAAAGTCAGACCAAAAAATAACAAAACAAGATAAAGCAGTGGTTATTTGAGAAATAGATATAAGGTTATACTCTAAAGAGGGACAACTAGTACTGAGTCTAAATTCAAAGTACTAGTGAGAGACAAAGATCTTTCCCCAATGACTGGGGTTGTGTTACCATTGGCAGTGCAAGCAGTTTTATGTGAGGATGGTTTTGAGATTTGTCTAGAATCGAATGTCATATGATCAGTTGTACCTGAATCAATTATCCATGTATTATTAAAAACAGGAGGAAAAACTTTAAGCATCTTACCAACATGTGCTGAGGAGGTTGCAACATGATCCTTTGTTGTTTCCGCAATGGTGGCAGTAGACATCTGTCGTGGATTTTTCTTCCGAGAGTCACGGTTGTGATCCCACCAATTCAAAACATCATTCTTTTGTATGATCCTTTTGATGACAATGGATACATTTAAATGATGATTTATCAGTCACCTTTCATTCTTGCTGATTAAAAAAAGAACGATTTTTAGATATCATGGCAGAAGCGTCAACATCTCTAGATTTTTCCTTCAATGAGATTCGATGTACTACCTCCCGTCAAATCAAGGAATAACAACCTTTTAAATCTGGGATAGTTTCTTTTCGCAAAAATTTTCCACGAACCTGCTCAAACTCATCATCTAATCCAGCAAGGAAAATATGTATCCTTATTCTTTCAACAGACTCTTGATATGATATTAGATCATGAGGGTCTTTCATGACCACCTTATCACGATGGTCTAGCTCTTGAAAAATTTCAATCAACTCTCCATAATACTCTGAAAGTGATTTCCATTTTGTTTGGAAGTAAAGGCTTTTTGGTTCAAGACAAATACCTGTAATTCGTCACTTCCATCATAGAATGCTTTTGCCAAAGCACCCTAAATTTCAAGAGCAGTAGGTATGCGTAAATATCGCTTCATGATTTCTGGACTCATTGACATAAGTATCCATCTCTTCACTTTTTGATTTTCTGCATACCACTTGTTATAATTGTTTGATGTTTTTTCTAGATGCAAATTTTTGTCATGAATATAAGAGAGTTTTTCTCTCTCTGCAATATGCATTTCTATTATTTGAGACCAAACATCATAATTAGTCTCAGTAAGAACAATTCCAGCATTAAAAACACCTTCAGACTGAACAGATTGTATAACAATTGGATTTGATTGCTCCATAGATAATGAAATTATACCCTCTGTCATGATATTATGGTAACAAACTAGAAAATTGTGTAATAATTTTAGGACTAAAAAAAAAATTCTGTTTTTTTTTCCTGTTTTTTTTTATATATATATTTATACTAAACCAGATAAAAACCACAAAACCGATTCGAAATTGGTTTAAAAACTTGAAAATCTGAACCAACCCGGTTTTAGAAATCCAGAACCGGAAAAAAAACCGGGTTCAAACCTTTAAAATGGACCGAATCGGTCAAAAATAGAAAAACTGTGGAAAACCGGGTTCAGACCGAACCGCCGGTTGAACCAACCTGAGCCGCGCTGCGCCGAACTGAACCAGCCGAGCCTGCCGAACCGAGCTACGCCGAACCGAACCAAAGCGCGCTGAATCAACCGAGTCGAGCCGGATGACACGTCATCGTCTTCAACCTCCAGACGGCGCGTGTGGCGTGTGAAAAATGGTACCCTAACTTCAGGCGGCACATGCTGCACTTTTCTTCTACTCTATTTTTACCAAAATGTTCAAAATTGTGTTTAGAGTAATCTGGTAAAATTAGGTGAGATAAATACCACTTCAAAAATTATGTTTGTAATTAATATTTGTAGGGGTGTTTGAATAAGAATTTTTTTTTCACGAGAAGAAATATTTTCAGAAAAAGAAATCTCTGTTTTAGAGAACAAGAGTTTCAAATTTGTATAAAGCAACGACTTGGCTCTGATACCATGAAGAAATCAATGTTTGAAGAAATAATGAGAAGAAGAAATAAACATTTTCCTTCGTATATTTTCTTAATTTGTATCGGATATGTACATTTGTTTATATAGACAAATATCAATTACTATTTCAAGAACCACCATGATTGAATTACATGGTTTACAGCTGTTTGGTAAGCGCCGTATATATTGGAAAAAATGGTTGACGTATGTTGTAGTGTTTGTTGAATTATGTTGTAGTGTTTGTTGAATTGTGTTGCAGTGTTTGTTGAATTGTGTTACCGTGTTTGTAGAATTCAACAAAATCATGACCTAATAACACAATACACATTAATGGATTGTAGATTTCCATGCCAGAAAGATGTATAACATCAATAGCATACAATGTTGACACAAGTGTTAAATAAATAAATAAACATCACAGCAAAATAAATTAAACTAGAATTTTAATAAATATTTGTGAGAAAGTATCAATGAAAACCAAACAGTCATGAATTTCCAGCTAAATTTCATCCCAAATCTATCTTAAGCACACTAAAGAAGAAAACCCCGCATCAACCCTCCATTCAAAATCCCAAAAACAAAACCCAAAACATAAGAATATATAAACCCATAAACACATAGAAGTGACAATAATGGTTACCAGTAAAGGGTTTGCGCTTAACGCAAGGGTCAAGCTGATTACACCATCGAAGTCGGCAAGACTTGCCTGAACGGCCAGGAATTCCCCGAGCAATCAGGCTCCAATTTCTAGGCCCGAACTTTTCAACAAGTCTACTTAGCACAGCGTCTTCTTCAGGCGACCATGGACCCTTAATTCTTAACCCACTATGGCCTCTTTTATCAATAGCAACAGCGTCTACATCTCCGAGTAACTCGGTCTCACCATCGCCGGCGACTTGGGACTCTGAAGGTTGGTCTCCTTCCTTCAAAGCGGCGTCGTTTGGAACAGTCATGGGGTTGTGTACGCTGGTGTGTTTTGTTTCGGTTTCTTTTCTGTTCTGCGAAAAATGTAAAATCGGTAATCACCTACCGTAACTGCAAAGCGGGGAATTTCGGAAAAAAGGACTGCCTATGTTTCGGAAATAAAATTTTGTGTGTGCCTATTTTGGACGACGGTTTTTTTAAAATGACCCACGTGTCCTTTTCGGACATTATTGTATTGGTACCAGCTTATGATGTGTTTCTAATTTCTTGTAATTAAATATCATCTACCATTTTAATATAACTTACTTATTTACTTAATTTAATTTTTAATTCTTTAAAAAAATACATGTTTATTATATCATAAAAAATATATTTATTATATTTTTAAAATTATTTTATATATACATTATATAAAAGTACACATTTTACGTAGAAAAATTAAATGATATACTTATCCCTTAAATGCAAATGTTTGGCTTATTATTTATGTAGTCGTTTAGAATTTAGTTGACTTGGCTTTGACAAAAGGCAAAAAGTTTGAAATTGAAAATACTTTTTTCTAAAAAATATATATATATATATTTGACAATACTATTAAATTATTCAATATTTTTCATGTAATTGGTTGTGATATATTTAATAATTCTATTTATTTTAATAAAATTTAATTAATTATTAGATTTGTAAAATCAACAATTGTGGGCCAGAGCACAATTTTCTATTACAACTATTATGCCAGTAATATTTAGTGTAAAATGATAGTCCATCAACGTGAGAAAGATAATTATAATAAGTGAAAAAAATAATACATTTTTAGTTCATTTGTAACTGTCAGTAGTCTTTTTTACTCATTTTAATTGACTTATTACTGTATCAGTTTAATACAAAATTAATTAATAATTTTGTTTTAAGGTAATTTTTTTTAATCAACTTTCAAATTTTATTATATATAATATAATTTAAATTAATGCATATAATTTAACTTTTTTTTAAATAATAGTTAGACACTCGTACACATGTACAATGTTTGGGATCAAATTAACATCATTTCACTATTTATAGAAAATATATACATTTCTCCTGCAAGATAATTCATTATAACTATAATATTTTTATGTAACTATATAAAACTAATCAAACAACATCAATGAGTTTGTGGTTAAAGGTCATGAAATTTTCTTAAATATTTTGAATATTTAGAGTTTGAATTATAATTACAAATATGTAATATATGTCTTTGGTCTCGGAAATTTAATCTCAATTTTAAAAAAAATCGAGACTATAATGTATATATATATAGTTTTGATTTTATTAATAACCGTAGGTATAATTTAAATTACAAAAAATATTTAAATATATCTAAACAAATTTATATAACTACGATTATTAAATGACTCTGATTATAATTAAAATAATAGAATTTTTAATATTTTTAAAATCGAAATCAAATAATATATTGTATATCATTTATTTAAAAGAAATACAAAAATTACTTTATAATTTTTTTTATTTTTCTCTATTACTAATTTAATTTAATGCATTTTATTTCTTTTATATATATATATATATATATATATAAATCTCTCTTTTTTCTCTCTTTCTTCTTTTTCCCTCTCTTTTTTTCACTTTTTTTTTCTTTTTCCATCGCGCTAGCTCATCTATTAATTTCTTTAATTATTAATTTCCTAGCCCTTTCCCACTAAATCTTTTTTTCCTCTCTTTTCTTTTCTCCCCTAGCCTTCCTCGCATTTATCATCCCTCTTCTCGAGCAGGGTCGCACCCTCACGAAATTTCCCTCTCCCCCCAACAACTCTATCTCGTCCAGTAGCTCGCTCATTTTTCTTCCCTTTTTTGACCAATACTAGCAGCTTGCTCGATTGTTACCAGTAGCTTCCTTTCCCCTATCTTCTTCCTTTTCCTTCTATTTTTCTTTTCTTTTCCCTTTTCCTTGTTCACACCTCATCGCTCGATCGTTTGTGCTGTTGTAGCTCTCGACCCAACTCCGGGTATGTGTGATACCCTTTTTTACCATATCAATTCATGTATGTGTTGATTCTTAGTGGATTTAGGTCCCTGCACATAATATAGTTTAATTAGGGTTATGCATTTCATGTATGAATCTATATTTCTTACTAAAATTTCTTAGGATATGACATTTTGTGCACCAATTGAGCATCAAGTATGTATAATGAGTCATTTCTTAGGATAAGATAGTGTTATTTCCTTATGGTGTTCTCTGATAATTGCCTCTTCATTTTTTTCATTGTATTGTGTAAGAACAGAGTTGTAATATAGAGATTTAGGATCTGTCTATTGTTGCTTATTTTAGATTTTGGAACTTTGTATACATGTTGACACTATAATTATTTGTCTTTACAGAAAAGCCATTGTTATAGTTTATTTCCTTTTAAATTTGAATTAATATATATATATATATATATATATATATATATATATATATATATATATATTGTCTAATTTTCATTCACTACTCAAGATCACTAGCTCGTGATAATCAAAAAAATATTTTTTTTACTTAAAATAACACATTTTAAACTTATAATAATGAAAATAGCATTCTTATTTTGAATATAAAAATATATGAGTTAGTATTTTATTTTTATTATTATAAATTTTAAAAATATTAATTTTATGATTTTTTTAAATATATTCGACGTAATAAAAATAAGCTTTTATGATTGAAATATAAATTATGACTAAAATACCTTATTTATAAAGTAAGTTAGAGTAGCATATTGAAAGGTATAAAACTTTTATTTAAGCTTGTAAGTGGATTCGAATTGCAAATTATATGAATTCATTTGAGCTTGTAACTGAACAGACTTGTAACGACCTCTTCATTTTCTTTACTTCACTATTTTTCATGACTAATAATTCTTTATGTCAAATTTACAATATAAGTTTATTTTTTACTAAAATTATCCATAAAATTAGATTTTACTACTTTTATTTTTATTTCAAATAATTTTAGTACTTCTAGTTTGTAACTTGTGTCAATCAATTTATTAATCACTTAATCTAACCAATTCACCTAGATTTAACTAAATTGTGGATTTTTTTAACACTTTAAATCACATGTTAAAAGAAGAATAAAAAAAGATAGAGAGGAATGTGAATCATTCTTAAAAACAAATCATCCCTAATTTCAAAATCCCATTTTAGAATCCAATTTGCAATAGTCTATGTCATAACCTCATTTCTCTAAAATAGGGTTTAGGAATTTCTTTGTTTTTTTTTCAATGATGAGTATATTAACCCATTGTCAGTGTCTATCTTTCTTCTTCTTTTTCGTGAGACAATTTTGTTCTTTTTAAACAACATGTTTTTAGCACATGATTTAAGAGCAATCCTCAATTAAGTCAAATTATGATGAGTTGGTTGGATTAAGTGACCGAATAAGTCGATTAACATAAATTGTAAACTAAACACATTCTTCATTAGATTATCTTTTCAACCCAAGTGCATATTTTTATTTTTTTCCTTCTATTTTTTTAACCAATACATGTGTTATGTCATTTAGAATGGATAAATCTTGGATGCATAAGCCAAAATTTTCACAAGATTATTTAGAAGGAGTAGAAGCGTTTTTGAATTTTTCTTGATTGAATGCCACATATGATAAGCCTATTCGATGTCCTTGCAATGATTGCATAAACATATAATTTCAAAAAATTGATGATATACAATATCATCTTATTTGTAAAAGGATTGTTTGAACTTATACAAATTGGTATATGCATGGAGAACCCTTAAGAGGATGATGAAACAAATACATCACTAAATCGTCAGATCAAATCCATAGATATGGAGGATTCCCCCTTGAGATGGTAAATGCAATAGAAAATGAACCCAACATAAATCAGGATGAATTTAACAAGTTGTTAGAAGATGTAGAGAAACCGTTGTATCCCGATTGCACAAATTCACCAAGTTGTCTACAATAGTGCAATTATACAACCTTAAAGCGAAACATGGATTCTCTAATGTCGGGTTCACTACTATATTAAAGTTAACTTATGAAATGCTCCCAAAGATAAATGAGTTGCTTACTTCTACGTATAAAGTGAAAAAAACATTGAGTAAGTTTGGTATGGAGTATGTAAAGATTCACACTTATCCAAATGATTGTATCCTTTATAGGAAACAATATGAAAATACTACTCAATGTCCGAAGTGTGGTACTTCAAGGTGAAAGCCTACATCAAATGGTAATGACGTAAAAGAAGGAGTGCCGACTAAAGTGCTTCGGTACTTTTCGCCAATACCTCATTTTAAGAGAATGTTTAAAAGTAAAGAGACATCGAAGATGTTGACGTGTCATGTAGATAAAAAATTCATGGATGGTATTTTGCGTCATCTAATAGATTCCCCGTGTTGTAAGGTAGTAGATGAAAAATGACCAGATTTTAGGTTATAGCCTAGGAATTTTTGTCTTGCTATTACCGCTGATGGGATCAATCCTCATAGAAATCTAAGTAGTAGATTGGCAAGTAATTATTATCACATATAACCTTCCTCCTTGGTTATGCATGAAAAGGAAGTTTACTTGGAGCCTCTTATTGGTGACTTGAAGAAACTTTGGGACGAAGGAATTGATGTGTATGACTCATACAAAAAGGAGTACTTCAATCTTAAAGTAGTGTTATTGTGGACAATAAATGATTTTTTAGCTTATGGAAATTTGTGTGGACATGTGACCAAGGGGTACAATGCATGTCCAGTATGCAGTGAGAAAACTTGTGTTCAATAACTATTACATTCAAAAAATATTTCTTTTGCTGGACATACTCGATTCTTGCCAAAATGGCATAAGTTTCAATCTCGAAAGAAAGGTGTAAGTAACAATGAAGAAGAAGATACTCCAATGGCTTTGTAGGGAGAATAAGTGTTACACAAATTACAAGGTATGACCTTTAAGAAATTGGGAAAGTAGGACTTAGTACTGAAAGCAACAACTAAATTACAATGAAAATTAAGAGGAACGTGAAAAGGAAAAATAAATGCAAGAAGAAAAAGGTAGTCTAGGGAAAAGAAAATTCAAAATTATTGCAAAGAAGAAGGTAAAAAATGACAACGATGACAAATGTTGGAAGAAGATGTCAATCTTTTGGAAGTTTCCTTATTGGGAAACATTGCATGTACGCCATATACTAGATGTGATACACATAGAAAAGAATGTACATGATACTCTAATTGGAATACTTCTTGATATTCCTTTTAACACAAAGAATGGTATTAATGCCCATTTGGATCTAAAAAAATTGGAAATTAGAAAAGAACTAGCTCAATTAAAAAGGGATCACGGGTTAAGTTGTCTCATGCTTGTTTTACACTTTCTAGGGATGAAAAGATAACATTTTGCAAATGTTTATTGGGATTGAAAGTTCCCGAAGGTTACTCATCAAATGTTAAAAACCTAGTATCAATGCAAGACTTTAAGTTATATGGTTTAAAATCACATTATTGTCATGCTCTTATGCAACAATTGTTACCGGTGATAATTAGATCATTTTTTTCAAAACATGTTTATCGTGAAATCACTCGTCTTTGCTTTTTCTTCAATTCCTTTTGCAAGAAAACAATTGTAGAAGCTGAGCTACATAAACTACAAGTTGAACTTGTTAAGACATCATGTTTACTTGAAAATTATTTTCCACCTTTATTTTTTGATATCATGGTTCACTTAAATGTTCACCTTGTTAGATAAGTACAGTTATGTGGTATTGTATACATGTGATGGGTGTATTCATTTGAAATATTCATGAAGTTTTTGAAAGGTTATGTTCGTAACCGTAATCAACCAGAGAGGTGCATAGTTGAGTGCTATGTTGTAGAAGAAGCTATTGAGTTTTGCTCTGAGTATCTATCTGGTGTATCCACAATTGGAATCCCTCAGCCTAGGTTTTCATTGGGTGGTGATTTAGAGAATATTAGTGAACTAATAAGTTCAGGCTCAGTTGAAACCACCGTACAAGTTCAATGGGAACAAAGTCATCGTTTGGTGCTTGCAAACAATAAAGAGATTGAACCATACATAAGGTAAAAATGGTGTCATTTAAATCTACATTTCATAATTTCATAATTTCTTAAATTTTCTTTTCATATGTTACTCACATTACTCCTATTTAATAGAATGTATATGGATATGCTAAAGGAAAATCCTCGAAAGAGGAGAAAAGGAGAGAAATGGTTTCAAGATGAATATAATCATAATTTTATTTATTGGTGTTGAGATAAAGTTATGGGCGAGTTAAGTGTCCTAAATAATTCCATCACAGAAACTATAAGGTAGCTGGAAAATGGGTTGTGATATGATGTTATCAGGTATCTTGGATATGTTATAAATGGTTTTTGATTTACAACAAAGACAAGGGATGAAATTCGTGTTAATCAAAATAGTGGGGTTATGTTAAATGCTCAAGCTTTTCAATTTGCAAGTTCTAAGGATAAGAACTCGGTACTATCTGAAATGACATATTATGGAGTTATTCAAGAAGTTTGGGAGTTAAAATATCATATGTTTAGTGTTCCAATATTCTTGTGTTACTGGGTTGAGAAGAATCAAAATGCAATTTGTAAGAGCAAATTAGGATTGACTCTTGTTAACCTTGGTAAGATAGGTCATCGAGATGACCCATCATCATGGCCACCCATGTTAACCAAGTATTCTATGTAGAAGATTTTACAGACACAAAATGGTCAATTGTGTTGATACCGCCTAAGCGAGAGTTTTATCACAAAGAGGAAGAATTAAATGAAATTTTTTCTGAATATAGATCTTTTTCAAGCAATATACCTAACTCAAATGATGCTAATGATTTAGAAGATGATAATTCAATATATATACGCAATGATTGTGAGCCAACTTGGATTGATCGAGGAAGTTAAAATTTTCTTTATTTGCAATGTTTTTGTTAGGTATGCATCGTAAAAAAATATTATATGTTTGTTTCTGTTTACAACTTACATCTATAATTCTAATTTTATTATTTCTTTTCGATTATAAATTGATATATATATATATATTCATTTATTATTTTTCGTTTTTTTGTCTATAGATATATGGATTCTAATGAGATTGTTAATGATTGTGACAAAGATGAAAGAGTTAGGAATGAACACGACTCCGCTGATAAGGAGAGTTCTACGAATGATGATATTTCTTCAGATACAGAAAGACCATCTAAAAGAAGGAAAAAATAAAAAGTTAAAAATAAAAGAGGTATAACAAAGATGAAGAAAATTGTTAAATCAATGTGCACAGAAAAAATTACAATTGAATTTGATAATGAATGCAACTCAATTGAAAAGAAGGGATCAAAAATGATTGGTTGGATATGTGTGTTAAGAAAAACAATGATTAAGATTATTTATAATAATTGGTAGAAGGAAATTTCTGAAGTAGAAAAAGACATAATATGGGCAACATTGAATGTAAGTATATATATTGCACTTGTACTTTTTGGTTCTTCTTTATTTAGTTTTATTATTAAATTTTCGTGTGAATTTATAGGAAAAATACAATCTTTCAAAGGCATACAAACGTAAGTGCCTTAAGAAGGCTACTTCGGGATGGAAGACATTCAAAAAGAATTTGAGGAAAAAATACATTAAGCATTATTTGGACCCATTGAATGAGAAGAAGCTATACAAACCACCTAAGAAGTATGAATGAGTACACAATGATTGGCATGCATTTGTGAATTACACAGAGAAATTCAAGGTATTATTGAATACAAAAGTATAAATATTATCATTTAATATGTTTTGTTATATGCCCTAACAACCCTATTCATATATTAAAAAACCGAGGCCATAGAGGGTACCTATGGCCTCAGTTATTAGAAAATTGAGGCCATAAGAGGTATCTATGACCTCAGTTATTAGCATATAATTGAGGTTATATATACACTCTATGACCTCGATTTTTATCAAAACTTGAGGCCATAGGTCGTTACCTATTATCTCTCTCACTTAGGCCTCAATTCTTATAACTGTGGCCATAAACTTACGATCACGGTTAAAAATTGAGGCTAGATGCATGTATTGTAATAGTGTGTTGTTAAGAAAAAAAGAAAGAAAAAGAAAAAAACACTCATCAAGCACCATTATGGAAAAATAAAAATAATGTGATTGGGTTGGGTGTTATGCTTCTCTTTTAGAGATTTAAAAAAATTATGGACGAATATAGATGTTATTTATAGTTAAGAGCAAAACATATAAAAATAGATATTAGTAATTAGAATGTATATTTTAAAGAAGAAAAAAATATTAATTTATCAATAATAATCATTTATTGGTCGTTAAACTCTAAACATTAAAACATAAACCTTAAATCGATTAGATTTAAGGTCATTTTAATCTTTTTAATATATATATGTTTTTATTTTTTAAATTAAAATTTTTAATTATTAAATATGTTATTTTTTTACTTTTTATTTTTAGATGTAAATACCCAATAAATAAAATATTTTATTGGATTATTAATTAGGTTGTAATGAGGTTAAAATTTAAGTCTAATAAAGTAGACCCACATCATTGAGAAATATTAATAAATTTTCACTTATTTTATGCTTATAATCATTATATAATGTTATTTATATAATTTATTTTAAGAGTTAAAACAATAATTTATTATTTTGATTAATTATATTTAATACTAATAAAAACTAAAACCATTTTGAAGAATAAGTTTTTGTTATTAATTAAATTTTATTAAATATAAAGAGTAACTGATTTTTTATATGATATATAGGTACTCTCAAGAGTTTTTCAATTAATCTTTTAAATAATAGTAACATTTGACATGTGTTAATATAAACTTTAATTTCTTCTTTTGTGTAATTCGAAATATTGCTAATATATAATACAATCACATCATTATTCATTGTCAAGCTATCCAAAATTGTGCATTTGTGAAAAATTAATCTGCTTCTTGCAAATAAAATTGTAGAAACCAGATCACAACAAACACCTTATATACTTTTGTTGGAACAAATATGTGAAAAACTATGTAAATATAATATTACCGATAATTTGAAATGAACTACTTGAGTTGAGTCGCGGACTAGGTCGCTCTCTTTAAGACGTTTCGTGGCTCTGCCCAAACTTATGCAAGCAAACACAGTCTCATCGTCCCCAGGATAAAACAACCCAAAATCTTTTTTCTGTCTCAGATCTTCATTGCACTGACGAATTCCGGAATACTACACCTCTTAAATATTTATGTTGCTCGGAAATCTAAGAAAACAATTCTGAATTTTCTTTTCTTGATTTTTCTATGAAAAACGTAGAACTATTTTTGAGTTGTTAAGTTATATTCCAAACTGAGGGCTATTGCCCCTTTTTATAGTGGAAAAAATATGTGTAATGGTCATATAATTATGAAAATAACGGTAAAAAATAACGGACACATAATTATGAAAATAACAGTTATAAAAGTAACGGTCGCATAATTATGAAAATAACGGTCATAAAAGTAACGGTCACATAATTATAAAAATAACGGTCACATAATTATGAAAATAACGGTCATAAAAATAATGACCATATAATTATGAAATGACAGTTACATAATTTATGAAATAACGGTCATAAAATAATAAAAAATATTTTTTTTATTTAAATTTATTTCCAACAATCCCCCACTTGAATTTTAAATAAAAATAGTTTCATCGAGCAACCGATCAATTAAAAGTATAAGATTGTGCATAAGCAAAAGGTGTCTATCGACTTGAACCTTTGCATAGTGTTGATGCTTTAGAATATACTAGAGTAACTCGTAGTTTTGAACTCTATCTCTAACAATATCACACACACAACCTTTCCAAGGTGTAGTTCGAAAAGCCTGTGCTTTACGACCATGCACGTGTATCCCAGTATAGTGAATGCTCTAGTAAATTTTGCCCAAAATTTTCATAGGAAGCGATCATACTTCCACATTCACATAGGTGAGTCTATCAAGAATACTCCTGTAGCTACGTACTCCATTCCACATAGAGTATAAAACTCATTAATAGTTTAATAATTAACTCATCATTTCTGTTGCTTCAGGACTTCATGCTTGTAACAATATAGAATGTGATTTCATAATAACATGATTCATCTCATATCACTTCATGACTTGTTATTACCCATTGAACTTATTTCTTGGGATCTCCAGTCTATAAGTTGTGTTACCATCATGAGTGACTCTTCATTCTAAGGGCATTAGTCACATTCCTTTCAAGGTTTTTGAAAACCTCCTCTCTTGTTAATCCTTTCGTCAAAGGATTAGTCAAATTTTCATGAGTGCATATATGATCCATTCTTACAGCTCCTGTAGAGAGAAATTCTCTAACAGTACTATGTATTTGTCGTCTCTTGTTGTTGTAATAACGGTTCTAAATCTTTGCAATAGCCGCAGTACTATCATAGTGGATCAGGACAACTGGTATCGATCTTTCCTATAAAGGGATCTCAGCTAACAGACTTCTTAACTAGCCTGCTTCTTCACTAGCAGTAGCTAGTGCTATCATTTGAAACTTCATCATAGATTGAGCCAATATTGTCTATTACTTAGATTTCTAAGAAACAGCTCCACCAATAATACTAAATATATAACTGCTAGTTTCTTTGGAGTCTTCTGATAGAGTGTTTCAATCATCATCACTGTATCCATCTAGAACAACGGGAAACTTCTTATTATATAATCCAAGGTTCATAATTCTCTTAAGGTATCTTATGACCCTTTCAGTTGCATTTCAATGCTCTATACTAGGTCTACCGATAAACCTACATAGTAGTCCTACAACATAAGTTATGTCTGATCTAGTGTAATTAGTAGCATAATGTAAGCTACCAATGATGCTCGCATACTCAGTTTGTCTAACACTGTTCCCAGTGTTCTTGAACAACTTTACACTAGGATCATAAGGAGTACATGCAGGTTTACAGTTAAAGTAATTATATTTCTTTAAGATCTTCTCAATGTAATGAGATTGATCTAGAGAAATTCCCTTTTCCAAACCTAGTAATCTTTATACCAATGATTATACTTGCTTCTCCGAGGTCTTTCATATCAAAGTTAGCACATAACAAATTTTTCACATTAACATGAATATTTGACACAAAAATAATCATGTCATCCACATATAAACATATAATAGTGTAAATGTCATTTTATGATTTATAATAAATGCATTTGTCACTTTCATTCATTTTGAATTCATGTGGGATAACTATATTATCAATTTTTTCAAGACTTGTTTAGGTGCTTATTTTAGACCATACAGATATTTATATAGTTTAAAAACTTTATTTTCTTGACCTGAGATAACAAAGCCCTCAAGTTGGTCCATATAAATCTCTTCTTCTAAGTCATCATTTAAGAAAGCAGTTTTGACATCCATTTGATATACTACTAAATCATGGATAGCAGCAAGAGGAAAAAGTACACGTATGGAAGTTATTCGTGTGACTGGTGAAAATGTATCAAATAAATCTACATTTTCCCTTTGCCTATATCATTTAACTACAATACGAGCTTTGTACTTTTCAATATTATCATCGAGTTTTAATTTCTTCTTTTGTATCCATTTACATCCTATGGTTTTACAACCATGAGGTAAGTCAACTAAATACCAAGTTTTATTATACTCATAAGAGTCCATTTCATCATTTATGGTTTCTTCCCATAAGTTGGCATCTAAAGAAGAGAATGATTTTTTACGAGTTTGGGGATCTTCCTCTAAGGTATAAGCATAAAAATATGACCCAAAATCCTTATGGGTTCGAGCTCGTTTACTTCTTCTAATTTCAGTGTTTAATTCTTCATTTTGTTCAATAGTTCTAGTTATGGGTAAACTACTAGAAGACAAGCCCCCGCTATTTTTCAATTTAAATGGAAACCTATGTTCACAGTAGTCAATATCATTTGATTCTATAACTATGATCATTTAAGTCATAGAATTTATAATCTTTACTATTCACAGCATATGCTATGAATATATATTCGTATGTTCTACTAGTAAGTTTTATTTCTTTTAGGGATCGGGGATCCTAACATAGACTAAACAACCCCAAGTTTTAAAATAAGTTAAGTTTCTTATTTTTCAAAATTTCAGATGATGAAATTTTACTAGTAGATTTAGACACTTTATTTAGCACATAGCAAACAGTTAATAAAATTTCCTCCTACCAATGGGAATCAGTACTAGAGTTTAATAAAATTGCAACAATTGAATCAGTAAAAGTTCTATTTTTTCTTTCAACTTTGTCATTCATTTTAGGAGAATAAGGTGTAGTTTTTTTCATGAATGATTACATGAGTTTTATAAAAATCATTGAAGATATTAGAATCATATTCAGTGCCTCTATCACTTTGAAACCTTTTTATTTTTCTGTTAAGTTGATTCTCAATCTCAGTCATAAATATTTTTAAACATGTCAAATGCTTCACTTTTATTTTTCATTAGATATACATAAGTGTAATCTGAACAGTCATCTAAAAAGTTATAAAATAGTGTTTCCCATTTCTTGTTAAATTTCCATCAAGTTCATATATATCATAATGTATTAATTCTAAAGGTTTAGATTCTCTAACTACTCACTTATGTGAAATTTTTTTTTAGCTTGACTATAAAAGTCACATTTTTCCAAATCATTCAAAGATAGTTTAGGAATTAGTTCTAAACTATCATATTCTTGATTATGCATTTATTAACATGACAAAGTCTAGCATGCCAAATATTAAAGGAACTAAACATTCAATTTAAACATGTCATTAGTGGCGTACCCTTTCCTAACAAAAAATATTATTTTTAGTTATTGTATATAAATCAGCCCTTATAGTTTGAGTAAACCCAGTTTTGTAAATAAGATATCCCGAAACTAAGTTCTTTCTCATCTCTGGAGTATGCAAGACAACTTTCAAGATGATAGTCTTTCTAAAGATAAACTTCAATTCCACTCACCAGTACAACAACTTTAGTGGAGTGGGAGTCGCCCAACAACACTTTCTTATCCTCAGACTCATAGTAGGACTTGAACATGTCTCGATTATAGCAAATATGTCGAGAAGTACTAGTGCCCACCCAACACCCCTTAGATCCACCAACAAAAATGATTTTAGATATCATAGCAATAAGTTGATCTTCGATAAGGTTTGCCTGCATGGCATGACGATTCATGTTCCGGTAGTTCTACCTTTAGGTTTCAAAATTGTAGATGAGGGTTTCTTATTGGTACTATTGTTTGAGACAACGAGTACTTCATCTTTTTGGTCTTGTTTTCGGGCTTCTTCTTCTACTCTTAAATGGGTTATAAGACTTTCTAAAGAAAATTCCTTAGTTTTATGTCTAAGTGTATTCTTAAAGTCTTTCTAAGCATGGGGTAATTTATCTATAATAACATCTACTTGAAATTATTCAATTAAAGTCATACCTTCAGAAGTTATTTTGTGTGCTATCTTCTGCAGTTCGTGTGATTGAGCTTCCACAGATTTGTCATCAATCATTTGATACTTCATGTATCTACTGACATCATACTTCTTAGTTTCAACTTCCTCAGTATCGTACTTCTTTTCAAATACTTCCCAAATTTTCTTAACAGACTTATCAAAATTATAATAGTCATACAAGTCATTAGCTAATCCATTAAGAATAAAATATTTTGCATAGAAAATAATTTTTTATCCAGGTGTTTAAATCCTTTGTTGTAGCTTCAGTATGAGAATTAGGCAGTGTTAGTTTTTCAATAATAAGAACAAAAGCGACATTTTACATGGTTAAAAAAAGTAACATTTTTTGTCTCCATTTTTTAAAGTGTAGTTCCTCAAAACAAAATGGTTTGTTGAAATCAGCAGTTAACATTTCAGTAGACATGGCAGATAATAAATCGTCTTAAAATTGTTGGAACAAATATGTGAAAAACTATGTAAGAACAATATTACCGATAACTTGAAATGAACTACTTGGGTTGAGTCGCGGACTAGGTCGCTTTCTTTAAGACGTTTTGCGGCTCTGCCCAAACTTGTGCAAGCAAACACAGCCTCGTCGTCCCCAGGATAAAACAACCCAGAATATTTTTTCTATCTCAGATCTTCATTGCACTGATGAAGTCCGGAATACTACACCTCTTAAATATTTATGTTGCTCGGAAATCTGAGAAAACAATTCTGAATTTTCTTTTCTTGATTTTGCTATGAAAACCGTAGAACTGTTTTTGAGTTATTAAGTTATATTCTAAACTGAGGGCTATTGCCCCTTTTTATAGTGGAAAAAATATGTGTAATGGTCATATAATTATGAAAATAATGGTAAAAAATAACGGACACATAATTATGAAAATAACGGTCATAAAAGTAACGGTCGCATAATTATGAAAATAATGGTCATAAAAGTAACAGTCACATAATTATAAAAATAACAGTCATAAAAATAACGGTCACATAATTATGAAAATAACGGTCATAAAAATAATGATCATATAATTATGAAAATGACAGTTACATAATTTATGAAATAACGGTCATAAAATAATAAAAAATATTTTTTTATTTAAATTCATTTCCAATAACTTTCAATATAAAGTGGATTTCATCGTGCTAGTTTTGTGGGTTTCAATTGTCCATAGGAATACCGAATACCGTCTTCCCTATTGAGCCTTGTGTGCACGCTACTGGTTTCAGGCATGAAAATATTGGCTTTAGTTGTAGACACGTAGTTAAAGATGTTGTCGGCGTCTAGAATTAGAACAAACATTGCTGCATATCTTTTTCCTTGAAGATAATAGGATGTTGTTGTATATTGAAGATAAATTTAAGAAGTAATTTAAAGAGTGTCAACTTCTTAATTTGAGAATTAGATTAAGAATCTTAATTCAAAGAGTAAATTAAGAAGTTGATACTCTTTAAATTACTCCTTAAATTTATCTTCAATATTGTAAGATTGTGCTTTGTGACAAATATGTACTTTAAGGTGTTGCTTATTTGGTTAGTTATATTTCATGTTAGTAGAAGTTGTTTTATATGGAGAAATTATTTGTTGATACTAGACAAATATTGATGTGTGGATTCATACCAATAATTTCTCCAATAAATTTTAATAATAAAAGAAAAAAAAGTAATTCCTCCTCCTATGCGTGTACTCTCTCTGGTTAAACCATATCATAGGACTTTGACTTACCCTTCTCCTAGAATCCCTTCTCGTTAGCCAAATTGTCGCTATAAAATGGCTACGAAACTAAACAACCAAACAAAGAGAGACACACTCGTAGTGATTGAGAGGGGGTAAAGGCTATTACCTTCACAAACCTGGTACTCATTCACTACGATAGGTAATTCGCAAGATCTTAACTGCTTGTCAGGCGGGCGAGTCAAGTGAGCGGCCTACTCGGATTGCAGGAAGAGCTCGTTACGCTCAACCGATTCTCCATTGGTCCCTCAAAACGGGCAATACAAAGGATTCCTCTACTCCGACTAGCCAACAAGCCAAGTCAGTTTGTTTTGTCTCGATGAGTGAGATTCTAATCATTTTTAATCATCTTTATTTTCTTTAATTTATGATAATGTCATACTATTAATTGAAATCATTGGTCGTAAAGTAAGGTATACTTATTTGTTTTACATATACATAGTGGGTTGTATATTCATTAATGTTTTAAATTTTTATAATTTGTTATGAATGTGATTCACTATTAAATCATGCGGGATCTACTATATTTAATGAAAAATTTAATTTATTTTTGAATACGAAGAATAGGATAAAAAATGACAGATATATTTAAATTTTTTTATTTATTGTTTCAATTGGTTTATTACTTTGTTGGATTTTGAGAGTGTTTGGGTAATATTATGATAAAGTAAAATATTATAATAGAGTTTATAAAGATTGTTAGTATCAGGATTAAATTTTTGAGATTTAAAAACTCATTATTGTTATGGATTTTAAGAGAAAGGTGCATGGCTGATACATATTTTACCCGATCAGTTTGGTTAATGTATTTGATCCTTTGGTAGTACGCAGAATGTTCTGCAATGGCTTTCTGACCATGATCTGTTTGTTTATGCGACCATATAAATACAAAACAAATATGATATTTTATTTATTTTTGTTTTTACATATTAAAACTTAATTTAAATATTATTTTTTATTAATAATTTTAAATTATTATATATATTAAATATAAAATAAATAATTAAGATTTAAAAATAAAAATGCCATAATAATCCTTTATAAAAATACCTTGTTATCAAATAAGATAAAAAGTTGTTAAAAATACCTTCAGACTCAGAAAGTACATAAATCATATACAATATTGACTCGTCAACTAATCACATGCGATCGAACGTAGTCTGTGTGCACGGATATCTACTGCAAAAACATACAAATATATATTAATAAGTAAAAATATGTTTATCATAATTTAATATATATAATTTTATAAAATATAATATAATTTAATTTTTAATAAGTAATTTTATATTCAATTTATTATTTATATATTTTTAATTTTATATTCAATTAAACACTAATAAATAGGAAAATATGTTTTATGTGGTCAACTCCCTAGCTTAAAATGTTCTTCCCAATTGTCAAACTCCACAATTATTGTAGCATAGATGTTTGAAACATTATATATCTCTAGTTACTTTCATTAATTATTCTAAAAAAAAATTTATTTATATTAATTTTATATTTTATTAAATTAAAATGTCACATAATTATTTATAAAAAAAAATCATGAATATTTTATGGAGATCTAAAGGCCTTAAGAAATAAAAAAATATATATAAATACCAAGCACAACGTGGAGCAGAGTTACAGAGAAGCAGACCCCATATAATTTTGTAATGATGGATAGTGGTTGGATACGTTAGAAATGAAAAGACAAAAGAGATCTAACGAACGAATCCACCTGGCATTGCATAGGAGGACAAAAGAGGTTAGCCAGCACCGTGTCAGTGACAGGTCCGACTCGCTCTCATGTTGGCAAGTTTGATTCGGGTGAAACCCATCAGCCCAAGAGCGCGAAACAAAGCGTAAAGGGTAGATCGATCTTTTTTTTATCTTTACATTTTATTTACTATCCTTATTTGGGATTACCCATTTATTGGTTGTAATTAAATTTGTTCTCTGGGTTTCTACAAATTAGCGCAAATAGCGAACAATAATTTCAGAAGAGAACAGGCACAAGGCTAAGCTGGCTGTCAATAATATCTCAGAAGAGGAGGAAGGGGGTGAACCAGAAGAAACCTTATTATTCTTGGAAGGAGACCAAGAGCTTTTTATGAATGTTAATAGTAGTGAAGTCGAGTCTGGTTCTAGAAAAGTGTACGATGAGGACTATTTGGGCGTGGATGCCCCAGAAACTGCCCACCAAATTAGTAGTGGTTTGTAATCCATTTTCGTTTTTGTTCCGTAAATTTTTAATTTGGGTTTGTTTCGTTTTCGATTGCCTTTTTGCTTTTGGTCGATAATTTTTATATTCTTTTTAATTAATAGGTTTCATCGGAATTTATTGTTTTATTCACGTGCCAGAACCAAAAATGTAATAGATTTTATAGTTGTCAATTGCTAGTTTGCCACTCTAACGCATACATTGATTCTGAATTTCTGATACTATTTCTTTTGCCAGAGGATTGTTTAATTTGTTCTTGGGCAATCTTATATTTTCTTTTTTAATATTATCAATTAAACACGTCCCTCATACGTAGTAACAGTGTCCAGAGAGGAAGAAACAACAATCTCTGTATAGAAATATTTTAAAATTTAATTACTGAATGATGCTGAATTCCAAAAATATTTGATTATCTGTTTCTGTAATGCACAGATTCATGGTTTCAAGTGGGGTTTGTGCTGACCACGGGTATCAACAGTGCATATGTTTTGGGATACTCTGGAACTATCATGGTTCCTTTGGGTTGGGCATTTGGCGTTGTTGGTTTACTTATAGCTACCTTAATTTCACTCTATGCAAATTCACTTATCGCCAAGCTTCATGAATTTGGAGGGAAGAGGCATATCAGATACAGAGATCTTGCAGGATATATATATGGTATACTATGGAAAATTAGAAAGAATAGAAGATGGAAATTGATTTTTTTTTTTTTTTGGAAGATTATTTTGCTCAACTGATATGGATATGGGACTTTTCTTTTGTAGGCAGAAAAGTTTATTCTATTACTTGGGGATTGCAATATGTAAATCTTTTCATGATTAACACCGGCTTTATTATTTTGGCTGGTCAGGCCCTTAAGGTGAGTCCAGAGTTGGAGAATTCAGACATATTTACTTATGTTTATGTTAAAAGTGATTTACATCAAAAATTGCTTTCAAGAAGAAGCAACTAGTGCATCTTTAAGGAAGTTACAAAATGTGTTTTATGAGTACCTTATTAATTTTTCTTAAAAAAAATACTCTTCTCATCATTTGGATGATTCTGTGCACTGCAGAGGGAGAGATTTTTTTAATTATGATTGGTAACTGTAGAGAAAGCTAGTAAGAGTTCATATGTCTTTCCTTTTTTCTCTTCCAATATATGTAGTCCATGTGCTGGTGCAGGCTGTCTACATTATTTTCATTGATGACCATGTAATGAAGCTCCCTTACTTCATTGCCATAGCTGGGATTGTATGTGCATTGTTTGCCATTAGCATACCACACCTTTCAGCCCTTAGGATTTGGTTAGGATTTTCAACATTCTTCAGCCTGGTGTATATCGTTGCAGCATTTGCACTGTCACTTAAAGATGGTAAGAACGTTGTTAATTTCACTGCTACTAAATGTATCAACTAAAATCATTTTAGATATTTTACTGCTAGACCAAATTATATGTGTTGACTGCAACATAAACTTTATGAATCTGTGTGGCATATATTTTTTTGGGGTTTCCTTTAGGCTTTATTTGGAAAACAGAATTGTGATTCATGATTTGCTAGCTCAGATAAATAATTACGTATTCGTCTTCAATCTTTTTGGTTCTCCAGGAATCAAAGCACCACCGAGGGAATATAACATACCAGGAACAAAAACAAGCAAAATATTTACAACTATTGGGGCAGCTGCAAATCTTGTTTTTGCATTTAATACTGGAATGCTTCCAGAAATACAGGTAAGGAAACAGTTTTAATTCTTTAGGCCTTGTTATGTAACGAATTCTGTTTTCAATATCTGTCCTTTTGTATTTAAAACTAGTGTTATGTTTTCTAATTTATTTATAGAAAAAATAACTCTTTTGATAAATTTTTTTTCCCTTCCATTCCCTCTTAAGTTGGAATAAAGAAAAAGTAAAATTAACTAATGAAAGAAAAAGTGAATTTGGAATATGGTTTTGAAAACTTTTTTTTTTTATAAGTTTCAAAACCTATAAAAAGTGTGTAGAAATAGAACTTAGTATCAACTTGATTTTTTAGAAAATATGAAATTAATTACCAAATAACACTACTTTTTAAAACTTGGGTTCAAAAACTAGAACTTGAAAACAAAATTGGTTACAAAACATACCCTTAATTATTAGGAAACATGATGTGTTTCCACACAAATGAAGAATTTCAAACCTAGGAATTATTTTCCTTGTTATGTGCTACCTAGCTCTTATACTTGTTAGGGATTTAAGTACTTCACTTTTGCCACTTAAATATAAATAAGCAAAGAACCCTATTAGATACTTCTCTAAATGTCATTGTAATATGGAGGTACTTGGACTTGCCTAGAGTTCTGTGTTTGTACTTGCAAGTTTTCCAGATTGCTATGTGTTTTCTGGCAGGGATGATGTTAGATCACTCACTAGCACTGTTGGATCTACTAGGGAGCCAAGAAGGGCACGGACCCTTCTAACCTTTGGATAGCAAAAATTTTAGATATATTTATGGAAATGTAGACAAACACATGCATAAATTGGATTTGTGCTCTTTTATATTTTATTTTTAACCTTTTATCACTAAAGAATGCACAACAAGCTTAATAATTTAAATATATTTATACTTAAATGAGATACACTATCTTTTTTCAATAAGAAACTATTAATAACTAAAAATCAAACAAATACTATTATTTACTGTTTATGTTGTGTTTCTCTTGAATTAAAATCCTGGATCTGCTACTGCTCACTAGTCTTTCGGTAATTTATCAAGTATATCTTTCAGTTTGGAGAACTGAAGATTGAATAAATGTAAAATTGTGTCTTATTCTTGTATTCAGATTAATAAATTACATGTATAGTGGTTTTTTTAATACAGTAAAATAGAATCATAATTGAAATTAAAATAAAAAATATTCCTAATTAATATCCCTAATTATCAGCAAATTGTTTACAAATAACATCCCTAACTGATTTATTTATTTTGAACAATAAATCTCTAATAGTTTGGGATTTTTACACCTATCTCCAAGTTGGATCATATATATTAGTCATGCCCAAACTGTACACAAAATTATCGAAACTTTGTTGAGAAAACCCTTTGGTGAAGATATCTGTTGTTTTTTTTGTGTCGGAACATAGTTTAAGCAAATGATCTCGTTTTCAACATTTTCTTTGATAAAATGCTTATCCATTTCGATATGTTTGATTCGATCATGTTGAATTGGGTTGAGAGAAATGTTGATAGCAGTTTTGTTATCACGATAGACTTTGAGTGGAACTTCTGTTTTGATCTGTAATTCGTCATGGAGTTTCTTTAACCATAACCCTTGACATAACGCTTGTGTAACTGTTCGAAATTCAGTTTCAGCGTTGTTTATTACCCAATGTGTATCTATAAACACTTCTATTTTTTTCCTTTTATTTTTTTGAAGAACAATCATTTTCCTACGGAGTTCTTGAGATGTTTGAGAATTCTATATACTGGATCTAGGTAAATTTCTTTTGAATGATGCATATATTGACTCACCATACTAATTACAAATATAATATCACTTCTTGTGTGTGATATGTAGATTAACTTGCTAACCAGTCTCTAATATCTATCTTTCTCAATTGGTTCATCATCCTCTTCTTTCTCTCTTGCTTCAATTGGGGTATCGTTTGGTTTATTTTTGAGCATACCAATCTCCATTTAAAGATCAAAAACATATTTTCATTTGAAAACGCTAATACTTTCGAGCATGCTAGGGATTTTCATACCTAGAAAGTAACGCATTTGTTCCATGAAAGACTGATTTAAGAGTTATAAAGTTAGAAATTTTAATATTACCTTTACCAGTAATGGGTGAAAGAGTGACATCTGTAATTTTTACTTTAAGATTTCTAAGGGAAGGTAAATATGAAGAAAAAAAAGGTAATAATCATTAGATATATGATCTAACGCACTAGAGTCAATGATCTAATGAGTTCGAATTTCGGATGTAGTGTTTAATGCTTTTCAAAAATTGCTTTTATGAGAAGTGAACCAGAAGAAACATAGGTGAAAGATTGACCAATGTTTGAAATTTAGAAAACATTTTATAAAGTTGCTTTATTTGTTCTAGGTTGAAATTCTTTTTTCCTTGAGATTTTTCAGTCTAGTGATCCATTGTGGCTTAATAACTATGATTTCTATAATTTTGCCTTGGTTTTCGGTGCAAAGGTTTTTCATGTAGTTTCCAACAAGTATCTTTTGTGTGTCCATTTTTACGATAATGTTCATACCAGGGATGATTGTCCGTTATCCATCTGATGCTCATGATATAGCATTCTATTTAATTCTAGCCAACATGCCCATAATTATTTTGCATAGGGTCATATCCATTCAGTCTATTTGAATCAGAGCCATATCCACTTGAAGTAGAGTGAATCAGGGCCATATCCAATCAATCCATTTGAAGTAGAGCCATATCCACTCTGCCTATTTGAATTTGAGTTAGGAGGCCCTCTGTTAGTGTCCATTCTTTCACAACCTACCAGCCCATTTGAATTTTTGGGACCATTTGTGAAGCCATGCGTGATAAGGGTTGAGCCAGGCCCATTTGATCCAGCCCCAATTGAGTAGGGTCATATCCACTCAGTCTATTTGAATCAGAGCCATATCCACTTGAAGTAGAGTGAATCAGGGCCATATCCAATCAATCCATTTGAAGTAGAGCCATATCCACTCTGCCTACTTGAATTTGAGTTAGGAGGCCCTTTGTTAGTATCCATTCTTTCACAACCTACCAGCCCATTTGAATTTTTGGGACCATTTGTGAAGCCATGCGTGATAAGGGTTGAGCCAGGCCCATTTGATCCAACCCCAATTGAGTCATCTCCTACCTCGTGAAGCATCACAATTCGTCACGTCACCTCACAGTGAACCTTCGAGAACACTTCTCATGTCGACAACAACGACTGACGACTAAGGATCCTCCCCTCACGTCATTGAGTTCTCTTTTAAGCCCAGTCAAAAATTCGAACACTCTCACTTTCGAGCCTACTAAACACTATCACCCATACACACTCTTTTAAAACTCTTAAGTTCAATTCTTGCCATCGAGCTCCCATTTTCAATGTAATAGTCTTGTGACATTAGGAGCCCCTTGCATCATCTTCCATAATTGAGTTTTTGATTTCAAAAATTTGAGAAGAATTTCTTATATTAGAATGTGTCTCATAAATCAAATGTTTTTTTTGCGGTGGGAAGGAAGAGATATGACTTTCTTATTAAGGGTTTCATGGATTGTACAATCTAAGCAATAACCATGGAGTTTTCGGATTTCCATTTTTGAAAGCTTGGTGGATTATCAATGGGTTTTTGTATTTCACCGATAAGATACTCTAACTTTCCTTTTCCATCAATTACAAGTTTGATTAACTGTGCCCTCTCATGGTAATTTTTACCGTTGTGTTTTTTCATCATGAATTTAATGGACGAGTTATCAACTCCTCCAGAATTCATATTCGTCTCCTCTCTTTCTGTTTTTTTTTTCTATAGGGACCTATTGCCATTGTTTTCAGCCATTAATTACAAGGTTAAAGTAACTTCGTTTTGATACCACGAAGATTGAATAAATGTAAAACTGTTTTTGATTCTTTTATTCAAATTAATAAATTACATGTAGATTGGTTGTTTTATAATACAGTAAAATAAAATCATAACTGAAATTAAAATAAAAAATATTCCTAATTATTAGCAATCTGATTACAAATAAAATCCTTAACCGATTTATTTATTTTGAACAATAAATCCCTGTTCGGGATTTCCACAATAACCAAAATATAATTGTTCTTTTATATAAATTATTGTTTATAACTTTATTCCAATGCTCTAAGTCAGACAATCCAGCTAGTTCATTAGAAGAATGCTCCTTTCCAAATTGGTAAACTTCCTATCTAATTTGCTTGGAAAATTTCTTTAGCTTAGTTGGAAATTACTTTCTTTAATTCTACCAAAAATTAATGCTTGACCTTTTAATGGTAGATAAAACTGTAGTTAGCAAAGTGGTAGTATTTCCTAACTTTGAGACGTCTAAGCCAATGAAGCTAGAATGATCTGCTAAAAGTAATGTCAAAAAGATGCATGTTTATTTATATATTCCGATTCTTGAATTGGTATTGACATCCTTCAAAAGCTTACTCTTTTATTTGTTATTGTATTACTATATGACATGTAATAGGCAACGGTGAGGAAACCAGTCGTTTTGAACATGCTAAAGGCTCTGTACTTCCAGTTTACAGCAGGAGTTTTACCAATGTATGCTGTTACTTTTGTGGGTTACTGGGCATATGGATCTTCTACTACATCGTATCTGCTTAACAATGTCCGCGGTCCTATTTGGCTGAAGGCAACGGCTAATATTGCTGCCTTTCTTCAAACAGTCATTGCTCTGCACGTAACTTTCTTCCTTTGTTTTTCTTTTGTGTTAACTCTTACTCGTCGACTCACAAATGTTAATAAACTTCATCTGCTGCTTGTAGATATTTGCAAGTCCAATGTATGAATATGTGGATACAAAGTTTGGAAGCAAAGGAAGCGCATTGGCATTAAAGAATTTGTCATTTAGAGTAATGGTAAGGGGTGGCTACCTCGCTGTTAACACACTGGTTTCCGCTCTTCTTCCTTTTCTTGGAGATTTCATGAGCCTCACTGGGGCAATCAGCACATTCCCTCTTACATTTATCCTTGCAAACCATATGTATTTGGTGGCATATAAGAACAAACTCAATTCTTTACAGACAATTTGGCACTGGTTCAACATTTGCTTCTTTAGTTGCATGTCTATTGCTTCTGCAATTGCAGCATTAAGGCTCATTGCTTTAGATTCCAAAACTTATCACTTATTTGCAGATCTTTAAAGTTTTCCTTCATTTCTCACCACAATTGTATTCAATTCCTTATTAAAAATACACATTCTAGTTGTCTGATAAGAATGGTGGTATCCTTATAATTGATATGACAAGTAATTATTAGTTAAAATAGTGAAATTTATTTTTTCCAACCTATAATTAAATACTACATTATATCACAATTACAACTTATGGTAAATAGACATTTTCTATAAAAATAATCATGTACAATCCAAGGAGTTGTTGAAAAACTTGTGAAGTCTTAAAAGAAGGAAAAACCCATTTCAGCAATACAAATCAGATAACAAAATTTCGCAAAAAAATATCTCTAAAAATCTATGAAGATAGAACTATATCTAACATCTTGTCATTTTTTCCCACATTTTTTCTCTCTTTTTTTTTTCCAAAATCAAGTAATATTTCTCGTCTATGTTTAGGAATATTTTTTTTCTATATCTTTTTCAAGAACTGTTTAAAGTTTCAACTAAAAAGTACAATGATTTTTTCATTATCTTAATTAAAAGTAACGAGTCTTCCAATATTAAAATCAAGGAATAACAAATGACATCATGAACCTAATCCTTTAGCCTTGCATCAAAAAGTATAAAAGCTAAAAGCTTTGAGGCAACGTAGAACTGTGGTGGCCCTTCATATTTCCTGCAATCATTTAGAAACAACAAAATTATAAATTCAATAGCGCTAGTCCAATTCCAACAAAATGCAAGTATATAATATATTTTTCACTTCTACTTCACTATCTTTCTTTGTTCGAGAGTGCAAATTTATGGGTGTGTTTGTTTATGCTTTTGGGACCTTGTAAGAGTGTTTCTAAAAGCAAAAGCGCTTCAGGATCAAAAAGAAAAAAAATGTTAGAAGCGCTTTCAGGACTCAGAAATCACATTTTGTGCTTGCTGAAATTGCTTTTGTTTGAAATCACTTTTATCAGAAGCACAAGTAAACAGGTCCGAAGGACCTGCCATTCTCCTGGCCATACATTTCTCCATTCAGGAAAAGAAGAAGAAGAAGACCACTTGCTTCATAATTACTTTGAGAACCATTAAATACACAATACAATACAATTATAATTGTTGATCTATTATTGTTAGCATCTATGTCCTGTATATAATCTTATCCCTACCAAGTCATTTAAATGAGGAATATGAAAAATATCCAGATTGGTTTTGTTCTCCTACATCAATTTGTTTCATCATCATTTCTCAAGAGAACTACAAAGTTAGCAATACTATTGCTTTTAGTTTCCGTTTTTTTGCTGTTCAATAAAATAACAAACATTCATTTACCAAACTATATACTCTTGCATAGTAGGAGGGTGGTACCAAGTTCCTCTCAATCCATGAAAGTATTTATAACCCATCAGTATCTTAAAAGGAGAAAAACAGCCCAGGGTGACTCTATCCTTAGTTACGTCTTTCTAACATCAACACAAATCCAATAGTTATTTTGAAAAAAAAAACATTGTTCTCAAAATTATAACTAAAACAGAAAATAAGAACGACGAAAGCCACTCTTGGCCATAAAATTCATTATCTCACCTTATTTGGCATCATCCAGATATTAATTTTACAACAATACACATAGTATTGAGAAGTATGAGAGGAACCCGCATGTACTGGGTTGCGTAGATAAGACCTATAAGCTGCCCCTTGAATGACTTTGTCCTTCCTGCGGAGAATTCTGAGAAGCTCCATCCCCTAGGTGAAAGAAAGCGGTCCTCATTTAATATTGCTAGTGCATTAGCAAGAAGTAGGCAGCCTTCCAGTAGTGTCCACAAACCCATTTACCTGTATCACAGACAATATGTATGATACAACGTCCAAATGAATACAGATTTAAAGCACAAGAATGCATATCCTAATATCTATATAAGTCATGTTACGGATATTTGGAACCTAAGTAGGCTTAATAATAAAATGACCATCTCAAGAGGGTGGAAAATGGAAAGCTAAATGTAGCTCCCAATATGCACACAACTTGCAAAGCAGTTTTAGTTCATACACTACGCTCTCAAAAAGCCATAAAGAAGCAATAATGACCCAGAAAATCCATGTATCAGAATAGCATATTCATATACCTGATATTCATGGCAATCAATGCACTATAGAGAAGGCATAAATAAATTATTGTCAGCATATTACAGGTTGCAATAGCATAAATCTTGCTCTTATAAAATGCTATATGCCTATATGCTTGAAAAAAGGAAAACAGAGAACCTAAGATGGCTGCTGATAGTAATAAAAAACTCTAGCTTTCAATAAATGAGTTGATGATTGATGTCATACTGGACTTATATTAAAGAGATATGCTTGAACATAATTGTTGAATTATGTAGGTATACTGAACTTCATATAAGAAATCCCAAAGTTCAGCTCTGCAACACCCTAGAATCTCTCTGTTCCTGTCTCTCTTTTTTCCGCTTTTGTTAAGAAGTTCAAGTTGTCATTACTCTTTAGACAAAAAAGAAGGAATTATTTGCCATAATTATGCCACAATTAAGCCACAATTAATGCAAAGTGCTAAAAATATTCAACATCTCAAAAAGAAATTATTCATTGTTCATGGATTAGGTGATGATATGGTATTTCAGACCAATGTAATATAAGATTAATGTAAGTATTTTATTAAAAACTCAACTAACTAATACTTTATGAAGATAGCAAACAAATTGATTTATGACAATTATAATCCAAAGTAATAAATAACATCTCTGTTCAACAAAACCTCACAATTATATACCCTATAGAGTAATGCTAAGGACACAAATTTGCATTCACTTTTACACCAACATCCTTTATCTTGTTATACATGTTAGTATTATGGAGAAAAATAAATCAATCTTTCAATTTTTAAAATAATTTTGACACATGTCACGATGTAAGAATTGTGGGTGCAAAAATGTGTTCAACTTTGTGAGAAAATACTTTACAGCACCACTACAAATGGCAAAAGGGACCCCTATTCAAATGGTTTGCGAATCATGTCCAATTCCAAACCAAGTAGGGGGAAAATCAGCAATATCCACGTTAGATTAAAGATTGTAGGAGTAGATAGACAATATGAGATGCACAAGTAATGAAGTTATTCAAAATCAACATAAACCCAGGTTTGAGTACTGATAGATATGATTCATATGAAATTATAACATCACGAATATAATTCTTCTGGCAACTCATGGACACAACCGAAAAATGGCAAGCAGTTACCAACCTTGATTAGAAAACCTTTGAAGATTCCGGTGAGGCAAAAGCAAAGGCTTCAAGATACAAACTAATCAAGGAAGCAAAACTTGTCCCTCTTTCTTCTTCTTTTTTTTTTTCCCTTCATTTTCACGATTGGAATTTCGGGTGTTAATAGTTGATTAAAAAAAAAGTTTAAAATTTTAATATGTTATCTCGTGAAAATAAAGAGATAAAAAGCTTGGGCCTGGTAATGAGCAGGTTTCAACTTCACAGTTCAAAGCTTATAGTCCAGTCCAACAACTCAAGTCTCACTCAAACCCATCTAATATAAACTCGGCAAATTAGGGTTTTTGGGCGTCTTCCCACCTTAACCCTGCTAGAGTAAAGAAGACAATCTCTTTCGAGCGAAAATGGTGAAGGGACGCCAAGGAGAAAGAGTTAGGTATGTGATTCGTTTTCTGCAATTCATTGTTTCCCACTGTAGTCCTTAATATTTAGGTTATCTTTTATGGACTACATGTTAGATTTTTTCTTATATTTGTTGTTTTCATTTTGTATCAGACTTTACGTCAGAGGAACGATTCTCGGGTACAAAAGGTAATATTTATCTACTCTTCGTATGACTCCCATTTTTATGGTTTGGATGCTGAGAAAACATAGCGAAAAGGAAAAGGAGAAAAAGAAAAAAAGAAGAAGATTAAATTTAACTAATTGAAGTTGGGATTAGGGAACAAAATTATTGATTGGGTTTTTCTGTTATTTATGTTTGTTGTGCTGGATATGATTGGGGTTTAGATCGAAGTCGAACCAGTATCCAAATACTTCATTGATCCAGATCGAGGGAGTGAACACCCAAGAGGAAGTTGCATGGTACTTGGGGAAACGTATGGCATACATCTATAAGGCCAAGACGAAGAAGGATGGAAGCCACTACCGTTGCATTTGGGGCAAGGTCACTCGGCCTCATGGTAACAGTGGTATCGTTCGTGCTAAGTTCAAGTCTAATCTTCCTCCTAAATCCATGGTAACTCCACTGAAATTTGTATTTCAATACTTTATTTTTTTATTTTATTTATTATGATAAGTGGCGTTGGGATTGATTTCGTTTGTTTGTTTGTTTGTTTTTCTTAAAGGGTGCTAGAGTTAGAGTGTTCATGTACCCCAGCAACATATAAGGTAACTTTTATTGGTTTGATATTTATGTTAATGTACTTTAATTGGATATTTAAAAGTTTCTACCTTGTAGTGTTATTTTCTTTGGGTGATCGTCTCACGAGCCTGAGCTCAGTTTGGTACTTCACTATGCAGATCATAATTTCACTGCTAGAAATCCAATACTTCAGTAAATGTTTTGTGTGTGATTAGAAGATGCATCATACATGTTATTCATGTGTCAATGAATTGCTGGTAAAAGAAGTCTTTGCAATGCGTTCCTTTTGTTACTATTTTATGTTAAACAGTTCCAATTCAAATTTCTTACATGAGGAAATGTGACCATAATTTTGAGCTTATACAGTAAATATCTTCTAAATCTTCTGTTATTTGCTCTATAACTTCACTTTCATTCTTGATCTATATTATGTATGATAAAATGTATAATAGTTTAATTGGCTATTCTCTCATGAGTTTAAGTTTTTGGGAGAGTTGGTTTACTAACAACTGCTAACATGCTATCAGAACTTGAGGTCCTATGTTCAATCTAGTAACTTCAATTGTTGATATGCAAGTGTTTGGCTTGTATGGTGCATAGAGGCAACCTGTGTGGAATGATAAATGTATAAATGTATAGTTGGCTATTCTCCCTAGAGCTTAATATACACAAGTGATGATGCATACAAGTGAATGTATGTTGTCTCTTGAATTCATGTGGTGGGTCATAAGTAGTAGCATTGCATTGGGAGTGTCTTTTAAGGCCTTTTTTCTGTTTTTGTTATTTTTTTTTGTGCGTCTATAGTTAAAAGTTTTCTTAATTTTTTCAATGATATGATTTATGAAGTCATAGCTAATGTTGGATCTGCTGCTGTTCTAGTTGATGATTTCTATTGGATGTGGTGGGCTGCTTTATCTTTCTCTCCATTCAGTATAATTTAATTTAAGCTTTTAATGTAAATCCCTTATCTGTTTTTTGTGGTGTTTATGAAAGTTTATTTTGTGATAATATTTGCAATCTTTTTCATCTATATACTATCCCTGAACCTCTGCAATTATTGAGTGTTGATTTTACTTTATATCTACTTTGGCTCTAATATTATGTTTATTTAATTTCTTTACAGCTTGTCCAACCGACATTGGTCAATTGAAGGGTTACTATATTTACTTGGTTTATTATTAGGAGGTTAATGCGATATTTTGTATTTGAGATCAATGAATTTTGTTTGTTTAGGACGTTGGATCCAGAGCAAGCATAATTCAAGAAATTTTATAAATATCAATGCTTATTTTGGTACGCATATTCTTTGATATCTCTCAGAGTGCTTGGTTCATTGAGTTCTTCATAGTGCTTGGATGATCCATTCACCAGCAAATTTCAACTTGCTTAGTTGCTATAGCTGTTTTCTGTTGAGTTGTCCTGCCCTGAAACAAACACATGTTTTGGCTTAAAATGTTTAATTTTAGTTTTTCATATTCAAAAAGCTGTTGAAAGTAATTTCGTATGCGAGCTGCAGGTCTTGTGAGTACTTTAGTATGTTATAATTACAAGCATTTACTCTTTGTTTCTTACACAAGTATAAATTACATGACTAGAGAAGTATCTCAATTTTTTTATATATAAAAATTTCGTGTAAGTCACTTTATTTAGGACCTAGTGTTTTTTAGTACCATTATTTAGAAAATGTGTTTTAATATAAAAAATTACTCAAATTATTTAACCAATTCTTTCAATAAGTTTAAATAAAAATTTTATTATTTAATGTGTGATTTTGGATGTTATATAATAAATTTTTTGTTTAAGTTTAAAGGAAATTTTTCTAAAAAAATGTGTAATTTTTTTAATGAAATATAAACATATATAATGTGTTATTTTATCATATTTAACCAAAAATTATATGGAAAATTGGTATATTTTTTTATAAATGAAGAGCATATTTTTTTAAGTTAGTTTACCATGGCCTAAATAAGAAACTATTTGAGTACTTTCACCGCCTTTAATTACGGGGTTAAAAGGACAAAAGGCAAAAGATAACTTGGAATTCTCATTTTTACATAATTACACAAATTGCCTTGTTCTCTCAGTTGCTTATTTTGTTGCTTTTGGTATCTTGAATTCGTTCATGTTCTGACTGAGTTTGCTAAATGGAAGTTAGACATTAATAAAAGATAATTTTTTTTTAAAAATTATGGTAGAATTTAATGAATAGTTGAAGATATTTATAATTCTTATAAATTTTATTACAATATTACTTGATTTTCATGTTTTTTATTAGCAATGCAATGGCTACGAGAAGAAAGCAACAAATTGAGGCAATCATCTCAATTTCAATATGTTATGGTTTGAGTTAAATTTAAAGCCTACGATCAAGCATGTTAATGCAGGTTCAGAAACAAACAAAACCGAGTATTATTTTGATCCTTAAGCTTTGGCAACCAAGAACATGAATTACATTTTAGGATATTGTAACAAAAAAGCATTTTTCTGATAACTTTATCATATAAAAATGCTAAACCTATGAATATGTCAATAAAACTATCCCTAACCTCGACCTTTTCAATAAAATCATATTTAACTTTAAACTTATTGTAAAAAAAGCCATTATTATGCACATATGGTGTTGTTTGTATACCTGATCATACGATTGAGACATTTTGTGATAAGTTAAAAATTGAGAGATCAGACAAAAAAAAAAGGAGCATTTTTATTTTTATTGTACGGTTCAATGTATTGTTTATTATGAGTATAATATTTTTAATTATCATAATTATATTATAATCGCTATTGATGTGTTAGTTTTTATTATTTTTAAAAATACATTTTTATTTATGAGTCTAAATTTGTTTTTTTGTTTTTTTCAGTGGGGATGACTTTTAGAGGGGATCTTTGAACATTTCCAAATATCAAGGGCGGCAAATAAAAATGAAAAACTCTATTTAACCTGAAATCACGGCTTCGATTTTTGATCGTATAGTATAATGGTCTAAAGTAGACCACTAGACCTCTTATGGTCTCACAAAAAAATAGTTTTTTTTTTCATTAATATATTTATATATATATTTTTAATAACTGCTGATCTAAAGACCACTAGACGGTCTCACAAAAAAATAGTTTTTTTTCATTAATATATTAATATATATATTTTTAATAACTGCACAACTTATGTACACATAATTAAAATATAAACTTTCATATATTTACATAGGGGTGTTCACCGGTCCAAGTTTGAAAACAAAATTAGTCGGATCAGACCGTTTATATTATTCGGATCAGATTAGATCAAACCGTTTGATTTATAAAATTGTTCGATCGAGTCTGTTTTTTGGTTTTTGAACATCTTTAATGAGAAAATAATATGAAAATTTTAATATATTATTAAACCGATCCAATTCGATAGATTTAAAAATTAATAAAAACTGAATTAGACCATTTGATTTGTAAAATCATTCAATCTAATATGATTTGGTCCAATTTTTCAATCCAGACCGATTTATGAACACTCCTATATTTACATACCAAAATAAGATATATCTTGTTGAACCACAACTTATTCACAATATATATTAAAATTTTATACAATAAAAATAGATATATGGATAAATACTTTTATTATTATTTAAAATATTAAGGATATTTAATTTATTATTTTTGCAAAATAATATTTATTTTCTTCAAATATTATGGTGATGCTAATTTTTAGGAGTTCTGAGTCTTATTTCTATTTCCCAAGAAAGAGAGCATTGCTTTAAGATGAAAACACAACGTGAAGAAAGGTAATACTATTATGCGTCTTCTAAGCTATGTTATTTAGCGTTTATAGAGGTATTAAATCAATCTTTGGGTATAAGTAAGTCTGTTACAAGCATTCGTCTACGCTTTTCGCAACTCATGTGACTGATCTTTTCATTACCTTAATACTGAATTTCATACATAAATAATATATAGTATTATTTATAAATACAATTAAATTTATAAAATTATATTAAAAACTTTTCTCATATTAACTTGAGATTATATGGTAAGTAAGGTGGTATTATTTGATTACTATAGATACAATTTTTTTTTATGCAATTAAATATTAGCCACCACATTTCATATCTTCCTTCTATATAAGATATATAAAATCACTTAAATTATATTTATTAAAAATTATCACTTCTATTAATATTAATATTGCGATAAATTTGTAACTTATATTTACATAAATCACAAAAGCGTTTTCTCGTTTTGAAAGGCAAAGCCATAATATTTCATAAATATCATGCTGATCACATGTACAGACTACAAGTATCACATCATTTGGCATGAATATTATACTAATAGCATTTTTTTATAATAATTATATTATTAATTACTTTAAAAATAATAAATAATTTTTAATGAATGAATTTTTTTGGCCAATGATATGTCGAATAAAAAGGTTAATAGTAAAGAATAAAAAATACTAATATTTTATAAATTTATATATATTTTTATATCTAAATAAATTATATAATAACACGTGTATAATTATTTTAAAAAATGAAAAAATAATTCATATTTTATATAATTATAACATTGTTATAATAGATTAGATACAAATATATATATATATTTTAAATTTTTGGTCAAGGACTTTATTTAGATGAGATGCAAATTTAATGAAAGTAACTTTTATTAAAATACTCCATTCTCAAGTACTTTTTGAAAACTACCACCATTTCAGTTAATCATACACTAATGAATAATTGATAATTAGTTTTGTTTTTTGTTTTGTAACGAGTGAATAAGTAACCATTCACACGGTTGTGCAAGTGTAGATAATATTTTTATTTTTATTTTTTTAATAATTATACTATTCATATATATATATATATATATATATATATAATTAAAAATTAAACTTTTTTAAATTAGCTATTCATCGTTGAATCATAAATTTATTTAACAAATAATAAATATTTTTAACTATAAAATACTGAGTCATGTTCTTTTCTTTAAATATTTATTCTATGAGTATTTCAAAATGGTGACCTTTTATTAGTAGGTATAGGTGCTATAGTGCTTCTCATGTTGTTAACTCGCTATTCTAAATAGATTTTGCTTTTAATGGTCAACTAATATTAGGAAATTTGAGGCAAATTCCTTATTTTTAATTGGAGGGAAGTATCTAAAAATAAATAAAAAATGGAGGATCAATCTTTAACCAATCCAGCTCTAGATAGTCAATTAAATTGATAAAATTAAATTTGTAATATGCTTAATCATTTTATAATGTCATTTTTTTTAATCAATTATGTCGTAGTCAATAGCTAAGTTAAGAAATTAAAAAAAATGATTTTATATATGGTTGGGTATGGCCGTATGGTTTTTATTATTTTTTTAAAACAAATTTTATATTATTCAAAATTTAGTTTATTTTATATAAAAAAATGCATGATTTTTTTCTATATACTAAGCCATCTAAATTTTTATTCCATTTATATATAAATTATTTTTATAATTAAATTTTAATAATTCAATTAATTAAAATTAACTAGTTGATGCGGCAGAATTTAATAAAAAATAACGTGCAAATAAAATAAAAATCTAAATGTTTTCTTGTAAAGAATTTTTTTAAATATTTTTGTATAAAATGAAATTATATTTAACTATCTCAAACCCAATATTTTATAAATAATTAGTTATTAATGTATAATTAATAGATATTAGATTATAAAATTAATTATTTTTTCTTTTATTTTAAATTATAAATTTATATCACAACTATCATGGTTCATCAAACAGACTAATAAATAAATAGCTTGGTGGGATAATACCAAATTTATTTTCCGGATCATGCGTACCAAACAAAATATTTGCAAAATATGAAGCTTTTTTTAGTCAAAGGACTCACTTTCCTTCCCCTATACATTAATATGACACTTTTTTTTCTTTTATAATTATTTTTTAAAATTAAAAGTATAATTTTTAAAATTTATAATCCAGACGAAATTAATATATAGTTAAATTAAATATATAAATAAAAATATTAAAATATATAAAATATTAAAATCTATAATAATAAATAATATTAAAATTTATAATAATAAATAATATTAAAATTTAATAGATGATGTTTAATATGATATGAGTAATAAATTTAATAGTAAAAATATTAAATTAAATTAAATTATATTATGCAGAGTCCAGTGGCGAGAGGCACATTCTTCGTCGGTTGTCGTCGCAGGGTCGACCCTCCTCTTTAATTCAACAAAGACGCACCTGTTTCTCATTTTATTCCACTTTCCTTCTCTTCGTTTTTCAGTTTCTTTGTAAAATTTTCAATTTTTTTTTTATTGAGACGAACAAATAAAAACAAAAACATTGTCGCAGACCTCTGCGATGAAGCTCAATTCTCAGATCCATGGAAGAAGACTCTTTGTTTCTCTGCTTTAATAATCCCCATTCTTTATTTCATTTTCATTATTGTTCTTCATTCTCTGCTTTCAGTCAAACCCTAACAGATCCATGTCATACTGCTTCGTCTCACCTGACCTGACCTGACCTGCCCTGCCCTGCCCTGACTTTACCTGAGCAAACCCCATATCGTCAATCTCTCCGTTTTTGTTGGAATCTTAGCAATCTGATCAAAACCCATCTCCCAAAATGAAGGGCTCAAGCCGTTTATTCACAGTCGGACTCGTTAGCGCCTGGTACTCTTCTAACATTGGGGTTCTCTTGCTCAATAAGTACTTGCTTAGCAACTATGGCTTCAAGTACCCGATCTTCCTCACCATGTGTCACATGACCGCTTGTTCGCTGTTAAGCTATGTTGGCATAGCGTGGATGAAGATGGTTCCAATGCAAACCATTCGATCCCGGGTCCAATTCTTGAAGATCTCAGCTCTCAGCTTCATTTTCTGCATATCTGTTGTGTTTGGGAATATATCACTTCGATATTTGCCTGTGTCTTTCAACCAGGCTATTGGAGCCACCACACCTTTCTTCACTGCCATATTTGCGTACATTATAACCCTTAAGAGAGAGGCTTGGCTCACCTATGTGACTCTCATTCCGGTTGTTACTGGTGTCATCATTGCCAGTGGGGTAAGAGCTTCTCTGTTTTTAATCCTATAATTATAGCTCATCTGTTCTATGTAGTTTCTTATTAGCTAGTTTTATCTTTATTTTAGCAATTTTATTGGGAATTTAAGCAAGTCTTGGATCATTGGATGTGGGTTATCTTTCATTTGCAGCAGTTCTGTTTATGATTGTCTTTCCTTGTCATCTGGGCGAATGAGTCCTCCGTATCATATGCCTTTTTAATTTGAGATCTAGGAGAGGAAGCAGAACATTATAAACCTTAGTTTGCAATTGCTTAGTACTCAGATAAAACAACCTCTGTTCAGCTGAGCTTACCACAGCTATTTGGCATAGCTGGTTTTATTTCACGTCTTGGAATTCACAAGATAAATTTTACAATTCGAAACTTTGCATTTGTGTGGAATTGAATGTTTTTGTTCATTTTCTCTTACCCGTCACATAATTATATAGTACGGTTGTGTTTGTACATTGCAGATTTATCGTATCATTGATTTATTTAACTCCCATATTAAGGAAAGGAAAAGGAGAAAGAGAGAGAAAGAGTGTTGATCAAAATATCAGTGTCGTTGCTTTTCATCTCCTTTAATGCAGAAGCTGGTGTTCTTTTTAGGACGTGTTAAAGACTTATTATATTAGTTTACACTGTGAATAATGTCATAATATGTTGTTTTCCTGTTGCCACAGGGTGAACCAAGTTTCCACCTATTCGGCTTTATAGTTTGTATTGCAGCTACAGCTGCAAGGGCATTGAAATCAGTGCTGCAGGGTATATTGCTTTCGTCGGAAGGGTAAGGAATTATATCAACTGACAAATCCGCTGTATACTTAAGTTGTTTCTGTTATTTTGTCTAATCACAATGTTTTGAAATTGTGTCTGTATGCTGAAATAATTTTATTTTTTTAAAGGGAGAAGCTGAATTCCATGAACCTACTTCTATATATGGCTCCTATAGCTGTTGTCTTTCTACTTCCTGCTACACTTATCATGGAAGAAAATGTAGTGGGTATAACATTAGCTCTTGCAAGAGATGATGTCAAGATCATATGGTATCTGCTGTTCAATTCAGCCTTAGCATATTTTGTAAATCTTACCAACTTTTTGGTCACTAAACACACCAGTGCTCTGACTCTTCAGGTACGTATATCTTCTCAACATAGAGGCTTTTTTCCTTTATGGCATGTTATTTCCTAAAAGCACTATTCATTGGGAAATCTTAGACTTTAATGATGAAGGGAATAATCCAATGAAAGATATAAACTGAGACACATTCGAAATTGAAGGTCAAACTCTGTTCCTGAAGAGAATTCATAAGAAGTTTTTTCAGTCTGTTCACTTTACTCTTTCGCTTGAGATAGAAGATATTTAATTCTGGAGCATAGTAGTTTTCAAAAGTTTTTAGATCATCTAACTATTAGGACTTTGTAGTAGTTGTGTTGTTCCTCTCAGTATTGTTCAAGCCTCATTTTTATTTTTAAGTCACTACATCAAATCATCCTGAATTCGAAATTTGGTTTAGATCTTTATCAAAGGTTTATAGAAGAGATTTGATGATGTTTTCAGGTACTAGGAAATGCAAAAGGAGCTGTAGCTGTTGTTGTATCGATATTAATATTCAGAAATCCTGTTTCTGTAACTGGAATGCTGGGATATAGTCTCACAGTAATTGGAGTTATTCTTTACAGTGAAGCCAAGAAACGAAGTAAATCATAGATACATCATATCATATGTAGAAGAATCTTGAAGAATCCCCCGTATTTTGTTTTCTCCTAAATGTGAGAAAAGTGGCAACTCTCTTGAAGGAAAAGTTCAGATCGCCTGTTAATCCGTAGGTGCCTGGATATCCTGCCCTCTACATTCTTTTACTCTCTTTTTTTTCTCCCAAGCCCATGGAAGCTTAATGAGTGTTTTCCCTTTGTATCAACATTGCATAATTAGTTGTCAAAAAATTAGGAAAAAATAGCAAGTGATTGATGTCTTTGTTAACCCTGTGTGGGGGTTATGAAGGAAAATGTTATCATCTTTTAATTCTTTTGACAGAGGGTTGTAGAATTTGTCTGATTGTCTACACAAAGTTTTGTTAACATTTCCTATATTTGAACAATTAATAGAAAACAATGATAATTTTACAATTTCGTGCTCGCATCTTTCAGAATTTATATTTCCATTTTGCCCTAGTAGTATCTTCTTTAATACCGGTGAAGCAAAAAAAATCCTATGATTCTTGAGAATTGAGATACATTTCAAATGATGCTATGCTGTTTTATTGGTAAATACAGTATAGTTGTATTGGGTTGGATTGCAGGATTATATCCAATGATATGATGATGCCACGTTAGTTGCAATTGGGGTAATATAGAAGCTTAAAGAAATTGTGATATATAATTGGAGTACTGAGCAACGTTTTAAGTAAGGACAGCACTCAAAATGGTTACACGTTTGCATACAAGTACACAACATGCTCAATATTGATGAGCAATATAATAGAGAAGAGCCAGAATAGGCAGCCTGCCACCAGGCAAAGTGGAATGGTCGTATGTGGGGAAAAAACACCTTCAAACAAAAGAAAGTCATTTGACTACAAACACTGATGAGTGCTTATGCTTCTGGAATTGCAAGTGCTGTACGCTTCATTGATGCAGACTTGATAAGATGGTTGTAGCTTCCTTTGTCCTTGTAGAGCTGTGCAAAATGGGGTTTGCAGTATAAGATGCCATTCCATGCTGCGTAATTTGATGGAGATAATGGGCAACCACCATGTGAGCACTTGAAACATGACTTGTGATAGGCCTGGCTCTCATGTCGATACTTATGAATCGTATTATCATTCAGTCTCATTTTTCCTTTTTTTATTTGATAGTGGATATGCACATCATTAAGAATTGGGCATTTGTGCATTTTGCAATAGTTGTTTCCATGCATGTAAATCCCACAATGCACGTTCTTATAAATTGCAACAATCAGAACCAATTTGACATGTTTACACGATCTGATTGATATTAGGATCAACAAAAAAACTTCGTTACTTCACTTTTTATGCCTACATTTGCACATTTTATGGTTAAAACTCGCAGTCTTTTTTTTCTGCAAAACAGCGGCCATAGACCATGCAGGAACGGTGTTACAATGTTTGAAAATCTAGTAGAATTATTTTGCAAGTCCCTCTCCACAAAATTCATACAGGGCAACTAAGAATTCTAAAACATATTATTGCCTTCTCTACCTCTTAGCACAGGTTCAAATTAGGAAACAACTTGCATCGAACACACCCTATTGGGTGTGCGAAACAGTATCATGTTAAAAAAACATGGAGAATAAATTAAATATATAGTTAGAATAAGTTATTTTTCTTGGTATTTTAATCTCCAGGGTTGGAATCCCTCACCCAATACACCTTTCTCACAAATACATGTATTTGTTTGTGTTTGAATGGCTACAGCCTACAAGAATCTACTGTAGAAGATAAACATAAACATAAAGTTTCTAGATTGAAAACCAAAAAAAAATAAAAAAATAAAAATGATACTCATAGATATTAAGACATATGCGACTGAAAGTTCCTGTTGAAATTTCCTGTCTCATTGAAGTGTTGCTCGAAGTGAGGCTTGCAATACAGAACGCCTTCCATTGAGGAATAGTTGCTCAGCTGAAAACGTAAAAACAATACCCTTTTAACAACAACAATAATTTCAACTCACAAACAAGAAAGCCACTCATCTTCAGTCTTCACAACAATTTAGTCGAAAGGCACAAAAAATATAATTCATGTGTTTCTCAAAGCAATCTCTTACAACTCTCAAACATGATTAATTTGGGTAATCAACCACGGCTTTAGTATACACATTTATATAATTTGGATAAAATTAAGGTTAAGAGATTAGATTATGATAAAAGTATAGTTAACAATTCTCCAACAATTTGAGTTTTTAAGAGAATTAATGATCAACAACTTTTAATACAGTACTAAACTTAGAGGTTTTATGTTCAAACCCTAATAATTCCGATATTTAATTGTAAGTATTTGACCTACATGATATATAGAGGCTAACAATTGTTAGGAGAGTGATAGATACATAAAAATATATTAGGTCAGGGGTTTTAACCCAAAAGTCAACTTATTAAGAGAAATAATCTATCCCAATTATATACCCAATTTGCTACTCATATTTTCTCAATGTGGAACTTCTTCGCCCACCTAATAATCCCCTTCAAACGAGAACATATTATTCCCCTTAAACTCCAACCATGCCCCAATATTAAGGACCAGTCATTTTAATGGCATCCTCCAAATGAGCATCCGTACCATATCTAGTTCACATATTTTTGTAACTAAAAAACCTCCAAATAGAATTGTCAATTCATGTTTATTGAATTTAGACTAAACTATTATATAAAACTATAACTATATTCAACTCTCAATTAAGAGAAGAACTTTAAAATAAGAAAAAAAACTAAAAGGCTTAAAGAGAAGTTGAGAAGGATGAGAGAAATGGATGAAAGGGAAATAGAATACAATGAAAATGGAGTCCTATTTATAGGTATACAAAAAGAGAAAATGTTGGATCAGAAGACCGGCACTGTAGCACAATTTTTTCCACATCGCAACATGATACAAGCTGTAATTGGTTAGAATACGATCCATTACACGCATACTATGGCACAAAGCATTTCCACGTCGTGGATCATATCAATTCTAGGACACATGAAATTCAATCTGTTAGCCTCATATCGTGGCACATAAAACTTCCATGTTGTCGCCCACATTGTTATGATTAACTTTATACCTGCATTTTCTTATATATCCTTTTTGGAACATATGTAATACTTTACATATGTTATATTTTAAGCTTTTAAAGTTGTAATGGATTATTTTCACATATATTTTTTAAGTTTTCAGAAATTTTATCTTTTTAAAGCTAAAATACTTGAAAAATAGTAAAACATATCCGTGATTTTGAAAAGATGGATTTGTTTAAAATAATTGTAAAACTAAAAAAATACAAATCTATTTCATCATTTAATATTCACAAAAACATGATATATTAAGTGCTTTTAAGCACTCATTAGTCCTCGAGTAAAGTCAACACCTATAATTAAGAAAATAAGTTTTTTGACATTTTATCTCAAGGAATCGACAATATTATAATTTTAAATTCTAATAAATGTTAGATATTGTCTCTAGTCATCCCTTTGTTACAGCTACTGTACAATAATCATGTTCAAAATGAGTGCGTTGTAGTATCAATTAGCAATAATCAAATCATTTAACATAAACAAGTCGAAACATTGTTCATCCCTATAAAATATTTTTCTTTTTAGAGTTAGATTGGATACCATGGTTTTTTTCCTTAAAATTGTATCTCTACTTAACTAAAATATTCCTTGAATTCAAAAGGTCTTTTATTTGGTTATAATACGTGATTATGTTTGTTGTTTCAATCAAATGAAAGGAAAAAAAAGGAGAAATAAAAATTCGCGAATCTATAGATTAAGAGAAAGAGAACTATAAATAATATTATCATAATATGAATTATGTCAATAAAATAGAGTCAAATTTCATTATTTTGGATCCAAATATCATTATTGACTTATTTTCTTTTTTTTATGTCACTTTTTTTAATACACAACTTTTTTTATAATTATTTTCAGCTTGTCCTCGTATTATTATTATTTTATGTATATATATATATATATATATATATATCATTTGTTTTCTTTCTTTTTTGTTTTTTGGGAACATATTATAGTAGAGACTGTATTCTGTATGTTGGGTATTTAATAAATTATAGCACAATTCACATTTTTGAATCTTATTATAGCATTTTCATGCAATCTATTATCTTTTTGTGCAACTCCACTGTCATTGAACTATAGGGTATGGTTTATATGTTTGGTTCAAATAGTTAGGAGTGGGTACAAATAATTGGCTCATATAGGCTCAAATTAGTTCTCAAAAAGGGTTGTTCTTAAAAAAACAACAACTTTAAGTGAGAACAATTTATCAAAAGAAGTTATTCATATTGCCTTAATCATTTTTCAAGAAATACATTTAGCATTTTCCTTGATAAACTTAAAGAAAAATTCTAGCAACCTATTGTTATTCATTAAAGTATAACAAAGTTTCAAGGGATTCACAGTATTTTTCACAAGTTCATGCATATAATTTCTTTTATCATCAGTTTAACTATTATGCATGTAAATTTTGAGCAAAATTATCATAAAGTTACCTTCACTTAGGAACAAGGTCAAGACTCTATCAACCTTCATTCTTAATTTTGAACCAACATTGTTTATTAATTTCATCATCGATTCCCGAAAACAAAGAGAAAATATGTTATTGATTATTAACCCATCTATTAATTCTAATTATCCTAAGGAATGAAATAAATAAATACTTAAAAAATGAAAAAAAATATGCTACCTAGAGCATACTAATACTAAAATATGTATCTTAAAACGTGTTAAACTAATAAGGCATAAAAAATAAAAATAATGAATTGTTAACACTCTCCCACACCTAATTCTTACATTTCCCTCAATATAACACATGCACATATGTAATGTAAAAATAAGTAAAAAAGGAGTCGAAAACAAATCTAGTAAGTTGTTTCCCATAAAATAGTTAGTTTAATGTCCTTAGCTTGACTTTGTCTCATATATTTCTTTAGCTGTCAATATCTATTGGTTCATGTAGAGTCACCTCCTCTATATTGATTGGTGCAAAAGATTCGTAGTACGACTTCAATCTCTATCATTAACTTCTAATTCTTTCACGATATTTGGGCTTCATATTTTAAATGCACCATAAGAGAAAAAATTAGTAGTAATAAATGGATCGTCCCAATGAGAACGTAACTTACTTGGAAACATTTTCAGGTGTGAATGGAATAAGATGACTTTATTTCCAATGGTGCATTATTTCCTCGATATCATACTATCATGAAGCGCATTTGTTTTGTCTTTTTTAGCTTTTGAGCTTTCACAGACATCGTTTCTAATTTACACTAGCTCATTCATTTGTAATTTTTGGTGTCTTCCAACTTTATCTAAGTGCATGTTACATTGTTTCATCACCCAAAATGCTCAATGTTCTAACTCAATTGGTAGATGACAAGGTTTACCATATACCAAACGGTATGGCAACATCCCAATTGGAGTTTTATATACAGTTCTATATGTCCATAAGGCATCGTCCAATTTCAAGCTCCAATCCTTTCTATTGTATTTGATTATCTTTTCAAGGATAAACTTGATATCTCTATTAAACACTTCAGTTTGTCCATTTGTCTTAGAGTGATAAGGGATAACGACTCTATGGTTAACGTTTTATTTTTTAAGTAAGATCCAAAAAGTCCTATTGTAAAAATATAGTCTACCATCGCTAATGATCACTCTTAGTGTTCCAAACCTAGCAAAGATGTTAGACTTCACAAAACCCATAACAACTTTAGAGTCGTAAGTTTTGGTGGCTTTAACTTCCACCCATTTAGACACATAATCTACAGCAAGTAATATATATAATTGTAAGAAGATGAAAAAGGTCCTATGAAATAAATACCACAAATATCAATGATTTCAACAATAAGAATTAGAGTTTGTGGCATTTGATTCCTAGGACCCATATTACCTGTGTGGTTACAATGGTCACATGTTTTGTAAAAGGTAAAGCATACTTGAACAATGTTGGCCAGTAAAATCCATTATCTAAGACTTTGTGAGCGATTCTTTTAATCCAAAATGTCCCTCACATGCATAAGAATACAAAATGTTAGAATAGAAGTAAACTTAGTGTAGAAGTAAACTTAGTGTCAGGTATGGACCTTCTTATCAATTGATCTGGGTAATTAATGTTTTCAAAGGTAGGGGTTATCTCACACATATTGTTTAGCAATCTAGTTGAGTTTGAATTTGGTAGCTTGTTATAAGTCTTATGGAAAATATTTGGTCACCAAGTAGTTCACTATAGTTGTATACCAAGGAGTAAACAATGTGTTCTCAAGTAGTTGCTCATCTGGAAAGTCCTCTCTTATTGGAATTAATTTCTCTTCTTAAATTAATCTACTAAGGTGATCTGTTACTATATTTTTACTTCTTTTTTTGTCATTGATTTCAAGGTCAAATTATTAAGAGTCCACCTTGTTAGCCTTGGCTTGGCATCTTTCTTCATGAGCAAGTACCTAAGAGTTGAATCATTAAAGAAAACAATTACTTTAGTTCTAATTAGATATGATCAAAAAATTTCTAAAGAAAAAATCACAGCTAAAAACTCTTTCTCTATTGTGGAGTAATTGAGTTGGGCATTGTTTAGAGTCCTAATGCATATATATGGTGTTTGGTAGCTTGCTAACCCTTTATCGTAAAACAGCTTCAACTACATAGTTACTTACATCACACATCAACTCAAATGGTAGGCTTCAGTCATATGGCTTAATGATAGGTGTTGTGATTAAAAATTCTTTGAATCTATTAAATGCCTTTAGGCACTCTTCATTAAACACAAATACCTTATCTTTTTGGAGCATTTGGTATAGAGACATTGCTATCTTTGATAAAATCCTTTATAATAATAATAAAAAGAACGAATCTCTCACACATAAATAGAAGGTGGTATGAAACAAAAGGATCTATTATAGATTTACCAACTTCTATTCCTTTAGATGATATTATATGTCCTAAATCTATACCTTGATCTACCATAAAATTTCATTTTTTTTCCATTTAAGTACAAGGTTAGTTTCTACACATCTCTCTCTAGAATTAATGTAAGGTTATTGAGGCAGTTATCAAATAAGTCTTCATATATAGTGAAGTCATCCATAAACACTTCTATATTTCTCTCTATATAATAAAAAAAATACTTATATCATACCTTTGAAAGGTGGTGAAGGCATTACAAAGAATAAATTGCATGCGTCTATAAGAGAAGGTGCCAAAGGGGCAAGTGAATGTCGTCTTCTCTTGGGCTTTCTGTGCAATAACAATTTTATTATAACCTAAAAACCATCAAGAAAAAAATAGTGAGTATGACATGCTAAATGATCAAGTATTTGATCAATAAAAGGTAAAGGAAAACTATCTTTGCGAGTCATAGAGTTAAGATTAAAAAAAACAATGCAAATTCATCACCCGATTTGAAGCGCATAGGAATTAGATCATTATTCTCATTTTTTATCACTGTAACTCCCGACTTCTTTGGAACAGCTTGGATTGGGCTAACTATCTGAAATTGAATTGTGATTCTCTTGTTGGTTTGACGTCATCTTCAAGTAATATTCTATGCATGCACATAAAGGTACTGATTCTCTTAATGTCAACAATTGTCCACCCAATTACTGATTTGTATTCTCTCAAAACATAGATTAAGCTTTCTTATTGAATAGATGAAATCTTAGATGCTATGATCAAGGGAAGTGTATAATATACATATTTGTGATGTTTTGGGAGATGTGGGTGCCTGTATAGTGGAAGACAAAAGTTACTCATTAGACACGGGAAAAGAAATATAGAAAAAAATGTACATTGGGTTTCTCTATAAAGAAGAGTCAAAAGAGGAGACAATCTTATTCAATTCTTTTACTATGTCAATATCCCCTTCTACATCACTAAATATTCAGTCATCTTATTACCCCTAATGGTAACCTCCAATAGGTCTATACTTTTGGCATCAATCATTTGCTATGCTAAAGAGTCAAGTACATTAACAGAAAAATAAAAATTATAATCACTATGGTACCTCATCGCTTCAAAGATATTGAAGCAAATAGCCTCTCTATCAAACTCCATAGTTAGAGTTTTGGTATGCACATCTATTTTGTTATGGTGGTTTTCATGAATGGTCTACCCAAAAGCAAGGATGTGGATTTAATAGTGGAGTCATCTCTCATATCCAATTTAATTCTATAAATTATGTACCTAAATTTCTCTAAATATATATTATGATACTCTTCCCATTTTGTATGATGTTGTTTTGTATTTATAAGAAATAAAAATCATATCAGAATGTAACTTGAATTGTTGGTATTATCATAAAGATAGGATTAATGTACATCATATGTTAAAAGGATATGATAAGCTATGGTGGTTAAAAATATGGAATCAACTGTGAATTATATCAACTTTGTTTCGAAGTCAATTTACCTATTAAATAAAAATCATAAAATTCCAAAAACTTTCAAAAAATCTAAAAAATCAATATTCTTTAAATAAATAATAAATAAATAAATTTAAGTCATTATAATAATAAAATATAAATAAATAAAGAGGAATTGATATCTAAAAATGTGTATAATATATCACTTGTCAACAACACTAGATGATGAAACTATTTATATGTCAAAAGTGAAAAAAAACCTTGATTGTATCAAACCCAATTTTTATATAACAATATAAAAAATGAAAACATGGTAAGATAGATACAAAGAAACAACAAAAACATTATTTAGAAAATATTATATTAGATATAAAAGAAAAACAATATTGTTTTCTTAATAAAATACAAGAAAATAAAGCCTTAACAAATATTAAAAAAAATAATAAGCTCACAAAATCCTTTAGATTAGAAGGTAAATAAATACAAAATGATTGCTAATATAAAAATAAAACCTTAACAAAGTCATTAGAAAAAAACCTATGATTTATACTTAAGAAGATATGATTAAATTCACCTTATTCTAGTTTAGCAATCTCGGTCGAAAAGAAGATGAAAAAAGATAATGTTAATAAAATTCAAAGCATTGATAAATAAACCACTAATAATAAATATTTTATTCCAAAAAAAGAAGAATTATTATCATTAATAAAAGGGAAGAAATATATCTCAAGTTTTGATTGTAAAAATAAATTTTGATAAATAAGACTAGATGAAAAATCTTAAAAAATGATGACATTTAGATACCACCAAGGATAATTTCAATGAACTGTTATACCATTAAGATTAAAACAAGCTATATATATCTTTTAAAAGTAGATCGATAATATACTCAAGAAATTACAAAATATTTGTTGTGTTTACATAGATGATATTTTGGTTTTCAATATTGAATTAAAAAAACATTATTTGAATATTATTAATATTTTACAAGAATACAGGAAAATAAGACATTGTACTTTATGAAAAAAAAGTAACAATTGCTCAACAAAAGTTAAGTATTTAGGGTTAGAAATTGAAGATAAAAAACATAATATGCAACCCCATATACTAAATAACATTCAAGGATTTTTCGGTGAATTGAAAAATAAAAATAAATTAAAATGTTTCTTATGATGTTTAACATATGTTGAAGCATATATCAATAAACCCACATAAATGTAAAAACCTTTACAAATAAAATTTAAAAAAAGATCATGTTTGGAAATTGAATAAAAGAGACTTTGTACATAGATAAGGTAAAAGCACAAGTAAAAATTAACAACTTTAATATCTTTGTAGATATAAATCAGGATCTTTTTATGGTCCAGAATTAAATTATCATAGTAATGAAAAATAATATTTAACTATTAAAAAAACTATTAAGAAATTTACAATGTATATAATAAGTTCTAAATGTATTGTTATAATCGATAACAAAAATTTTGGTTGTTTTTTAAGGGCTAATATTAAAGGTTATCATAAACAAGAAAGATTAGTCAGATAGTAACAGTGGTTTAACCACTACAATTTTGATGTCGAATATTTTTTGGGAAACAAAAATAGTTTAGCATATATCCTTACAAGAGAATTAACACATTTAAGTATTTGTGTTCTTGTAGGAATAAAACATCTTGATATCAAGATTAAGATAAAAGAAAAGGAGATAAGAATTTTTAAGGAACAACTCGAGGTTTTATATCTAGAAAAATTTATTTTAAAGACAGATATTATACAGAAAACACTTAATAGTTCAAAATGACCATTAGAGTCCAAAAACTCTAAAGATGAATCAACATCAGAGATTCATTCTAAAGAAGATAAAACTTTTGAAGAAGAAATTCAAAATGATAATGAAAGAACTAACAATTCAAAAGAGAGTAACATCTCTAAAAATAAAAAAAGAAAAACTCAATTGGGCTAAAGAAGTAGAAAACGAAAACCATAAAAAGACTTATGTAGTCTATAATGATCCAAAACGAGGAATTTATAACAACTAGCGTGAAGAAAGCAAAGCTATTATCATATTTAGTGGAATAATTCACAGAGTTTTTACTAATAGAATAGAAGATGAGGGCAGTTATACCAACTACAAAGTACCAAAACTAAAAATTCTAAAAGATATAGTTAAAAATTACACTACAACATTACAATAACATCCATTACCACTAAGCAAGTTGAAGATATTACAAAAGATAGTATAACTACTAATACTATTTAGGGAAACACCTCTAGTAGAGATAGTTTAAACAGTACAACTACTAGTACTATTCAGGGAAACATCCTCTAGGCATACATTGGTCAATAAAGATGAAAAAGACTAATACATGAGTTTAAGTAAACCATAATGATTGATTTTTTATAACTTAGCTAGAAAATCTACCTAAAAATATATCAAAGATATGCAATTTTGCACTACATAAAAAGAATTTCATACTGGTAGTAAATTTAATATTCTTGAAGAAGATGATCCATTTTTATTTGTAAAGCTTTCTATGCATGTTTAATTGATATCCTATATCCAAGAATTAATTTAAGTAAATTAAATTATTTTCCTGAAAATTTCAAGAAGGTTTTAAGAACTTTAGTAAAAAAAAATCAAAGTAGATGATAAGCCTGTCTATCTTAGATTTTTCAGTTTACTATGGATTGGAATAAAAAAGGTTGTATAAGTCCCTATCATTTTATCAAATTAGAGATTTTTAGCACTAATAGAGAAGTTTTGAAACCAAGGGCATTTCTAGAAAAAGAATTCAATACATATGAACTTTGTATACTAAAAAGACAAACATTAGATCAAATTTATGATGAACACAAAAGAATTGATAATTCTTCTTAAATCAAAGTAAATTATTCGACTAGTAAAGTTATAATCACTTCTCATGATAATATGACCATCACTAAATAAGATAGTGAGAAAATTAGTAAATTTGAGACAAATTTTAACAGTAATAACTTGAAAATTTGTCAAGAAATAAGAAATTTGTATTTTTTTTATGCCAAGGCAATCATTAAAGATCACAAATACAATTACTATATTAGAGTTTGAAAAGATGAAGATGTTTTATTGTCTACGTCATCAAAATGACTGTCAACAAAAAATAACATAGGAATAAAGATGCAGAATTCACATTTTTAGTCGACAGGTCATGCTAATGAAATGAAAGATTTAAATTCAAAAATCAGAAGTATAAAGTTAGGTGAATTATTAAAATAGGGATAAAGTAGTGATTTTTTACTATTGTAAACATGGATTCCTTGTCTTATAAAAAGAACACTTATTTTCAAAAGTTGGACACAGGTTGAGCAAAAATAGCTTTTTTACTCTAAAAATTATTTATCTAACAACTATGTATTTAGAAGCTATGAGTGACTACGAATCTCTTTAAGGTTCTTAATTGAATTTTAGAATTGTAAAAATTATTAATATTATGAATAAAATAAAATGTCATCACTCTTTTGATATTATCTAGTAAGTCTAATTTGAACACCATATTATGTATAGATGTAAGAGTTCTAACTTTACCTGGAAAGTATTAAGGCTTAAACAAGCTTAAGCATATCATGTGTAACAAAAGAAGATGAACAATGAAAGAAAACACGGTAGTGGACCCATTAATTTTAGGTATAATAACTATAATTTAAAGTTAATTAAAAATCTTGAATAATTAAATATTTATTTGTAACTTTTATAAAACTAATAATTAAGAAAATGAATAAAAAGAAACTAACTACAAACTTATATGAACATAAACATAAGAAAAATATAAAATTAAAATAATATTTTAATAAAAAACTTAAAAGTTTTCTTTTAAATAATAATACCCAAAAATTAACAATTAAGTTGTAAAATAGTTAACCGCAATTTAATATGATAGTTGTATAAAAGAAAAATACATATTTAGATAAAATGAATATCGACTATAAAACTCTAAAGTGTAAGTGAATATATATATATTCAACCTCAAGGACAGACATTAGTAGTAAATTTTATTTTTTTGTTATTTTAGTTAAAAGATAACAGTAAAACGTAATATTAAAAGATTAATATTAACAAAATGATTAAAATAACATAAATATTAATATAATTAAATATTATGAATAAATTAGTTTTTATTGGAATAAATTAGTGGTTTCGTGTAATTTTGAGTTGTAAATAATAATAATAATAATACGTAAAGTTTTTTTTTGTCAAATAGAATTGTATGTAAAGTTTTTTTTTTCTTCCCAAAATTGTATGTAGGTTTTTTTTTTCTTTTTTGTTTTTGAATGGTGATAATTTCACCAAGACATTGCAACAAAGATACAATTAAAATATAATACTAAATTTTTTTGGATTGCTTTTCTAATCTATATTTTGTTCTTTCTCATGAAACACTTTCATCAGTGTTTCCAAAAAAAATTATCAAATTAAACATAATATTTTTAAAGTGAACTTATATATCCATACGGTCAAAAATAACATCATATAAATGTTAACCTATGTCACCAAACTGAACAAAAAAGTTTAAGAAAATCTCCACCAACAAAACAATAATGAGATAATTTTTTTAAAAAAATACTCAATTAAAAAAACGTCAAATGAAAATATACACAACACAGAGTGTTGCTATACAATCAAAAAGCATACGACATACAGTTTATGCGGAACTATCAACGACACGCCGTTTATTTCATCTACCCTATTTCCTCTAAAGTTATCTCCGTCTGGTTCTGTTACAATATTCCACTTCAATCCCGAACTCAAAAATGTCGGAAACCTTCTCAACCTTCCTTAACTTTATCATTCAGTAAGCTCTCTCTCTCTCTCTCTCTCTCTCTCACGAACAACTTAACCAAAGTATTATTATTTTTTCTTTATAGTTCTCATTACCTTTTCTTTTTCGCGCCTTTTCAGGTTATCGCAGCCAATACTGGAATACCTATCCAAAACCCACTACACACCATCAGAAAGTAGCAACATATCCGTAAAAGACCTAATTGTGTCCCTTCTTTCTCAGAAACCCGACTCTGATATCGACGACGACCAAATTCGCACATCTATCAGAGATTTCAGCCTAGCATGTGCTTTACTTTCCTCTGCCCAGTCTTCAACTCACGAGCTTCTCTCATGGATCCCTCAGAATCTCTCCGACATGGCCGAATCGGCTATTCGCGAGCTCTCAATGACCCCCTTCTCCAGTCGAAGGACTTCGAAGAGAATTCGTGAATTAGGAATCGATTGTAATTTGGTTCCTGAGGATAAGAGACTGGTGGTGGAATTGATTCCTGAGGTATTGCCATTGTTGAAGGACAAGATTAAGGAGAGCTGTATTGATAAGTCAGATGACATTGAAGAGTTCTCTGCAGCGTCAGCAAGAGCGCCAGTTGAGTTTGCTATTGTAGCTGTTTATCAATTTAGGTGGTTTGTTACTCAGGTGTGAAATTTATGATGACTTTCAGTGTTACTTAAGAGATTGTGTTTGTTTAGCATGCTTTGGTTTGAATGAGTGGTGGTTGATTCTGCTTTTGTAGATTGATTATCCACATTTGGGAATGTTGTGTACTTTGGTGATCCCTTGTGCTCTGACTGCTCTTGATCACTGGTCGCCGGAGGTGAAAGTATGTGTTAGCTTATTCCTTTAATTCTCTAGTTTTTTTTTTTTTAAAAAAAAAACCTAGTTCGAGTACCCATGTTATATTGCATTTTTCTTTGTTAATTTATATATTTATTGTCGGAGTTGTCGGGTATCAGAACACATAGCTTCAAGTTTATCTTCATTCTGTCGATTTTAAAGTGAAGAGCTGGTTTGTAACCGAAGTAACTAATCAGGATTTGTCTTTCTTTCAAGTTGACCTTTTTGAGTAGGTAGTATCTATTACCTCATTAGAGATTTTGGTTGTCAAAGGACCAGTAACTGAAAGAGGTAAATGCTAATTAGCTTTTCTTTCAAGTTGACCTTTTTGAGTAGGTAGTATCTATTACCTCATTAGAGATTTTGGTTGTCAAAGGACCAGTAACTGAAAGAGGTAAATGTTAATTAGCTTTTCTTTCAAGTTGACCTTTTTGAGTAGGGAGTATCTATTACCTCATTAGAGGTTCTGGTTGTCAAAGGACCAGTAACTGAAAGAGGTAAATGTTAATTAGCTTCTAAATGGGAAGATCTGTAGCTGTTAATCAACATTCTGGCTGCGTGTGACTTTACATATAGTGACAGGCCAGATGTTGCAACTCTTGTTTGGAGGGTTGCCAATGTAAAAGGCTGTTGTTTTATCGGACTTGGGTACATTTTAATCTGTACGTATTTAAGTAGTTCACTAAAGGCTTTCAAATCAACTTAGTGGAATGAATAGGAGATATAGCGAGTAAGCTGTGTTAAATCTTAAGGCATGTTGATGATGCTCATCTATGTGTTTGATCTCAGGGCCAGGGCATGGTCAGCTTTATACACATAGGGAGTAATGTGAATGCTGCAGAGCTTGGTTGGTACGAAGATGTGATTCTTGATGCATGCTGCCAGAATATTCCTTCTAGTGACGAGATTTGGCATCTTGTGGTGGAGATGTCAGTAATTCTTGTCACTTGTATCCAACGAAGTAATCCTCGTAGCATGTGGTATGCTTGCTATTTTATATTCTTATACTTTTTTATTCTGCTGAGTATCTTTAGTAGGTCTTTGGTGAAACCAGAAGAACATAAAAGCTGTTTATGGTTGTTTTGCAAGTTCATGATATCTTCAAAGGTTGTTGGATTTGGAGAGGTAAGATTAATGGCAGGCCTATGGTTTGTGCTAAAGACTTGTTTGGTTTTCCAAGCATAGCTTGTTTTTGGTGCTATTTCACTGGTTTGTTTTGCTCAATGTTGCATGATTGCTATGACTGTAACCTTCTTTCTTGCAACATTTCTTGTTTGTTGTCTTATCACTTGTATTATTTTTAACCAGAACAATCACTTTATTCACAGTTCTAAATCAAATTTAGTTTGTCAGTCTGAAATCTCATACTTTGTTTATGATCAGTATAATTAATTTTGGCACACAAGCAATATATATTGTGAAATTATGTTCCTCTATGCCATACTCATCAGTCATCACTTTTGTTTTAATGGGATCTGATTCATCTGAACCATAATTTCATATAGATGTCAGCTCAAATGTCAGCCATAGATATGTTGCTGGTGTTTTGTATATATTCTGATTTTATTGATACCATCAACTTGAACATAAACTTATACACTTACCTACTGCATATACTGTTATTACAATAATTGGTTATACTATCATTATCTTATGATTTGTTTAGGTTTGAAAGGATACTAAATGAGATGCTAAGCCACTTGGAGCGCCAGCCGAGGAACAAGGAACGCCGTGTTGCATGGCTTCAACATATTGAGCCTCTTTTCGAAGGTGTAGGTCTTATACTATTAGCTAATTTTAGGCGCATTTTTCCTCTTTTCTTCCAGTGGATGCGTGCTGATGATGATGAGACTGTTCTACTGGTGAGTCCCTTACAAGTTCCTACTTTGGATGCCTGTCCTGTCTTATAAGATTATCTTTACCAGCTCACTAATAATACTGATGTGTGTATGTGATGAGTGACTTGTGTGTTAGCGAACAATCATTTTTAGATCCAAGCCTCTCAATTGCATTTAGCGCGTAGTTAAACTTTAAAATGAGCCACTGTTCAAAGTAGCAACGAATATAATAATTATGCGGTTTTATACATTCTGTAGGTTCTCAGACAGGTGCATGTGGTTATAAAGTTAACATGGATAAGGAACACACCATATGTTGAAAGGTAAATACCACTATTAAAATCTATATTTACATAGATTGTTCACTTCTTCACTTGAGAGGGCATTTAGTAATTATCTGGAACGCACTCACTTCATCTTAGGCCAGCATAGCCTTGCATTATAGTGTGTGCTTGACTTCATATTCATGGCTCACTTTTCTATTAGCTTGTGGAATAAGAATTCCCCATCTTTACAGCTTTCCTTACATATCACTTAAATTAGGAAACACAAGCGCATTCATGAATCCTTCCATTATATCACATCTATCTCATTGCTCATTTTGCTTTCAGGTTGGTGGATGAACTTGTTATTTTGTTAAAGAAACGAGCATTAGAAAGGTCTAATGAAGATATTCAATTGCTTGTTTCCAAGATACTGGCTCTTCTCCACAAGTATGGATTATGCCTTTCCCCTTTGTCTATTGACTGACGTTTGTTAAAAAACTCTCCACTGATTTAGCTTCCTCCCCTCTCTTTCTTAATAAATTGTTTGTGATTCCAAGATGCAAGGGAAAGCAGTTTGAAGTAGCTTACAAGAAGTATAAAGATGATCCAAACTTGGCAAATATAATTCCCCCTTTTGATGTGATGGACTCTACAACGGTAATTTTTACTAGTGCTTGCATTGTGTAAGCTAAAGTAAAACAATGATAAGCTGCAATGACACAAGTATTTAACTGATTAGTCAGCAATAAGGATTTAGGCATCAAGAGTATCTATGAGTTAAGCATGCATTTCTCTATACTTTGTCCAAATGAGTAGTCTTCGTTAGAGAGTTTCATAATTGAAAATGATAAGTTTGGATTGCTTCTCATCTTTCAACAATTTCTTATTTTTCCTTATGTCTAATTTTTTTTACTATATGTGAATGGTGCAGGTTGTGCAATGATCACATGAAGAAATCTTTTGTATAGAGTGGTGATTTGTGTAGGCATAGTGATATATTGATGTAGGAGCTTAGGAGTAGTTATTAATAAGTTGTTTATTTTATGTTAGTTTTATTATTGTCTTTGAATTAAAACGATGTTGTTTATTTCTTTATAGGTTGTTTAAGCAGTCTAAGGTCATTTACATGATTCTTTAATACTTGTCTTTAGTGTTCCTTAAGTATAAGTAGTGGAGTGTGTGAGCTTGCAAAATAGATTGAATATTGTATGAACTTTTGTATGGGGGTTTTCCTTCAAGTTTTAATAAAATATTTCTGAATTTGATTCGATAAATTCAATCCTCGAGTCTTTTAATTCCTTTATATTAAATCAGACTTCTACACTATATATATATATATATATATATATATATATATATATATATATATATATATATATATATATATTATATGTGGCTGCGAACTCTAATTTTGTTGATAGCACTGTTTAGATGTTGATTCCAACACAACTTGTCAGAAGAAAACACTTCCGATACAACAATTGTATGTATGCATTCCTTTCTCACGTAACATTTTATGGATACCACATATTATGTATTATGTGAGAGGAGTACATATAACAGTTGTAGGCTTTTCCGAGGTAGAAATATGGTACCTAAGATAGGTGTTAATTTCCTTATTCTTTCCTACTACCTCATCTTGTTCCTCTCCGGTACATACACTTCTTCCTACCCTCTTGGCAATGTTTATATTCTAATTATCTTTACTATTAGATTTACATTTTCAAATTTGAATGAATATAATTAACAAAAAAAAATCACGTTATTGGGCAACTTTGTGAACTTTATGTACAACCATCGACTTGTATTAATCGTTTTTTTATTCCTTTCCTTCTTCAATATAACACAAAATAAACTTTCAACGTGATCAAATGAGTCTGAGATTCGAAACCCATATTTTAAATGTGTCTAAATGGGTTTCATGCATTTAAACTACAAATTCATTGGAAAATTTTATGCAATTTTACACTCAAAACTCACTCTAAGTCATTCTATTTAAAGGTTAAGTGCAAGATTAAATCAAAGGATAAAACTTTAAAAACTATACATCAAGAAACAAAGAAACACACAATGTAAAGTGATTTGGCTCCTATTTTACATGGTTTAATCCACTAAAAGAGTTATACTCAAATCCAATATATGAAACAATGTTTGTATAGAGAATAAGAACAAGAAAAAAATTATTAAGGAGAAACCTAAGACCAAATTAAAGGGGAACGATCCTTAAACTTTAACCAGTAATACTCTCACAAACATACAAAGAAAATATACTTAGTATTACTCAAAGAACACAAGAGAAATGGAGATGAAGAAAAGAGATGCCTTCAAAAAACCAGAGAGATGGAGAACCAAAGCAAACCCTAAGAAAAAACAATGAAAATGACATTGGATTCTCTAAACCCTAAAAGGGTATTTATATGCAGCAGTGAAAAGACAATAATGCCATTGAGACTTTACATGCTCAGCAAGCAAATAGGCCAACACTTAAGTTCAAATACCAGCACAAAGTCCAGACTCAAATAAGCATTTCAAAGCCCAAATAACATTACAACATGAAAATATTAATAATGAGTAAATGCAACATGTCATGCAACCTAAATGTCTTCTTAATATTCTATGATATTGGATATTAATACAAGTATCTTTTCTTATTATAATGCTTATAAGTGAAACATTCGAATTAAGTCTAAACAATCCCTTAACTTAATTAATTGTACTAGTTTAATGAGAACATTAAAGGGGTTATCCTCTGTGAAGACTTTAGCAAGTTTAATCAATCTTTGTGAAGCTATGTTTCTAATGAAATGCAATTTTATATCTATATACTTTGATCTGGAATGAAACATGGGATGCTTTGATAAATGTATGGTAGATTGACTATCACAATAAATAGTATCAATAGCATAATCATTAACAATACTTAATTGCCTTGTAAAGTCTCTCAACCACAATCCTTCCTTTACTACCTCAGTGTAGACAATAAATTCAGCATCTATGGTTGAAAATGCCACTATAGATTGTAGGTTGGCTTTCCAAGACATCATATTCCTAAAAACATAGATGTAATCAGATAATGACCTTCTTTTGTCCTTATCACCTACAAAATTAGAGTCAGTATATCCATTTACAATAGGAATATCACAATAATTCTTTTTAAACATCAAACGAGTGTTATAATGCCTTTTAAATATCTAAGGATTTTTTAACTGCTAACTAGTGAGTTTTACCATGGTTAAACATATATCTGCTAACCATACTCACAACATATGCTATATCAGGCTTGATACAGACCATATCATATATAAAGGAACCAACAGTATTAGAATAAGGAACAATTTTCATATGAATTTTATCCTCTTCAATATTAGAACAGTCAAATAAAGACATTAAAATGAGCACCTAAAGGAACACTTACATGTTTAGAATAAAATAGAAAATCTTTTTAAAACCTTTTCAATATATGACTGTTAAGACAAAAACAGACCAGTTTTAGTTCCAACAATATCTATGCCCAAAATTCTTTTAATTGGTCTTAAATCTTTCATTTCAAATTCATTACAAAGTTAAGATTTTAAAGATTTAATTTTAGATTCATTTGTATAAGCAATGATCATATCATCAACATATAAAAGAAGATAAAATGGACTTGCAATATTCCTTAGTTTATAATAAACACAATTATCATATTCACATCTTTCAAAACCAGTTTTAATAAAAAAAATTATCAAATTTGATGTACCATTGTCTTGGAGCCAACCGTACAAAGATTTTTTTAAGTAAACACACAAGATTTTCCTTTCCTTCTAAATCAAAACCTTCATGTTATCTCATATAGATTTTCTATTCTAAGTTATCATGTAGAAAGATAGTTTTAACATTCATTTGTTTAAGAAATATATAAAATTGTTTAACTAAAGGTAATAAAATCTTTATAGAGGTAAACTTAACAACATGAGAGAAAATCTCATTAAAATCAATCCCATACTTTTGTGCAAAATCTTGTGCAACTAATCTAGCTTTGAACCTTACAGGTTTAACTTCTTTAATATCCTCTTTTTCTTAAATAACCATTTACACCCTCACAATTTATATTTCTTAGGATTTTCAACTAAAACCCATGTGTCATTTTTAACTAATGAATTATACTCATATTTCATGGAAATCAAAAAATTAAAAGAATCAATAGAATTCATGACACCATCAAAAAATTTAGGTTCAAAATCATCTAACTCAGTTGTAACAAACGAAGTGTAATCAATGGATCTTTTGGACCTTTCTCTAGCTATAAGGTAATCTATCAGCTAAGGGGAACTACCAGAAGGACAAGAATTGTCTTTAGTAGTTCCTTCATCATTACATGCAATTGTACTATCAATTGTAATATCAATGGAATAAGGAGTTAATAGTACCTCTACCTCATAATAAAGTTAAGATTCATCAAACATAAGATTTTTACTTGTAATACACTTCTTAAGATATGGATATCGCAATCTAAATCCTTTAACACCAAAGGATAACCAATAAAAACACACTTTAAAGATATAGCCTGAAGTTTATCCTGATTAACATGACTATATGTAATGCAACCAAAAATCATAAAGTTTCTATAATCTATAGGTTTATTAGTCCAAAGTTCATTAGGTGTATTGAGATCTAAAGCAGTGGAGGGACACCTATTGATAAGATAAGTGACTGTACTAATAGCCTTTACCCAAAACCATTTATGTAGGCTAAAAAGGGACAACATACACTACTATAAATAACATATTTTAAGTCGGTTAGGTGAACCGACTTAAAACGATGGGACTTAAAATTTAAAGTTGTTTCACGGGTAGAACCGACTTTAAATTCTATATTCTTTTCACATATTTTGGTCATTTTTTTGTTATTCTCACTGCCTGTTTTCAATCACATAATAAGAGAAAAAACCAAAATATGTTTAAAAAAGTTTTTAAATACTACAAATAATTGAAAAATAAAATATTAATTAATTACTTGAGAACTAAATTTATAACAAAAAAATAATTAATATACAATACATATATATATATATATATATATATATATATATATATATATATTTAACTTAATTACAAATAAAGTGATGACACCTCTTTTGTCATGGATTTTGTAATATTCTCTCTATTTCAGGGAGAGAAAGCTCAGGTAATTAACTCTATTAGGTTCATACAACAATTCATTCCCCTAAATACATGAGCCTATAAATATCCATCAAATAAGCCCAAACTTTAGAGGCATAATAATAGAGAAATTAGAGCATTAAAAAAATTAGCATGGTGTTATCCTATGCTATTCAATATCATCAGTTTCTTCTACTAATTTTTCTTGTAATATTATAATTTGAAGCATGTGTTCTGTCAATTCTTCTCATAAATCATCAAAATTTTGCATATCATAGCCCAATTTATTCCAACTAAATAAATACATGTATTTAAATTCAAAATAAGAATGTAATATCATGAATTCACAAAAAATAACTTATATATGTTAAAAAAACATATTAACAAAAGAGATTACCATATCTTTAATTGACATGTTGATATTTGAGATGATTTTGCTCATAAATTTCATGACAAAGTAACCACACAACTCCATTTTGTTATGGAACCTACAAAAAAAGAAGTGCACATGGTGTTCCATATTCAAATTTTTTTATTATTCAATAGTAAAATTCATTAAATTATTAATATTCGCTTGTACATACCATAACTTTGTCCCATATAAGCTTATGTGATTTTTTAAAGGCAATGCCCTTACTCTTGTTCCATAACTTACATGCCCTATCAAAGTTAAAAAATATTAGTTATTTATTAATTATTACAAAAATAATAGAAAATAGCTAGCTATAACTCTTACATTTCAACAACTAATTTTGTGTCTTTACTCAATTCTATGGAAGTTGAGTCACAATATCAAACATAATTGTCATATAGATAAAGGATTATCAACATCCAATGATCTTGGCCTTTTTCAAACTTTAGTGTCCAAGAGATTATCAACTTTTGATTTCTATAAAGTGCTAAAAATCTATCATATAATTGTTTAGTTTTGATGCTAACATCATGCTATTGATAATGATTGACAAATGATGAATCATAGAACATTGCTAAATGTGATAGGTGATTAGCTTGAAGTCGATAATAACATGCTCTATATAAAATAAATATATAAATAATTAGATAATATAAATATAATTATATGTTCTATATAAATGAAAATTATTTACTAATTGAGGACTCATCTTGTCCACACTTGAATTATACTTAAATTAATCATTTGAAATTTAAACAGTTGCAATATGCACTCGATCGATATATATATGTTTTCCCAATGTCTATGCCAAGAATTTCTCTAGGAAGTGGCATAGTACATCCATCATTTATGATAGTCTTGCTCGTAGTAATTATCATAAAAAAGCTAAGATTTTAGCTGAAGTTTATAGCATATTCATAACTATACTTTTTTCATGGCTTCTTCTCTTGTTAGGGAAGACCCTCATAAGTACCCAATCTCTCATGGAAAACATTTTGAAATGCACAACCTTGTTGTAACAATATAATACTTTTCTTTTCTGATTGATTATCCTTCTCAAAACTTTGTTCCTTTTCTCTTTAACGAGGGTCAGTTCTATTACTTTATTTGCATCATTTTGTTCTTCTGTTAGTGCAGACCTTACAATGGGTATAGTAACTTTAGTTGGTATCACTACTTCAGTTCTATAGACCAAGAAAAACAATGTCTCGTTAGTGTTTCCCCGAGGACTAGTCCTGACAATCTATAATGCCCCAAGAAGCTCCTCAACCCATCTTCTTTTTGCACTCTACAACCTTTTTTTAGTAGGTTGATTATTAATTTATTTGAAGATTCTGCCTGACCATTGACTTAAAGATAATATGGCGTTGAGTGACACATCTTGATGTTGTATTTGATAGAAAACTCCTTGATGTTACGATTTGTAAATTATATCCTATTATTGGTAACGAGCTCCTTTGGTAAACTGAACTGACAGATTATATATTTTCATATAAACCAAATCACCTCTTCCTCATATATTCTTCCTAGTGGTTCCGCTTCGATCCATTTGGAAAAGTAATTAGTGGCTACTAGTAAAAAATTCTTTTGACCCATTGCTTGAGGTAAAGGTCCTACTATGTCAAGCCCCCACTTGTAGAAGAGCCAAAGGCTTACCACCCTTATCATGGTATTTAGAGGCATGTACGACATTGGGGTAAATCTTTGGCACTTATTACATTCCTGAGTGTATTTTGTACAATCTTCCAACATAATGGAAAATAGTAGCCTTGCCTCATAATTCATTGGGATAGCTTCCTTCCACTTGAATGAGAATCACACTCTTTTTCATGTGCTTCAAACATCAGTATTTCAACTCCCTCCTTGGCTATGTACAAGAGCCCTAATTTGAGTGTGGTTTTTCTATAAAGCTTACCTACTTCAATCATGTATCAATTGGCTTTGGCCTTTATTTCTTTTACAAATTTATGATCCTCGGGTAAGTCTTTCCTTTCTAGAAAGTTATATATCAAGGTGAACTATGGGTTGGTAAGAGTATCGACACACTTGACTATTCTTTCTACCACCTCTAAACTTGCTTTTACCAGGATCCTTACTATTAATAACTCGGGCTTGGTTGGCCTTTCGTACGAATGCTAGTGTGGTCAAAGCATCGACATGACCATTCTCATTTCTAGCTATTTTTTTTATCTCAAACTTAGAAAATTTTGAGCACTCTCATTTAGCCTCTCTAGATACCCTTTCATCTTTATGTCTCTAGGTTTAAACGTCCCAAAGAACTAGCGGACCACTAGTTGAGAATTTATATTCAAGGTGATCTTATCCGTCCCAAGTTTCTTTGACGTTATGGCCCCAAATATAGCCATTTTATATTCTACGACATTATTAGTTGCCTGGAAGTCAAGTATGATAGCATACTCGAAACAATTTTCATCATGATTAATTATGACCACCCCTAGCCCAACATTGTTTAAGTTATGCACTCCATCAATGAATACTTGTTAGGTCGGCCTCTCCTTTTGATCCACCCCACACACTTCTTCTTGCCTCTTACCACCGATGAATTTCGATGTCTCATTGAATTCAACCACAAACTCAACCACCCATATCCCTTGATGGTTGTTCTAGCCATGTATTTAATGTCATACTCTCCTAATTCTATGGAAATTTGTGCCAATCTTCCTACCACTTATGGCCTAGTCGAAATGCTTTTAAATGGTTGGGAGGTAAGTACTACCACTATGTGTAAGTCAAAGTAATGAGCTTCTGTGCACTGAATTTGAGGGAGAAGGATAATTTATTAATGGTTGGGTATCTATTTTAAGCATCTTTCAAGATTTGATTGACATAGTAGATATGGTTCTAAACCTTGTCACTTTTGGTTAAGAGCACGACGTTGTAGGTTTGGGGCATCACAACCAAATATAAATAAAGTGTCTCACCTGGGTGAGGGCTAACCAAAACAATTGGGCTGCTTAGGTATCATTTGATTTCTTTAAAGGCCCTGTCACAGTCCTTGTCCAAAAAAAAACTGTTGTGTTTTTTTTCATCTTGAAGAATAGAAAACACTTGGATCCCCTTCATGTTGGTAGGTGGTCTCATGTTCACCAAGGCCTATATCTTTTCTGGGTTGGCCTCAATCCCTCGAGAAGATATAAGATATCCTAATAATTTTCTTGCAACAAACCCAAAGACATATTTCTTGAGGTTAAGACTCATACTATACCTTTGGATTACTGAAAATACCTCCTCTAGTTCCCTAAAATGGTTCAAGGGTTGTGCAAATTTAACTATCATATTGTCCACATATGCTTCCAGGTCTCTCCCCAACTGATTTACAAACATCTTGTTGATGAGGAAATGATATGTGGAACTTGCGTTCTTCAATCCATTTTGACAGGCTCTTTCTTCACTATTGCTTCCTATGAGGTCTTTCAAATATCCTTTGGCCAACAACTCCTCTATTTCTTTGTTAAGGTGCCTACATTATCTCGTCTTATGGCTCACATCCTTATGAAAGGCACACCATTTAGATGTGTCTCTAAGAGGATATTTCATATTTGGGGGCCATATGACATTTAGCTCATTTTCCATCCTCAATATGACCTGAGCAAAATTCACTCTCAAAGACGACCCATTAAAAGGAGACATTAACCTGTCCTAGGGTCCTTGTTCCCTGACCATTGTCCATTCACCCTATTGTTTAGTGCGAATTGCTTGTTTTTATTGACCCTGCTGCTCTGATCTACCTTGTTAGGACTTATCCTTTTTTTTCCTTCTCTAACATAACTTCCACATATGCTCGGATGCCCTTGACTAGTTCTAACTCTCTTTTGAGATTGAAAAATTTCCTCACCTCCTCATATGTTTCCACCAAATTTCGAGGGATTGTCTTGGTTAGCTCTACGAATAAGTCAGAGTTCTTTAGGAAACCTCGCCTAAAGGCTTCTAGAGTGATAGAGCTAAAATAGTTAGAGTTTCTAACTTTTCTTCCCTAAATTGTTTCATATATTCTTCAATAATCTCACCCCTCTCTTGAATGATTGAAAAGAGGTAGTGTGACTCATTCCTTAATGACTTGTTACATGTGTAGTTGGTGATGAACAACCTGGCGAAGTATGAGAAGGAGGTTATGATGTAAGGTGCCAAGTTTTTGAACCACTTCTAAGAGCCATCACAGAGGATTTCAACGAATAATTTACATATCATGGCATCTCTTTTGCTATGTGTGAGGCTCATATGGGCCATAGTCATTTTGAAGTGTTGTATGTGTGTTACAGAGTTTTTAGTTCGTAGATAATTAGGGCACTTAGGAGCGTTGAACTTGGCTGGTGGTTTGTCATTCTCTATGTCATCAGAGAATATGGAGACATATAGTAGCTTGCGGTCCCTATCCATATCGTAGGGGGCCTTGCCTTTTTCATGCCTTTCATTGGCCACTTTCAAGGCATGGTCTTGCTTTTTGTTAGCTTCTTCCAACCCTTGAAAGCATGCCTCCTAATTTTTTCTCTCCTGCAACCACTACTAGTTGCTAGGTCTTGCCAAACTGGAAAAAGGTCCCCCTCAACTTCCTGTTCACCTTGGTTAGGCTTGGGCATGACGCGCTAGCCTGTTTCTACCAATCAAATTGGAGGTTTGATCATCAGAGGTTCCCCCGCCTGATTGGAAGCGCAGTAACCTATTTTTGCACTTAGTCTCCTTGAGTTCTCTTCTTAACTCGAGAAGTTGACAAGTCATCTCTTGATAAGGGTTAGTCTTCGTCCTAACCTCATCATGGCTCGATGAGGTTTTGACTAGTGCTACCGTTACTTCCTCGTTTACTAGTCTTTGTCGACCTTCAGCACGTGTCCCTACCATGGTGATAAGTAATAGGTAATCGTGATCTCTGGGAGAGAGAGAGAACACAATAAAATTAAAGAATCAAATGAAAACAAAAAAAAGCTAAGTAAAGACAATGAGACAGTTGTAGATAAAAGAGGGAAAAATTAAACTAGAAGTAAAAGAAATCACACGTTATTAGCGATCAATATACTTTCAATTAAATATATTAATTATTTTATAATCAATTATTACATATTTATATTTTTTTGAAAAAATTATTATACTAAACTTACATTCTATTAATTTAAAATACTACATTATCATATACTAAGAGTTTCCAATAAGGAGATGATGATGGAAAGTATTAAGAATGTATCTGTACTGAATAGAGGTTAATAACTATAATCACTCACATTAATTTTAGTTATATTTGGGTATTCTTTAATTGTGATTTAACACATTTATTATTTTTAGTATTTATTTAAAAATATATTTAGTTTTGAAAAATTAAATATTAATATTATTCTTAATCTAATAGATTATTTAAAATATTAATATCAATTTTATTTATTTTTAACTATTTAACACATATTTATAAATAAAATATAAAATATAAAAATAAGAACAAATAAAATTTAATCTAATCATTTTAATTATTATTTATTAAATTATTAAAATTATATTTTTTTATGTAATTATATATATATATATATAATAATATAAATAAATGTTTGGTTTCGATTAAGTATGATAATAATTATTCATGTTATATATATTATCAATTATGATTATTTTTAAAGAAAAATGATCGATGAATAATTAAATTTTAATTATACTCAATTAAAATATTGATAGGTAAATAATATCTCTAGAAATGGGCAGACGACAAAATCCGTATCTTGTTCTTGGATGATCCTCATAATTGTAATGTTCTAAAATGTCTAGTTCAATACCTTTAAAAGAAGATGCAGTATGTCTTATTATTTATCATTTTCTGATTGATTGGATTCATACTAATAAATTTCATAAAATGCACGTAAAATAAAGAAAATGTTTTTATTATAATTTGATATATTAAATAATATCATAATTTAAATGATTTTTTAAGTGATCTCATAATTAATTTATCATAATACATTTCAAACTTTATAAAAAAACAATAAAAATAATATTAATTTATATCTTTTATATTCACTTCATATATTTTCATTATTAAAAAATTATAACACATTATTTTACTTTAAACATTATGTAATTAAATATTCTTCAAATTGAATTACGAATATTTAAAATTATTTAATATTATTGAGATAATATTTTTATTATTATAAATATTAATGATATTATTTTTTATAATTTTATATTTAATTAATTATTGTATATAACATGTTGATATATTGAAGAATATTTTAAAACAAATCATAAAAATATTATTTATAAAATAATTACAAAGCACATCATCCAAGTAGTTAAAAAAATGAAAATAATTTTTAAAATTTTTATATTTATTTTGAAAATAACATTTAAATTTTATATTTTTTTATAACTGATTAGTTATATTGGTATAAAAAAATAACTCTACAAAAATAAATAACTAATTTTTAATATTTTTATTTAATTTTTTTTTAAATTATAACGATAATTATCTAATATAATTCAAAAAATTAAAAAATTATATCTAAACTTATAGTATCATTTTTTATAATAATAATACTGAATAGTTATAAAATTAAATATTATTTTTATAATAAATAAATAAATAACATTTTATCTTAAAAACAAAAAAAGCGTCTCATGACTTTTAAGATATCGCAGCATACAGCGCAATCTTCTCCCTTAATGCAGCAAAAAAGAAAAAAAGTTGGTCTGCTGTAAAGAAGACAGCACCAACACAAAGCATGACAATTATATATTAAAAATAGTAAGAATTTTTTATATATTAATTAATTAATTATAATAAAAATGTGTAATTAATTATGATAATAAAATAAATAATAAATCATTATATATTTTCACAATAATAAATTAATTTGAGACAATATCACTTGAAACTAAAGAATCTAAACGAATTAAAAGAAGAAAACACCCTCGTTCTAATTTCAACAACATCACGCGCATATCACTCCAATCGCTGCTTTGCTCTTACGTGCCACCATCCTTAATTTTGATTTCCTTTTATTCCCTCTCTTGTATGTGAAGAAAGCAAACAATAACCCATTAAAACACAGCTCAAGATTGTGACCCTAACCCAACTTCCCCAAAAACTCTTCCATCTCTGTTTCTATTGAAAAACCAAGATTCTGAAATGTAAAAACTTGTGTATCTCTCTTTTTTCTCTTTTTGGTTCTCATCAAAAGCAGCCCAGTTGAAAAAGCTGATCTTGGTAGAAGAGACAGAGAATAAAAATCGAAGCTTTACATAAGAAATGATTCGATATCAGCGGTATCATCAGTGGAGAAAAAGTGATGAGACTGCAGAGGATGATGAAAAGTCTCAAATTGTTATTCCCATGGAGTCTGGGTATCACAAGAGAACAAAGCCCAAGCTTGTGTATCTTATTCTTCCTTTTCTTCTCTTTTGTTGCTTTTTATTCGCTCCTCAACTCTTTAACACTCCCTCGTCCTTCAGTTTCATATGTAAGCTTCTATCATTTTTGGTTTTCTTTATTTTTATTCAGCTTCCCTTGTTTTACTTAGTCTCTTTCTGGCTCTTTCTGGCTTTTGCAGATTCTCTTCAACAAGAAGATCAAGTTCTTGTTGCTGCTATGGATTTAGGGTATCCCCTGTGTAATAGTATGTTCTCTCTCTAAAATTATGTATGTTTTCATCTTTTAATCTTATGAAACTGTGTTGGTAAACTTGGTATACTGTTAAAAGAGATGCATGTTCAATTAATTCCTCCAAAATTTGGTCAAATTGTAGTCTTTCATTTGATTGGGCATGATATTCGAAAAGGAGCTGAAAATCTAGTTGGAACTTGGAATTAAATATTAATTTGAAGTTAATGTAACTATTTTTTTTATGAGAAATACTAAATGTGCAAAAATTTACACACATTTACATTAGTATGTAACTAGATATAACTTTCTTGAAAATGAATAATTTTATATTTTTAAAGTTATTTTGCCACATGAAATGTGATGCAAATATGAGGATTGAATTCAACCCAAGAGACTCATGTTTCTTTTACTTGATTTAATGATTTTTCTCTGTTGACTGTAGGTACGATTTGTTGTGATAGAAGCGGTTCTCGTTCTGATATATGTTTCATGAGAGGGGATGTAAGACACACTCTACTTCTTCTTCTGTTTTTGTTTACAACTCCAATGGAAGAAACGGTTTCACAAATTATGTTTCCAGTATAGTTGAGGGAAACGAAGGAGAATGAAATGAGGAACTCCAGCATGAAAAGATCAAACCTTATACTCGAAAATGGGAGACAGTTATCATGGACAAAGTTGATGAACTATACCTTGTTTCGAAGAAAAGCAATTTAGCAAAACATCATCAATGTGATGTAGTACACAATGTTCCAGCAGTGTTTTTCTCAACCGGAGGCTATACGGGTAACATTTATCACGAATTCAATGATGGGTTATTGCCTTTGTACGTTACTTCCCAACATTTGAACAAGAAAGTAGTTTTTGTCATTCTTGAATATCATAATTGGTGGGTTATGAAGTATGGAGATATCTTGTCCCAACTATCAGAATATCCACCAATCGATTTTAGTGGAGATATGAGAACTCATTGCTTCCCAAAAGCCATTGTTGGTCTAAGAATTCATGGAGACCTCACTGTGGAACCTTCATTGATGGAGAGGAATAAATCCATTGTTGACTTTCGAAATCTTCTTGATAGAGCTTATTGGCCTCGGATTAGAGGTCTAATTGAAGACGAGGGAAAGGTGGCACAAGAGAAACAAAATTACGAACTTTCACCCTCCCCATCATTAGAAGTGATAGAAGATTCAAAGAGCAAGCCTAAAATGGTTATTCTATCCAGAAATGGATCGAGAGTGATAACAAATGAAGATTTATTAGTGACAATGGCAGAAGAAATTGGGTTTAGGGTTGAAGTTCTGAAACCCGACCCGAGAACCGAATTGGCAAAGATTTACAGAGCTCTTAATTCAAGCCAAGTAATGGTTGGTGTACATGGTGCTGCAATGACACATTTTCTATTTATGAAACCAACCTCAGTGTTTATCCAAATTATTCCTCTTGGAACTGTTTGGCCAGCAGATGTATTTTATGGGGAGCCTGCAAAGAAGCTTAGCTTGAAATATATTGGGTACAAAATTCTTATTAGAGAGAGTTCTTTATCTCATATGTTTGATAAAAATGATTCTCTTCTTAGAGATCCTGATAGTATGACCAAGAAAGGATGGGAGTATACTAAAAGTTTGTATCTTGATGGCCAAAACGTCATACTAGACCTTGCAAGGTTTCAAAAGCAATTGGTTTGCGCTTATCGCCACTCTGTTCTCTAGATTGGGGCAAAATCTGTATCTCTCAAATTTGGAATGAGTTCTAAATGATGTATTATAGTGTTGTTAGTAAGTATAATCAGGACTACATGATTGTATCCAATAAAAAAAATTGAAAATATAGTAGTGCTCACAATTGGTGGTCCTTTTCGTTATGAAATTGTGATGATCAAATGAACGGCATACATGCAATGTTTCGTTCAAGACAACTTGGACACAATCGATTTAAAAGTGGTTCAACCAATTTGGTCTACTCCACTATCCCAAGAGTAACTCCCTGAGATTCTTATTGTTTAGAATAGGATTACATAATTATCCTCTTCATTTTCAGTCTGAAACTAGAAAGATTAAGCCCTCTTTTCCTTGCACAAATTTTAAGTCCCCTATGTAAGCCTTACACATCTTTCGATTTTCTTGCTATTGCGTTTACATCAATAACTATTTATAGTACATACTAGTCTACTTACGAGAGAGAGCCTAAGAGGGTGTAAGTACTATATTATCTCTATTCATAATAACTAACTTGTGAGTCTTTTCTTTGGCGTCAAAAATGAAACTCTATGAAAGTAAGGTTATCAGTATAATTTTTTAATTAATATTTTCTCATTTTATTTAATAAGTAGTATTTTTATGGTTAAAAATATTAAAATATGAACTTTCTAGTAAAAAATAATTAAAATGTATTTTTGTAATTTTTTGAATTTTTTTTAGAATGTTTATGAATTTTTAACACAAAATCAATCAAAAGTTACTACGTGGTTGCCACACAAGCAGTGTACCTAATGGAATGGCTAAGTGTAACTAATGGAGCAAGCCACATTGATGTCATGCAATCAAAGCATGAGAATTATGCAAAACCACATGTACAGAGTGATGTAGCGCTTTGACACGTGTCAACACCGCATTCATTCTGAATTCGTAGCACAACCAACCCTTACGTTATGTGTCGTCACACTACTCGTCCATTCCTTCCAACTGTGACTTAGCGAGTGTTAACTGATATGAGTCCTCTGTGCCACACGTTGCGTTCTGACTCACCCACTGATTTTTGCATACCACATGTCCCCTTTCTATTTTCTAATGCTATTAATTTTGCTTGTTTTCATTTCAATCCTTGATCTTAAGCTGATTTGAGGGGCCAGATTCTACCTTAGTTATATTTAACCTCCTAATCACCCTATAAAACATAACGAGTCGTAATTAATATAAGTTTTATAATTTTTTTGGAGCTAAAAAGAGAGGAAAATATAAAAAAATTCAAAAAGAGATACAATTTTAATGTAGATTGAAGAGAAGATTAATACTACAATTCAAAAGATTGATTGTATTTCTTCTTCTTCTCATTTCTTTATCAAATTTTATGTCTTTTTTTAATGAAAAATATGAGTTTTATGAACAAAATTATGTCTAGTTAATTTATTAATCTAGGAGTCTTATGAACCCAATTTTTACCATGTGATGATATAATATTTTATCCCAATTATGATTTCAATTTAATTATATTATTTAATTTGATTTATATGTTGTTAATTATTTGCCTAACAATTGATCTATAGAGACAATTAAATAAATTTGAGAAAATTATTTAATTGTTTGTCTTGACTAAATAACATGCATATTTTCTAGGTAAAAATGTATGATTCTTATGTATGTAATCCATAATTGATGAATTTAATAAGTAGTATGCAATTTAGTTGACATGATAATGTGGTTAAGTTAATTTCTATATGATGTGTAATTTACTTGAGAGAGAAATACATGCTATGTTAGTTTCAATTGATCATGTAATTAATTGATAATTATATTAGAAGAATTTTAATGATTCATATGTTTAGAAAATTAAAGGATTAAGTATTTTAGATATTTTTTCACATATCTTCTTAGCTACAAAATCTGATTTAATTAATTATAGTTATTTATTTTTAGTCCTTTTAATTTTTCTTTTTTAAAAATATAAAAACATAAAAAAATTGATTTTTATTTTTTTTGTTTTAAAAATTAGTTTCTAATAACATAATCTCCATGAGAACGATTTTATTATCATTATATTACTTATTGTGATACGTATATTTCTGTCTTCATTGCACATGATTTGTGTGCCAATAACCAAACCTCACAAATTCTCCACCTTGGTGCCAAATTTAGTCTTCTTGTTGCTCGAGCGGTGCTCCACTAGCTTAGTTCCCAGTGTTTCTAGTTATCCTTACCAGATTTTTACAAAGCTAAATTTTGGCAAGTTTAATTGCTTTAGTAATTATGTTTGTTTTATTTTCATCAGTATGTACCTTCTCAAGTGCAACTTGTCCATTCTTAGTCACTTATCTAATGAAGTGATACTTTTCATCAATATGTTTTGTATATTCATGGTGTTGAGGGCTCTTAGATAGATGTATAGCACTTTAGTTGTCCCATAACATCCTTACCAAGTCCTATTCATAGCTTATTTCTTCTATCAATCGTCTTAGCTACAAGGCCTCTTTAATTACCTTAGTTGCTGCTATGTATTTAGCTTTAGTTGTGGACTATGAAACAATATGTTGTAGGGTTTCTCTCTAACTCACTAGCCCTTCTCCAAATAGAAATAAATACCTAATTAGGGATCTTCATTTGTCAAGATCACTTGCATAATCTAAATCCATAAAGCCTCTAATTGTAAGACCCTCATAAGCTCCATCAAACAATATCCCTTCATTGTTATGCCTTTAAGGTATCTCAGCATCCACCGAATTGCCTCCTAATGGGTATTTCCAGGTTTACTCATGAATTTCCTCACCACATTTGTGCTTTGTGCCAAGTTGGATTTTGTGTATACCATAAGATGCATTATACAGCCCATTGCATTTGCATAAGGTATATGCCTCATGTGTTCCTTCTCTTGCCGAGTTTTTGGTGAGTCTTTAAATGAAAGTTTGAAGTGTTGTGCTAGTGGGATGGTGACTGGTTTAGCAAAAGCCATATTGAAGTTTTTTTATCAATTTCTCAAAGTATATCTGTTGAATTAGGAACAATTTTGTCCTTGATTTCTCCCTATTAATTTCCATGTAAAGAGTCTTCTTTACTTGTCCTAACTCCTTCATCTCAAATTCAATTTTCAATATACCTTTGATTCTATGTATCCTCACCTTACTCTTGCGAGCCATTTAGTATGTCATGTACATATAGGAGTAAATACACTTCACTCACATTTCCAAAACCGTTTTCATAAACACCAGGGTCATACTTGCTTCTTAGAAGCCAATGCTTAACACATATTCATCAAACCTTCTATACTTATACTAACACCTAGGGGATTGCTTCAACCTATAAAGTGGTTTTTTCCAATATGCATACAAGGTCTTCCTTTCCTTTATCTATGAACCTAACTGAATATAGATCTTCTATTCTAGATCTTCATGTAGGAAAGTTGTTTTTATATCTAATTATACTAGTTTGAGATCAAGGTGAGTTACAATTGACAACATCACCCTTATAGATGTATGCTTAACCATAAGTTAAAAGATTTCAGTGAAATCTATCCCTACCATCTAGGTGAATCCTTAGGTCACTAATCTTGACTTAAATCTTGGAATTTTTACACCATCTTTAGGAATGAAAACCCAAGTCTTATTTTATTCAAAGATTTCATTTCATCCTCCCTTAATTCCTTCCATTTTTCTGAGTCATTAATGTTCATTGCTTCCTTATAGCTATTAGGCTCATCTATTTCTAATTTAGAGGCAATCAAGTCAAATGACTATTGATGAACTGTCTCAATCTCAATTGCTCCAATGGAGCTATGTTGAAATCTGCTTGGTCTCTTAGTTTGTCTTATTTATTTGTCCCTTATGAGTTGGTAATCCCTCACAGGGTCATGTTTCTAGTGTTGTTGTTCAACATGTTCAATTTCAATTCCACCTATTTTTGTTTCTCCAATTTTCAAGTCATTTATTTCTAATATTATGTTTCTGTCTTGGTTAGCTACCACTTATCTAACCTTATCATCTTTATAATCTATATAAATCTCAAACTCCTTGAACATTACATCTCTACTCATTCACTACACACTTTGAGTTTTTTGGTACCCACAGTTTATACAACTTAGTTCCCTCTGGACACCCAAGGAAAAGACATTTAATTGATCTAGCTCATAGCTTGTCTTTTCTGACATGCATATATGCTAGAAACCCAAATACCTTTAGGTAACTATAGTCATTAGGACTTCTTCACCACCTCTCATTTGGTGTCTTAAATTATAGTACAATTGAAAGACTCATGTTGATGGTATGATAGGCTATGTTGAATTCCTCTACCATAATTTCTTATGAGTATAAAATTGAACAATATGCATCTGATTCTTTCTAAGAGAGTAATGTTCATCCTTTCAACCAAGTCATTTTTTTGGGGATTATATGACAGTGTCTATGCCTGGCTATGTCTTGATTTTAGAAGTATTCATTGGACACTATTGCAAAATTTAAGCCCATTGTCAGTTCTTAAGCACATGATTTTCTTTTTAGTGCTTAGTTCAACTTGAATATTCTATTGCTTAAATTTTCCAAAATCTTTATTTTTAGTGGATAGACCCATGTTTTTCATGAGTAATCATCCATGAATGATATAAAATATCTACAGCCACTTAGTGATGGATACCTTGTAGGCCCCGAAAGGTATGAATGCATATAGGCCAATTTTTCCTTAGTGTTGTGCTCTAATATAGAGAATTTCACCCTCTTAGATTTGTCCATCACACATTGTTCACAAAAAGCCAATCTTTCTTTGTTTAAGTCCCCAAGTAACCTTTGTTTTTGCAACCCTTTCTCACTGACTTGAAGATTCTTTTATGACATAATTCTAGAGAAATTTCACTGCTTTCGCCTATAGTAGCCACATGTTTGTTTTCCACACCTTTCAAGAAGTATAACACAATCTTCTTCTCTCCCCTAAAGAAAATCATAGACCCCATGTTAACCTTCAAGTATCCCCCAATTCCCTTGAATTCATAACCTTCCACGGCTAACATCCCAAGTGAAATTAATTTTTTTTAGTGAGGTACATACCTGACTCCATGTAGGATTCTATAGAGTCGTCAAAGAATTCTATTTTTATGTTGCCTATGTCAACCATAATGCATGATTGATCATTTCCCATATATACCACACCACTGGTAACTACTCTATATGTCTCAAACCATTTCTTGAATGTAGTCATATAATATGAACATCCATAATCCACTATCCATTCCTTATAGGTGTGTTTTTTAGTGACAATTAAAACATCAGCATTGTCATAGCCATTGAGGCATCCACAGATGAACTTTTCTTATTTTTATCCTTGTATTTTTTTCTCTTATCTGAACAATCACGCTTGAAGTGTCCTTCCTTATTGAAAATAAAGCATCTCAGTGGTACTTTCTTTTCTCTTAATTTAGATCTTATGAGTTCTTACCCTTAAAATCTCTCTTATCACCACTCTCTGACATTTAAAGCATCTAAACTTGTCATTTTGATTTCATCTCAAGTTCCTTGTTCATAAGAGTTGAGATTACAACTTCTAGTTTCTAATAGATAATTTAATAAGATAACAACTTAATTTTCATCACTCTGTTTGTTCACCAATGTTTGACAACTTGATTGTCACTTTCTTAAAATCATCAATATTTCCATCTAAGGATTTTGAAGGGTCCATCTTATAGCTAAACAATTGCTTCTTCAAGAAGATCTTGTTTGAGAAGGACTTCCTTTGGTACAAGCTTTCCAATTTGTTCCATAGCCCATAAACATTCGTCTCATTATCAACTTTTCTTAAAACTAAATCAAATAGATTGAGTATAATGATAGTGAATGCAGATTACAAAAGTTTCTTACTTTTTCTATGCTGTAATAGTTACTTCAAATTTAGAAGTTTCATTGAGTGCAATGGATACCTTTTATTGTACCAAAACTACTCTCATCTTCTCCCTCTATATCCCAAAATCATCAGTGTCATCAAACTTGTTTACCCAGCAGCTCTTGGTGATATAACAAGAACGACAACGAGTGGGTCGAAGGAATGATCGCATTCCACTACCATATATGATCTTCTTCTCTTTATTAGCATGAACAACCACCATCCAAAATCCCATAACTACCCTCATCACATCGAACAGAAAGACCTATTTGCAGAGCCATGCTCGAGAACCACCACCCATAGTTTGAAAGCCACCCTCCGCCCGAGACCTATCAACATCAGGAGGTTTAATACAACACAATCATGTACCATTTGACCATCGGAAACACCCACATCCCGATAAACCACCACCATCGTCATCCCAACAAGCTGAAAACCACCCTTGTGAAAACCCCTAAATCCATCGCAAACTCCATTGCGAGTTTCATCGTGAAAACACCTAGTCCAAACGTGGACTCGCGGCTACCACAACTCCCGCGAATTCTATCCAGAATCCCAACATAAGCCCATTCCTAGAAACACTAGCAATCTACCCATAGATCCTTCACCTCCCAGAAACCCACCATTACATTCGACCCATCACTCTCGAAAATCATGCACTCTCATTTTGCGAAACAATTCACAGAGCCATTTACGGATACATCCATCGTTAATTGCACCTCTCTGTTCAGTTCCACCTCCTAACACACAGAACCTATATATCTCAGTTCCTTTGGATGAATTCGAATCTCAAAAAGTTAGTAATTCCACCCTAATAATCCATGTCATACTGAGAGTCATGAAACCTGTTTTTATCACTTATTCATTTGCAACCATACATGAAGGGATAACCGTTTGAGGATTCTAATATAATAGGGAAAGGTATGCTCCTAAGCTTGTTGAAATTCTTGAGTACCTAGGAATTGAGAATCACATAAATATATCATGCTCTGCCAGAATTATTCATGATGATAAAGTTTGGGATTAGCTGAATCTTGTGGAAAGCTATTTTGAATTTGTGAGAGCTATTGAGTAAGCTCTAATGGAGCTATCCAACAAGATTGTGAATGTTGCTCCCATAGGAAGAGAATTTAAGTTTATGAAGGAACCTTCTACTGACAATTCTTGTGTTTTAGTTGGGAAAGAGTTTTTGGCTTAATCCATGAAATCCACATGTTGTTTGTGAACACAAAAACATTCTCTATAAGTTATGCAATAGGTAGACTAAATTGTTTTCTTCTCGGACTCAAGATTGAAAAGAAATAGACAAAATGTGTACTGAAGATAGTGGATGAGAGTTCAATTGGCACTACAAAGTTTTTGAACTATCATATGATTCTTAAGGGGTGCAAAAGGTTATGGTTTGACCACTAAAATGCAAGTTGAACCAATTTACTAAAAGTTTTTGGAATGACTATTGGAAGGGACGTATGGTAGAGAACAAATCTAATTCAAATTGCTTCTGCATATTACTGCATAGGGGACCATCCCATGGATTTTTGCATTAATTCCTTATCTAACTACGGGTCTTATCTCAAATATGAACTCATTTTTGATGATTCTGTTATTAGGAGAGGATGGTTGAAAAGTTGGGTAAAATTTGTGTTAGTAGAATCACAATTTCAATACAAACCAAATCAACACAATTAATTTACGTGAAAAACTTTTTCAGTATAGGAAATAAACAATCACGTCACTCCTCTCCAAAACTTTCATTATCAAGAAACAATTGTACAAAAAATTTCTCTAGATAAAACTAGAAGTAAACAGTCAACAACGTCATCAAGAATACAACTTTTTGAAAATTAACAATTATTTCAAGAAAATAGAGATATTTAATCAAATTTCGTAGTCATTATTCACGGCCCAGATTTTCCCAAACCGATGAGTCAAATCCAAATCCAACCGTTTAGATTGAAGAGTCTTGAGTCGTAAATTTTCCTGCAAAATTTCAGTTCAATCGGACCATAAATAACTTTCCATTGGAACACTAGATGAAGGCGTTCTAGAGAATGAAAAACTGCTCTTTTTTCTGCTAGCTGCTACCCTTGTTACTGCAGCTCTAATTCATTTTCTACCAACCCTAAATGAATTTATCAATGAAGCAATAGAATGGACAAAATAACCCCTTCTTTTTTCATGGACCATTAAGCCACATGGGTCTTTTTGAGCTCCTCTAAATAAGATGGAAAACCTAACAATTTGTTGGTTTCAATATTGTTTCTATTTACTTTGATGTTTATGGTTCAACCAACAAAGATCGCATCTCATTTGTGGGTATACAATCAAGTTCTACAAGTACTGAATTGAAGTTTCAATTATGGGATGTTCATGTAGAATACAAGACCAGTGCTTGCTAGCAAAAGAAGGAATATGTGTTTAAAGAAGGCATGGTGATCAATATTTTTCATATCCTACAAAATTTGATGATATGTGGAGTAATTGACCTTGCTCCATGCTTGAAGATATCAACGATTTTCATGTGTCCGGTCTTTATGAATGCTATCTCCCTAATGCAACTTCTTCACTTTATGGAATGCAAATTTCATGTTGAATTTGTTCTCTCTGATGATAAAATAGTTTCCAATATGAGTTCTAGAGTTCAATTGCAGCGGTTGACGTTAATCTACGAGACAACAAGCAATATTTTTCCATAATTAATGAGTTGTTATTATTAGGCAGTGCAAATAATGCTGACGGATCTTTAATGAATAAAATTTTCAAGTGGTTGATTTACATGAGCGTCATCTTCACATTGTCATAAAGATTCGAGGTCAAATATTTTCTAAGAGTGGGTTTCTAATGCAGGAGCATTTTAGCTCTTATTAGCTATGTATATGTCTACTTTAATTTGCATTGTCGATCGTTTACTCGAGTCTCTTGTTATTTCTTTGCTATCAAGTTTTATAATAATATTTTGCCTTTTAGTGCGAGCTGAGTCTTTTATAAACCAATCCATACTAACTTTTTGAGTTAGTTTTTGAATGATTGTTGCTTGTAAACTCTTCTTTGTAACATTTTTATTTCGTTATTGAACTGAGCCAACAACTTCTTTTCTTGTTTCCTTATTCTTCTTGGATTTGGAATTTGTTTATGTTTCTTCCTACATCAGAGAGAAAAGGAGTGAATGGGAGAGGGAGAGAGAGAGGGAGGGATTGTTTCATTTTTTATTTTTTTTATCAATGAAATATATAATTCTCATTTTATCACTGAAAAATCTTAATTTTAATTTTTTTTTAACTTAATTGATAATCCTTTTAAATTACAAAACTAATAGAATTCAGCTAAAAATTTACATGATTAAAGTTTATAAAAAGGATTAAATATCCATAAGTTTATTAATTTATTCCTACTTGTATTTATATTATGGTATTATCATGTAATTTTTTTTTATTGATTTCACGTCATATTAAATTTTAAAAATTTACAATAACCTTTTGTCTTTAATATGCTAAGTAAATTGCTTTCAAGCGTATTTTTGTTAATTTTTAAAATTTACATTAAATAAAACTTGGAATCAATAAAAAACTAATGTGGTAATAATAATCACATCTTTTATTATTTAAATTTTATCACTTATTAATATTATTTAAAAGATAAAATTATTTACTAATTATAAGATATAAAACATATGCATAAAAATAAATATAAAATTAATAATTTTCTAAAACATATTCTATATAAGTAGAAAATCTTCTCTCCCCGCAAATCTACAAAACTTTCTATTAGTGAATAGAATCATGATTATATTTCATTAAATTTAAAAACTTGTTAGATACATAATATAAGTAATATTGAGTGGTATAGTAGTATTATAAATTATTATTTTCATCTGAAAAATAGCATTTACAAGAGAATAATTTAGAACAAACTTCTTTCTCAAAAGATGTATGTAATTTAGAGATTTTGTCTTTGATCTCTGTGATTTGAAGTTCTTTCTCAACAGTATGTAACTGAATTTTGGATTTGAGATAGAGAAGGTCCTTTTCTCTATGATTTATAAGAATAGAAATTTCTTTTGTGGAGATTGAATATGTTTTGATGAGATTAAGATCTCTGATTTTTGGTTCTTCGATGAAAGGGAAGCTGAAGGTTTCTCTTCCTATTTTGAAAGAAATCTTGTCATGTTTAACAGAATATAGGGTAATGATATCCATAAAGGGAGTACCCAATATGACCGAGTAGCCTATGTCAGATACTATGACAAATGGGCTGTTGATAAGGTATGATCCTTTTTGGATAGATACCTCGGTTTTCCCAATAATACTCATTTGAGATTTATTGGCTGAATTAAGTCGTTCTTCAGTTGGTTTATAGAACCTTCTGGGAACTATTGATGGTATGATGCAATTTAGGTCAGCCCCTGTGTCAAATAGGGCAATGGTTTCTAGTTTTGATTCGTCAGGGAATATTAAGGTTATCTTAATTTTATATTTCCTAGTAGTGATTTTTCTCAAATTTTGGATTTCTTGATTATTAGGAGTAAGATCATCATCAGAATCACTCACATAAGTTGATATTTTTTCTCCATTATTAAGTAGTTGAAACTTAATATCGTATTCTTTTAATTTTTCTTTAAGCTGGTGGAGTTCCAGTTTAATAGTTTTGATTTCAATTTTTAAGTCCTGAATTTGACTTTCTGGTGTGATGACTTTGTTCTTTCGTTCCAAAGCAGCAGTGAGGTTGTAATAGCCTGTGCTAGTATTTGGAAGTTCAGATTTTTTTTAATTGATTGTGATTTGGCCAAACATGTACCTAGGTATTCTACGTAAAGTTTGGTTATTGATGGATTATTTAACTTAAGGATCGTTTCTTGAAGTTGTTCATCTTCATCCTTAGTTAGTACATTAATATCTTTACTGGAGGAATCTGAATTGCTGGTTGCAAGTTCATCATCCTGGGGATTAGATTCTTCGTCTGACCACTGGTCAAGCTCAGATGATGATGTATCTACCATGAGGGTAGATATTTTAGCATAGGTGTCTTCTTCAAGTTTTAATTCATGAAGTTTTTTGGACATCTTGCAGAAATTGGTTATGTGATCTTTTTTGCCACATTTATAACATTTAAACTCTTTAAAGTTTTTAAAGGGTTTTTTATGCTGTTTGGATTCCTTATTAAAGCTTCTTTTATAAGGTTTTTTGTAAAAATTCATTCTTTTTTCAAAGAATGGTTTTTTTTATTTTGAAAATTTCTTATAAGTTTTATCTGATTCCTTATAAGGTTTTGACTTAATTTTTCTGCAAGTTCCCTCACAGGTTTTTTCAATAGAGAGATTACTATCAAACTGTTTACAGAATGATCCAATTTCTCTTTTGGACATTTTAAGTTCCAATTTCATTTGTTTTTGGATTTTCAAATCTTGACAAATTTGAAGACCCTGGTTTTGAGCAAAACTGATCAGTTGACCGTAGGTCAGTTGATCATATGGGATGATATGATTCCCATAAGTTTCACGAATTTTGTTTCTGGTTTTTTCACCTAATAGAGGAGGAAGTCCAGCTAGGAATTTCTTCTTCTAGAATGGTTGAATATAGTCATCTCTTAACATAACTCTATACAAGAATGTAGTTTTAGAATTTTGAAAATCACTCATCTTTCTATATTTTATGTTAGAAAGAAGATCAACATTTTTATCTTTTAAATGGGATGGATCCCCCATAAAATGATGTGATATAGTAAAGAGAAGAGTGGAGACTGCATCCTGTATAGGAGCTTCTTGATGGGAAAGTATAGGGATACCACACTCCTCGGCTAGTTATGAATTACAAACCTTTTAACCAAGCCTTAAAATGGATTAGGTACCTTATCCCGAATAAAAAGGACTTACTTCAAAGATTGTACTCATCATCCATATTTTCAAAGTTTGATATGAGGCTTTTGGCAAATTCAAATCGAGCCTCAACATAGGTACAAAACTGCATTCACTGTTCCATTTGGGCAGTTTGAGTGGAATGTTATGCCATTTGGGCTCAAAAACGCACCTTCTGAGTTTCAAAGGATTATGAATAATATATTCAACCCTTACTCAGAATTTTGTATTGTGTACATCGATGATGTACTTGTATTTTCAAAAGATGTCAGACAACACATCAGACATCTCAAAACTTTCTTCCATATCATCAAGAGGAATGGACTGGCTTTATCAGCCAAGAAAATTACTCTTTTTCAAACAAACATTAGGTTTCTTGGACACAGTGTACCCAATGGAACAGTAATTCCTATCAATAGATCCCTAGAGTTTACAACTAAGTTCCCTGATAGGATTATTGACAAAACCCAGCTGCAAAGATTTCTAGGTAGCTTAAATTACGTATTAAGTTTCTACCTAAATATTAACAGGTTAGCAAAACCTTTACATAATAGGCTTAAGAAAACTCATGAGCCTTGGACAGAAGAACACACCAAAATTGTGCAAAAAATTAAAACACAGGTTCAAAACATTCCCTGTTTACATCTTGCGGATCCTACACTCCCCAAGGTAGTAGAAACCGATGCCAGTGAGCTTGGCTATGGTGGGATTTTAAAACAAGTCCAAGATAATAATGAACAAATTGTTCAGTTTGTCTCTGGCCATTGGAATGATTGTCAAAAGAATTATTCCACGGTTAAAAAAGAAGTACTATCCATAGTACTTTGCATTTCTAAGTTTCAATCAGATTTATTAAATCAAAATTTTTTACTAAGGATTGATTGCAAATCTACAAAAGAAATTTTATTAAAAGATGTTAAAAATATTGCATCAAAACAAATTTTTGCCAGATGGCAAGCACTATTAAGTATTTTTGATTTTGATATAGAATTTATCAAAGGAGAAGAGAATTCATTACCTGATTTTCTAACCAGAGAATTTCTTCAAAACAAGTACCATAATGAGCAAAAAAAAAAGAAGGGAAAGGAGAAGAGTGAACCTCTAAACCTAACCATTACCAACCTCTCATCGGCTAAACCCATTATGACCTGGTCTCAGGTTACTCATAACCAATCATCATATTCCAAACAAACTTTGGAACAATCATCACCTCAACTCACTCCTGAGGATTTAAAATTAAATAATCACATCCATGAATGGTTGCAAAATATGGATTCTAAGAAAATCAGAACTGCATTTCGTTGTATCCCAGAAATTGGGGGACCAACTGTTTCATCAAATTTGGAAATCATACCTTCCAAATCAAAAACATTTTCTCAAAAAACAACTAGAACAATTTCTATTCCAGAAAGAGGAATTACATCCTCAACTTATTTTCCTCCCAAAGGAGCAGGGGAAGCATTTTCCAAAACAAAATCATCATCTGAGTATTTTAAGAAATAGCCAACTTAGGTAGTAACTATTATTGAAAAACAATTTTTCAACCAAAACCCTTACTTGGCCGTTCAAAATTATTTTGGCAAAGGGATTTTTTATTGGCCATCGTTATCTTCAAAAACTCCTCAATACTATCAGAGTATTCTGAAAATCACTGGTAGTGTGGAATTCAAACATTTCCACTATCCTAAATCAACAGAAGTGTAGTTTTCAACTGCCAAACTCCATAAAATCATATCTCCAATAGATTGGGTAAGTGAATTATATAAGCAACTGGCTTTCCCAGTTAGTACAACACATTCCATCCCACATTGTACATCATACAATTACTGGGATTATCACCAGGCATGGTTTAATGCATTCCTCATTCAAAATAAAGATAATCAGTATTCTTGGTTATGTTTCTTTGTTAATAAATCTATTAATCCAAACAGGTTCCTATCTTGGTTTTTACAATGGTGGAAACTATTCGGAAACCTTTCATCAATTCTGATATCACCTGTGAAAGAAAGTTATGAATCTTTCCAGTTACATTACAAACCATCCACAGAGGAAGCTAGATTCCCTCCTTTGTGTATATTTTGTTCAAAATTTTACCTCCCTTGGGTATGTCAATAGGTCTTATACCCAGAAACATCATAGGTAATGACTATCAAACGCTCATTTCAAATCAAATGGTGGTCGTCCTTTACGATCCCAAAAACACTCTTATTACCAGCCGTTGAGAAATGGCTAATACAGAAAGGATACAAAGATTACCCAGTGAAGGACATACAAGCTTCTTCATTATTACTAGCACAGAAGGCACACACTAACACCCTAATTGCTCAAGCAAAAACCCAAGAAGAACTCTTGGAAATCATCAAGCAACTATCATCTGGGCAAACATCTTAGACACCAAAAGAAGAGTTACCTGATTCGGATGAAACCCAATCTCCCGATAAAACAGTAACTCCATCACAAGCTTCAGAAGAGGATTTAATTGATTTAGAAACCTCAACTATAGATATGAACTTTTGGCTCCCTAGAAGATAGAGAAAACATTATTGGGCCTGCATGTCCATTACTATTTATCATCGGGCCTGCAAGTCCATTACTATTCATCATTGGGCATGCGTGTCCATTACTATTCATCATTGGGCCTGCGTGTCCATTACTGTTCATAGGACCTTAATAGGCCCTTCATTATTTTATGAGGACAACTAATTGTTAAATCAGAAAACGACAAAACTACAAACGGTGCCGACAAGGTTACTGTTTAAATACCCATACAGTACCCGACATAGTACTGTTCAAATCCCTGTTCGGAATAATGAAGCATCTAATATTCACAACAGTAGTCAAGATTCCTACAATATCAAGTGGCCGACCATTTATTGTTCATTGAATAGTAAAAGCATCTCCACAGTGTCATCACTCGGTTATTTAAGAAGAACGAAGTCAGAAGGAAAGAAGTTCCAATTTTAGCCAAGAATTTTCTCTACTCTTGAATTCTCTTACTCTGATTCTGTTTTGATTTATAACCTTTTAAATTATAATTAAGTAAGTGTGTTTAATTTTAGTTTGTTTATTTCTTTTAAGTAATTTTCTATTTCAAGTTTTATATTATATTGTATTACAATATGGTCGGCTAAACCGCCTAATCTATCAATACTGTATGTATGTATTGTTAAATATGTGTTCTTAATTTTATAGTATGATTGCCTCTTATTTTAATTAATTTTGTAGTCATTATTATTTATTATTAAAGATAATCTATAAAAAATGATATATCAATATCAATTGAAAAATATGAAAACAAATAAAAATAAAAATAAAATAAAAAATTCATGATTTATCCTTATGTTATCATTTTTTTTAAATTAATGGACTAAACTGTTATAAAAATAACAAATAAATTATTTTATTTGATATAATTACTAATTTAATTTGTTAAACATTAAGAATATATGATATTAAATATATGTTCTGTTTATTGCTTGTATAATGTGTAATTATTATAAATAAAATATTTTTACAAATAAAATATTAATACTTATTTGGAAAATGTTACCAAGTATTACATTTTTTTTGCTTATAGTAATGGGTTTGGTTTTGGATTGGGTGTATTATTATTATCATTATAATTATTACTATTATTACTACACATAAAATATGTTGATTTTATTTTATTATTGATAAATATGTTAATTTTTAGTATAAAAAGTATATTTTAATTCTGAAATTAAAATGTATGATTTTAAACAATTATGATAATATAATACTCATTTTTAATAATTATAAAACTAAATATATATTTAATTTTTATAATAAGAATATTTATAATACTTATCTAAAAATAACAAAAATAAATTAACCTAAAAATAGAATCATTGCTCACCATTCCTATTTTCATTTAAAGTTTTAGACTGGCTTGGTTTTGTTAAAAGTTACACGCAAGTGATAATTAATATTGAAAAATACTTGGAAGCAATGTCACTTATGTATTATATATTTAGCTATTCTTTTATCCACGTAAATAGTTTTATTTATTGAATGATGCTATTAATTAGTATTCAATAATATTTGACATAATTCAAGTAATGGTGGGGTTTGGGTAGTAAGCAGAAACCAGAGGATAAAAAGTGGTGACTTGCAGCAAATGGGTTGAATAATTTATGGAATCTTGTTTTTTTACTTTTATTTAAAGGAGAGAAGATTAACAACAAATTTACATTAAATATATTATTTAATTTTATTAAATAATAAAAATAATATTTTAATATAATTAACGATGTAAATCTATTATCGAGTTTTTTGTTATTAATATAAATCTATTATAAATTTATTATTAATAATACAAATCTAAGATGTAAATTTATTAGAGTTTTTTTATTATTAATACAAATCTATTATAAACTTATTATTAATAATATAAATCTACTAATGATATATTTATTAGTCAACAAATTTATTTCCAAAACATACTATATTAATAGTAATAATTATATATGAATATTATTTTTATTATTAGATAAAATTAGATAATATATAATTTTTTTTAATATTTTAATAATATATTTATTAGCTTTTTTTAAGTAAAGGGATTATTTGTTTTTTTTCTTCTAAAATACTGTAGTTAATTTTTTTATTTTCTGATTTACATTTATTTTAATTTCTTTGATATAAATTTAAAATTATCTAGTGGGTAAGTAAAAATAAAAGTGTCTAATGCTTTTATCCCATTTGCAATAAGCTATGGTTTCGGTCAGATATGCCGTGATCTAAAAAGAAGGGATACCAAAATGGGTCTTCCCCGGCCGGCGCTGTGTGCAAGACATGGGCGATGCCTACAAACGAATAAAAGATGAAGTTCTGAATATTTATATCTAAAAGTAAATAAATAAATAATAATAATAATTAAAAGTTCAGTTTAAACAAAATAAAAACATATATCATATATTAAAAACACTAAAATAACCGTAATTTTTTCGCAGAAACAAAACAATCATTTCGTATTCTGAATTCAACTTCAATATCAAATACAAATCAATCTGATGGAATATGTGTTAATTTGAAAGATCCTGAAAACTTTAAAACCAAACCGACGATCCCTTACACTAAAACCATCCAACGAAGGAAAACTGAAAATTTTCCACCACAGTTGAATACAATAATAATGAGAACTGAGAAATTTGCTTTAGAATCTTTGAAAAAATGGCGGAATAAGAGATAGAAACCAACTTAGAACAACGGTAGAACATGGAATTGAAATGGTTTTGTACAAAAAACAACAAAGAAGGAAGGGATTACAGGGAAGACAAGATATAAAATGATGTGAGGATCAACGGTAGAGCATCATCTGGAGCATAGATGCAGCTGAAGGAACAGAGAACGTCGATCCAATTAAGAGAATAGAGAAAGAAAATAGAATGATTTTTTTACCGATTGACGTTCTAATTGCAAGCGGTGATAGATTGTAAATTCACACGTCTAAAACGACGTCAGGAATCGAGATTTGGCAAAAATGCTACTCTTTTTAAAGGGCCGGGATTAGGGCTCTATTAATTATGTAACTCTTTTATATGGGTATTTTGGTTCTATTTCTTTTAAATTGAGTAAATTTATTCTTATAATTCTTAAATAAAATCAATTAAAAAATTATTAAAAGAATATAATAGAATGATATTTATAAAGGATAAAATGGCTTCGTAATAAGAATAAATTATTTCAACTTATAATTAATAAAAATCTTCAATAAAAACAATAAAAATCTTCAATAAAAACAAAACAAAAGATAAAAAATTAGAGATAAATGAGCTATTTATTAACTGATAATATATTTTTTGGGGGGGTTTTAAATTTAGAAAACCAATTTTACCCTTCATAAATATCATTTTTATAAATTATTTTAACAATTTTACCCTTAATTGATTTTATATAAAAATTATAAGATCAAATCTACTCACTTTAAAAGAAACGTTACCAAAGCATCCATATAAAAGAGTTATGTGACTAAAAAAGTCATAATTCTTAAAAGATCTCCATGTCATTTATTCCTATATAGTAGGTATTTGTATATAATAGTAAAAATGAAAAAAAAAATAACATGTTTAGTAATTGAAATACTCAATTAAAAAAAACACATATATTAAAAAAGTTAAAATAAAATAAAAGCGTTTAAGATTTAGAATTTAGTAACACATAAATGGGTATTATTAGGATGTCAAAATTCAAATCTCATCATATTCATAACTATTTATTTCTTCTATATTTATTATAAATGATATTACTTTTTTAATTTATTATAATTTATTTAAAATAAGAAATTTTCTTAAAAAAAGTCAAAAAATATTTTCCAATAATATATAATGTTCTTTTAAAAAAAATACCAATTTAAAATACCATATCAAATAATATTTTAATTTAAAAAAAGTAAAAATAATAATTCAAATCAATTATGAATATCCATCAATACACAGATTAATACCTAATCCGATCTATCTAATCATAAATTAAAACAGATCAAATCAAACTTAATCTTTTAAACAACAAATCAAATCAAATTATCACTGTGTTCTGAGTTTGATGACATGATAACATACGCTGAAAAGGATGAGGAAGATTTGAACATACTGGACTTTTACAAGGGGCTTACCAGAGTACGTGAGAATCGGACTGTATTTCATCGTGCAGCTGCAGATTCTTCAAAATTACACAAAATATTACAGACTTGCTACAAGACTAGAAGTCTACAAGTAAAATATAATTGTTCTCACATATAAACCCCCCCCAAAGAAAAAAGAAAAAAAGAAGCAAGCTTAAAGAGACAAAGTTCATGAACATACATATAAACAGAGCATAGCAAGAGACGAGAACCTTTGAAAATAGGTTGTATATAAAAACAACTCTATGAGGCAAGTGAGTAATCTGTCTCCAAGGGAATAACGCTGTCTGGAAAATCATTTCTTGGTCCAGCTAGAGAGTAGTAAGCAAGAATATGTGCAGGGTGCTCAACAGTTATAGGTTCCCCAAATTGATCAGTGACAACAACTCGTCTAGCGGGAATCAATTCGATATTCCAAAAGGGCCGAGCCATTGCTAGAAGATCACGACCTGTAACAGATGCTCTATACCCCTGCACCCAAAAATACCTCAGAGAAGATAATTCCATTACTGCTTTAGCAAGTGCATGCTCGCTGAAGCAACAGCCACGCATTTCCAGTTTTTGCAGACTTGGGCAGCCCTTAGAGAACTCCAAAAGTCCAGAATCAGACTCCCCTACGTACCCTAGAAGCATCCATCTGATATTCATACTGTACTGGCCAATATAACAGAGACCGACATCTGTCAATCCCCCTGGTCGGAGATATAAAGCAAATCTTCTAAGTTTATTGCAGCCTCTTAACAGAGCTCGAACTCCATTGTCAAGGGGTAGGTCAGTTATCTGCTCTTCTCGGTCAAGTAACACGAGACGAAAATCACATAGGTTTTTGGAATAAGTTCCAATATATTCCAAAGACGCATTTGTGATATCAGATACATATACAGCCAAGTATTCCAACTCAAGACAGCCCTGAGCCAAAGCCATCAAACCCCTTTGTGAAACAACACCACCTTCATCCTCCATTCCCTGCTCATCAGCACCTCTCTCAATTCTAAGCCGCCTGAGTCTCTTGCAACTCCGAGCAAGAACTTCCAATCCTCTGTCACCAATGACATTCCTCGTCTGTCCATCAAAGAATCAAATCATAAGTTATATAAAAAGCTCCAATAAATTGCCCCACAAAAGGCAAAAAAGAGATGCAGCATTTGTTTAAAATACATAACATTCCAGGTTCAACACAATTGAAATGAACATGAAAGCAAAATCCAAAAACCACTGAGAAAAAGGAGTCCAATTATCGGTAACAAAAATTCTGAATCCTAAAAGAAATACAAAAAGGCAAGTTGATCACCATAACATTAGTGGCATAAGGTGACCCCTTTAAAATTGAAAGAAAAACATAATGTAACTCCACAACACCCCCACCCCACCTCCACATTTGCTCACCCCGAAAAAGAATGTAAATAAAGAAGCAAATATACAAAACTGTCGTAAAAATATGGGTTACAGTACTACCTCAAGAACCTCCAAATTGGGGCACCTTTGAATTAACGTACAATGGTCCTCGGTGTCAAGCAAAGCGTAGAGAAGATCCAACTTTCTAAGTAAGGATGCAAATGGAAATACTATCATCATTTCATTCCTCCCCATGTAAGTTAGACCCAATCTGGATAGCTTTGAGGGCAGTGATATAGAAGAATACTTGTCTGGTTCATCATTGAAAGAACCCCCACAAAACTCTTCCAAAGCTGCTGCAGAGCGAAAGAAACCCACAAGGTCCAATATTTCTCGGTCACTAATTTTAACAGAGACCAAGGAGCGACAATTCCTAGCAATAAGTTCAAGGTCTTCATATCGAATTTCATTAAGATCAGTCATATAAAAGTTTAGAGTCTCAAGAACTGTATTGTTCATAGCAAGCTCATGAAGCCATTCCCCATCTTTCTCATATATTGCGCTCTCTTCCATAAACAAAGTTTTCAAATTCCTGAATCATACACAAAGATAAAAGCATAATAATTTGCTTAATTTACAAAAACAAGGTCAATTACAATACCTTGCTCCAAGTTTTCTGAAACAACAAAAAAAGTGCACAGGTTTGAAAAAACTGCAGATTGTTTCTTAATTCTTTAAGAAGGTATTTGCAAGAAAATTCACAAAAGTCATAAAATTCATGGGAGGATGTTGTAATAAGACAATAATAAAAGGGGTCCAATTGCCCATTTTCCAATCTTGAAGGGTGTGCATTTTTTGAAAAACTCAAGGGCTCTGTGGTAATTTCATCTTTACCAAACCATACTAGATAGCTTCGTTCATTAAGTTTGGCAAGCTGCACTAAATTTTCTTGAATGCAAACATTTGAATGCGCTTCACTAGAAAAAGAGCCCTAGAGTGATTCACCCAATATCATTTAAGAAAATTAATCTTTCAAATTGATCAAATTCTTTTAGGAATTGACATCACCCTGTGCAGCCAACTCTTAGGGAGGTTGGTATTAAATTAAATAACGGTATAACAGCTTGTCCACCTTCACTGTCTAACCTATATCACCAATTGAAATTACATATCCAGAAAGTACTCAGAAAATGTGATTTTCACTGTACATTGATGAACATCCATACTATCAAAAAAGAAAGATTAAAAAAATAATAATCCAAAAATGTAAACTGTGTTGCCTGTAGACCCTTTGACTATTAAACACAAAAAGTATTATGTGAAATTCACTTGCCTTCTATTCAAAGACTAGAATCAAAACTTCAACAGTTTCATTGATTCATAGTCATCTGTTAATTTTCTCCTCCTAATTGTTGTATGCAAGCTTTTATGTTTGATCTCCAAGTTTACCCTAAAATTCTCATCTGTCCCAATCATTCAATCTATTGGACAGTTTGATTCCTCAACCTAAGCAATTAGATTTTTGCTTTGTTTTATTTTTTTAAAAATGAACTCTTCAAAAACAGAAGGAAGAAAATAAGAAACACAACTGCAGTTTAACATTCAAAAGTTGACTATAAGATCGTGATCATTAAAAAAAAATTCAGCAAACCATCTTCAGAATGTATAACAATACTATACATAGTATAAATAAGCGGAAGAGTCAAGAAAATGGGGGGAACAACTAAGAGAAAAAAAACAAAATGAGTCAACAATGAACCAAGAGAAAATTTGTACTGCAAAAAAATCCGACCCTTACACAGTCATGATAAGACAAGAATAGGATCTCAGAAACCATAAGCAAACAATCCATGACGATATCAAATGGCACCAAAACAGTTTTTGGAACCTGACAAAATTAAGCTCAGCACCATCTTACATCTGGAACCTAACTGGTTTGACATCAGTAGGCATATTTCTCATCAAAATTCTGAAAGTTATTTAAAGAAAAAAAAGTACAAGCAAAATTTTAGATACAGAAACCGCGTTTCATAGAAGTAATACCTGCAGGAGCGCGCGATGTGCAGAAGGCCATCGGTTGAAAACCCCGAACACTTATCCAGCTTAAGCGACTGCAGCACGCGGCCACGAGACCGAACCAAAAGCTCAAGATCCGAATCCTGGACTATCATACGCCTGAAGTGTAGTGATTTTAAGCAATTAAAGCTCTCCACCAACTCTTTTATCCACGGAGTAACATACCCTCCCCAATCTTCAGGTATCAAATTGAACATGGCAGCTCTGGGTTTCCCCTTCAGTTTGAGAGACTCCAGGTGCCCAAACCTCCTCCGGAGGCATTCGGGGGTCGTCGTGTAGCAGAGAGCGATGGTCACATGCTTGCGCGTGAGCGCGTCGAGTTCGTACCATCGCTTGCAAACAAGCGACACAGCGTCACGGTCCTTTGAGTCGTGAATATATGGCACAACGCATCCGAGTACCACATCTGACATTCCTATACTTGTTCTGCTAGCACCTCTCTCCTCCATGACGTGAAATTCAAAAGGAGAAAGCCAAAAAACAAAATCGTAGTTAAAAGGTAATAACTACTTTCACCTTCACAGCACAACAAAGATGAACAAATTCTCAAAGATCTGAAAATTCACTACGTATATTCAAGTCTCTTAACTGTGGCTCCAGTCCAACTTAAAGAGCAATAAACCTAACGAAAAAAAGAAAACAAGAACAGTTATGGAATCAATCTTAGCCTCTCAATAGCAGAAGCCGAAACGTTTTGTCCAGTCCCGCGAGATAAGTCCGACAGCTTCTTCACGATCTACGATCAGCTCCTAGGAGTATTGACTCACAGAGCCGGTAAATCCAATCGAATAAGATCGAACCTATGACAGATTGAGAACAGAAGGAGAATCGAGCTAGTGAAAGCACGTAGCTCAAAAACGATCGTGAAGCTGAACGCGATGCGAAAAGTATGGTGGGTTTCTCGGAAAATGAATCGGACGGCGACAGTTGAAGAAGGGATTTGGAACAGAGAGTGAGCTTGAGTGAGTCTCTCATATCATACGCTACTCTTTAAGAATTTAGCTCATTTAGAAAATATTAGTAAAACATTTGTGAAAATCAAGAGACGACAAATCATAAATATCGTAATAGCAACCTTCCATACGTCATCGTCTTGTGGGAGTATTGAGAAATTGAGTTATTTGAATTATACAAATATTTAATATTTAATAAATATTAATAAATTTTATTATTTTATATACTAATTTTTTTTTATAAAAATACAATATATATGTTAATAAAATAAAATTTATATATATTATTTAAAAATTAATCCAAACAAAAATAAAATTAAAATGGTTAGTAACATTGTTATCAATATTTTACTAAAATAATTTCTATTAAAAATTAAAAAAATTACAACATCATTTTTTTTAGATTAATTAATATTTTTCAAGTATTTGACTATTGGTATTTATTTTGGCATCATGCGCGAACGGTTGTGTTAGTCGTGTATGATATTTAAGTGTTAGTTATCCTGTAAAATTATTTATTTAAATTTTTTTGTTATTTATTTATAATATATAAATAATAGTAATTTTTATAATTAACGATAATAATATCTGATACAATATAAACATGATATAATATAATTAAAAAATTATTAAAATTTATTTAATAATATTTTCATATCTTTAAATTTTTTATTATTTTATTATTATAAATAAATAATAAATAATTGATAATTTTTTTATATTAATTAACACAGAAATTTATTATAATTAATATTAAAATATGATTTTAATATGATTAATATAATATAATCGATATTTTATGTACAAAAATATAAAAGTTATTGATAGATTATAATTAAAAGATGTGATCCAGTAATGTTGAAAAATATGATTTTAGAAGATGTGGGAACTATGATGCAAGAGATAAAGTTGGAAAAAAGTAGAACGGTGAATGGGTAAAAATAATAAAATACAATCAACGAATGGATAATCATCCTACAGAGACGAACGAGAGTTGAATGAGATCCAGTAATGTTGAAAAAATGATTTTTTATAAAAACTTGAATTAAGTTGTTTATATTGTTTCATATTGCTATTTTACATAAGATATATAAATAGTAAATAATTGATTATTCTGTTTGAATTTCAAATGGTACCTAATTTTATGGACGGGAAGAGAACCTAAGTAAATGTGATACTACACACACGTGTGAGCTCCATTGCCGTCGATTGTCCTTCTGACTGGTCGTACCAAGTCGAGTGTATGTGATGGTATTTTATTCTTTGGAAAACTTTTACTCAAAAAAATAGCCGTTATTTTCTTTTATTTAGAATATGACTGTTATTTTCTTTTACTTAGAATATGACCGTTAAATGGTCGTTACTTTTCTTTACTCAAAAAATAGTTGTTACTTTTCTTTACTCAGAAAATGATTGTTACTCTTCTTTACTCAGAAAAATGTTTGTTATGTTCTTCACCTCTAAACATTACCGTTATTATCATAATGACCACATGGTTTTTGAAACCTATAAATAGAGGACCTCAACTCTCAGTTTCTACACAACAATCTGCAAACACATCTCACTAAGAAAAAATTCTCTCAGAAAGAAAAAGAATATCCTAAATTACTTTTGAGTTTTTCGAGCAACAAAAATTTATAGGTTTAGCATTCCAGTCTTTATCAGTGTAGTGAAGTTTCGAGACAAAAAAACAAAGATTTTGGGCTGTTTTATCCTGGGGACAACGGGGTTGTGTTTACTTGCATAAATTTGGACAGATCCACCAAACATCTTAAAGAGAGCGACCTAGTCCGCAATTCAACCCAAGTAGTTCATTTCAGGTTATCGGTAATATTGTTCCAACACTATTTTCAAATACTTGTTTCAATAATTTTAAGAAATTTCTATCTGCCATGTCTACTAAAATGCTAACTGCTGATCTCAACAAACCATTCTGTTTTGAGGGACTACACTTTAAAAGATAGAAACAAAAAATGTTATTTTTCTTAACCATAAAAAAAGTCATTTATGCTTTTACTACTGAAAACCCAATACTGTCTAATCCTCTTATTGAAACTACAACTAAGGATTTAGACATCTAGATGGAAAATGATTTTCTATGCAAAAAAATTATTCTTAATGGTTTAGTTGATGACTTGTATGATTATTATAACTTTGATAAGTCTGCTAAGGAAATTTGGGAAGCACTTCAAAAGAAGTACGACACTGAGGAAGTTAAAACTAAGAAGTATGATGTTAGTAGATATATGAAGTTTCAAATTATTGATGGAAAATCTGTGAAAGCTCAATTACACAAACTGCAGAAGATAGCACACGAAATAACTTCTGAAGGTATGACTTTAGATGAATAATTTCAAGTAGTTGTTATTATAGATAAATTACCCCCTGCTTGAAAAGATTTTAAGAATCCACTTAGACATAAAACTAAGAAATTTTCTTTAGAAAGTCTTATAACCCGTTTAAGAATAGAAGAAGAAGCCTGAAAACAAGACCAAAGAGATAAAGTATTTATTGTCTCAAACAACAGTACCAATAAGAAACCCTCCTCTACAATTCTGAAACCTAAAGGTAATAATAACCAAAACTGCAACCACCAAATTAGAAACAGAATCTATCCTCCCCAAAATGGACCTCAACCCCTTTAAGGAATAACACATTCATGTGTTATAGTTGTAACAGACTTGGCTACTTGGTTAGGAACTATCGGAATATGAATCGTCCTACCCCACAGGCGAACCTTATCGAAGATCAACTTATTACTATGATATCTGAAGTCAATTTTGTTGGTGGATCCGAGGGGTGGTGGGTGGACATTGGTGCTTCTTTCCATGTTTGCTATGATTGAGACATGTCCAAGTCTGATTCTGATTCTGAGGATAAGAAAGTGTTGTTGGGCGACTCTCAGTCCACTAAAGTTGATGGTACTAGTAAGGTGGTATTAAAGTTTACCTATGGAAAGACTGTCATCTTGAAGGATGTCCTGCATACTCCAGAGATGAGAAAGAACTTAATTTCAGGCTATCTTCTTAACAAAGTTGGGTTTACTTAAATTATAGAGGCTGATTTATATACTATAACTAAAAAATAATATATTTTTTAGGAAAGGGTACACCACTGATGGCATGTTTAAATTAAACGTTGAAATTAATAAAGCTTCCTCTTTTGCTTATATGTTGAGTTCTTTTTAATATTTGGCATGCTAGACTTTGTCATGTTAATAAACGCATAATCAAGAATATGAGTACCTTAGAACTTATTCCTAAAGTATCTTTGAATGATTTTGAAAAATGTGATTTTTGTAGTCAAGCTAAAATAAACAAAACTTCACATAAATCAATAGTTAGAGAATCAAAACCTTTAGATTTAATACACTCTGACAAATGTGAACTTGATGAAAATTTAACAAGAAATGTAAAATGCTATTTTATAAATTTTATAGATGATTGTTCAGATTACACTTATGTATATTTAATGAAAATAAAAGTGAAGCGTTTGACATGTTTAAAATATTTATGATTGAGATTGAAAATAAACTTAACAGAAAAATAAAAAGGTTTCGAAGTGATAGAGGCACTGAATATGATTTCAATATCTTCAATGATTTTTATAAAACTCGTGGGATCATTCATGAAAAATTGCACCTTATTCTCCTGATATGAATGGCAAAGCTGGAAGAAAAAAATAGAACTTTTACTGAATCAGTTATGACAATTTTACTAAACTCTGGTGCTGTTTCCCATTGGTGGGGAGAAATTTTATTAACTATTTTCTATATGCTAAATAGAGTGCCTAAATCTACAAGTAAAACTTCACCATATGAAATTTTGAAAAATAAGAAACCTAATTTAACTTATTTTAAAACTTGGGGTTGTTTAGCCTATGTTAGGATCCTTGATGCTAAAAGAAATAAACTTGCTAGTATAGCATATGAATGTGTATTCATAAGATACATTGTGAATAGTAAAGATTATAAATTCTATGACTTAAATGATCATGTAGTTATAAAATTAAATGATGTTGACTTCTATGAACATAGGTTTTCCTTTAAATTGAAAAATAGTATGAACTCGTCTTCTAGTAGTTTACCCATAACTAGAACTAGTAAACAAAATGAAAAATTAAACACTAAAATTAGGATAAGTAAACAAGCTCGAACCCTTAAGGATTTTGGGTCTGATTTTTATGCTTATACCTTAGAAGAAGATCCCCATAAAGAAGCATTATCTTCTTTAGATGCCAACTTATGGGAAGAAGCCATAAATGATGAAATTGACTCTCTTGAGTACAAAGCTTGTTTTGTAGTTAAAGGGTATATGCAAAGAAAAAATGTAGATTTCTTTAATACCTTTTCACCAGTCATATGAATAACTTTCATAAATGTACTTTTCTCTCTTGCTGTTATCCATGATTTAGTAGTGCACCAAATGGATGTTAAAACTGATTTCTTAAATGGTGACTTAGAAGAAGAAATTTATATGGACCAACCTGAAGATTTTGTTATCCTAGGTCAAGAAAATAAAGTTTGTAAACTAGATAAATCCCTTTTATGGTCTAAAACAAGCACCTAAACAATGGCATGAAAAATTTGATAATCTAGTTATCTCATATGGATTCAAAATAAATGAAAGTGACAAATGCATTTATTATAAAATAAAAAATAACATTTGCACTATTATATGCTTATATGTGGATGACATGCTTATTTTTGGATCAAATATTCATGTAGTGAATAATGTGAAAACTTTGTTAAGTACTAACTTTGATATGAAAGATCTCGGAGAAGCAAGTGTAATCCTTGGTATAAAGATTACTAAGTCTGAAAAGGGAATTTCTCTATATCAATCTCATTACATTGAGAAGATCTTAAAGAAATATAATTACTTTAACTATAAACATGCATGTACTCCTTATGATCCTAGTGTAAAGTTGTTCAAGAACATCAGAGATTGTGTTAGACAAACTGAGTATGCGAGCATCATTGGTAGCTTACGTTTATGCTACTAATTGCACTAGACCAAACATAGCTTATATTGTGGAACTACTATGTAGGTTTACCAGTAGACCTAGTATAGAGCATTGGAATGCTATTGAAAGGGTTATGAGATACCTTAAGAGAGTTATGAATCTTGGATTACATTATAAAAAATTTCCCCTATCCTACAAGGATACCACGATGCAAATTGGAACACGTTATCAGAAGACTCCAAAGCAACTAACGGTTATATATTTAACATAGTTGGTCAATCTATTTCTTGGAAGTCTAAGAAATAGAAAATATTGGCTCAATCTACAATAGAGTCTGAAATGATAGCACTAGCTATTGTTAGTGAATAAGTATGTTGGTTTAAGAAGTCTGTTAGTTAAGATCCCTTTATGGGAAAAATCGATACCAACTGTCTTGATCCACTGCGATAGTACTGTGACTATTACAAAGATTCAAAACCGATACTACAACGACAAGAGATGACAAATACGTCGTAAGCATAATACTGTTAGAGAATTTCTCTCTACAGGAGTTGTAAGAGTGGATCATGTACGTTTTGATGAAAATTTGGTAGATCCTTTGATGAAAGGATTACTGAGAGATAAGATTTTTAAAACCTCAAAAGGAATGAGACTAATGCCCTTAGAATGAAGAGTCACTTGTGATGGTAACCCAACTTATAGACTCTAGATCCCAAGAAATAAGTTCAAAGGGTAATAACAAGTCATGAAGTGATATGAGATGAATCATGCTATTTTGAAATCCCATTCTATGTTGTTAGAAGCATGAAGTCCTGAAGCGATAGTAAATGATGAGTTAACTATTAAACTCTTAATGAGTTCTATACTCTATGTGGAGTGGAGTACATAGCTACATGAATGTTCTTGATAAACTCACCTATGTGAATGTGGAAGTGTGGCCGCTTCCTATGAAAATTTCTGGGCAAAATTTACTAGAGCATTCACTATACTGGGATACACGTGCATGACTGTAAAACACAAACTTTTCGAACTATACTTTGGAAAGATAGTGTGTGTAATGTTGTTAGAGATAGAGTTTAAAACTACGAGTTACTTTAGTATATTCTAAAGTATCAACACTATGCAAAGGTTCAAGTTGATAGACACCTTTTTCTTATGCATAATCTTATACTTTTAATTGATTGGTTGCTCGATGAAAAATATTTTTATATAAAATTCAAGTAGGGGATAGTTGAAAAAATGATTTTTTTATAAAAACAAGATAAGCCAATTGTTTGCCTTGTCCCACATTGTTATTTTATATCACTTAGAAGATGCATAAATAGTAAAGAGTTGGCTATTGGGTTTGGGCCTCAAGGGGTACCTACTTTTGTGGTACCCCTTTTGTGGAAGGGAAGAAGACCTAGGAAAATGTGATACCACACATGTGCGCGCACATGCCGCTGTCGTCGATCGACCATGCCGAGCCGAGTTCGAGTGTGTATGCGTGTACGTGTGTGTGTGTGTGTGTGTGTGTGAGGTGAGGTGACATTTTATTTTTTGGAAATTGTTTTTTATTAAGATATTCTTCCACTCATAAAATGGTTGTTACATTTTTACTCAGAAAAATAACCGTTATTTTCTTTTACTCAGAATATGATCATTAAATGACTGTTACTCTTCTTTACTCTGAAAAATGGTTGTTATGCTCTCTATCCCCAAACATTACCGTTATTATCATAATGACAACACGGTTTCTGAAACCTATAAATAGAGGGCCTCAGCTCTTAGTTTCTACACAACAATCTGCAAACACATCTCACTAAGAAAAAATTCTCTCAGAAAGAAAAAGAAGAAGATCCTAAATTATTTTTGAGTTTTTCGAGCAAATTTTTTTTACAGATGTAGTATTTTGATCTTCATCAGTGCAATGAAGTTCTGAGATAGAAAAACAAAGATTCTAGGCTATTTTATCTTGGGGACAACGGGATTGTGTTTGCTTGCACAAATTTTGACAAAGTTACGAAGCTTCTTAAAGAGAGTAACCTAGTCCATGACTCAACTTAAACAATTCATTTCAAATTATCGGTAATATTATTTCAATATTGTTTTCATATCAAGTTATCAGTAATATTATTTCAATATTGTTTTCATATAATTGTTTCAACAACTAATAGTAAGAATGATCGTGATGAAAGAGCCTTGTGCACGGTACATTAGTGATAGAATGTAAAGAGGATCGGAATGAGTTGCATTAAGTTTTTATTTTCAAATCATTTCTAATTTAACTAAATAGGGATTGAGATGATTTTTTAATAATATATTCATTTATGTATTTAGTGTAATAATTACAGCTATTTGCCCTTTTTTTAATATTTTTATCTATAAAAATTGGAATTTGATTTATAGGAAAAGATCATTTATTTCCTTCCTAAAAAACCATTTAATTATATTATTTCTTATATTATTATACCTTATAAAGATCCATATAGTACTGAAATTATTATAACTTCGTAGGATGAAAAAAATTTCTTCCAAAAACTATTTTACTTGCCAAGATACATCATTATGTTTTCCAAGAGTAAACTCTATAATTTTCGTGTAATCACTTAGGCCAATTGCTAAGCCCATAGCTTGTGCTTAACCATCTTCTACTGAATATCCTTAAATGATTTTGGCCTAAATTCCTAGGATATTACTATACTAGTCTCTTGCAATTACAGCCATCGATAAGCAAGCAATATTTAACACTAGAGTATCATAAAATAAACTTAGTGCTATTTTGGGGGGTGTCTTCCATTGCTTGATCAAAGTAAGATTGTCTTGATAATACAAGCTCGTGTTCTTCTCATGTGTGCACTTTTACACCTGATTTGCACTCTAAAAAAATCATCTAAGTCATATACAATTGCTTGAAAATGGAGAAAATTATTTCTAAATATAACATTATATTTTTCTATCTCCAGTATGCATTATTAGAGTGACTACAAAAGTAAAATCATATACCCATATACCGATACATAGGTTACACGATTAATGATTTATTTTATTTATTTTTGCATAATTTTTAGTACTTTGTCATGTTAAATGTTGATATTTTAAGTAAAATTAAATTAGCCAAAGCTTTCAGCATTAAAAGTAGTTATGTTATATCCCTTTTAACTTACAAATCCGATATCACACAAATTAGGGATAAATATGGGATTAAAATTATCTATTATTGATAAATTTAAATTCTATTTAATCCGAATCAAATTTGATAATTTTCGTTCTGAATTCGATCAAATAATGTAATCAATTTAAATTCGAACATATCAATTTTTTTCGAATCGAATAGGGTCAAATTTTCATTAAAATTTATTTATGAATTATTGTTATATAAAACATGACATACACAATATTTAAAATTTAAATTGATTTATTTGTACCAAAATTTATTATTTATAGTCATAACTAAGAAAATAAAAGATAAAGAAGTATTTGTATACAATTATTATAAATATTTCTATATATTTTTAAATTAAATTAGTAATTTAATGTAATTAAAGTCTATATAATATTTAAATATAACACATGATAAAATACAATATATATTTATTTATATTTTAATTATAATTTGATTGGATGGGATAAAACATATTATGAAATCTATCTATCCGAATCCAATATATATATATATATATATATAAATAGATCGTATAATTTTTAATCAGAATCTAATATGAATCTGAACAGATCGTATAATTTTCAATCATAATCTAATATAAATCTGAATGGATCGTATAATTTTTAATCTTATTCTAATTTGAATCTAAATAGATGGTATAATTTTCAATTCGATTCTAATTTAAATTTAAATAAATTGTATGATTTTTAGTTTGAATATAATTTGAATATAAAATTTATCAATATAATTTAATTTAAATCCAAAAAATTCAGTCAATTTTTTTAATTTAAAAAGATTAATCACATTATTTATTTATACATCCTTACCAACAAAACAAATGAACTTGATGAAAAAAAAATTGCAAATGAATTCCTAACTTACTGATACATATATAAAGTCTGACGTTTGGATTTCAATTATAAATGTGTGTAGTTATTTAAAGAAGAGAAAAAGGGTTGACTTTAGTATGAGTGCTTACTTTGATGGTTATTCTTTAATTAAAAGAATCAATTGAATTGTTACTCAAATTTATTAATACCATCGAAAATTTAAATAATGTGAATGTCAAACCTAATCAATCTTCGACCAAAATATAGTGGTGGAATCGATTATGTTAATCTGAACAATCTGCCTTAATTTCCAAGCGAATATATTTGTTGCCATTGAGCACATCATAACCAACAGCTGATATTAAAAAATATTATCATAAAAAATTTATTATTATTATAATTATTTATTATTAGTAATAATTTTATTTATTAATAATAACGTTATAATATATTTAATTTTAAAAATATAATAAGTATTTTATATATTTTTATTATATTAATAATGATTATAACAATATCATTATTCTATTAAATATTGTAAAGTGTGCTTTGTGTTATAAAAATAGAATAAAAACTTTGGAGTACTTTTGCGATTTTAATTAATTTTTTCTAGTTAGTTGCTCCGTGGTCTATACATAACTTGGTTTATATTAAATTATATGAAAAAATGTTTATTAAAAAAACCTTCCGATTAAAATTAATATATATATATATATATAATACCAAAAAGAAAAAATCTAAGTAATATTATAATAAAATAATATTATTTAACACATGTTATTAAAATATTATTATTAAGTTAAAAATTACCCAATTTTTATAAGGGTAATAAAAAGTCATTAAAATATCACTAATTAAAAACAAATTAAATTACCTAAATATCCTAACCTAACCTAACTGAGTTTGATTTTAAAAAATAAGAAAAAAAGTTATAATATTAAACAAATTAAAAAATGGGATTCACTAAATACAGTTTGATTTTAAAAAATAAGAAAAAAAGTTATAATATTAAATGACCTAAATATCCTAACCTAACCTAACGAGTATAGCATGCGCAACACGCCCTAAATTATACACTAGGAATGAGTAGCATATCAAACTCAACTACACAAGTCTAAGGTATCTTGAAAAGTCACATCCTTTCAGCACAGTATAGGTACCGGGTATCCTCCACGTCCGAAAGATTGTAGGCCTAGGTTCAAGTTTTTGTTGTTTGTCACTTTTGTCTTTCATATGAACGTCCATGGTTGAGTCACAAATTAGTTGATAGGGTAGTTTTTAGCATTATTAAGCAATTGGACTGATCGTTAAATGCACTTGCACTTGCATTTGCATTTGATGAGTCGCTATATAATAAGTGAACCTAGTTGTCCCCACTTAGTAATTGAACCATTCTTGTGCTATCTGGTCACATATGTGGATATTTAATCTTGTAATCAATACATTCTTGCTTTTATTGTCGATGCCCAAGTTTGTGGATAGGTGTGGACGAATTTGCAACTCAATGTTGTAACACACTTTAATATTTATAAGTTCTGAAATTTGAATTTTAATATATCAACTCTAAGTTTATAAGTGTATAAATAATATAGTTATTTAAAAATAATAATAAGAGTTATTTTCGAAAGTGTACAACTCTTGATGTGTTTAATATAGGAAAAATGTCAGTTACGAATTATAATTTTAAAATGTCCCTTATCATGGTAGACAAGTGTTTCCAGTGACAAAAGTACTATCAAATAAGGAGACAGTTTCGTGGAGGGCCAACAGAAAATGATAGCAAACCCCACTCTCTCTCTCTCTCTCTCTCTCTCTCTCTCTCTCTCTCTCTCTCTCTCTCTTTTGTCAGTATTTGTAATGTTCTATATCAAAACTGTTTTTTACAACCGTGACACTTATTTACCAATACTATCTTTAAAAGTAGAAAAAATATTTAATTTTTTTAATAATTCTATTACATGAATTAATATAAATAATGTTTAAATTCAAAGCTTTAATAGGAGAGAGATTAAAAATATATTAATATAATTGATTTAATATGTGAAGTTTTACGAAGATTTCATCTATTTATAAAGTTTTATGTGTACGGATGTTAGTTATATAAAGTGTATAAATATTTATATGTCATAAGACATAAGTGACTTAAAGTATAATATGTCAGAAATTTAGGTCGAGCTTTGCTCGTATTATCTTTGGGCTCAAATTACAATTTAAGATCGAGTTGTTTTTGAGCTCGGGATGTCCCATGGATGGGATGTTTGAGATGCTTCATCTTCCATCTTGGGCTATGACTTGGCTTGAGTGATTTACAAGGGACGGGCTTTAGGTTGGTCTAGATATCCAAACATCAAGTCCCGCTACTCTTTTAACTCGAGCTTTGATCTAAGGTGGAAGAATAAATATTGGGTATAGAATACGAATTGTTCGGCTCCTCTAATAAATGTGTGTCAATTGATTGGAGAGAGGAATCCAATGCTTCTATATAAAGGTATGCTTAGACTGGGATCATTGTTACCTACAAAACTTAGAAATAGTGAAGAAAAATGTTTTTTTTTCATTTCACCTCGAGCATATAAAAGATTTCTAGTGGTAAGAGTTCAGCTCGGGCTATAATTTTCTATATTCCGTTCTTTTTTAGAACTCAAGTGTTGAGAACCTAATGATTTTCTACTTTCTTTTTAGGTCGTTTATAAAGGAACATTTTCTTTTATTTTCAACCCACCCATAGGTAATCTCTTATTCTCGTACCTTACTACTTGCTATTGTTTTCTTTTTGTTTTTATAGCTTTTCACAAGATGCAAAGAGAAGAGACCTCAACTTCTGGTTGAGGCTCATGGAAGAGTCCCCAATATTCTAGTACAAGTGATAACTCAGGGTCTTCTAACTCGAGCTCTTTTAGTGAGACAAGTCAGTCTTCACCTTAGCCCTCTACCTCTACCTCTTCTTCCAGACTATTCCCATTGTAAGATTGAGCGTGCCTCAAACTCATATCTCAATGGCTAGGACATGGAGGAAAAAAACAAGGAATATTGGATCTGAGGAACCGACAGGTTGCATTAGGGGTTTGTCGGGTGTAGCTAAGCCTTGTAGGGTTGTTGCCCCAGGATGAGGAGAGATTAAGAAGGACCTACAAGATTCAATTCAGATTATGATTCCTTCAGAGAGCGCTTGTGATAATGATGAACCTCCATCGGGATGGACTATTTTTCATGAGAAAGCTCTATGATTGGGGGTGAGGTTCCCCCTATATTCTCTTATTAGGAGGATTTTGGCTAGGACATAACTCGCACTAGGGAAATTGATGCCTAACGAATAGAGATATCTACTCTACCTAACCATTTTCTGTCAAGAACTAGGGGTGGATTTGGTGATGATCGAGTTTAATAAGCCATATGTCCTTAAGTAGAACCATACACATCCAATCAGGGTCTATATGTCAGTGAAATAGGATTAAGGGGTGAATGTGTCTCTTCCTAAAAACGAGAAAAACTGGAAGGAGTATTTTTTCAATATTTCAGGTCGGTGGGAATCTCCTACAAATGACACGAGATTGGTAAGGAGCATTTGTAATGACACTAAGGTCATGATTAGAAATATGGTTTCTCTAATCACGACCTTGAGTCTTGATGCAAAGCAAAGGTTGGTTGATATCCAAAATTATCTTCTTGAGAAGACTAACATGAGGACTCTATTAAATACCCTACACTTTGTCACGCGTAGGTTGATGAGGCACGGTGCTGTGGAGCCTCCCTTTAGAGTGAATTGTAAACTCTAAGCTCCTTCTATACCACCGACTTCTCTTAAACATAAAACTCTTCCTACAGATTGTGGGGGTCGGTTTGAGGTGGTGCCTAATGATGGTGACCTAGCTCCACACTTTGTTCTTGTCTCATAATATTTTGCTTCCCTTTTTTTCTTTTTTTTTAAACCGAGGTGATTTAACATGTATCTTCTAGTTCTTAATCTGCAGCTCAAATGGATTTGACCGATGTCCAAATTTTTGCTCATATGAAGAGCAAGGTTATGCAAGGAGGAACGAGTTCCCTCACGAGTGTACCCCCTACTCCTAGGTAGGCTCATTAGTGGGAAAAAAAGGGAAAGTCTTCTCATGAAGATCGCACTTCTTCTCTTAAGAAGAAGAAGAAGGATAAGGCTGGTATTGATGAGCCTGTTGGTGGCCCCGAGCCTCTTAATGTTTGCTCTCCCCTATAACCCTTGTGGGAGCAATATGTGTCTCCTCCTCCTTGCACGGGTTCTAAAGAGTTTGGAAATCCTTTAAGGGATTTGATGAAGGGGAAAATTGTTGTTGAGGACCTTACCGTTGATGCTAACAAGGTCATCCTAAATCGAGGTTTGGCACTAGAGTACCTCGATCGTTGCATAAGCTATTTTTCTATTGATTCATGCAAGAAGCAACTCGTGGCTATTTAAGAGGAGGCTGATTCTGGCGAGGTCATTTGTCATCAAATGTGTCAAGTGTGTTGTACTTCCTCTTTTTGTGAGTTCTTTGTGATTTTTAGTACAAGTGTGAGTTCGAGCTTTATTGACCTCGTTTCTTTACTTGTAGTTGATGCTGCTTTATGATTTTGACAAGGCTCATAGAAATTTGAGTTGGTTTAAAAAAAGTAGGGTAATATGTCTACTCTTTCAAAGTACACTATAAGGAGGATAAGCTTAAAAGGGATGCGTCTGAGCTTAATGTGTATGCCTGACACATTATTGAGCTCGATGAGGCTTTAAGGCGAGTTGAAGATAAAGCCAAGGAAGTACATAAACAAGTTAAGGCTTCTGCCGAGGAGATGCGCCATCAAGCAAAGGCCGATGTAGATGTTATGGCTCAGAATCTTCAGTCTAATGTTGAGAGGGCATATGAGATGGCAATGGAAACCTTTAAGACAGAGGGCAAGCAAAAGGGTTTAAGCGAGTACTATTATCATATTTTAGACATTCTTATCACGCCGCTCTATATGAAATCTTTTTTTGTTGAGAAGGATGGACAAGGATTGGGCTCCTCTGATGGTGAGGACGGTCCTGATATTCCCAGGGAAGGGGCAGATAACCATTATTTTTTTGTTTAAGCTTGATGCCACTTTGTTTGTGTGGTCGCGAGGTGTCACTTGTGTGAAAATATAATCTACTTTATTTATTAAATTAAATTTATTTGCCTCTTTATTATGTATTTATGATGTTAACCTACCCACTGTTATAATTATTATTTTTATATTTTTTATTAGCCTTTGTCCCCTATAAAAGGGTTTGAAAACACTTGTTTAATTCATATATTTGAGAATTTCTGTCAATTCCTCCAACTTTTTTGCTCGTGTTTTATGGATTTTGATTGAGGCAATAGACATTTAGTTTGAGCTTTTTGTGTTGTGAATGGTAAGCTTGAGGACGAGGTTAGGGTGCTTAAAGCCGAGGTTGATAAACTTGAATGTAATGCCAAAGAGACAAAGTGTGAGCTCGCTATTTGTAAGTAGCAATTAATCCAAACTCAATCTCGAGAAAGTAGGACCTTGGCTAGCATGACCGGTCTTGTTAATAGGGATTCATTTTGGGAAAACTTCTATATGAAGAGATTTGAAAGAGTTTTTCTTAAGGTTATGAAGGTTACCAAAGATATGAAGGGGGGTTGCTTCAAATGATGAAGATGCACCCCAAGCCTATGACTTATGTGCGTCAAAAGGTTGTCGAGCTTCAAGTTGAGCTATTGCCCTTGGTTGAAGAAACTGATGATCCAGAAACTAGTCGTGTGTCCAAGCTTTTAAAGAATTTTTAAATTTCTGTGTAGGTTGAGTCTTGTATTAGAAACTATGAAAAAAGTGATGAATAGTTTTTTTTAAATAATGAATATTCTAAGTGGCTAGTATTTATGTATAAAGAGCACTTAGTATATATATATATAACGTCAAAGTGTCGACCTTGTTCTTGACCGAGGTGGACAACTCGAATTCCTCAAATGCCAAGGGCACTATTCTTGATTTTTTAATCTAAGAGGTGGACCCTTGTCTTTGATTTATAAGAGGGAGCTTAACCTGGTTCCTGACCGAGGTGCCCATCTTCTTTAATGTCAAAGTGCCAACCTGGTTCCCGAACGAGGTGGATAACTTGACTTCTTCAATTACCAGAGTGATATACCTGATTATCCAATCTAGGTGAGTGGCCCTTAGCTTCGATTTGTGGGAGAGAGTTTGAGTTGGTTCTTGACTGGGGTGGACAACTTGACTTCATCAATTGCCAAGGCACTCCACTTGATTTGTCAATCTAGGTGAGCAGTCCTTGGCTTTAATTTAAGGGAGAGAGCTTTATTAAAATATCATTTTTTGAAGCTTTTTATTTTATAGATGCATGTGCGTCGCTATTATAAAAAAAAAAGAGATGGGTTAACACATATTTTAGAAGTGGTATCTTTTCAAGTGTCTAGAATTCCAACTTTTGCCTTCTTCAATGCCTTTGATATTTTTCAATATGTATGCCCTTCCTGGTGTTATTTCAATTATTTGATAAGGTCCTTCCCAATTAGCACCCATTTTACCAGCTATCCATTCCTGTTTGTTGGGAAAGACCCTCCTAAGAACCCAATCACCCTTGGAAAATGTTTTGAAGCACACAGTTTTGTTGTAGTATTATGATATTTTTATTTTTTGCTTGATCATCTTTCTTAAAGCTTCATCCTTTTTTTCCTCTCAATTCGATTGCTCTTTTCACCTCATTTTGTACCTTTGTTATAATTGATCTGGGCGTAGAAATTGTGACCTCAGTTGGTATAACTGCCTCAATTCCATATACTAGAGAAAAATGGGTTTTGTTAGTGCTCCAGCAGGGGCTTATCCTAAAGGCACATAATGTTCCAAGTAGCTCCTCGACTCATCGTTCTTTGGTGCTTTCCAATTTTTTCTTTAATAGATTGATGATTATTTTATTGGAAGACTATGCTTGTCCATTCGCCTAGGGATAGTATGGTGTTGAGTGGTTCAACTTGATATTATATTTGAGAGCGAACACTTTGATTTTTTGATCGATGAATTGATGTTTGTTATTTGTAACAAGCTCACTGGGGAGTTTGAAGTGACAAATTAGGAATTTCCATATAAACTGAATTACCTATTCCTCTTGTATTCTTCTTAGGGGTTCTACTTCGATCCATTTTGAGAAATAATCAGTGGCAACAAGGAGAAACTTTTTTCTGGCATGTGCCTATGGGTAAGGGCCCTACTATATCTAGTCTCCACTTATAGAAAGGCCAAGGACTCACAACCCCCATCATGGTATTTGGGGTGTGTGGGTCAGTGAGGTAAATCTTTGGCATTTTTTGCACTTCTGAGTGTATCTGTTGAGTGCGAACTGGAGTCTCTCTCGTGTGCTTCATACATCATTATTTTGGTACCATCTGTAGCTATACATAAGAGACCGAGGTCGAGTGGGGTTTTTCGGTATAGTTTTCCTATCTCGATAATATACCGACCTACCTTGGCTTCAATTCCTTTTGTTGCGATCTTCGGGTAGGTCCCATTTTTTCAAGAAATTATAGATTGGGGTGAACCACGTAATTGAGGGAGTTTCCATGCATCCAATCCTTCTTTCGACCTCTTCCAAAGATGCCTTTGCCAATACTGTTACCGATACCACCCGATCACGCTTGGTCTCCCTTATTGATACCAAGGTTGCTAAAGCGTCGATGTGACTGTTCTTGTTTCGTACTATCTACTCAATTTTGAACCTGGAGAATTTTGAACATTCTCTTTTTAATATTTCTAAGTAATTCTTCATCTTTCCATCTCTCACCTTGAATGTTCCCAAAAATTGATTGACCATGACCCTATAATCACTATGTAAGGTGATTCTATCTGCCCCGAGCTTTTTGGAAATCATGACTCCATATATGGAAACTTTATATTTCGTGACGTTATTGGTTGCTTGAAAATCATGCCTGACTTCAAATCAGTTGTCTTCTTCATCCATTATAACCACCCCTAGTCATGGGCCCTTAAAGTTGTGCACCTCATCAACAAATACTTGTCAGGTCGGGGCCTCCTTCTGGCTTACCGTACGTACTTCCACCGACTCTATTTTGTTAACGAGCTCAAGATTATCAATGAATTTGGCCACAACCAGCCCTTTGATGGCTACTCTAGCCATGTATTTGATATCATATTCTCCCAACTCTATGGCTATTTAGGCCAATCTTCCCGCGACCTCTGGTTTTGTCAGGACATTTTTAAAGGGGTGTGAGATGAGTACTATGATTGTGTGTGAGCCAAAGTAATGTCTGAGCTTTCGTGCGATAATCTTGAAAGAAAGGCAAGTTTATCTATGGTGGGATATTTGTTATGGGCCTTTGTTAAAATTTGGCTGACATTGTAGATGGGGTGTTGGATTTTGTTTCTCTTAGTTATTAGCACGACACTATATGTTTGGGTTGTGACGACCAAATATAGATAAAGAATTTCTCCTGGTAGAGGGTTGACCAAGACGGGGGGATCACTAAGGTACTTCTTGATTTCTTCAAAGGCTATGTTGCAATCCTTGTTCCAAAAGATGGTCTTGTTCTTTCTTAGCATCATAAAGAAATGCATACACTTATATGTGCATTTAGCAATGAACCTGCTCAGTGCTCCTATTCTTCCATGGAGTTGTTGTATTCCCCTGAAACTATTGGGTGGTTTCATGTTTACCAGTGCTTGTATCCTATCTGGATTGGCCTCAATTCCTCTTAATGACACTAGATACCCCAGGAATTTTCCTACAACCACACCAAAGATGCATTATTTGAGGTTAAGTTTCATGTCATACCTTCGTATTACTTCGAATATCTCATGTAGGTCTTTGATATGTTTCATGGGTGGAATTGACTTTACCATCATGTCATCAACGTATGCTTCTAGATTTTTTCCCAACTATTTTTCAAAAACTTTGTTGACGGGGTGTTGATATGTTGTGCCTGCATTTTTCAACCCGAATGGCATCTGTGCATTTAACAATGAACCTGCTCAGTGCTCCTATTCTTCCATGGAGTTGTTGTATTCCCCTGAAACTATTGGGTGGTTTCATGTTTACCAGTGCTTGTATCCTGTCTGGATTGACCTCAATTCCTCTTACTAACACCAGATACCCCAAGAACTTTCCTACAACCACACCAAAGATGCATTATTTGGGGTTAAGTTTCATGTCATACCTTCGTATTACTTCGAATATATCCTGTAGGTCTTTGATATGTTTCATGGGTGGAATTGACATCAACATATGCTTCTAGATTTTTTCCTAACTATTTTTCAAAAACTTTGTTGACGAGGCATTGTTATGTTGTGCCTGCATTTTTCAACCCGAATGGCATCTCGTGTAGCAGAATGTTCCTTCTTCTATTATAAAAGTGGTTTTCTTCTCATCTTCAGGGTGCATTCTGATTTGGTGATACCTAGAGTACGCATCTAGGAAACTCATAAACCTAAACCCGGAATAGGCATCCACTAGCTGATCAATGCCTAGAAGGGGAAAAAAATCTTTGGGGTAGGCCTCATTTAGATCAGTGAAGGTTACACACATACAAGATGCTCTACATGCCTTCTTTAATATTACCTCATTTGAAAGCCATAAGGGATACTTGACCTCCTTAATGACCACAACCTCTTTGAGGGCAGCTACATGATGCTTAATTGCGTTGTTTTTCTCTTTGGGGAATTTTATTTTTCATTGTTGGATGGGTCTAGATTCCGAGTTGACATTTAGTCGATGCATTATGACACTTGAATCAATCCCTGATATGTCCGTTAGGGCCCATGCAAAAATATATGCATTAGATCTAAGAAACAATGAGAGTTACTCTTGGAGCTCGGCTGTCAAATCTTCCCCTATTTTCACAGGGTGACTTTTTCCCTCAACATTTGTTGGGAGGTCTTTCACTCTATTCAGATAGACTGAATTCATCACGCTTTTATTTCTTAGGCTCTTTTGTGAGAAACCCCTTAGTGATTGCTATTTGGGGGTAATCCCTTTCATAGTGGCATTATAACAACTTCTAGCATTCTCCTTATCTCCCCTTACCTTTTTGGGACCTTCAACTGTGGGGAATTTTATTACTTGGTGGAAAATGGATGGGATTGCCTTCATTTTGTGTATCCATGGCTTCCTAAGATGGCATTATAATGTGCAGGGCTGTCAATGACCACAAAATTGGTCATTATTATTATTTCTTTTGTCATGACAGGTAGGATCACCATTCATTTTGCGTGGGTGGCGCTGTTGTTGAATCTTACTAGGGGAAGCTCTACTTTTGACAATTCCATGGTCTTTTACTTCGAGAGCCCTAGCTGTGGTAAAAAAAGAGGTCTACTGAACTCCTTGTATCAATCATTATTCGACATACATCACAAGGCCCAATCCTCAGGTTTATTACCAAAGGATCCTAGTGATGGGACGAAGTTTCATCCCTCTCTATGAAGATGATTGTTGTAAGGGGTCTCGCTTTATCCAAAGTGTATATATAGGAGCATTTTGTAACTCCCTGGCAAATCTCTTACGAGAGTTGTTAGAGACCTTTTTTACTTCTGGCCCTCCATGTATAGTATGAATGGTTTTAATGTTGGGCTCACCATGGGATTCTCTGCCACTGCTTGATGAGTTCGATGGTTGAAACATTCTTTGCTCGCTTTGGTGACCTCTTTTGTCTTCATTTTGTGTAATGAGGTCCTTCAAATATCCCATAGCCAATAACTCTTCCAACTCTCTTTTCAAGTTTCTACAGTCTCTTGTTTCATGACCCACATCTCTATGAAAGGTGCAACATTTGGACACATATCTTTGAAGAACGTTCATCTTGTATGGCCCCCTGGTTTTGGGTTCCCTCTCCATTCTTTTTACAATTTAAGTTAAACCAACCCTTAAAGGGGGTCCCTTAAAGAGAGACAATGATCTGTCCCAAATTCCACTATTTACCAACTAGTGTCCAACTTGTATGTTGCATGTAACAAAGAATTTGTTTTTGTTACTTTGATGTGTTCGATATGGACACATTCTTATTTTTTCTTTATCTGGAACTCTCTCTTTCTGTTCGATAGTTCTTGCCTAGGCTAAGCTCCCTTTCGAAGTTAACAAATTTTTGGCCTCTCTATAAGCTTCTTCCAAGTTACGTGGCATCGTTTTAGTTAACTTTATGAACAGGTTGGAGCTCTTTAGCAGGCCTCGCTTGAAAGCCTCTATAACAATGGAGCTAGGACAATAAGAGATTTCCAATTTCTCTTCTCTGAATCGCTTCATGTACTCTTCTATGGATTCCCTTTCCCCTTGTATAATTGAGAAAAGGTGGTGAGATTCTTTCCTCAAGGGTTTGTTATAGGCATAGTTCGTAATGAACAACTTGTCGAACTGTGGGAAGGAGGATATGGATCTGTGAGGACAGTTATTGAACCATTTCTGTGCACCTTCATAGAATGTGGTGACAAACAGCTTACACATCATTGCGTCTCTTTTGGCCTGGGTGAGAATCATGGGTGTCATGGTAGTTTTAAAGTGTTGAAAATGTGTTACTGGATCTTTTGTCCCAAAATAATCAAGGCATTTGGGAGCGTTGAACTTTGGTAGAGGTTCTTCATTTTCAATTACATCATAAAAGAGGGAGACGTATAATTGTTCACAATCTCTGTCTACCTTATAAGGGGTTTTCCCTTTCTCTTACTTCTCACTCGCCACCTTCAAGGCTTGCTTTTGCCTTTTATTGTTCTCTTCTAGCGCTTGTAGCTGTGTCTCCAAGTTTTTTCTTTCTTGGAGCCACTATTTTTTATTAGGATGTGCCGAACTAGAAATGGGATTTCTTTCAACTTCATGCTTTGTTTGTTGAGGCTCAGACTGATCGCGCCATGTTGCCTCTCCATTGGTTGGTTCGATGGTGGGATTTTTTGAGATCCTTCCATCTGTCTGGGAGCATAGAGACCTATTTTCTCTTCTGGTTTCGTCGAGCTCTTTTCTTAGCTCGAGGAGTTGGCGAGATGATATATTGATATAATTAATAAATCGAATTAGATAAAGATACATTTCGATAATGACAACAAAGTTAAGCTTATAAGATCATTTTTATAATGCATATTTATAAGGTTACACGCGTAGTCCAACTGAGAAATTCTTGGATCCTTAATTCAACGTTGAGCTTACATGTAAATAATTATGCGTTATAAACTGTTATATAAAATTAAGCTCATTTAAAAATGATCTGTTAACATTTAACTAATTTAGACTTTAATGTATTTAATAAGATGTGAGCTTTTGATGTATACATACCTAAAAATAATGTCTATTTTAATGATAAATTAAAATAAATATATAGTGATTATGATCTACAAATCATGCTTATTATTCCAATGTTATGAGATATTTTATAAGCAATGAGAACATAGAAAATTAGAATGTTTTCTAAAAAATATTTGTAAATTTGATAATTATTCAATTACATAATTAATTAATTATAATATATTTAGTTCATCATGTTTATTTTTTATTCGATAAGTCCAAAGTTATTTAGGTATATTCTATAAGTCCTAAGTTATTTAGGTGATGGTTTTCAAAGTTTTTTTTCCTAACAATGACTTTAAGCAATCTCTCCACCATTTCTTTTATCCACGTAGTAAAATATCCTTTCCAATCTTCAGATATCAAATTGAACATGGCAGTTCTAGGTTTCCCCTTCAGTTTGAGAGACTCCAGGTGCCCAAACCTCCTGCGGGGGTGTTCGGGGGTCGTCGTGTAGCATAGAGCGATGGTCACGTGCTTGCGCGAGAGCACATCAAGTATGTACCATCACTTGCAAACAAGCGACACAGCGTCACGGTCTTTTGAGTCGTGAATATATGGCATAACGCATCCGAGTACCATATCTGATATTCCTTTACTTGTTCTGCTAGCATTTCTCTCCACCATGGCGTGGAATTCAAAAGGTGAAAGCCAAAAAAAATCGTAGTTAAAAGGTAACAGCTACTTTCACCTTCACAGCAAAACAAAGATGAACAAATTCTCAAAGATCTGAAAATCCACTACGTATTTTTAAGTCTCTTAACTCTAGCTTTAATCTAATTCAAAGAGCAATAAACCCAACGAAAAAGAGAGAATCAAAATTTGAAAAACCTCAAATATTAATCTTAATGTTGTAAAACGGTACCAGTTATAAACAAACACGGAAGTGAGAGGTTATACCTTTCGGTTTAGTATCGATTAGAAAACAGTTACGGAATCAATCTCAGCCATCAGTAGCAAAAGTCGAAACGTTTTGTCCAATCCAGCGTGGAAAGTCTGACAGCTTCATATTTAAAAAATTAACTTTTAAGTTAATTAACAAGGTTATTTAGAGAGAATTTTAAATTATATCTAATATCTATAATCATATAATATGATATAAAAATATCATATAATTAAAACAAAAAAATATAACATATAATTTGACTTAAAAATTATTATAATCTTATATTGTATGCCACTAAAAAAATTAAGACGATTTTAATAGATATTATATAAATTTAGAATTGTGATTGTGTTTTTAAAATTAATCATTAAAAAAAATTTCAAAAAAATTATCAAAAAATTAAAAAAATTAGAATTTACTTAACACACTTTTTAGCATTTACTTAACACACTTTTTAGCATTGATAGAATTATATATCCGATGAAATTTCAAATTGTGAATCAAGAATAATCTATATAATAATTTTAAAAAATATATTTAACTTAAAGATTTTGAATCAAATACAGTATATTAATTGGTGAGAAAATATAATTATAAGCAACCAAAATATAAAAAAAAAATTAAGTTAACTATTTAATCTGTTATAATAATTTAAATAAATATTTTATCACAAAAATAATACTTCAAAATTTATAATAAACTTTCAAACATTTACTCTTTACTTGAAAATATTATATATATAAGAATTTATTTACAGATATTTTGTAATATGAATAAAATGGTTATTGTTTTTTAGACTTGATTATGTTTAAAAGTGTTCATTTGGATTTTTGAGTATAAGTGCTTCCTGATTAGGTTTAAATTTTATAGTTTTAAAATATAATTATAATATATATTATAAAATTAAAAGTAATAATTAAAATTACATTTTAAAATATCAATATATATAAAAAATCATAAATTTACAATTTACCTTTTAACTTTATTGATATTAAGAATTAGTTGCTCTAATGTTTTTTAGGGCATGGGCTACTACATTCATAGGACAGATCTACCATAAAAGGCTAATATTAGGATTAGAGCTAATTATATGTGAAAAGCCAAAGCTACAGACAAAATATCTACATATATATATAGAAACACAGAGAAACCAAACTAATGATCAGACCTTTCCATACTTGTGTCTGAAAATATGGCACATCATCAGTGCAATATGAGCCCATAACACTAGATCTTTCATGCTATATGGATTAAAATTGGAATGCCTCTTATATATTAGAGAAGCTCCCCCCTCTGACCTTCCAGACAGAGATACCAAAGCTGCAATACTGCTTGCAATGGTATTCACATCCCTGGTTCCACTAAACAAACCCCGACTCCTGGCAACTAAAACACTTGAACTCTTATCAGCAGCATTTGTTAGAACAGCTGGAAGTGCATCCATCAGAGGGGGCTAGTTTGGCCTGAACCACTAATAAGCAGTCTCAACGTCACCCTTGCACCTTTTTCAACCATTGAATCATCTATTGGAATTAATGGCTTCAAAAATTGTGGGTGTAATGGAGGGATGGTTCTGAAATAGTTGGACCAGCACTCACCATATAGCCTGAACTAGATGAGCAAACATCAATCAATTACCAGAATAAGAACAATTGAGTCGCACATTAATGAGGTGAATGTTGGGATCTGTTGAGAAGATGACATTAACAAATGGATCAATTATATTATATTCACTGGTACTGATAGCTGATATTGGATCAATTGTTTTTATTTTTTTGGTTTTTGTCCTAGTTCCATGATCTGAAAGAGTTGCACATAGAGATCAAATCCAAAAACACAATTCTGAAAATTTAGGCTAAGCAATCAATAAAAAGAAATAAAATGAGCCATGAATAAGAATTATCTAATAGAAGTTATATGTAAATGTTAAAAAGACAACACAACAATCATGACCAAAATATGTATACAAACTTGTAAGTCAGAGACAAACCTTTCAGATCTTCAATTTCAATTCATCCTAGATATCCAACGGGCAGAATACATTTATGTAATTTAGAATAATGAGACTACCTTTACTTCGTCTAAATTCAGATATCATAATAGAATATGTCCACTTTACCTACAAGTCAAAAGATACTTTTATTTGGAAGCATACCATAGTCACCATTAGTAAGCTAAAAAGATTCAACCAAGAGACACCTCGAGGAAACATCATTTCAGCATCATTTCCAATAATCAAAATCATGTTTCACCATAAAATAGAATAATTCAACCCATATCATAACAGAGATGAGAGATTCACAAATAAATCATTAATCAAATGAAGGAAAATTATAACAAGCATCAGTTGAACTCATAATCTTGGAAACAGCATATGATGCATGTCATTTTTTGCAAAACTGGAACATGAGACATCCAATGCAAGTTCATCACATAATGAGAAAACTCTACATGCTACAAGCAAAATCAAAATTATAGAAAGAACAATTAAGTGCAAGAGCAAGAAAATAGAAAAAACAGTAAACCAAGACCTGCATGTGGACTAAATAAATGCACATACGATGTCAACAATATATTCCTAGGGAATTGAAAGACAATAAATAAAATAAACGGATAATCATGAAAGAAAATGTTAATAGCTACCTTAGAAAAAGTAGATATTATTATGAAGAGCATTTTTTTATGCTACGTACAACCACGATTGATGTGGTAGACAATTAATGGCTAAAGTAGTAAAACCCACTTTTTTCATCCTATAATTATGATAACACCACAACTTGTAGTAAATAGACTTTTTCTATCAAAAAACAAAAAATATGTACTAATTAGGCTAAGCAATAACCAATATAACATATAAATGAAATTATAACAAGCATCAGTTGAACTCATAATCTTGGAAGCAGCATATGATGCATGTCATTTTTTGCAAAACTGGAACATGAGACATCCAATGCAAGTACATCATATAATGAGAAAACTCTACATTTTATTTGTTTTAATTTTTAAATTTATTTTTCGTATAACATTATATATAAATAACATAAAAACACTAAAATATAAATAATAATACAACAAATAATTAACAATATAAATATATTTAATTACTTAATAATTAAATTTATTACAAAAACAAATAATGCATATAAATAACTTCAATTACAAATAAAATAATGTCGTCAAATTATGCCATCGAATAAGCTTGGTTGGCTTAGAATCTTGATTGGCCTTCACAAGCATTATGGCAAAAAAAAGTTGATCCATATAACAAATATTCTCCTACATACATGAGCACGTAAAACATCCATAAAAAAAGTAGTCTAAACTTCAGACGTACGAATGAAGAAATTAAATTATTATAAATATTACCATAAAAAAGAGATTAGCACGTATAACGACATTCGATGAACTCATATTAGCATTATTAATCATTTGTCTATATATGAAGTTATCTGGAATCTCTACTACTATTTTTTAATGCTATATATAATGAACTCTAAATATGAAATCAATTGCATGTAACTTCGATTTCTTGGCTAAGCTTGTGTGAGTTTTGGTGCCCTTAAACATATGGAACACGTTCATATGCACCAAAACTCATATAAACCAAGAAACAAATCAGACCGACGTACACCTGATTTGTACATTTAGAACTCATTATATATCATTAAAAATACTAGCAGAGATTCCAGATAAATTCATATTTATAAACAATACATTCCCCTAAATACATGAGCATATATATGATTAATCATCATCAACCAAGTGATTTCAGACACAAGAATAAATATAGAAGGCCAAATCATTAAAAAATTTACTGTTATGTTGTCATATGCTATTCAAGATCATCAGAATCTTCTCCTGATTCTTCTTGCGATGATATATTTTGAACCATGTGTTCTGTCCATTCCTCTCGTAAATCATCAAAAATTTGCTGGTCGTAACCCGTCTTGTTCCAACCAAAGAACTACATGTATTCAAAATCAAAATAAGAATATGATTTTATTTATTTACAAAAACAAACTCAAATATGTTAAAACTTGTATGTATATGGGTAAAATATATTACCACATCATCAATTGGAATTTTGATATTTGTGATGATTTCGCTCATAAACTTCATGACATAATAACCACACATGACTCCATTATTTTGTTGTGGAACCTACAAAAAAAAGTGCATGTATACATGAATTTTCATATTCGAACATCCTTATTATTTAATTGTAAAATTAATAAAATTATTAATATTGAATTCTACATACCATAACTTTTGTCCATATAAGCTTATGAGATTTTTTAAGGACAATGCCCCTAAACTTGTTCCACAACTTCCATGCCCTATCAAGGTATAAAACGATTAGTTTTTATTAAATATTACAAAAAATAATAGAAAAAACTAATATGTAACTAAATATAACTCTTACATTTCAACAACTGCTTTTGTATCTTTACTCAGTTCTATGGAAGCTGAGTCACAGTACCAAGCATGATTATTGAACATATCAATGATTACCAACATCCAATGATCTTGGCCTTGTTCAAACCTTAATGGCCAAGGGATTATCAACTTTTGATTTATGCTAAGCGTTAATGCTCTATCACATAATTGTTTAGCTCTGATGCGAACATCCTTCTCTTGATATTGATTGACATATGAAGAATCATAGAACATTGCTAAATGTGATGAGTGATTATGTTGAAGTCGATAATAGCAAGCCATATATATGTATATATATAATTAGATAATATAAATATAATTATATATGTTCTGCATAAATAAAAGAAAACTAACTAGATTGAGGACTCACCTTGTCCACACTTGAATTATACTTAAATCGATCATTTGATATTCAAATATTTGCAACAAGCACTCGATCGATATATAAGTTTGGCCGATGTCTACACCAGAAATTTCAATAGGAAGTGGCACAGTCCATCCATCATTTATGCTAGATGCCCTCCCAACAATAGTCATCAAACTGCCAAGATTTCTATTGAACTGTAACGCATAAGTATGACTATACTTTTTCCAAGGATTCTTCTTGAATGACTTGGTGCACGATGATTGGCCACTAGTCATAGATTTAGCACAAGATACTTGCTTGGTATCTCTTAAATGTGCCGCATTTAAGAGTTCTGGTATAATAGACTACCAAAAAAGTATCATATATGTATTTTTAGTAACAATAAGATCACATTAAATAATAGTAGTAAACAAGTGTTATTTTTTAAGTTAAAAAATAGTACCATGTCAAAATTTAGAACAACTTGAATCGACGGCCAAGCCACATACTGTCCAACCGCCTTTTGGACTGTGGTAGCATCAGAAGGCACAGGTAGTGGACAATCATGAAACAATGATTGATCAATTACTATTCGCCAATGATTAGGCAAATATTGATTATGAATCATCCGATCATTGCTCAATTGTTGTACCGTTCTAATAGCAACATAGTCCGTTGACGAAGGATGTTTCAACAAACATTTCATATTCTCTAAAAGTTTTAAGTGTTATATATAAAAAATAAAACATATAATAAGAATTTAAAAATTAAAATCTTACCACATATGATTCATCAAATAGAGGAGGACTCTCATGTGGGGTAGCTATTGGATGTACATTCTCACCAATATGTTCATCTTGGCTTGATTTATGGTAAGAATGTGCAGATTGCATTGGAGAAAATGAACCACTACTTGATTGCATGTGCATTCTTGGCATATAATGAGGACCAATAGGATGGCTATATCTCATACTGGATGTAGTTTGAGCACAATGAGATTGTGTGGATGGCATGCATGGCATGGATGGTGGCATGCTTGGCATGGATTGTGGCATGCCTGGAATGGAAGGTGGTATGCCTGGCATGGATGGTTGCATGCTTGGCCAATATGGCATGCCCTGGTTGTAGCATGATGCCATGGCTGACAGTTGTTGTGATTGATGTTATTTTAGAGTGGCAATCTCACTCATCACGGAGGCCTTAAAGGAGTTGAATTCTTCTTCAATTTTAGTGTATTTCTCCTTACTTACAGTCTGAGGCTTATGTTTTGGAATTTTAAAATACTCCATAGCACCATCATATTGGCTACCTCCCCTAACACGACCAGGATGCTCGCGTCCGATTGCATGATATAAAGCATCTCTCCCAGACTCTTCGATTATTTCACCCCTGTATATTTTTTCTTGAACAGCTCTCTACAAATAATAAAGCACACAAACATATCATTCATTATTACATCAATTATTAAGTATCAGTCAGACTTTTTATCAAACGAAATTACTAACCAACTTATTTAATTGTTCTTCTCCTCGTTGACTCATCGGTCTTGCATTCTTCGTTTTGGGAGTCTTTGTTTCTATGTACAATTCCATTCGGGTAACAGGTCTACCCAATTCAGCTTCCTACATAAATTAGGAAAATTTTATTAACAATGACATGAAATTAAATTGAGAAAAATTAATATAAATTTTTTTATAAAATTAAGACAAATTAATAATACCATTCGAAATCTAACTTCAGGATTTGAAGACCTCTCAGTACGGTTAGGAAGAATGTTATGCATTTGGACATTCTGATGATCTTCTCTAATAATTTGAAATTCTTCTGAACGTCTATAATCCACAAAGTCTTTCCAAACTTGAGGTGTAATCCAGGGGTGTCCTTCAGGGATTTTGTATATCACATTCTCATCAAGTGTTTCCAAATATGGAAACACATAATTTTTCGCCAATCTAGAAGTCTTGTATTCCTTCCACGCCTTATTTGCAATCTTATAACACTTGCCCTGCCAATTGTCATCAACTTTGTAACGATTCTGTAAAAACACAGTACAAAAGATTAGATATAATACACCTAATATAATATATATATTGATTATAAAATATAAGAGACTTACATAAATGGTTATCCATATTTTGAACTTTTCTGCATCGGCAACCTCAAACTAATGATTTATATTGATTGGTATACTGGACTTTGCCAGTCGACCAATAGAAGATTTCAATTGTTGACCATTTTCTCCTAGTGGATTACCAGTAGCATCAAATTTAACGGGTATTCTATCATCTGGGTTAAGTGGAGCATCAGGTATATTCGCCCAACCCCTTCTTTTCAAATACCCCAATGGATCATTTGGATCTACAAGCTGAATATCCATGAAATATCTGCAAAAAGTGGAGAAATATAAATTAATTGAAAATTTTAGGAACACACATATATACAAGAGTTATTACAACAATATAGAACATACATTATGTTTAATTAGGTTGTTGATCGTATACATATATTCCTTCACAATCACTACGAGTCCATGTCGAAGAATCATCATCATCAATTAGATCATCACGTACATTAGGCAATTTATTTGAGAAATTACTAATATTGGTTAATGTATCAAGCATAGAGTCATCATCTTCTACAACATCACAATGGTAAAACTCTTTTTGTGGAGGCGTTAACACAACAGACCATATTGGATCAATTTGATCGCTCACGTAAAATACTTTCTTTGCATGAAGTGCTAACGTGAAAGGATCATCTGTGTGACTTATCCTGGATAAATTTACAAGGGTAAATCCAAAATCATCTATTTTATATCCAACATTGATAACATCTTCGACCCAATCACACAAGAATACTGTCTCATGGAAGACCTCATAATCCAATTCCCAAATCTCTTGTATTATACCATAATATGTTCTATCAGAAAGGATAGGATTAACATATTTTGAACTGGCAAATTGCATAGTTTGTGCAACCATCTTCACCCCACTATTTTGATTTACTCGGACTTTGTCCCTAGCTTGAGTCGTAAACCTCGATCCATTTATTGTGAAACTATGAAATGATTTGAAATCGAATTTTGGGCCATGTGCAAACCATTGTAAACTTTCTGATATTTTATGATTGGGTTTCTTGAGTTCACCTCGAATCTATGTATACAAAAACACGAAATATGTTTAGAGCAAAGTTTTAAAACATTGAATATATATAGGAAGATACATGCATGATTTTTTGTTTGTGACACTTACGTGGTTGCGAAACCAATTAATAAGCTCGCTTATGTTCATCATACAACCATTTTTCTCCTTCTTTTTTTTTATAACGAGGATCGATCTTCAATAAGTTTAAATGTATCCTGTAACGTTATTAAATATATATTAAGTTATATATCATCATTAATAGTTAAATAAAAGATGAAACAATGAACATCACTTACTCTATGTACGGTTGTGCCTCGTTATTATTTACCAAAATGATTCGGTGTGCTTTTTCCCATCGAGTGCGATCAATAAATAATTTCTTACTTCCACCAAGCATAGGGTTACCTACTTGGATCATGTGACGTTCTAAGAATAACTTGTGCGTAGGATTCCCAATTTCAGTGCAAGCACTAAAGTATTCAGAACAAAACTCAATGGCCTCTTCAGCAATGTAGCATTCCACCATGCATCCTTCAGGTCTATATCTATTATTTACATATCCTTTAAGGACTTGCATATATCTCTTAAAAGGATACATCCACCTTAAGTAAGTAGGACCACATAATTGAACCTCTCGAACTAAATGAACACATAAGTGAATCATTATATCGAAGAAAGAAGGAGGAAAATATTTTTCAATTAGACACAAAGTTTCTACAATTTCTTTCTGTAAAGAATTTAACTTGCCAATTGATATAGATTTCTTGCATATTGTATTGAAGAATGAACAAAGCCGAATTATTGATATTCGAACATGTTTTGGAAGAATTGATCTAATAGCAACTGGTAATAACTGTTGCATTAAGATATGACAGTTATGTGATTTCAATCCATACAGTCTCTTATCGGTGATAGACACAAAATTTCTTAAGTTGGATGAGTAACCATCATGAACTTTCACACCTTCCAAACATTTACAAAACACATCCTTCTCTTTTTTTGACATTGTATATGATGCTGGTGGCAAGTATGTTCGATTCTTATCATTTTCCACCCTTGGTTCCAATTCAGGTCGTATGCCTAGTTTCTTTAAATCCAATCTTGCTTTAATGCCATCCTTTGTTTTTCCAGGTATATTAAGTAAAGTGCCAATCAAGCTTTCACATACATTCTTCTCAATGTGCATGACATCTAAGATGTGACGAATGTGTAGGTCTTTCCAATAAGGCAATTCCCAAAATATTGATTTTTTTTCCAACAACCATTCGGTTCAAAATCTTTTTCATTTTCACTAATTTCATTAGTTGACCTCCTTCGTTTCCCAGACTTGGTGAGTTTTTTTTTCATCTTTCCATATCGTTTGAATATCATCCCATTCAATTGCCTTAATATCTCAATACCTCGCAAAGGTCGAGTTGCATGATCATGATCTTCTTCACCATCAAACGGTTTCTTTTGGTATCTAAACTTGTGTCCAGATGGCAAAAATCTCCTATGTCTTCTATAAGACATCTTTCGTTCGTGAACAAGATACTTTGTAGAAGTTCCATCACTACATATAGGACATCCCTTGTAACCTTTTGTTACATGTCCTGATAAGTTTCCATAGGCAGGAAAATCATTAATTGTCCATAAAAGGACCCCCTTCAAGTTAAAGTATTCTTCTTTATATGCATCGTAAAAATTTACACCATCATTCCACAACGTCTTTAAATCATCTATCAGAGGCTACAAATATACATCAATATCAACACCGGGTTGTTTCGGTCCTGAGATCAATAATGTTAACATCATGAATTTTCTTTTCATACACAACCAGGGAGGAAGGTTGTATGTTACCATAATTACTGGCCAACAACTATATCTACTACTGAGGGAACTATGTGGATTAATTCCATCAGCAGCAATGGCAAGACGTAGATTGCGCGGATCAGATGAAAATTGAGGAGATAAATTATCTACTACTTTCCAATTTGGAGAATCACAAGGATGACGTAGCACCCCATCATCAGATCGATTATCTGAATGCCAAGTCAACATCTTTGATGTATATTTACTATTGAACAACCTTTGAAAGCGAGGGATCGGAGGAAAGTACTAAAGAACCTTTGCAGGCACGCCTTTCTTATGTGTTGTACTCTCATTTGTACCATGCTTCCATCTCGATTCTTTACACATAGGACAATCATGTAATGTCTCATATTCTTTTCTATAAAGAATGCAATCATTAGGACAAGCGTGAATCTTATGATATTCCATGCCAAATCGACTAAGAGATTTCTTCACTTCATACATTGAAGATGGCAATTCAATACCCTCAGGAAACATATCGACTAGTAGATTTAGTAATTCTGTGAATCCCTTGTCAGAAAAACCATGTTTTGCCTTGACATTGTACAAATGAACCAATCCTGACATCTTAGTGTATTTTTTGCATTTTGGATACAACGGTTTTTCGGCATCTTCTATAAGTTTATTAAAGGTTTCGGGATCATCCTCGCGTAATTCATCTTCAACACCACGAAACATATTTTCTGTCTGTACATTATGATATGATGTATGTAATCCACCCACATTCTTATTATACTTTTCTCCATGAGTATTATCAATATTTTCTCCATGATAATACCAACATTTATAGCTCAATAGAATACCATTACAGATAAGGTGATACTTAACCTCATCAAATTCATGAAATCGCTCATTTTTACATTTAACGCATGGGCATCGAATCATACTACTTCCAGTATTACTAGTTCTACAAGCAAATTCCATGAAACTTTCAACTCCAGAAATATAGTCTTGCTCAATTCTATACTTTGACATCCAAGATTTGTCCATTTTCTATTAATGACATTAATTAAACATATTACTTAATTATGTATTATTATATATAAATTTCCTAATTATTAGAATATATATCAAAACATACATAATGCAAAATAGTTATCATTTTGATCATTTTACAAAACCATTTATATACAAATTAAAAAATAAGCAGTTCATGTTTCATGAATATATATATAAAAACCAATCACGCGGTTGATTCTAATTTCTAAGCATGTTACTATATCATAATTACAAAGTAATATTAATTATACGTATAAATAAATTTATCCACGCAAACCCACAAAACATTTCACATATTATTGAATACATACAAGTAATAATTCAAACATTATTATTACAAGCAAACAAAAAAACATAACTAAATCAAAAATTTATACAAAATATAAAATAAATTGATCGAATAATAAGCTAGCTGCATGCATTCTGCATAAACTAAGTCAAACATATTTTTTAGGTGTGGTCAAATAAAGTGGCAGATAATAGACTTATTTTTGTTTTTCAGCAATCTAAATTGTAAATGTATCTTAAGTTGATATATATTTACAAAAGTGCTCTCTGAATGAACTTTTAACAAAAGTGCTTGTGGAACCGCACGCGTTGGATATAAAACCAAAAGATATATAATACATTTGAAGTAGTTAATTCAAGTTATTTAACCACACAAAGAAACTGCCCAAACAAAACCCAAATTGAGATGTTAGGTTTTTAATTAACGAATAAAAATACGCTGTTCCTAATTAACGAATTACATTTACACGCTGATAAAATTAGCACAGATAAAATTAGCACAAATTTACACGTTGTTCATAATATACCCATAAACAGATTTTAACATTTAGCTAAAAAAAAATAAGAACTGCAGATAATGCGAGAAGAGAAATATAACTTACAAACGTCCGTTCAAATGGTGGTTGGAGGTGGCCAGAAATGTAGAACGAAGGTGGCGCACGGTTAAGATTTTGGGAGAAAATGGGAGTGAGGAAAGTAGAGAGGAAGAAGAAAACTGGAAATCTACGTACAAAATGAGACAATAGGGCATATATTACGTGGATAGCGTCGGTTAACCACGTCAACCGACGCTACGTTACGTGGATAGCGTCGGTTAACCACGTTAACCGACGCTACGTTACGTGGATAGCGTCGGTTAACCACGTTAACCGACGCTACGTTACATGGATAGCGTCGGTTGACGTGGACAACCGACGCTACGTCACGTGGATAGCGTCGGTTGACGTGGACAACCGATGCTACGTCACGTGGATAGCGTCTATTGACGTAGACAACCGACTTTACACATCGACTTATATACCCCTTTTTGTAGTAGTGCATGCTACAAGCAAAATCAAAATTATAGAAATAACAATTAAGTGCAAGAGCAAGAAAATAGAAAAACAGTAAACCAAGACCTGCATGTGGACTAAATAAATGCACATACGATGTCAACAATATATTCCTAGGGAATTGAAAGACAATAAATAAAATAAACGGATAATCATGAAAGAAAATGTTAATAGCTACCTTAGAAAAAGTAGATATTATTATGAAGAGCATTTTTTTATGCTACGTACAACCACGATTGATGTGGTAGACAATTAATGGCTAAAGTAGTAAAACCCACTTTTTTCATCCTATAATTATGATAACACCACAACTTGTAGTAAATAGACTTTTTCTATCAAAAAACAAAAAATATGTACTAATTAGGCTAAGCAATAACCAATATAACATATAAATGAAATTATAACAAGCATCAGTTGAACTCATAATCTTGGAAGCAGCATATGATGCATGTCATTTTTTGCAAAACTGGAACATGAGACATCCAATGCAAGTTCATCACATAATGAGAAAACTCTACATGCTACAAGCAAAATCAAAATTATAGAAAGAACAATTAAGTGCAAGAGCAAGAAATAGAAAAACAGTAAACCAAGACCTGCATGTGGACTAAATAAATGCACATACGATGTCAACAATATATTCCTAGGGAATTGAAAGACAATAAATAAAATAAACGGATAATCATGAAAGAAAATGTTAATAGCTACCTTAGAAAAAGTAGATATTATTATGAAGAGCATTTTTTTATGCTACGTACAACCACAATTGATGTGGTAGACAATTAATGGCTAAAGTAGTAAAACCCACTTTTTTCATCCTATAATTATGATAACCCCACAACTTTAGTAAATAGACTTTTTCTATCAAAAAAAAACAAAAATATGTACTAATTAGGCTAAGCAATAACCAATATAACATATAAATGAAATTACCTTGCAGCAGTAGGGCACAAAAGAGTCGCTTGTTGATCTTCCCCACACGAATAGAAAAAATAGGTATACAGAAGCACCTGGCCAACATGCCTACTTCTACATTCTTGAAATGCCAGAAAACGGAGAAAACAAAAGGACATAAATGAAATGTTAGCCCTCAAAGATAATGCATACTCATCTTATAAACGATATCTACATAATGACAAAAAGAACAAAATAATTATAATTTATAACCAAACTAACAAAGATAAATAAATTATTAACCACAGAAACCTAATTTCTTGTAAATTAATCATTATTTACATGTATTCTTAGCAAAATGAAGAAAGAAAGAAATTCATTATATACATGTAAGCAAAACGAAAAAAGAAAGAAATTTATAATTTACAAGCATTATTAAACTCAAGGAAAATTGGTGAAACCAGGCAACTCTCACCAACCACCAAGTGAAATTTCCTACGGAACACAAGCTTCCAATCAAGAAGCCGCAAATTACTATAGTTAAAACAGACCAAATCATTAGGAGTTATTCAAATTCTATTTTCTTCAAAAATACATACAAACCTTGATTAAGTGAGCCAAGAGGCAATCGTCCCCGACACCACTTGAAGCATCCATCTTCAACAAGGCCTTCAACCTCTCATCAGTGCAAAAAGCACCAAAAACCTGCAAATCAAGTACCTGTAGCCACTGTAAACCCATGTCTTCTCGATTGTTCTACTGGAGCAATAGACCCCTATCGCTTTCATCAACGAAAATTTCCATCAATCGCTCCTCAAGATCAATCCCATTCCTCGACACAGATCCATCTCTTGAATCCTCCATGCTATTCGAAGATGAGGAACCCCCGAAATTCTTGCCATTTGATTGATCAACAACGGGATCAATAGAATCGTTATTTTCGTTATCACTTGGTTCATTGTTTCTAGGGGAAGCCAAAGATTGATGAATGAAAATTTCTTCCTAGAAAAAAACAATTTGTGCAATAAATCGAAACCCTAAATCTATCTTTCTTCTATTTTTAAATTGTTAATGTATATCTGTTAATATATATCATATCTTCTAATGTATATCATGTTATGTGCTTTAGTCATATCTAGTTTACTTGTAACTCCTATATAAAGGCAACATATATATTTCTTAAGATACAGAATACAATACAATCGTTAAGTATTTTTAACATGGTATCAGAGCCAATGTTAATATATATCTAGTTTACATGTCTCTTCTAGTGTTACTCCACCCTTATCGCTTCCGCCATCACAACAGCCGTTGTAGTCACTCACCATTGAATCTTCGACATCTTTCAGCTGTTGTCCTTGGGTTCCGATCCTGTAACCACCGTCGTTGAGGAGTCCCACACCATACAGACTACTACAATCACCGTATCTACCATGCATCTTGCTCCGATAACCTTTTTGCAGGTACCACTGTGATCGGCTCGACCATATCTACACAATCGTGGAAGTCTCTCAAGCATTAGAGCATGCACGCATCGCCAACAGAAACCCCGCATTAGATGCATGCACCTCATACGTCACACTAAGGTCCTATGACATCATTAATGACACGTCCCCTTAAGGATGACATCATCATTGCCTACTGCTAACATCACTGACATCACAGAAGCAGAGTACATTGCAATCACTGAAGGTTGTAAGGAGATCCTGTGGATGAAAAAGTTCCTACAAGAATTGCATCAAAACCAAGAAAACTATGTTCTTTATTGCGACAATCAGAGTGCAATTCACCTTAGTAAGAACCCAACCTTCTATTCAAGGTCTAAACGCATCGACGTAAGGTATCATTGGATTCGTGATGTGTTGGAACATAAACTACTGCAAGTTGAGAAGGTTCACACCAATGATAACGGGGCAGATATGATGACAAAGACTATGACTAAAGAAAAACTTGCTATCTGTAGAAAGATTGTAGGTGTGGAAGAGCTATGTCCCACATAAGGTGGAGGGAAAGATTTGCTGGTCCAACTATGTGGGCCAACAGCAAAAAAAGAAGAGGATTTTTCAACATTCAAAGGTGGCGTCGAAAGAAGAAAAAAAAAGTCAAAAATGTTAGGCTCATTTACTTCTATAAAAGACCTTAGCCTTAATCTCAATATATAGATCAAAGGTAGAAAGAAAGAAAACAAGGAGAGTTTTCTGAGAGAAAAAATTGAGAGAGCTAATTTGTGAAGTTTTACCCACAAATTAAAGATATATATTTGTTGTATTTTTGTGAGAGAATCACTTAAAGGTGAAGTTTGTAATCTAATCTTATTATAGTGAAAGTTTTAAGTGACCTACGGATCTCATGATTGTTACTTTCATTTAGAAAGTTTTTCTACTCAAAAAATCTTTGATATTATTTTTGTTCTATTTTAGTTTAGAAAGTTATCCTCAAAATTTATTTTTTTACAATCATATAATTTTTCACAACATAAGTGATACCCAATCCGGATAGATTTGGGGGCACTAATACAGCAGAATACTCGTCTGGTTTATCATTGAAAGAACCGCCACAAAACTCTTCCAAAGCTGTTCCAGAGCGAAAGAAACCCACAAGGTCCAATATTTCCCGGTCACTAATTTTAACAGAGACCAAGGAGCGACAATTCCTAGCAATAGCTCAAGGTCAAATTTCATTAAGATCAGTCATATATAAGTTTAAAGTCTCAAGAACTGTATTGTTCATAGCAAGCTCGTGAAGCCACTCCCCGTCTTTCTCAGATATTGCGCTCTCTTCCATAAACAAAGTTTTCAAATTCCTAATCACACACAAAGATAAAAGCATACCTTGCTCCAAGTTTTCTGAAACAACAAAAAAAGTGCACAAGTTAGAAAAAAACTGCAGATTGTTTCTTAATTCTTTTGCATGTTGTAATAAAACAATAATGAAAGGGATACAATTGCCTATTTTCCAAACTTGAAGGGTGTTTTTTGCAGTTTTTGAAAAACTAAAGAGGTTCTATTGTAATTTCATCCCTACAAAAACCATAGTTAATAGGTTCGTTCATTAAGTTTGGCAAGCTGCACTAAATTTTCTTGAATGCAAAAACATTTGAATGCGCTTCACTAGAAAAAGAGCCCTAGAGTGATTCACCCAATATCATTTAAGAAAATTAATCTTTCAAATTGATCAAATTCTTTTAGGAATTGACATCAACCTGTGCAGCCAACTGTTAGGGAGGTTGGTATTAAATTAAATAATGGTATAACAGCTTGTCCACCTTCACTGTCTAACCTATATCACCAATTGAAATTACATACCCAGAAAGTACACGGAAATTGTGATTGTTACCGTACATTGATGAACATCCATACTATCAAAAAAGAAAGATAAAAATAAATAATCCATAAATGTAAACTGTGTTGCCTGTAGATCCTTTGACTATTAAACACAAAAACTATTATGTGAAATTCGCTTGCCTTCTATTGAAAGACTGGAATCAAAACTTCAACAGTTTCATTGATTAATAGTCATCTGTCAATTTTTCCTCCTAATTGTTGTATGCAAGCTTTTATGTTTGATCTCCAAGTTTACCCTAAAATTCTCATCTGACCATATCATTCAATCTATTGGACATTTTGATTCCTCAGCGTAAGCAATTATGTTTTTACTTTGCTTTATTTTATTTTATTCCTATTCAAAAATGAAGTCTTCAAAAACAGAAGGAAGAAAATAAGAAACGTAACTCCATTTTAACATTCAAAAGTTGATTATAAGATCGTGATACAATTAAAAAAAAAATGCAGCAAACCTTCAGAATGTATAACAATACTATACATAGTATAAACAAACAGAAAAATCAAGAAAATGGGGAAACAAGTAAGAGAAAAAAACAAAATGAGTCAACAATGAACCAAGAGAAAATTTGTACTGCAAACAAATCCGACACTCACATGTTAGAATATTATAGATCAAAACTCTCAAGAACACTCAAGAAAATTTGTCTAGAAACACTCAAAAACTCTTAAATTTTTGTTTCTAATTTCTTTAACTTGATTATTATATTGCTATTGAGAGGTATTTATAGAAACAACTAATAAATCTAAGTCATATAATATAAACCTACCAAAACAATCTAAACCATACATTTATCTCCTTACCTAACCCATTGATTTTCTTCCCACCAACCATGAGTTGTATCTTTATCAATCCAGATCATCACCATAGAAGCTTCCACGAGCTGGACTTCAAATGAGCTAGAATATTTCAAAGTTTGTTTTTGATTTCTTTGGGCTTGTAAACAAGTTTACAAACCAACACTCCCCTTTAAACTTGTTTTATGATGTCGAGCAAATTTCTCAATCTGACAAAGTCTTCTTGCTTAAGTGGTTTAGTGAAGATGTCAGCAATTTGATCTTGTGATTTTACATACTCGAGTTGTACATCCTTTCTTGTGATGCATTCCCTGATGTAATGATATCGAGTATCTATGTGTTTGCTTCGATCATGGAAAACAGGATTTTTGGCTAAGGCAATGTTGACTTGTTATCAATACAAATTTTAGTTGGCTCTTCTTGTGTCATACTTAGCTCCTTTAACAAGTTTCTCAGCCAAATTGCATGACAAACACATGAGGTAGCTGCTACATATTCTGCTTCACAGCTAGACAAGGTGACACTCGGTTGCTTTTTCGACATCCATGTAAAAGCAGTATCTCCCATGAAAAACACAAATCCGGAAGTGCTTTTTCGATCGTCTATATCTCCACCAAAATCGCTATCACTATATCCAACAAGCTTGTAAATATTAGAAGTTGAATAGAACAAGCTAAAATTAATTGTACCTTTTAGATAGTGTAGGATTCTTTTTGCAGCTTTGAAATGGGTGATTGTCGGTTTCTCCATATAACGGCTAATCAATCCAACGGCGTACAGGATGTCAGGCCTTGTGCACGTGAGATAACGCATACTTCCAACTAAACTTTTGAAAAATGTTGGATCCATATTTTCACCATCTTCATGCTTGGATAGTTTGATTCCACATTCCACTGGTGTGTTGATCGGCTTGCAATCGTTCATCTTGATCTTCTTTAGCATCTCCCTTGCATAGCTTTCTTGAGAGATGAAAATGTCTTCTTTCTTTTGCTTTACTTCAATTCCAAGGTAGTATGCCATTAACCCGATATCTATCATTTCAAACTCTTGGGTCATCACCTTCTTAAAATCTTCAAATAGCTTTGGATTACTTCCAGTGAAGATGAGAACATCTACGTATAGACAAACGATTAGAATATTGGCATCTTCAATTTTAACGTAGAGTGAATGTTCATAGGGACACTTGGTGAAGTTGTTCTCCAAAAAGTACTTGTCGATGCAATTATTCCGTGCTCTTGATGCTTGCTTTAACCCATAAAGAGCTTTCTTCAACTTCAACACCTTGTCTTTGTGACCTTTTGCTTCATAGCCTGATGATTGCTTAATGTAGACTTCTTATTCAAGGACTCCATTTAGAAAAGCAGATTTTACATCCATTTGATGTATCTTCCACTTATTTTGAGCTGCTAAAGAAATGATTAGTCTTATAGTTTCTAATCGAGCAACAGAAGCAAATACCTCATCATAGTCGATTCCAGCCTTTTGACTATATCATTTTGCTACTAGTCTTGCCTTGTGCCTTTCAATCTCTCTCTTAGCATTCCTCTTTGTCTTATACACCCATTTGACACCTATTGCTTTATGCCCTTTGGGAAGTGAAACAAGTTCTCATGTGTCGTTCTTCTCAATTGCATTGATTTCTTCGTTCATCGCATCTCTCCACTTCTTCTCTTGTACAACTTCTTGAAAGCTCACTGGTTCACAATCAGCAAAGAGACAGAATAAGGTAAGATTATCTTGTCGTTCTGTTACCTTATAAAGATCTTGGAGATTTCGTGTACATATCACGGCTCTTTAACTTCCACTTGAAGATGATGACAGATCTTCATGAATGGTTGGCATTGGTGAAGTAGGTGGAGTCGTTAGCTCTTGTTGAATTTCTACAGATTGCTCCCTCATTGTCTGCTCATCTTCTTTAAACTGAGGAAAGAAATTGAAGTTATCTACATGAGAGTTAAAATCTCATTCTCCTTCTTCGTCAAATACCACATCTCGACTAATCACAATCTTCTTATTGTGTGGGTTGTACAACTTATAGCCCTTTGAATTAGCATCATACCCAATGAAGATAAAACTCTCGCTTTTATCATCAAGCTTCGTTCTTCTCTCATCTGGTACATGAACATGGGCTATACTTCCAAAGACTCTTAGGTGGGAAATACCAGGCTTTCTTACACTCCATGCCTCTTGCGATGTCTTTCCCCATATACTTCTTGTTGGAGATCGGTTTGACAAGTAAACTGCACATGCTACTATTTCTACCCAAAACTCTTTGGGTAGTTTCTTGCTTTTGAGCATTCTTCGTGACATGTTGAGGATTGTTCGGTTCTTTCTTTCAGCAACACCATTATGTTGGGGGGATCTTGGCACTATTAAAGATCTATGAATTCCATTTGCTTCATAGAACTCTTGAAACTCCTTGGATGTAAATTCTCCACCTCGGTCTGATCTCATGGCTTTGATTTTTCTACCACTTTCTCTCTCCACTGTAGCTTTGAACCTTTTGAATACTTCAAAAACTTCTAATTTCTGTTTCAAGAAATATACCCAAATTTTTCTTGAAAAATCATCAATAAAAAGAAGAAAATAGTTACTGTTATCGAGAGAGCTAGGCTTGATCGGTCTACACACATCAGTATGGATTAGCTCGAGTGGCTTCTTGGCTCTTGAGTTTGACTCCTTTGGAAAGCTTTTTCAGAATTGTTTTCCGAGTAGGCACCCTTCACAAAGTTGATCAGGATGGTTAATGCAAGGTAGTCCATTCACCATCTCCTTCTTAGATAACAACTTCAATCCTCCAAAATTGAGATGCCCGAATCGAAGATGCCATAGCCACGATGCATCTTTATAGTAGGTTTTCAGACACTTTGCAATGTCATTTTGTATGTTGATCAAGAACATTCTATTCTTTGACATCGGCACATTAGCAATGAGATTATTCTTATCATCTTTTATAGAAAGATTACAATCCTTCATATGAATATCATAACCTTTCTCTAACAATTGTCCTAAACTTAAGATGTTACTTTTCATATTTGGGACATAATAAACATTGGAAATAAATTGATGTTGCCCATCTTTCAAACGAATAAGAATGTTACCTCTTCCTTTCACTGCTACGTTTGAATCATCTCCAAATGAGACATTTCCACTTACTAACTCATCTAGTTCCACGAACATGTCTTTTCTTCCACACATATGGTTTCTTGCACCACTGTCAAGATACCAGGCATTTGGTTGACTACTATCACCCCCTTCCGTGTTAGAAGAAGAGTTTCTTTCTCATCGGTCTTCTCCTCTATGTCCAACTCTATTATTTGGAGCTCTACATTCTGAAGCATAATGTCCAAATTTCTGACAATTATAGCATTGAACTTGAGATTTTCCATACCTTGAGTTCATATTACCTCTTCCTCGACTTTGTGTTGAGCTTTCTGGTCTCTCAAAGTTGTTGGAATTGTTGTTGTAATTCCAATCTCGTCCACGACCGTGGCTTCCACCTCGTCCACGGCCTCTAACTCTACCTTGGCCACGTTGGTTTTTGCCATTGCCTTGGCTTTCATGCTTATCCTTGAATTGCATCTTGAAGAGTTGCTCAGTGATCCTTTGCTTCTTCTTATGATTTTCTTCATATGCTTGTAATGACCCATTGAGTTCATCAATGGTAATTTCTTCCAAATCTTTTGTTTCCTCAATCGTCACGACGATGTGTTCAAATTTGGAATCTAATGAACGAAGTATCTTTTCCATTACTCTAACATCTCCCAACATCTCATTGTTTCTTTTTAATTGATTAGAAACAACTCCGACACTTGAGAAATAGTCGGAAATAGATTCAGAAGTTTTCATATGTAGAGATTCAAACTCACCTTTTAGTATTTGGAGACGAACCTTCTTCACTTTCTTGGCTCCTTTCAAATAAATTTGAAGTTTATTCCACGCTGCTTTGGAAGATGTTGCATCTGAAATCTTCTCAAACCCATCATCATTTAAGGTTTGATAGATAAGAAAAAGAGCTTTCTTGTCTCTCTTTCTCAAATCCTTCAAAGATTCTTTTTGCACTTACGTTAGAGTAGCTTCATCGTCTGGCTCACTTAATCCTTTCTCTACGACTTCCCACACATCATGTGCACCCAAAAGAGTCTTCATCTTGATACTCCAATTATCATAGTTTTCGTTGTTGAGTGTCGGGACTTAAAACGATGACATAACTCCACTTGACATAACTCTCAATATAGTGAGAATTTGTAAATTCTGATTACACAGATGGATTAAGAACGTAAAAAAACCTTAGGAGGAACTCCATGGAAAATCTGAAATTTTTTGGTCAACGATCAAAGTCAACTATCAAAGTCAACTTGTTGGTCAACAGACACGGCGGCTCGGTCAACTCGGCTGACTCAGTGAGTTAACTCACTTTTTGGCAGAAATTTCTGGAGTATCGTGGCGACACGTTCGAACTCTGATCGGGATGATTCTTGCGGCGTCGGATTTTTTTCGTCGAGAGCTTCGATTTGATATACAATAGTGTTTATTTATATTTCCAACTACAGCTTTGATACCACTTTATTGAAATATTATGGATCAAAACTCTCAAAAACTCAAGAATTTTTTTCCAAAAACACTCAAAAACTCTCAAATTTTTGTTTCTGATTTCTTTAACTTGATTATTACATTGCTACTGAGAGGTATTTATAGAAACAACTAATAAATCTAAGTCATACAATATAAACCTACCAAAACAATCTAAATCATACACTTATCTCCTTACCTAACCCATTGATTTTCTTCTTCCCACCAACCATGAGTTGTTTCCTTATCAATCCAGATCATCACCATAGAAGCTTCCACGAGCTAGACTTCAAATGGACTAAAATATTTTAAAGTTTGTTTTTGATTTCTTTGGGCTTGTAAACAAGTTTACAAACTAACAACACAGTCATGATAAGATAAGAATGGGAGCTCAGAAACCATTAAGTAAACAATCCATGACGATATATATCAAATGGCACCAAAACAGTTTTTGGAACCTGACAAAATTAAGCTCAGCACTCACATCTGATCGAAAAGGAAAGCAACAATAATCTTCTAAAATTTAATGAGAAGCAATATGTAATCAAGTAAAGCTTTTTTTTCTTTTAACTTGATTGACATCAATAGGCATATTTCATAGAAGTAATACCTACAAGAGAGCGTAATGTGCAGAAGGCCATCGGTTGAAAACCCCAAATGCTTATCCAACTTAAGCAACTGCAGCATGCAGCCATGAGACTGAACTGATAGCTCAAGATCCAAATCCCTCACTATCATATGCCTGGAGTGGAGTGACTGATGAATGCTTAATTCAACGTTAGATTTATAAGTGAATATGTTGTAGACTATAGTATAAAATTAAGTCTATTTAAAAGTAATCTATCAGATTTTAAATAATTTAGAGTTTAATGTATCTGATAAGATTATGGATCTTTAATTTATAGAGGTTTAAAAATAATATCTATTTTAATGATAGATTAAAATAAATATACAATTATTAACTATATATATTGTATTTATGGTCCTTAGATCACATGTATTATTCTAGTTTAATTTGATATCTCATTGTTAAAGATAACAAGGATAAAACTAAAGTATTTAAAAAAACGCGTAGATTTGAAAGGTTAACATTCAACTACATAATTAATTTATTAAGTTATTTAAGTGATAGTTTTCATAAAAAATTATGTTGTTCTAATAAGTGATATTATAGTCTCTTTATATTGAATCATTAAAAATCAAATTTATTTTTAATCTATAATAATTATGGTGTTTTTAAATATAATAATTTTGAGTTTAGTATTATTAGATTTAAAAATAATAATAATTTTTTAAAATTAAGGATTAAATTCAAAAATATTTTATAATTATTATTATTTGATTTTTGATTTTTGATTTGATAAGTAATTTTTTCTTACATCAATCATGCCTTAAGAAAGCCATTTTCGATACTGTTAATGTCTATGATCAGATGCAGAATTTTTTGATAAAATTATTTTTTTTTACTATTCATTATTATTAAAAAAAAAGTTCAGCACAGCAAGTATAGTGCTCTTTATTGGTCAAATCCATATGATGCAAATGTAATAAACTCATCTTGATGGTAAAAAAATTTTAACCCAAATTATTGGTTCAGTCTGTCATTAAATTTGTTTTTGGCGGCACGCAGCGACAACTGTTCTATACATCAATTAATGTTTTCGTTTTGTTACATCTAGGGTTCTCTTCTAAAAATGCAACTAAGGCTTCCTTTTGGTATTGTAACTAATACTTTCTTTTGGTATTGGAATTAGATTTCATTTATATTTTAAGTATAGCTTTAATTACAGCATAATTTTTTTAAAGTAAAAAATTACGGCAATAACCAATTATTATAGCTAGGTTTATTTTTTTATTTTGTGATTCTTACTTAATGTATTATATCAAATCCCAAAAGTAATTATTTTTATTGAATTTAAATTTCATGGACTTAAAGATATGAATTTAAATTAATTTGTTAAAATATGAATATAAATTTTATAATTCAATAAAAATTAATCATATTTGGTCAATGTTGATTAACATTGACTAACGTTGACCAATGTTGATCATGTTTAACCTGCATTGATTGGGGTTAATTGTCGATTTTAATTAAAAAAATTCATATAATTTAAAATTTAAATATTAATATGATTTTTATATATTTTGAGATAAATTAATCAAAGTAACATGTTGATAAAGTGATCTTTATATTAAAAATTAATTTATTTTAAAATATAAACAATTATGTGAATATTGATCGACATAACATGTAAATAATAATTCGACCCAAATGAAGATTTATTATTGGACATATTCTTATTAATAGTTTTTGATTACTACACTAAGATATCACTTATAAGTTAATATTATTGTCTAAAGACAAAATATTAATAGAGTACTTGGTATCTTGAGATAGATTTACCTTTATTTGAATTTGTTATTTTGATTTGAGATTTATGTGAGTTTTTTTTATTTGTTTGTTATTTTCTATAATCAGTTATGAATAAGCCTGCTAATATTACTAACAACATTAACTATATTCTTATGCTAAATGGTATCAACTTCAAGTCATGACAAAAGAACCTCTTGATAGTTCTCAGAGTTATGGATCTGTAACTTGTAATAAGGATTGATTCTACTGTACCTTTTATAAATAAGAGTACTTATGATGAAACGAAGGAAAAGTAAAAGTTGATAATCATGAAGAAGGCTATTTCGGAAGCATTCAGGGGCATAATGTCTTAAAAGAGGTTTGTTGAGAACAAAAAGGATGAAATAGATACGCTCTTAACAAGTCTAATTTTGATAGATATAAGAGCAAATGCAATACCAAGGAGTACATCATAAAGATGTCTCATTTTACTTCCAAGTTAAGAGCACTTAAGCTAGAACTCTATGAGTACTTATTGGTGCATTTGGTTTTGATATCTCTTCCAACACAATTTAACCAATTTAAGGTGAGCTACAACTATCAAAAAGAGAATTGGTCTTTCAATGAACTCATCTCACACTGTGTTCAAGAAGAGAACAGATTCGAGCAAGATAAGACAAAATGCTCATATGACCTCAACCTCAAAGTACAAGGACAAGGAAAAGGAAAGGAAAAATGCTAAGAAATCTACAATTAAGTACACGAGGTATAAAAAGAAAATTAACAACTAAAAACTCGACTACGTTATGGCGAATAAAATAACTTGTGTCTAACAAAATTTTAGACCATTTAAATTTCACAGATTTTGATGTTTGTGTTAATTGTATAAAGGAGAAACAAACCAAAAAAGGAGGTTTGAAGCCAACAAAACTTTAGAAATCCTAGAACTTATACATACAAATATTTATGGGCTATTCCCTATAATCGCTTGGAATGATCAACAATTTTATAACGTTCATAGACTATTTTTTTAGATATGACCATTTATTTCTCATTAATGAAAAGTCTCAATCGTTGAATGTGTTCAAAAGTTATAAAGTTGACATTGAGAACCAACTCAATAAAAGATCAAATTCATCACATCTGATCGTAGAGGTAAGTAATATGATAGATTTGACGGTTCAAGTGAAAACATCCAGGACCATTTGCTAAGTTTCTAAAAGAACATGGTATCATCCACAATACACTATGTCGGGTTAACCCACTATGAACGATATTGTTGAAAGATGAAACTGGAAAATTAAGGGCATGGTTATGAGTATGATTTGTCATTTTACCTTACCAAAATCACTCTAGGGATAAGCGCTTAAGATTGTAGCATATATTCTTAATATGGTTCTAGCTAAAGCGACAACCAAAACCCTTTATGAACTTTAGACAGACAAGAAGCCTAGTTTAAAGAACTTACACATCTAGGGATGTCCAGCTAAGGTAAAGCCTTATAAGCCTAATGAAAAGAAACTAGACTTAAAGATGATGAGTTGCTATTTTATTAGATATTTTGAAAGATCCAAGGAGTACAAGTTTTATAATCACACATCTAAGTCTACTTTCGAGTAAAAAAAAAACCTGATTCTTTGAAGATATCGAGCTTGTAGGGGGAGATATAGTTGGGGATTTTGTCTTTGAAGGAAAATATGTTGATATTCTCACAGGTGCTATTAATATTGTTCAGAATCTCATTCTTGACTTTGATTAAGACAATCCTAGAAAACCTCTTATTCAAAAATTGTTCTAGAAGAACAAGTTATACCACCTCAAGAACTCATGCTATTAAGGAAATCCACTAGAGAAAAGAAAAGTGCAGTGCCAGATGACTACATTGTATTTCTCCAAGAACATGATTTTGATATTGGAGTGATGGAAGAAGATTCGATCAACTTTTTTCAAGCCATAAAGAGTTCTAACTCTCATAAATGAATTGATTCCATAAATAAGGACATTTCCAAAAAGATAAGAAACTCATTAGTTATAGATAGATATTTAAGACCAAAAGGGATTCGAAAAGCGATGTGGAGAGGCTTAAGGCTCATTTTATCGTATAGGGCTTTATATAGAAAGAAAGCATAGATTATAAAGAGAATTTCTCTCCGATTTTTTCGAAAGACTCTTTTAGGGTTATAATGGCATTGTTAGTACACTTCAATCTTGAGTTATATGAGAAAGATGTAAAGACGATGTTTCTCAATGGTAACATTGATGAGATGATCTATATAATGCAACTAGAAAACTTTTTGTTGGGATACCTAAAGAATGTGGTTTACAAACTTAAAAAAACCATTTATGGGCTCAAGTAAGCATCTCGACAATAGTATTTCAAGTTTTACCAAGTGATCATCTCATTCGATTTTGTTTTGAATTTGATCGATAATTGCATATACCGTAAATTCTAAGATCAAGTATATTTTTCTAGTTTTATATGTCGATAAAATTTAACTTATCAACAACGATGTAGGCTTATTGCATAAAACCAAGAGATTTTTAGCTAAGAATTTTGAGATGAAAGATCTTGGTGACACCTCTTTTATATTAGGCATACAAATATTTCGAGATCACTCTTAGAGTATTCTAGGATTATTACAAAAAGTTATATCGGAAAGGTTCTTAAGAGATATGACATGCCTAATTACAAACCAGGTGATACCCCTATTGCTAAGGGAGACAAACTTATTCTCAATCAGTGCCTTAAGATGATTTTAAGGAAAAGATAATACACAAGATTCCTTAAGCTTTGGCAATACAGAGTCTAATGTATACTTAGATTTGTACACGTCTAGATATTACATACATTGTTGGGATGTTGGGCATATACTTAAGCGATCCAAGAATAGACCATTAAAAGGCAACCAAACAAGTCTTGTGGTACCTACAGAGAATAAAAGACTACATGTTCACATATCGAAACTCAGATAAACTTGAGGTCATTGGGTATACTAACTCTGATTTTCCTGAATGCCAAGATAGTATGAAATCTACATTGCATTATATCTACCTATTAGTTGAGAGTGCTATCTTCGAAGCATATTATCAGGCATCCAACCATGGAATATGAATGCAATTTTTTTCCACAGAACTACGCATAGTAGATGATATTGAAAGACCACTTAAGTTATTTTGTAATAATAAATCAACAGTGTTATATTCCACTAATAAATGGAGCTCGATGAAGTTGAAGTATCTAGAGATCAGGTTCCTCATTGTTAAGAAAAGAGTTCAAAGTATACAGGTGTTTATAGAATAAATCGGTAAAAACTCCATAAATGCAAATTCGCTTACTAAGGGATTACTACCCAAAATGTTTTCGTGATCATATTACTCGTATCGGTGTCATGTCATTTAAGGATATTCAATTTTAGTGAGAGTTTATAATTTTAAATGCTTTTTTGATAGACACTTTATATTATTTTAGTTTATGTATGTTTTGAGGTTATTTTTTTACAGAAATAAAGTTTTGGTTTATTTATAATTTGATTTTGGTATGATTTGATCTAACTCTGGTTTAATGTTAGATTAGTTGGAAATATATATGGTAAGATTACACTACATAAAATTTACATGCTATATATCTACATCATGATCTATGTCATTCACTTATATCGACATACATGACTATTGATGGGTCAAGTTATAACAAATGTAACGAATGATACTTTGATCCTATATTAATATAATTAATAGATCGAATTTGATATAGATACATTTCGATAATGACAACAAAATTGAGCCCATAAGATTATTTTTACAATGTATATTTATAAAGTTACACGTATAATCCAAGTGGAAGATTATTGAATCTTTAATTCAACGTTGAGCTTACATGTAAATAATTATGCGTTATACACTATCATATAAAATTAAGTTTATTTAAAAGTGATATGTTAACGTTTAACTAATTTAGACTTTAATGCATCTAATAAGATATGGATCTTTAGTTTTTAAAAGGTCTAAAAATAATATCTATTTTAATTATGAGTTAAAATAAATATATATTTATTAACTATATACGGTGGTTATGATTCTCGAATTATACTTATCATTATATCTTATCAACAAAAAAAACGTAGAGAAAACTAAAAAGTTTTTTAAGAAAAATATGTAAATTTAGAAAATCAATCATTCAATTATATAATTAATTAATTATAATATATTTATATAAGCGTATTTATCTTTGATTCTTAATAAGTTATTTAGGTGATTTTTTTCACACCATTTTTTTTCTTTCTAAGAACGATTCTAAACAATCTCTCCACCATTCCTTTTATCCACGTAGGAAAATGTTCTTTCCAATCTTCAGATATCAAATTGAACATGGCAGTTCTAGGTTTCCCCTTCAGCTTGAGAGACTCCAGGTGCCCAAACCTCCTGCGGGGGTGTTCGGGGGTCGTCGTGTAGCATAGAGCGATGGTCACGTGCTTGCGCGAGAGCACATCAAGTATGTACCATCGCTTGCAAACAAGCGACACAGCATCGCGGTCTTTTGAGCCATGAATATATGGCATAACGCATCCGAGTACCATATATGATATTCTCATATACTTGTTCTGCTAGCATTTCTCTCCACCATGGCGTGGAATTCAAAAGGAGAAAGCCAAAAAAATCGTAGTTAAAAGGTAACAGCTACTTTCACCTTCACAACAAAAAAAAGATGAATAAATTCTCAAAGATCTGAAAATCCACTATTTATTTTTAAGTCTCTTATCTATAGCTTTAATCCACTTAGAAACCCAGGCCTAACTCTGAACCCAAAAGCTAGCTTTTGGGTTCAGAGTTAGGCCTGGGTTTCTAAGTTGGTATCAGAGCTAGACTCTTGGCTTCTTCGTACTCCCATTGGCCCTCGTGCCGTAAATCCGGACTCTAGCCGATGTGGAGGGAGGATGTTAAGTCCCACATTGGCTAAGAGTAAGGTAAATTTGTCATGATTATCCTCAGAAACAGCAGCAGTGATAGATGAGTTACTATTGTTACCTGAAGCATGTTGAGAGGGATTCCGAGAGGGATTCTGTGAGGAATGTTGAGAGGGATTCCGTGAGGAATGCTGAGAGGGATTCCGTGAGGAATGCTGAGAGGGATTCCGAAAGCAATCTTTGTTAAAGTGTCCTGGACCCTTCTTGTGACAATATATACATACCCGAATGGGACATGTAAGAAGCTCATGATTGGGGTTGTGACAATAGGTGCAACCTTGATGTTTGAAGTCCTCTTTTGAACCTCCTTTAGGGCGATAAAAGGGGGTGGCAAGAACAAAATATGTATGATGAACTTTGAAAACCCTCATCCGGGTTTCTTCAGAGTGAAGGTCGGTCACACCAGTATCTAAGGATGGAAAAGGACTCCGATGGAGTAAGGAAGCCCGAACAGGTTCAAATCGATCATGGAGAGCCATGAGAAAAATAACAAGACGCTGGTGATTACGGTAAGTTGCAAACATCTCAGCATCAATCTTGTTCGTCCAAGTTGGTTCAGAGAGAGCGAGTTGATCCCAAATAGTATGCATTTTAGAGAGAAATTGGTTAATGGTTTGATCAGCCCTTTGGCGTTTGGTATGAAGAGTTGTTAGAAGTTGATATTGGTTGGCCAAATCTGTTGTAGTGAAGCGAGCCTAAAGAAATTCCCAAACTTTTTTGGCAGTGTCAAAACGCCCAAATTCACCATGGATGGAGGGTAAGGTGGTGTTACGGAACCAGGTAATAATTTGATGGTGTTTACTCTCCCAGTCTTCAAGGCGGTCAGCAAATAAGAAGTTGTTTTCAGTGGTTTCTTGGATGGGTATAGAGATATCACCAGTTATGAAACGCCATAGCTTGCGTCCTTTCAAGAAACTTTTCATTGCTTGTGCCCAGGCTAGGTAGTTAGTATCATCAAGGGTGATAGAGATTGGTTTTGGGACATCATTTCGGTCCATTTTAACGAAATAATGGAGGAAATGTAAAGCAAATTTATAGAAATAGTATAAAGGAGATATCCTTAAAAATAAAAAGAGGAGTTGAAAACAAGCCTAGAACCAGGTTGAGGTGAGCCGGGTTGGAATGAACCGAGTTGAGATGAGTCGGGTTGGAGTGAGCTGAGTTGAGGTGAGTCGGGTTGAGAGTGAACCGAGTTAGCGTGAGTTGGATTGACTGTGATGAAGAGAGGTAAAATTTTGATAGAAATTTTAGAGGTATATGAGAGGTTCTGATACCAACTTAGAAACTCAGATCTAACTCTGAACTTAAAAGCTAGCTTATGAGTTAGAGGATTGTCCAAACTTATAAACAATATTATTATCTTACTCTTAGTCAATGTGAGACTTAACAAATCCAATTCAAAGAGCAATAACCTTACGAAAAAGAGAAAATAAAAATTTGAAAAACCTAAGTATTAATCTTAATGTTGTATAACGGTACAAGTTATAAACAAACACGGAAGTGAGAGGTTATACCTTTCGGTATAGTATCGATTAGAAAACAGTTACGGAATCAATGTCAGCCCATCAGTAGCAAAATTCGAAACGTTTTGTCCAATCCAGCGTGGAAAGTCTGACAGCTTCTTCACGATCTACGATCAACTCCCAGAAGTATTGACTCACAGAACCAACAAATCGAATCGAATAAGATCGCACCTATGACAGATAGACAACAGAAGGAGAATCGAGCTAGTGAAAGCACGTAGCTTAAAAACGACAGTGAAGCTGAACGCGATGCGAAAAGGATGATGGGTTTCTCGAAAAATGAATCGAACGGTAGTACAAGAAGGGATTTGGAACAGAGAGTGAGCTTGAGTGAGTCTCTCCTATCATGCGCTTTTAAGAATATAGCTCGATAGGTACAGGTTGAATAAGTTGACTTTTGAAATGTTTTATAAGTGGATTTTATTAATATATTTTTAAAATTTAAAATCTTAATTTATTTATGATTTAAAAAATTAACTTTTAATTTAATTTATAAAGTCATTTTGATAGAGTTTTAACCAATAATTTTATAATTATAATTATAATTTGATATAAAAACATTATATAATTAAAATATATATATATTATATCATTTAACTTAAAAATTATTATCATCTGATATTCTATTTACTTAACCATTTATCACTAAAAAAATAAGATAATTTTAATAAATATTATATAAATTTAAAATTATGATTGTTTTTTTAAAATTAATCATTCAAAACTTTATCAAAAAATTAAAAAAAATAGAATTTACTAACACATTTTTAAGCAGATGAAATTATATATAAGGTGAAATTTCAAATTTTCAATCAAGAATAATCTATATAATAATTTAAGAAAAAACATTAACTTAGATATTTTGAATCAAATACATTGATAAGAAAATATAATGATAAACAATTAAAATATAAAAAGAATTAAGTTAATTATTTAATTTATCATAATAATTTAAATAAATATTTTGTCATAAGAGTGATGCTTAAATTTTTTTTAACATTTACTCTTTACCCCTTTTAGTTAAAAATATTATAAATATAGAAATTGACTTATAGATGTTAATAAAATATGAATAAAATTGTTATTGTTTCTCATGTTTGATCATGTTTACAAGTGAACATTTGAGTTTTTAAGTTTTTAAGTGAAAATGCTTACTAATTAGGTTTAAATCTTATAATTTTAAATAATTTTAAAATATAATTATAATATATACTATATAATATAAAAGTAATAATTAAAATTACATTTTAAAATATCAATATATATTAGTATTATAGTTTTTGTTCTATTAATTCAATTTTCATAACGTAAGAACCTTCAACGGAATGGACAATATTATTTTGATATTTTTTGGATTTATTTGAACCAATCATCCTTTCCAAAAAAGATATAAAATTTATTTATTCTTAAACTCATGTTAATTGGTTAATTTTTGAAAAAACAATACCTACCCTTATACTTAGACCATATCCAACCTTTAACAACATTTTATATTAAATTTTATATCAAAATTGCATTAAATCTTTACTTATTTATAACCAAAAATATCAAATATTACATTATAAAATATATTCAATTATAAAATATAATATTCATTTTATTGCATCAAAAATTGTACCAAATATTACCCTAAAAAATATATTTAATAATTTTGTATCATATACTTAATTCTAATTTATTATATGTAATAAAAAAATTAGAATTCTTTTTTTTAAAATACACAATATGAACAATATCTTGTTAAAATTGATATAATATATAGAATAATTCTGCATTAAATTTTACATAAAATTTAATATTTTGATGCATGGCTAGAGATTTATTTAAAAAATAGTAGTAAAAAATTGGAAAGAAACATGAGATTACATACTATAAATATAGTAATAGCAACTTCGTGTATGATCCTAGAGATCATATAACTTTTAATAAAAGTTATATAGTTATCAAATGATGTAAAAAAAATTATATAACTTTTAAAAAAAATACATATTTGTCATAAATTGATAATTTATCTATTAACTAATTTTTTATTGATTTATAATTTTAAAAATATTCCTTAAAATGTTATCATATGTTTGGTATATAACTTCTTTCAGAAAAAAATATTGAATTGTCAATTACAATTTATGGATATTTGTTTTGAAAATCATAAGACTTTTGTATATTATTTGATAAATATAAAACTTTTGTACACTTTTTTGAAAGTTATACGACCTCTGTACCCTATTTTTTTTCTAATAATATTTACTCTAACTTTAATTACTAACCTTTAAATTTAATTAATCTACATCTAGTGTTCTAAGTTCTATATCATTAAATAAAAAATTTATTATAAATATAGTTAAAAAAATTCATTGGTTAATAAAGATTAAAAACATAGTAAAGAATCTACTCCCAGTAGCAATTTTTTTATATATCTAGTATTGAGAAATTGAGGTAATAAATGCAATAATTATGTTAAATTACACAAAAATTCAATATTTATGATAGTAGCAATAATCTTAATTATATTTTTATTACTTGTAAATTTTACTCTTTTTATGCATTAATTTTTCTTGAAAAATAAAAAATGTATTCCAATAAAGTAAAGTATACGCACTGACAAAACTAGGACAAATTATTCACAGATTAAGTTTGCCATTTAAGTATAATTTATTTCATATAAGAAGTACCAATCAAATTTTATATATAAATTATTTGTTGGTAAATAAAATTAATTGATAAATGTAATATGTTTTTTAAAATACAAAAAAATATTAATTGTTTTATTTTTATTTATTTTTGTATAATAATAATAATTTTATTACAATAAGATGAAACAAATGTCTTATTTTATATTTAAAAACATTAAAAATTATATATTATTAGTAAAATTTATCGTGTACCATAGACACCCCTATTTCCCTAACTTCTCCCCGTATAACTTAAAAAAAATAAGAGTGTAATTAAGAATAATATTGTTAATGTATATCTAGTAACATATTAATGTATATTTAATAACATATTAATGTATATATATATATCTGTTAATGTATATCTATTTACTTTAGGTATATCTATATCTATATCTAGTTACTTTAGACATATGTATTTTATTTGTAATTCCTATATAAAGACATCATGTATATTCATTTACAACACATAATAGAATACAATCATTAAGTATTTTAAATATGGTATCAGAGCCACTCATCTTATCTTTCTAGAAGTCTTGTCTTTCTAGTGTTACTCAACCCTTATAGTTTCTACTGTTACAATAGCCGCTCCAACCATTCACTGTTGAACCTCCGACGTCTTTCACCTGTTGTCCTTAGGTTTCGGGACTACAATCACCGTTGTTAAGGAGTCTTGCACCTCACAGACCATTGGAATCACCGTTTTCGTCGTGCATTTTGCTCCAATAATTTTTCTACAGATACCACTTTGATCGGATTGACCAGATCTACACAAATGTGGACGCATCGCAACCATCGGACTCCACACGCTCCCTCACACGCCGCTCAAAAGATCTGCACATTCTTTCACTCACCGCCACTGAAACCAAACGTCACCGTGAATCTTAACCCGACGACCTTTCTACAGATACCACTGTGATCGTCGCGACCAGATCTACACAACCATGGGTGTATCACAATCATCCTCATCCGCACGCACTGCCAACAACAACAATGCGTGAATCTGATGCGCCACACACGTCGCACTCTGGTCCCATGATGTCATTAGTGACTTACCTAGGGCTGATGTCACAGAGACCCCGCTGATCGTTGACTTTCTCATTGATTCTGGTGCCTTTGACTTGTTGGTCGTTGTCTTTTGCAATACAGGTCCTCCCTACCTAGTTTTTCGCGTAGACCTCATTTTTGCAGTCCGTTTTTTCATATTATGTTTCCAAATGGATAAAAATGATGTTTTTGTTTCATGCCCTATCAATACTATATTGGAAGGGACCAAGAATTACTTGTCATAGTCTCAAGCTATGCGCAATTTTCTTAAGGGTTGTATGCTCTAGAATTATTGTACTGGTGCAATTATCATTCCTGTTAAAGGAGCAAGTGAAGAAGATGTTACTTTCCTTCGTCACATGATTGAATGGGATAGTCACAACCACATGATCCTCACATGGATTCAGAATACTTCCATTCCCTCCATCTCCAATCTATTGGGCAGCTTTGATGATGTCAAATCAGCATGGGATATGTTGGCCAAAAGGTACTCCACTACTTATGGATCCATGAAATATCAACTAATACTTGAATTGCATCAACTTCAATAGGAACCAGGGCAATTCATCAATGACTACTTTGTGACCAAATTGACCTTTGTGATCCAATTTGGGCATGCTCAACAGATGCTCAGCAATATGCTACAGTTAGGGATGAATTTCGTCTCTATGAGTTCTTGATGTCACTCTAAAAGGACTTTAAGCCCATCTGAGGTCAGCTTTTTAATCGTAGTACTCCTCCCTCTCTTGATACTGCTGTAAATGAGTTAGTTAGAGAAGAAGCTCAGCTTACAACCCTTCAAGCCCAGAATAAGTTTAATGTTTTCGCTATTACTCCTCATGTTCTTTCCATTGAGCAACCTCATCAATCAGGTGATTCCTCTAACTTTTACAATCATCGTAGGGAGGGCAATAAAAGGTTCTGTAATTATTGCAAGTGTCATGGCCACACCATTGAGACTTGTTACCTTCGCAACAAATCTACTACTGTTATTGCTAATACTGAGCCTACTCCGCTTATGCCTTCCATTTTAGTAGAGTCCCAGTCTTTTGGATCCATTATCAACCTCTCCCCCACCGAACTACAGAAGATCATAACTCAGGTTATTCGTATGGCTAGTAATGCATCTTTTTCCACTACTCTCTCAGTTCTACCCGATAAGTCTCAAACTTGGCTTTCTGATTCTGTTTGTTATAATCATATGACACCTCACTCATCTTTATTCTCCACCTTACACCACATCCTCTTAATATTCATATAGTTTATGTTTCCACCATGCATGAAAATAGTTTAGGTTTTGTTTCGACCTCTAACCTCTCTATTCCTGGGGTCTTCCATGTACCTAACCTATCCTATAATTTGTGCTTTATGGGACAATTAGTTGAACTAGGATATCGTCTTATTTTTTACTATTTTGGGTGTATTTTGCAGGATCAAAGAACATGACGAGATTGAGACCAGTCCTAGGGTTAGACGTATGTTTCCCGTGGACAATCTTTATCTTCCACCTGTTGCTCATGTCTCTATTGCTGCTGCAATTTCTTCTTTACCTTTTCTCAGACTTTGGCATTCTCGTCTTGGTCATGCCACATCCATTCGGGTACAACAGTTAGCTTGTAAAGTTCTGTTGGGTATTGTGACGTTCTGTATCCAAAGACAATTTTGATCGTACTTCATGCCAGTTAGGAAAACAGCTAGCTTTATCTTTCAATAATAGTAAATCTATCTCTAATAGTATTTTTGAGTTAATTCATTCTGATGTTTAGGGACCTTCTCCTGTTACTAGTATTAGTGGATCTCGATATTTTGTTGTTTTTATTGATGATTATTCTCGTTATAGTTGGATATTTCAAATGAAATTCGTTCTGAAATCTTACCATTATACAGTAACTTTGCAAAAATGATTGAAACACAATTCTCTAAACATATCAAAACTTTTCGATCTGATAATGCTCTTGAATATACTCAAAATTATTTTCAAGCTCTGTCACACTCTTATGGCACTGTACATCATCTAACCAATCCAGGAACCTCTCAACAAAATGGTCGAGCCGAAAGAAAACTTCGTCATATTCTTGACACTGTTCGTGCTCTTCTTCTTTCTACCAAAGTTCCTGCCCCATTTTAGGGTGAAGCCATTCTTCATGTTGTTCATGCCATTAATCACATTCCAAGCGTTGTCATTCATAATCAGACTCCATATGAACGCCTTTTTGGGTCATCTACTGACTATCATTACCTTCGCTCATTCAGATCTACCTGTTTCGTTCTTCTTCAGCCTTATGAACACAACAAACTTGAGCCTCGATCTAGACTTTGTTGTTTTCTTGGTTATGGTGAAACTCAAAAAGGGTATCGATGCTATGATCCTATCTCATATCGTCTTCATGTTTCCCAAAATGTTGTCTTTTGGGAACACTGCTTATTTGTTGAACTTTCTCACTTTTGTTCTTCCCTAACTAATTCAAATGTTTTAGAAATCTTTCCAAATGAGTCTCATGTTCCTTCTACAGATACTTCTCCACAAGACATTCCACCTGGCCACTCAACCCGTGTAAGATCCATTTCTACACATTTACTTTACTATCATCGTTACACTGCCCTTGCTACACTCTATGAGCCTCACACCTATCGTGAGGCATCTACTAACCCTTTTTGGCAGATTTCAATGAAAGAAGAAACTGATGCATTAACAAAAACCTATACTTAGGATCTAGTTACTCTCCTTCCTGGTCAATCTATGGTTGGTAGTAAATGGATCTATAAGATTAAGACTCGCTCTGATGGGTCCATTGATCGCTACAAGGCTCGACTTATAGAAAAAGGTTTTACACAAGAGTGTGGGATTGATTATGAAGAGAATTTTGTTCCAGTTGCCTGTATTTCCTCTGTTCATACCCTCTTAGTTGTTGCCACTACTAGTAAATGAGACCTTTTTCAGATGGATGTTAAAAATGCATTCCTTAATGGGGATCTGCATGAAGAAGTCTATATGCGACCTCCTCTTGGTCTTTTTGTTGAAACAAATAAGGTTTTTCGCCTTCGACGAGCACTTTATGGCCTTAAACAAGCTCCACGAGCATGGTTTGCCAAGTTCAGCTCCATCATCCTTCGCTTGGGTTACACTGCCAGTCCTTATGATTCTATCTTATTTCTTCGTCGCAATGATAAAGGCACCATTTTGTTTCTCCTATATGTGGATGATATGATCATAACTAGTGATGACCTCAATGGCATTCAAGAACTCAAGGATTTTCTTAGTCAGTAGTTTGAGATGAAAGACCTTGGACATCTCAGCTACTTCTTGGGTCTTGAGATCACTCGTTCCACAGATGGTCTTTATATTACTTAAACTAAGTATACATCTGACCTTTTATCTCAAGTTAGACTCACTGACAGCAAGACTGTTGACACTAAGGGTGTCCATAAACCGGATCGAACCGGACCAAACCGTAAAATCGGACCGAATGGTTTTACAAATCAAATGGTTCGGTCTGGTTTGTACTAATTTTAAACCGGTTGAACCAGACTGGACCAATTTAATAATATAATAAAATTTTCACTTTATTTCTCATTAAATGTATCAAAAATTCGAACCAAATCGGACTGAACCATTTTATAAATCAAACGGTCTGGTCCGTTTTGTATTAATTAAAATTGTTTCAAATGGTTCGGTCTGGTCCGATTCAAGTAATATAAATGATCTGGTCTGGTTAAATTTTTTTAACCAAAACTGGACCGAACCAGACCGATGGACACCCTTAGTTGACACTTCAGTTGAACTTAATGCGTATCTCACACCATCAGAGGGGCAACCATTGTCTAATCCCTCTCTTTACAGACGATTGGTTGGCAACCTGATTTATCTTACAGTTACTCGTCTAGACATTTCTTATGTTTCTCATTAGGTGAGCTAGTATCTGTCTGCTCCACGACCAACTCACTATGTTGTTGTTCTGTGTATTGTACGATACTTGAAAGGCACTATCTTTCATGGTCTTTTCTACTCAACTCAGTCTCCTTTAGTACTTTGTGCATTATCTGATGCTGATTGGGCGGGAGATCCCACTAATCGCAGATCCACTATAGGTTATTGTTTTCTCCTTGGTTCTTCTTTGATTTCTTAGCGAAGTAAAAACAAACCTTTGTGGCCTGCTCCAGTATTCAAGTAGAATATCGTGCTCTTTCTAATATCACATCTGAGCTCCTTTGGCTATGATGACTTCTTAAGGATTTAGGTGTGTCCACATCCTCTGCTACTCCCATTTATTATGATAATTAGAGTGTCATTCATATTGCTCACAACGATGTCTTCCATAAACGGACTAAACATATCGAGATTGATTGTCACTTTATTCGCTCTCATCTTATCCATGGTACTCGCAAGCTTTTCCCCGTTTCCTCCAACAATTAACTTACATATATCTTTACTAAGGTACTTCCTAAATGACGCACTCGTAATTTGATTGACAACCTCAAGCTGGTCTCACCTTCACCTTGAGTTTTATAGGAACTGTTAATGTATATCTATTTACTTTAAAAATATCTATATCTAGTTACTTTAGTCATATTTAATTTACTTGTAATTCTTATATAAAGGCACCATGTATATTCATTTATAATACATAATTGAATACAATCAATAAATATTTCTAACAAATATATACTAATGGTAATTTTAATATTTTACTAAAACAATCACTATTAAAATTAATAAAAGATACCTCACTTATTTTTAGATTAATTAATATTTTCACAAAAGTAATTGCCTATAAGGTATTCCTTTGAAATTACTGGTGACGCTATTGTATTAGTTATAATTGTAGCATATATGCGAGTTATATTATGTGTAAGTATAATATTTTTTAAAAAATATATTTTGCTTTTTGTATTATTTATAATATAAGAAATAATAAGATACATAAGAAAATAAAAAAATTATTCATATACGGGACATGACTCATAATTCAACCAAACTTTAAAAAAAAAAATCCTCTATATATATCAGGAAAATAAGTTGTCACAAATTTTTCATGCAACAGAACAGGAGACTCTTAAAAAAATACAAATTATGTTATTTCAAAAAATTATTGGAACTTTTTTTTCACATCTATCAACAAAAATACAATTCAATTCTGTTTTTTCCCCAGAGAACTTCCTTCTGCATGAAATATATTGTGACTTTTTAAAAAACAAAATAATACTGATCACGCTGTTATGGAAAACAATAGGTCAAAAAAATATACGTATTTACTTGTGTCATTTTGCCTTACATGCAAAAGATATAAATGCTATGATTTGTTGTCATATTAATTATATAATTACGTGTATTATATATTTTAGTTTTTTAATTTTTTAAACGAATTTTATTATTATTATAATTTAAAAATATGATAAATTAAATTAATTTTTTTTTAAATTATGATTTTTTTATATGTAAAATAAAAATTATGTATTTTATTAAAAAAAAATTTTAAAAAACTCCTTTTTCTTTTCTCTCATTTCCCTTATATTTTTTCCTTCTCCCTCTTCTTCCTTTTTATCTCTTATTCTTTTTTTTTCTTTCTTTTTTCATAATTATTTTATTAATAATAAATAAAATTAAGAGATAAAAAGTAGTGAGAAAAAAAGAGATAGAAAGGGAGAGAGGGAAGGAAAAAATGGTTTTTTTAAATATTTTTTTATTAATAAAATATATAATTTTTATTTTATCCATAAAAAATTTAGTATTTAAAAATTTTGATTTACTATATCATACATATAAATTACAAGACTAATGAAACTTAACTAAAAAATTACATAACTAAAATACATAACTCACATAGTTACAAGATCTAATACCCATAAATGCTAAGTATTTCATTATAAGAAAATATATTTATCTTAAATTTTATATATATCTTAAATAATGTGTAGTATTATGGATAATTACATTTAAATAATTAAAATTTTGATAAATTGGTTTGTATTTTTTATTATGTTAATTATTATAATTATTATTATTCACAAAGTATATATATATATATAAGCTTTTGCTTACATTTTGGGAATATAAAATAAAGAGCATTATACATTACTAGCATCGACTACCTCTCTCTAGTACCTGGAGAAAAGTTGGAGTCTGACGATAACCAATCAATAACTAAGTTGCTATTTACTAGAGTAATTAAGAACAACAATGACGTTTGAGTTTTCTACACTTTTTATTCATTCTTTATATATAAAAAAATAAGAATAAATAAAAAAGACTTTTTGAACTTTTCTAATCAATTAATTTCATCATATTTTTTAAAAAAAATTATTTTAATAAAAGTCGTATTTAGTAACACGATGATACGTAAGTTTCAATTTAAAGATTCAAATCTCATATATTACAAATAATATATTTTTTAAATATATATATACATATAATTAAAATAATATATAATTTAATCAATATATGTTTAGAGAGGAGATTAACGATATCATGCTATATCAGATCCGTAAAATTAAACCAGTAGTTTTCGTCCCTCTGACTTTGCCTCCGACAGAGGAATATCTACGTAGATTTAACTCATTTGATAAAATTAACCCCATTAAAGATGAAATTCTCATGGAATAAAAACCCTAAAGAACTAAATCATGGCAATTTAATTTAGAGGACGTGGGGACTATGATGGAAGAGAGACACAGTTGGAGAAAAGTTGAGTGATGAAGGGTAATATATATAGTGAAATATTATTGAAAAACGGATAATCAACGTGCAGATACAAACGAGAGGTGCATGAAGATCGGTACTGTTAATGATTGATATGGGTGATGGAATGTGAAGAGGGGTAGGGAGAGGTGCATGAAGTTTTTTTATTTTCAATCATTTCAGATTTAGTTCAATATATAGGGATTGTACGTGATAGTTTCTTTTTAATAATACATTCATTCATTTATTTAATAATGTAATAATTACAAGAACTTGACTTCTTTAGTAGTATTTTTACATATAGAAACGAGAATTTGATCCAAGTAAAAGATTATTTATATCCTCCCTGAAGAGACCATTGAACTTTAAAAACTCAAACAAATAAATAATTAATTTGTGCATCACTTTCTTCTACTGAACATCCTTGAATGATTTTTGCCCAAATTTTTGAAACAGTATCGTATTAATCTCTTACAATTACAGCCACCGATAAGCAAGCATTTAACATTGAAGTATCATAATTAAACTTAATGGTATTTTTTTTCTTGAGGGGGTCTCCCATGAAAATTGAAAGATTCATTTTTAAATATCACATTATTTCTCTATCGCCATAAGGTATATATTATTAGGATCACTACTTAAGTAAAATCATATACCCATGCATACACCCAAATACAGGAGACAAGATTAATGATAATTTTTTACATAATTTTTCTTACTTTGTTATCTTAGCTGTTCAAATTTTATATGAAGCAAACTTTACTTGTTAAACTAAATAAGCTAAAACTTTCAAACTAATCAGTGTTTGGTTATTTCCGATGTTCATTTTTTAATAGTTACATATGTCGATCATATAATAGGTACACATATACAATTGATATAATATGTATAACTTTTTATGTATTAAGGTTAACTTTAGCTCGTGTTAGTGGTAAACCTTATACGGAAAGTGGTCTTCTGGGACCGACCTCCTACTTATTAGCGTGTCTCAACCTCTATTGAATGAGATAAACTGGGCTTCTTACTTCGTCTCGGGATGTGCTACTCACTTAGGTTTGAGCTGGATTACATTGTCTTAGGTCGGGCTACAGGTCGGTCATTGTGTCTAAACATCAAGTCCTCTTACTCTTTCAGTTCGAGTTCTAGTCTAAGGTGAAAGATTAATTACCTAACAGAGGATATGAACCGTTCAACTCTCCCAATAAATACATGTCAATTGATTGGAGAGAGAAATCATATGTCTTTATATAAAGAGATGCTTAGGTTGAGACTTATTATCATTACCTACACAATTGAGAAATAGTGAAGAAAAACGTTATGTCGCATCACCTAGAACTTGTAAAAGGTTTTCGGTTCGGTGATAAGAATTTAACTCGGACTATAGTTTTTTTTGTTCTAGTTTTTAAAGTTCAAGCATCAAGAAACTAACGTTTTTATACTTTTGTTTCAGGTTGGTTTTTAAAGGAGAGCTTTCTTTTATTTTCAAACTCGATCCTAGATAATCCCTTCTTCTGGTACCTTACCCATCATATTTTTTGTTTTTTTATGTTTTTGTAGCTTTTTACAGAATGCATAAAGAAGAGACCTCAGCATCCGGCTCGGCCTCCTAAGAAAGCCCCCAATATTCTAGTGCTAGTGACGACTAGGGGTATTTTGGCTCGGGCTATTCTAGTGAGGTGAGTCAATCTCTACCTCATCCTTCTACATCTATCCCTCACCATCAGACCACTTCCACAATTAGATTGAGCATACTTCAAACTCAAATCTGAGTGGCTAGGACGTGGAGAAAGAAAATGAGAAATATAGGATTTAGGGAACCAATAGGTCATATCAAGGGTTGGTCGGTTGTGCCCAAGACTTGTAGGTTGGTGTCCCAAGATAAAGAAAAACCTACAACATACCTTCTTCAGTTTAGATAATGATTCCTCTATAGGGAGCCAATGATACTGATCAACCTCCATCCGGTTGAACTATAATTCATGAAAAAGCCATGTGGTTGGAGGTAAGGTTTCCCCTATACCCTTTCATTAGGAGATTCTTAGTTAGGATGCAGCTTGCACCAAGACAGATGATGCATAACGGGTGAAGGTACTGCAAACATGAGTACTAAATTAAAACTCTTCAAAAATATAGGAAAAAGGGGTACCATTTCTAAACATGAGTACCAGTATGATACCAAACTTGCTTAAAATAATTCAAATTTTTTAAAAGGTAAAAAGTATTTGAATAATTTTAAATCAAAATTTAGACTTTTGTAAATTGAAAATTTCAAACCAACTCGCTTAAAAATATGTGTACTTCTAAAATCTGGCTCGAGCTTGATTAGAATGCAAACTTTTGAACTTAGGCTAATGCACAAACCAATTTATATCCCTACCTAAGCTAAATGAAAAATTATTAAATATTATTATATATTACAAATATATCATCATTTTAACTAAATAACTTTAGAGATAACATATTTCAAAATTATTAAACTAAACAATTTTCAAGATATCTAAACTTTAATTCATTTTCTACAAATGTGGTTGAGCTTTTTTCTTTACATAAAGGTATTAAAACTCTTATCCCATTACACATAAGTTATTTTTTGTGATTAAATTCTACCATATCAGTTAATTATTGTTAATTAATTATCGTGACAAAACTTAATTAATGTTAATTAATTTATGTGACATAATTTAATCTCAAATAATGACTTATGTTTATTACGAAATAAAAGTAAAGGTAACTGTGTAAAAAAAAGGTTGAAACACATTTATATAAAATGAACTATAATTCATCAATTCAATTAATTCTCTTTTATTTTTATTTTATATGCCTAAAATGTTGTGATTATGCCTATAAGAAAATATTAGTAAAATGTGTGTGATATAATTTTGTTAAAAACTTAAATAGTAGTTATTAAATGAATGTGTTTTTATCTTTATAAATAACATTGTAGACATAATTGTAACTACTTATACATTTTAGACATTTTTAAAACTCACCACATATATTACGGACATATTTAATTAACAAGTAAAAAATATTAAATTTTAGTAAGTATTGAGACTTCAACCTCAATACATATGGTTCACCCCAACTATTGTTTTATAAAAGAAAAAATACTCTATACATACGTCTCATTCATTACTTATTACCACCTATATTCTTTGATTTCTACTAAGCGTGACAATTTACATCATATAATAAGTTTTGTGTCAATCTATTTAATAAATGTATCATAACATATCAATTTATTTGTGAATATCAATGTAATTATAGTCATATCATAATCATGTTTGACCCATTGTGTTCATATCATATTTGTATCATGCTTAGGTATTGGTAAACTTAAGAACTATTCATTTAAAATATATTATTTTAGTTAAAAAATATTTAATAAATTCGTTTGACTCATGTTATATAATTTTCATGTTTATGTATAATATTTTGTCTCTTTTGAACTAAATTGGATAAAATTAAAAAGTTGATGAAAATTAAAACAAAGAGTTGTAATATAACAATTAGAAGACCATATAAATAAAATATATGTTAGAAGAATTAACTTATGTTATCGCATCGTGGTGAGATATTTATTAAACGAATAATGTGTATTGTATTAAAATCTTATTATATCACTCATATTCATATCATGTTACAAATTATCATCTCTAATTACTACTTAATAAATTTAAAATAATCAAATAATTGAATAGTTTTTTTACTAAAGTAGGCATGAAATTCTTACAATGGGGAGTGGAGAGGGAATGAAGAAGTTTGAAGCACAAATATTAAGATCTACTCTATTTACAAAAAGAGACTTCTCGTCGGTAATAAGATTATGAGCTCTTAAATTCAATTTCCTAAGGATCTAACAAATGGAGATCATTTGAAAATGGTGCAACTTTCTGTCTTATCAAGATGATGTATTTTGCTTTGTAAGAAATTTGTTGCCACTTGTCTTTCATTAATACTTCAATAATGAACTTTGCATCGCCTTCCACATAAATGACTTTGCCTTTCCTAAGAAGTGTATGATCTATAAGTGTGTTAAAAATCATTGCTTCTACAAATTCTTCGTATGTAGTAAATAATGCTAGTTTCCAAATATCAATTATATGACATGTATAATTTGATATAGTAAAACTAATAATTGCATGGTCATTTTTCCAACTAGTATCAATGTTATATTTCAATGCATGTTTTGGTAGAGGTTGTCACTTGGTTAGAATGTAAACCATGATATTATCTTTAATAGTTTCACAATATTTTTTATTATCAATTAAAATCTTTTTAAATTCTTTAAACCTTAAATTGATGGTAATTAAATTAAAATTAGAATCTAAGCTGTCTTTGTTAAAAATGAATTAATTTCTTACCCATCAGATTTGTTCAAGCATAATAACAACCAATAGGGTGAAATTATGAGAGGGTGGATTGGAAGATAAAAATGCTCTTGAGAGACTAAGTATCAAGTTGAAATAAGAATAAATGTTCAGTTTTGATATGAATTATCAAAATTTGTTCTATTTTCAATGGAACTAACAAAATTTTAAAATATTACATCGAAAGAACAAGTTTTCTACATCTTCAATTTCCTTATGATATAGAGAAAAACCGGAGTCATTTGAAGTCCTAACTTTTCCCATATTGCCTCTATTGAAAATCACTCCCTTTAGTAATTTTCATAAGAAAAGTTTTTGTCTCTCTGAGGGTTTGGTTGTATAAAGTTTTTGTCTCTCTGAGGGTTTGGTTGTATAAAGTTTTTTTCAAAAATCTTCATGATTATAAATTTCATTGGGATTGATGAGAGTGAAATAGGCATCCTTGGTAGAGAAAGCCTTATGTGTTGTACCAAACTATTTTAAAGAATCTTTTTTGTTTAATCTTGGAGGGTGTAAGGTTTGAATTAAGGTCACAACATAATCGGAGAATACCACATTAATTTGGCTTAGGTTCCATTGGATATTTGAATTCCAATTATAAACTAACCTTGCATCTTGATTTGTCCATTGTAATCCTTTATAAATGTGAAAATCAAAGGTTTTTGTTTACACCCTTAAAAAATGTTGGTCCTTAATGTACTTATTACTCGAGATTGTGACCCACATTTTTGAGTGTTGATAATAAAATCTCAAACTACTTCGACTAACATAGCTTGATTAAAATCAAATTTTTGATACCTCAAACCTCATGCTTCTTTTGGCCAAGATAAAAGATCAAGCTACATGTGTGAAAAAATGTTAGTTATGAATATTATTCTTCCACCATAATCTTCATATTAAAACATCAGCTTCCTTACATATATTCCTTACATATACTTACGGATAATTTTAAAATGTTGTTCAAATAAAGAATGTTTTGTAACACTGATTTTATAAGTGTAATTCTACCTGCTTGTGATAAAAGCTTAAATTTTTAATTGCCCAATTTGACTTTCAATTTTTAAATGATAGATTGAAAATCTTATTTCTTATACTTAAAATTAAAGAGTTGCCTGAGTATTTTGATTAGATCAAAAGTTTTTTTTGTAACTTGAGAGTTTACGAATCCGAGGATCAGTATATTTATAAATATAATGGTATCTGTATTCAATTAAAAATTATGATATGATAGTTTTTCTTTTTACAAAATTAGGTGCTTCTTTGATGTTGATGATTGGATGATACTTGGTGTGAGAATAGGAATCTCGGTGATGACAACCATTTGACCCATTGTATTTCGCTCGTTTACTGTTTTTGCAATTTTGTATGTTCTTATGACGAGAGAGGACGAGTCATTTTTGTAAATGAGTACTTTTTATTTATTTGTTTTTAAATTGTATATTAAAATACAAAGTTTTAATATAAATATTTTAGTTCATTTATTTTTAAGTAATGTTGTAAAAATCAGTTGTTTGATTAAATAACTCAAAAAAAAAAAAACTTGTTTTAAAAACACTTTTGCATGTTTAGTCATGTTTTTAAGTTAAAATTTCTAAAAACAGCCACAAGCCTACAAGCTTGTTTTCAATGTTCTCGCAAACCATCAAAACATGGAAAACAACGATCTTGGGGAATTGTTTTCATATTTTCCAACAGGTCCAAGGTTGGAATAACAAAGATGATAAAGATTTTTGTGATTTTTTTTTTTTCTCTTTAGCTTAAAAAGAAACTGGATAAGATAATAGAAGTTGACCGAAGCCCAAGAAGAGTATGTTGCTGCACGTGTACATCAAATTTCCTTTGATTAGAGTGTGAGGTTTAATTACAAATTTATTTTATTGTTATCATAAATATAATAATTATAATTTTTGCTATTATCATAATAAAATTATATAAAATATTTATTTTATTTTTATTATTAATTACATATTAATATTATTATTATTATTATTAAATAAATTTATCATTAATAAAATATTATAATAATATTATTATCATATATTTATTATCAATTTTTGAAATTGTAAAACACATTTAATAAATTTAAATTAACATAGAAGATATATGTTAAGATAAAATAATATTTTTAATAATATTTAAAATTATTAATAAATATGATGTAAAAATAATATCACTCTTTTTAAATTATATATAAGTTTGCTTTTCAAATCTGATAGCTAACAAAATCAATTTCTTTATAACAAATAAAAAAAATCATGAAAAGATTTCATAAACTCAATCTAACATTTTATATATATATACATATATATATATATATATATATATATATATATAATATAATTATTCTTAATAAAAATATTTTAGATAATTATTTTTATCGATAATTTTAACTTTTAAATAAACATAATCTAATAATATATATTTATAATATTAAATACATATTTTTTTCTTTTAAAACCATTTATTAATTTAATTTTTTATATTTATTCATATATATTTTTAAATACTTTTATCAAAAGAAACTATAATCTATTGATATTATCTAATTATTTATCATTAAAATAGACCTAATATATATAAATTGTTATTAAATATCATATTTTTCGGTTATTTATTTATTTTGATACTAACAATATCTTTACAATTAAATATCAATATCAATAATTTAATCTTCTTTTTTGATATTCATATTTTTTATTTATTAAATAAAAAAATGTTTTGTATCATAACTTAATTTATATAATAATTTATATGTCATAATTTAATTAATAATTTATATGTCATAATTTAATCTTCCATTAATTTCCCCATCTTCTCCACATATTTATATCTCCCCTCCCCTCCCCTCCCCCTTTCCCTTTCTCTGATTCTTTTTTTCTTATTTTTCAACCTCATTTCTTTCTATTCTCTTTTTCTCTACCCATTTCTATCAACCCATCGATTCCAACCAACGAACTATCGCGACCCCTAATTCCATCATCTTCCAACAACCATCCCAATACCCATCATCCACCATCAGAACCCATGCACGATACACAAACTACATATAGCACCCGTCAATGGCCTCACTCTTTACTCTCTTATTTGATTTGTGTTTATTAGTTAAATTGCAGACGTTATTTTTAGTGAATTTGCATTAGTTGTTTACCATTTTAATGAGAGAATGAATGTTAATAATTTCTTGGACGGGATTGATGAAGTTAAATATGTATTTAAGTATTATGACATCTATGAGTTTGAATGCATAATTTTTGCTCAAAAGAAATTAAATGGATATACCAAGAAATTGATATACTAGGAAATTTTGGTTTGAAATTCAAAACAATATGTCGTCTTTTGACAAAGAGCCAATTAAAACTTGACCTAAGATAAATAATTATTATTTCGAAGGTTCCTACCTCCTCCATATACAAGTGAAAAGTATCCAACTAAGCCCATTGTGATAAAAGACAAGCAATCACTCTTACAGACTCTCTTGAACCCATTTGTTCTAAATCTATAGTAAGAAAAGAGTCAAAAGAAAATCACATTAGTGAATCATTTGTTAAGTCTTTTGATGTGTGCCAACCAAAGTCTACTTAAACTCCCACCTCAAAATTCCAAAAAACCACCCAATTATCAAAGGACATCATAACCAACAATCTCATCTTTTTAGAACTAAATGCATTATTAATAAAAATGTTAGAACTAAATGCATTATTAATAAAAATGCGTGGTTACTATTGATGTTGAGATTAGCAACAATTTGATTACTAAAGCCATTATAAAAGCCTTTAGGATTACAGACCCTTTTAATCTAATCCAATCTATATGATGTCCTTTTAAGGAGTTAGAGGAAGCGCATCTCAAGTATACCAATTAGTAGGTATGAGAGGATTAATGTTGTAGATACTATTATATGAACATCAAATGTTGGATATCTTACACACAGACTTGTTGAAGTAATTCAACACATTGTTGTACGTAGAACATATTGAGACACCACCCAATAAATTTCTGTTAGTCATTGAAATGGTATGATGTCAAAAAGAATTTTTATCCAAACATTGATTGGCCATGTATTAGTAGACAATATGTGTTTGCAAACTAAAAAAGATCATTTTAATGAGTTTTGTATGCTTTCATTTTCAATTGGGAAGTCCTATCAAGATGAGATTAAATGTGATATGATGAGTGCTCAAAAAGCACTAAAATTACCATAATTTTATGCACGTTAATTGATTAAAAATATATATATATAATTTTATCATATATTTATATAAATTTATCTTTTCGGAATCACGGATATTTTTATTGTTTTTCAGGTATTTTTGCTTAAAAAAATAACTTAAAGATTCAAAGAAAAATATTGGAGTCAATACATCACAAATTAAATAAGAAAAAATCGTGCACGCAGTCGCCCAATAGCGTCGACCAACACACGTATGACCCAATCCGCAACGCCCATCTGCCCCAATCTATGCATGCCACCGCGCCACCATGACATCAACAATGATGTCATACCCGTTTTTTCTTCCTTTCCTATAAATACTCCTATTCTCTTCATATCAAAAACATTTCTTTCTTAGTTATAGAGTTCTTTTTTTTTAGAAGAACTAATTATGTTTTTTGATTCGATAAATGGAAATACAAATTCCGTTTGGAAGTTTTCCAACAACAGGAATAACATCAAAGTACTGTAGGAATTTTATTTTCTTTACAGTTATTTTTTATACTTATATTTAATTTGTCTGTAATTAAATTTAATTTTACTGACTGTTTGTAAACATGATATAATAATAACGTTGTTATGCTTACGAAATATTAAATAGGTAAAAATCTCTAAAATGAATTGATTTTATTCAAGATTTTATGTTAAGAATGTTAGAGAGAAATATATTATTTTTCATTACAAACTTCAATCTTAAAATTAGATTTTAAGGTTTAGTTATTTGATCTAATTTAGAGTAATGCTATTTTATTTGTTGGTACAATCGTCCAGTAGTTAGAAGAAAACTCTATTTCAAAAGTTTTTATAAAAATTATTATCTAAAAATGTATTGACTGTTTTCAGTATTAGATTTTAAGGTTTAGTTATCTGTCTAACCTCACGTCATGAAAGGTGGCATTAAATGGTTCATTTTTAATCTCTTAGAAAAATGAATTAATTTAATTAACCAAATTAGTTATCAACCACACCCGTAGGTGTTAATTGATTTGTTTAATTAACAAAAAATATCTAACTCTACCTAAGGTAGTATTCATATTAAAAAGAAAAAATCAATAAATATCTTTAATAATCTAAATAATATAAACAAGCATAATTAACTTAGTTATTATATTCATAAATACTCCACTATTATAAAAGATAAAATTTGCATAAATGTTTATTGAATCTGTATCTATGTTTATTTTTATGTTATTAGATTAAAAACACAAAATCCTAAAATATCGTGACAAGATTTTTAGGATTTAATTTCGTTTTTAAAAGTCTGAATAATAAATTAAAAACCACGTATATTCCTTCCTTATATTAACCTTAGGAATATACTTATCATTTTTTATAAAATTATTCGTGCACTTGCAAGCAGAGCGTGCATCGCCAATCCTACCAATACTTTGATTTTATATTTATAAAACTCTCACAAATGCACGAATCATTTCATAAAAAATGATAAGTATACTCTCAAAGTCGATCTAAAGAAGGAATACGTGATTTTTAATTTATTATTCAAACTTTTAAAAACGAAATTAAATCCTAAACATCATGTTTAGGGTTTTGTGTTTTTAATCTTATAACATAAAAATAAATATAGATACAGATTCAATAAACATTTATACGAATTTTATTTTTTATAATAATAGAGTATTTATGGATATAATAACTAAGTTAATTATGTTTTCTCATATTATTTAGGTTATTAAATATATAAATTGATATTTATTGATTTTTTTTTTTTATGAATATCACATTTGATGGAGTTAGATATTCTTTGTTAATTAAACAAATCAATTAACACCTAAGAGTGTAGTTGATAACTAATTTAGTTAATTAAATTAATTCATTTTTTTAAGAGATTGAAAATGAATCATTCAAATACCACCTTTCGAGGTTAGACAGATTAAACTTTATTCAAGATATCCAAATTAAACCTAAGAATTTAATTATCCGAGTACTAACTTTCAAGTTTTAAAACTACTGGTGAAAGCATGTTGTAAATACATTTTCAAATAATAATTCTTATAAAAACTTTTGAAATAGAGCTTCCATCTAACTATCGGACGATTATACCAATAAATAAAATAACACTACTTTAAATCAAATCGGATAACTAAACCTTAAAATCTAATTTTAAGATTTAAGTTTGTAATAAAAAATAATATATTTCTCTCTAACATTATTAATATAAAATCTTGAAAAAAAAAACAAAATCAATTCATTGTAGAGATTTTTAACTATTTAATATTTCGCAAGTATAACAACGTTATTATTATATCATATTTACAAACAGTCAGCAAAATTAAATTTAAACACAGACAAATAAAATATAACATATAAGCATAAAAAATAACTGTAAAAAAAATAAAATTCTTACAGTACTTTAATATTATTCCTATTGTTGAAAAACCTCCAACCGGAATTTGCATTTCCATTTATTGGATCAAAAAATAAATAAATTACAAAAACATAATTAGTTCTTCTCAAAAAAAGAAAAACTCTAAAATTAAGAAAAACTAACTAAGAAAAACTAAAAACTAAGAAAAACTAACTAAGAAAAGCTAAAAACTAAGAAATAGAGAGAAAGAAAGAAAAGAGAAGATATTTTTTAGGTGTGTTTTGATATAAAGAGAATGAAAGTATTTATAGGTAGAGAGAGGAAAAAAAAGTGAATGAAAAAATGATTAAAAATGATGAAAATGCAAAAGAATGAATAATGACATCATTATTGCATCATGATGGCGTGGGGCATGACGACACACGCGAATTAGGACAGATGGGCACAACGGCGCACGCGGACTAGGCGATGCAACGCACACTTATCGAGTGCTAATGGGCACGGGCACGCGTGAACAGGGTGATGCGCGCACGTTGTTCGACACGACACAACTAGGCACGTTAGTCGACACTATTGGGCAACTACGTGGACAATTTTCTCCTTTTTGATATTTTTGACCTATTTTGTCCAATATTTTCATATTTATTGACATTTCATCATTTAATTTATGAATATATTTGTGATTACCTCTAATATTTTTCTTTGAGTCTTTAAGTTACTTTTTAAGCAAAAATACATGAAAAATAATAAAAATACCTATGCTTCTGAAAAGACAAATTTATATAAATATATAATAAAATCATATAAATATATATATTTTTAATCGATTAACGTGCATAAAATCATAATAATTTTAGTACTTTTTGAATACTCATCAATATATATGCTAAGAACTACCGTTGGAAAAAGTGTACTTTGACTACCTTAATCAACCATCTTGCCTCTACCAATTCCAAGCATTTTTGGTCCTCTATCAAGGAATTAAAAAATCACTCCTTCATTCATTCTACCTAAACTTACCCCTTATGTTTTATTGAAACTAAAATCACATGATACTAACCTTTTGTAATTACAATTGAGAGCTTAGTTAAAGAACTCACTTATACTTCCTCTTGTGTTTTGGTTAAGCCTATTGAGGCTAACCTTTGTTTTTCATGATCATTATCTTTCACCACCAAAATTTGCCACCCTATTTGTCATTACTAGGACATATTTATTAAAATTTCTTATATATATAACTAAGCTCACATATTTCAAATAGGATTGATGATTAACAAATCATTTTCTAAGGCTTCACTTTTCTATTTTTGAGTATGTTACAGGTTTGGGATGATGGTTCTTATTGTGTGCTATTTCTCATGCATCTCCAAGAAGAATGAAGAAATTCCAAATCTTCTACCTATTATTTTCATGATGTTATAGCTCATCAAAGTTAATTTTTTCTAAACAGGGGGGAAGACATAAGAACTATAACCATTATGTAATTTATTGTCATGTAAAACCTAATTATAATAGGCCTATTAGGATAAATATTTGACTATAAATAGATATCTTTTATTATATTTTAAGAACTCTCTATGAATATTTGATATGAAATATTATGAATAAGAACATTGGTTCTCTATTTGATCTCTTACAATCCTATCTTCATCTCTTTCCTCAAATCCCTCCATAAATCACTTGAAAACAAGTGAACTAAAAATACTTTAAAACAAAATCTCTATATAACAATAAAAATAACACTCTAATAACACTAAATGAGATCTAATTGGATATCATTCAACATTAAACGGGTCTAAATAATCATAATTTAATTTAAAAAAACATTCAATTAGATAACGTTCAAAAAAAATAATGTGTTAAAACTTTTCTTTAATAATAAAAATATATGAAGTGGCTATAACAAAGCTATTTTTGAGTTATCAATTTTAAGGATACTATTTTATTATTTTCTTAATATGCTTTTTTTAAAAAAAGTTATTTCCTATAAGAAATGCTAAAACACACAAATTTTCATGTATTTACACTAAATAACTTCTAGATTTTAAATTAATTTTTCCAATGATAAGTATGCAAATTCACAAGCATAGCCCCTCTTTTTTCCACATTTGAGTTAAAAAAATAAAAAAAAAATTCTCTCAACTTCGACTCGAGATGAGAGAATTGCTCAAGGTATGTGTAAGATCATGAGTGAAAGATGAAAATGAGTCCAACAACGAATGATTAGGAGAGAGAGAGAGAGAGAGAAGAAAGAAAGAAGAACAATTTTACTAGTCATGTTCTATAGTTGCCAATTTAAAAGATCACGTCCTTCATGAGTAGAATCTATCAACAGATTGTTCATAGCCAAAGCTCAATATTTCTTTCTATTAAAACAAAAGGCTTCAAAATTCTCACCAAGTTTATCATTTGAAATGCAGTCTTTATGCTTGACATCACTTTTTTTTTCTTGGTTCTCTCACATAGTCATCAATTAGTGCTTCAACATCTTTCCAAAAAAGCCCCTCTACCAAAACACCCTCCTTGGTGAACCTGCATTTTATAAGGAATCAGAATGCAGAGAAATGGAGGGGAAAAGTGGAATGTGTTTATCTCAAAGGAAGGAATGAGGGAGGGGTCGCAGGAGAGAGAATACACCATTGAGTAACGCTTTTGGTAAGCTCTACTGTCGGATTTGCAGATATAGACTTGGGATCTGCACTGGTGATTGTTAGAGTATACATATCAGAGAATCTAGGTAATTTGGAAGAAACCACCAATCCGGTGCTTGTGAAAGATCCCTGCACATAAATATCACCAACAGCTGAGAACATAAAAGAATTTTCAGCAGACAAAATTGCGTTGTAGACAGAAAATACTTCTTAACAAAGACAAGCACACCAATTGAAGTTAATGTGAAGAAAATCGGAAAGGTGATTTGAGAAGCTCTCCCCCAGTAAAATTTAAAATGATAAAAATTGCAAAATGAATTCATTGCAGCATCCCAATCCCGAGGATGACGAAAGGAAAAATATAAGACAATCCAGTATGCTTGTAGCTTGTGGGTCAAATAGTGGGAGATATAAACCCTATCCCATCCCCCTAACAACCACACAGGACCCACAGAAAAGTTATATTAACCAAGAAAAGGGTCCAACATCCCGTTAAAAACTGGAACAAATACTTAGTTTACAAAAAGCAAATAACTATCTGAACTGCTTTAAGCAAAAAGATTTAAGCCATGCACCTCCTCGAGCCTCCCTAAACGAATAACGCTTTTGCTAAATTTAAGTTGCCAATCTTTTATCCCCTCCCACAGGAAATGACGAAAATCTTCAGATGGCAGAGTAAAAATAAAAAACTAAAGTTCCCACTTCCTAGCAATTAAGTATTTAAGAAAATTATGGTTTGCTAATGCCTTATCGGACAAGGACACCAGGACAGAAGCATAAAATAATTATACTAGAATGGGCATCCAAAACATATCTGCCACTTTCTTTTTGCTTATATAAATATGATCAAACTAATATTAGCACATACTTTTTCAGCAATAACCTCCATTGTGACAGCAAAATAAACCGTAGAAAACATTCCCTACAACACCAAGGTCCTTTAAAGTTCAACATGTTTTAATTCTTATTCTATAATTTCTTTTAAATCTTTTAAATTTCTATATATTGACCCCTGGCCAGACACAGTGTAACATTCTCTAAAATAAGATCGTCAATAACAAGTTTATGGTTGATACTTGAGAAACAAGAGCTAGTCCACACCAGTCAAATATTTTATGAAAGTCTTAACATACCTAAGAGTTGCTAATGTCTATAAACGAAGAAAAACATACCGCAGGTGGATAGGTAAAAAGAATAGCGTTCTTTTCCTTTGTGTGTATGATCAGCTGCATAAGTACATTGAAGACTATATACTTGCCAGAGTCAAGATTAAACATACTAGAAAAACATGTAGATGAAATCAAAGGCACAAATGTATACCAAAATTGTACTAAATTAATTTTCACTCTACCAGCAACGAAAAAAAACACAAAAGACAGAAGGTAATCTTAATTCGGTAAAAGAAAATCAATAACGAAGATAAAGCAAAAGAGGATATAATATGATACAACCGATGAGGAAATCGCGATTCTCAGGAAACTTCTTCTTGTAAAATTGAGCGAACAGTGCGATTACAATGATAATCGTTCCCAATAACAATCTAACATTACTCAGCCTCACGTCTTCTACATATCCACGACTCTTGACGATCTAATTTCGAGGTTGCAACACATAAATTAAAAAAAAATAGAAAATATATTTTAAAACTAGAAAGTGATTAGATCGAGGAAATTACAGACCTCGGAGACGGACTCATCAAGGCTATTTTTGATTGAGTGATGGTCTAAGAGATTGACCTTCTTAGGGTTTTTGGTCCCCGTCTCTGCTTTCTGCTCTGTCATTTTTTGTTGCTTCGTTTTTAGGAGGACTGGTTTTGCCGGCTCCTGTCTGAAATGGAATCTGAGAGGGGGGGAGAGAGAGTAAGAAAGTGAACTGAGCTTTGTGGGACGTAGTTTTCACGGCTTATCCCAAGAACATTAGGGTTTTTTTTTTTTTTTGGCCTTTTTTATTAATAGTTTCTGAATATCATCTGACCTGGCCGATTATTATTGGGAATAATTCAGTTTTTGAATGCAAGGTCCAATAAACAAAAGCCACGTTAGACTCCTGACCTGTCAATATTTTAAGGTTTTTTTTTAATTGCTAGGACACAATTTTACCAGTTTTTTCCTTTTTACACTCTTAACAAATTTGCAAATTAATAATGTATTAAAATTTCTTCCGTAACTTTCTAATTACAGGATCTAACCCTTAATACTTTTAATTTTAATAATTTTAATTTTTATCAAATTAATTTAACATTATATTTCATATGATATTATAAGCTATTAGAAAATAAGATGATGTAATTATTATAATAAAATTAGTACTAATAACAACACACATGCCATCTCCATTTTATTTTTTCAATTAAAAAACTATTTTTTTATTGTTATATATATATATATATACCAATTTTAAGGATTCTTTTATTGATGAAAATTCATACGGATTAAGTTAGTTTGAAATTATTAAAATTAATATAATTTAAATTAGTTTAACCGTAGTTTAAAATAAATTTAATTTAAATTAATAAAGATGAATCAAAACCTAAACTAAATACAAATAAATTAGTTTAAATTAACCTAAATTAACTCAAATTATTAATCATATGTTTTTTAGTTAATTAGATTTTTTTTATAAATCAAAAAATATTTTTAATTGTATTAAAGATCATTAATAAAAACATCATTATATGAAATAACAAAAAGAAAAAAATAATGTTATAATAACTAGTCAATCATAAAAAAATATACATTAACAATATTTTATTATATTATCATTCAAATATTAAGATTCAAAATAATATATATTATATTTAAGACTTCATTAATTTTAAATTATAGTTTCATAAGCAACTTTTTTAAAATATATCACAAAACCATAACATTTTTAATTTAATTTCAAATTTATAGGTTGGTTTTAATCTAGTTTAATTTTTCATATAGTTTAAATTGATTCAAATTTAATTCAAATTTAATTCAATTTATGTTTAGTTCGGATTTAATTTGATAAATAGAATTATAATATAATGGTTAAACTCTTTGGAACATTTTTCATTTTATTTGTGTCATACTTACAAATATACTACGTTGGTGGTAAATGTAATAATATATTTGTTGATGCCGTTTTTCTACTTTACACCAAACAATATTTCAATATTTAAAATACAAAAAATTAAACTCAAAATTAATTATACTTATATACTTTAGTCTCACCATAATATATATTATACTATTATACTTTAAACATATATTTATAATAGTGTAACCGAACAAAATTTCATGCATATACTTAATTTTGACAATGATATTTGATTTATCTTATGTTATTAAAAAAACTTTGATTAATTTATAGCAATAAAAATTCAATTAATTTTTTTCATTTATCAATAAAAATTTCTCATAATATTTTATCGTTCAATTTTAACTTTATTTGATATTTATTAGTAATCTTTTATTCTATTAACTTTTTAATTCATTTGAATTCCTTTATATATGAAAATTTTAATATAAATTTAGCATTATTAATTATTATTTTCTTTTTTGTATTAAATTTTTTATGAACATTTTTCATTTTAATTATAGTATCACATTAAATGCTTAAATTATATTATATTTTTTAAAATTTATTATATTACTTTAGATTTAATTAATAAATCTTAAGTTATTAATTTTGGACCCATATATTTACGCGTATCGATAATTTAAATTTTATAAATATATGATTGTGTTAATTATTAATTAATAAGAATAATTATTATTTTAAAGTTCTACTTTATAAAGCAAAAGATAAAAAAATCAAAAAATATTTTTTTTTAAGATTAATGTTAAAATTTTATAGAAAATTTTATAGAAATGTTCATAAAATAAATAATTATTTACTTTATTACTTTAAAAAATAATAAAATATAATAATAATTGTTTTATGATAAATATGTGTGATAATTTGTGATAGTGACATATAATCCAAACATTATACAAACATAAATAATTTGACAAAATATTGATAATATCGTAATTTTGTTTGATAAATAAGTCAAATATAATAATAAAAGCCTGATCAATTGATATTTTTATTATTATTTGTGAAGATAATTTGACATAACATGGTAGACATGACTTGATCAAACTTAATAAATATGTTTATAAATATATTTTTGCTTAAAAATAAGATGTATTAGTTGAATTTTGTTTAATTGTTATGACATATGACATGATATTGATACGAAAATGATTAGTTAACACCAATGATCTTTTTATAGACGAATTGATTAAACTTGATCCATCTATTAAATTGGTAAGAATGAACCACATTAATAAGTATATATGATAATTTGTGATGGTGATATATAATCTAAACATGATACAAATATGAGTAATTTAACATAATATTGACAAGATTATAAATTTATTTAATAAATAAGTCAAATATAACAAGAAAAATTGATTATTTAATATTTTTATTATTATTTATGAAATTAATCTAACATAACATGATAGACATAACCTTATCAAACTTTTAAGTATATTTATAAATATTTTTGCTTAAAAATAATATATATTAGTTGAATTATTTTTAATGGATATGTCAGATGACATGATCTTAATACAAAAATGGCTAGTTTAATAAAATGATCTTCTCATAGATGAATTAAATCAAACCTGATTAATTCATTAAATTGGTAAGTATGAACCACATGAATAAATATATGTGATAATTTGTGATAGTGGCATATAATCTAAACACGTTATAAGCATTAGTAATTTGACATAATATTGATAAGATCGTAAGATAAAATTTAATAAGTGTGTTCATAAATATTTTTGCTTAAAAATAATATATATTAGTTTAATTTTTTTTAATTGGTATGAGATATGATATGATATGATATTGATACGAAAATGATTAATTCAACACAATAATCTTTTCATAGATGAATTGACCGAACTTGATCTATTCATTAAATTGATAAACATGAATCACATGAATATATTGTCACTCTTAATATGATTAAATAATTATCTAAATTAATCATATAAAGTTAATACACAATACAATTAAAATACCAAAATAATAATTCATAAAAGTATATTTTTATATGAATATTTTGATATTTATTTGTATATGATAAAAATAGGAGAAAAAAGATGACAATTATGACAAAATTGTATAAACATATGGCTCAACTTGGAGAAGAGCTCAAATCATCATATGTTTTGCTTTGGAAAACCCAATTTGTACCTACACTTACAATGATAATCATAAAAGGTCGATCACCAGCCTGAGTCATCAAAATGGTTGACCTTAAGTTAAATTATTTTTTACATATATACCTTTGACACGTTGTGATGTGTACCCTCTATATGATTGACACATGTATATGTAATTTCCTATATATATAGACCTCATATGAGATTCACACAATTCATTCAATTCTCTAACTTCTCTTTAGTTTATCTCTCTAAAAATCGGATCATCTTAACATTTTGGCACCCACCAAGGGGCTCAAGATTTGAAGGTTCAATCGTAGTTTCTGACCCCTTATTTTCAATTATTCATCTCGAGTTTTGAGAGAGAGAGACCTCATAAACAAGATCACGTTCTCTAAAAGTCATATTCATCAGGGTGGGAACGCGAGTTGAGGAAAAATTAAGACTAGCGAATGAAATAACATCTTCATCACAAAATTGTACCTTGCCAATCCATGAAGAGGCTTGAGCTGAACCACAAGTTGAGGTATGAGTTGAGATCTACGCTTATCAAGAGTTAACTCATCAACTTCTCGAGCTAATAAGAGAGCTCAAAGATATTCGGCTAAAACATAGAGCATTGCACACACGATCAGACCGGGACATCATGTTAGGTCGAGCTAACAACCTAGTTGGTAAGTTTGGGTGAGCTCCCATAATAAATGAGCATGCCTAGGTTGAGAATATAATAGATGGTGACCCCCTCCTAATGCTATTGGACTCAACAATGAACAATTATTGCAAGAACGAAGGATTTAGAAGGCACACTTTCAAGCATTAAAAGAAATAAATATAAAACAAGATAAGGCTCTCAAAGAACTAACAAAAGGAAAGACAAAGGGTAAGTCATATTATGATGTAGATATGGATTATGAACAATTGTATGTCTCTCCTTTTTTTATGAAATAGGGAATAATGAGCCCCCAAATTTAGTGCTCTTAAGTATCAAGATTACCAAGGCATGAAGGATCCGGTAACTCATGTTCAATATTTTAAGACAACTATGAGCCTTTTGAGCCTTACCCGAGACAAGAGAGATTCCAATATGTGCAAACTCTTTGCTGCCACTCTATGTTATGGTGCTCAAAATGGTTTAATAACTTGGCACCATGTACCATAATTTCCTTCTCTTAATTTATCGAGTTGTTCATCACCAACTATGACAACAACAAGCCCATGAGGAAATAATCTCATCACCTCTTCCCAATCATCCAGAGAAATGGAAAGTTTATTGAGGAATACATGGGAAGGTTCAGAAAAGAAAAGCTATAAATAACGAACTATCCTAAATCTATTACAATAGAAGCTTTCAGATGAAGTCTAGTAAGAAGTTTTGATTTGTTTGTTGAAGTAACAAAAATTGTTCCACATACCATAGGTCTTATGGAGAGATCAAAATTTTATTAATTTGTAAAAGGAGTTGGAATTGGACAAGAAGATCAAGACCAATGTAGAAGTTGTACCAGAAAAAGAAAAAAAAAAGAAGAATGAGCCTGGATATATCAAACTAGGACAAAATGATTTAACAAAAATAAATGCTTTGCTCCAAATCACATATTGGGTGGTCAATAGTCAAAAAATAGAGGACCTTGGGTAGGTCATTATCTCCCTTAGAGGTTCACCTTTGAGAGTGAGTCTAGCTCAAGTTGTGTTGAGGGTGGAGAATGTGCAAAACATTAAATGGCCACAATAAATAAGGGCACCTTTTAGAGACACATCTAAATGGTATACCTTTCACAAAGATATAGGCCACGAAATGCGAGATTGTAGACGTCTAAAGAAAGAAATAGAAGATTTGTTATCTAGAGGGTATTTGAGTGACCTTTTGGGAAACGATAGTAGAGGAGCTGATCAACAGCCCCAACGTGAAACTTTGAAGCTACTAACTCCACCAATTAACAGGATAGATCCACACAATGAAGCTAATATGAGGACCATCTATACTATACATGGAGGACCTGAGCTCAATGGGACCTTCAATAATGTATGTAAAAGATACGTTAGAGACTTACTTGGATTTTCGTATATTTATAATTTGAATAAGGGATGTTCTTCAATACAATCACTTTTTCCAGTAATGACAAGACCTCATTTTCCCATGAAAACCCTTTGGTAATCTTCTTACAGGTAGGATCCTACAATGTCTTCCTAATCTTAATTGATATTGGGAGCTCTACTGACCTTCTTTTTCTGTTAGGATCAAAACGCTAGGTGTGAAAGAATGTGACATCATAAGGAGCAAGCTACCTATAGTGGGATTCAACAGTAGCACTACCTATGTAGTTGGGATCGTGATGTTGCATGTCATGGTGATGAGATCTATAGCTATGACCAATTTTATGGTGATTGATGTTCCAACCCATTACAATGCAATTCCAAGTAGACCATGGATACATAAGATGAAAGTAGTTTCATCTACTTTTCATCGAGTCATCGAATATCCAACCGAGGAAGGTATAAAAGAGATAAGGGGTGACCAAGAAAAGAGTAGCATTGTTATAATTCTACAATGAAAAAAGTGGTTTCAAAGTAGAAATTACAGTATGGGTCTCATCAATTAAGACAAGAGGATGAATACCTAAAGGAATCGGTTGATTTAAATGAAGTTTGAGATTTATAAGTCGAAGACAAAGAGGAAGACTATTCTTTAAAATTGAGCACTAACTTAACAACGGAAGATAATGAGCATCTATCACAATTCTTAAGAGTTAATTATGATGTTTTTTCATAGAAGCTTGTAGATATGTATGGATTTGACCTAATGATTATAACCCATAGGTGAAATGTTAATCCAAAAGCTAGACTTATCAAACAAAGGAAGAGAAAGTTTCTAAGAGAAAATAATGAGGTGATTAAAGGTCAAGTCACCATATATAAAGAGATGAATATTATTAGAGAGGTAGACTACATAATCTGGTTGTCAAATGTGGTGCTAGTAAAAAGGCTTATGGATCATCTTGTATGTGTGTAGCCTTTACAAATTTGAATGATGCATAACCAAATGACTACTTTCCCTTGCCAAGTATTAATCAAGTCAATGCTACCTCTAGGTTTAGTTTGATGAGTTTTCTTTATGCATATCTTGGTTATTATCAAATTAGAATGCAACTAGAAGATGAAGAGAAAACAAATTTTATTACTATGGAAGTGATCTTCTATTATACTTGAATGTCCTTTGGTTTAAAGAATATGGGAGTTACATATCAATGCCTTGTCAATAAGATGTTTGTTGACCAATTAGGAAGGAATCTAGAAGCACACGTGGATGATATGGTGATAAAGTCAACACAACTTGTAATTATGTCAAAGACTTGGAAGAAATATTTCTTGTAATATGAAGGAATGGTATGAGACTAAATCCTAAAAAATGTGTTTTTGATATTGCTTCAGGAAAATTCTTAGGATATTTTGTATATTCTTGGGGAATTGAGGTCAACCCAAACATGATACAAGCCTTGGTCAACATGAAACCTCCTAGTAACTTGAACGGAATTCAACAACTAAATAGAAGATTACTAGCAATCAATAGATTCATTTCCAAGTGCACTAAAAAATGCTTTTTATTCTTAAAATTTTTTAAAAAGAACATGCAGGTTTTCTAAAACAAAGATTGCGACAAATCTTTCCAAGGAATCAAACCATAACTGAGCAAGCCTCTAGTCCTAGTTAGCCCTACACCAGGCGAAAAAAAACTATATTCATATTTGGTTGTTACTCCTCAAACTTGTAGTGTCGTACTTCTTGTTGAAAGAGACAAGGTCCAACACCCCATCTATTACATTAGCTAATTCCTAATAGATTCCTAAGGTAGATATCCAACAATTGATAAATTGGCTTTCACTCTAAAAGTGGTAGCGTGAAAACTTAGACATTACTTCAGCTTACATACAGTGGAAGTGCTCACCTTTCAACCGCTTAAGAGTATGTTGACAAAGCTAGAGGTAGTAGTTAGATTGGAGCATATTATGATAAATATGGGAGAATATGATATCAAGTATATATCTAGGACTTCCATCAAAGCTCAAGCATTGGCATATTTTGTTATCGAGTTTAGTGAGTCATCAAAAGTCACGAATGACGAAGTAAAAGGTAAAGTATGTGGCATGGATTAGAAGGAAATACCAACCCCGTAGTTATTTTTTGATAGACTCACAATGTTAAGGGCACAAGGATAGGGGTCAACATAATAGACCATGCTAAAAACTATTTTGAATATGCAGTCAGGATGGATTTCCAAATGGCCAATAACATTGCAGAATATAAGGTAGTTATATTTGGTTCTATGACATTAAAGAAACTCAAAGCTAGTAGCATTATCTTACACAGTGATTCACAATTAGTGGTCAATTAATACTTGGGAACGTTTAAGGCTAAAGACGGAAAGATGAGGAGCTATGCTCAAAATTTGCTAACTTTGATATCAAGCAAATATCGAGAAATGAGAATAGTCATACTGGCACTTTGACCATGCTAGTTAGTATACGTGATGCCAACCATAGTAGGGTGATTTTAATAACAATCCTTATAAAAGACAATTTAAAAGAAGAAGAAAAATAGTTAGAAGCATCGGTGAGGCCATTAACCCGTGGTTTGCTCCTATCTTTAACTTCCTAGAAGATAGGGACCTACCTAAAGTTCGAAAATTGGAAAAATAAATCTAGACTAAGGAAGGTCAGTACATAATGCAAAAGAACAAATTGTATTGAAAAACAACCCTTGGACCTAAACTCTTGTGCATAACTAACAACTGGTCTGAAAAAATCATGTTTAAAGCTTATGAGGGAGAGTATGACTCTCATTCAAAAGGAAGAAAGCTATCTTAATGGATTTTGAGACAGGGTTACTACTAAATAGTGATGTTAGTAGATTACATAAGGTACACCCAAGTGTGTGATAATTGTTAGAGGTTTTCTCTATTATCTCCTATGCCACCAATCACAATGATGGGGATAATTAGCTCATGACCCTTCTACAAATAGGGATTAGATATAATAAGACCCATACCATAGGTAGTGAATCAAAAAAGGTTCTTACTGGTTGCCACTGATTATTTCTCCAAATGGATTGGAGTAGAGCCCTTTTGAAGAATAAGGGAGGAAGATGTAATTCGATTTGTCTGGAAGTTTATAGTTTGTCATTTTATCTTGTCTAAATAACTCGTTAGTGATAATGGAAGACAGTTCATGGGCTCTAACATTAAAGAATTTGTTTCCAAGTATAACATAAAAATGTGACATTCAATTTGATATCACTCACAAGCAAATGGTCAAGTAGATTCTTCAAACAAACTGGTACTTAATTATTAAAGAAGAAGTTAGAGAGTTCTAAAGGAAAATGGGTTGACGAGCTACTTGGGGTATTATGGTCCATCAAATATAGTCCTAGATGTAGCACTAATAAGACGCCCTTCTCATAGGTGTATGTGACTAAAGTTGTGATACCAATTGAAATCATAGTGCCAACTATTAGATCAACCCCAACTGAAGACCAAAACATCTCAAATTGAGAAATTAATCAAGTTCTAGTAGAGGAAAAAAGAAATGAAGCCTTGAAAAGAATGGTTAAACAAAAAAGGAACGAGATAGGTTATTACAACAAGGTTGTACGCTTTAAATCATTCGTCATATGTGATTGGGTTCTCATGAGGGTCTTTCCCAACAAAAAAGGAGTGGATGGTTGAAATTGGGTGCAAATTGGGAGGACCTATATCAAATAGGTGTAGTGATACCAGGTGTGGCTTACTTATTAAAAAGCATCAATGGATCTAAAGATAGCATGAGTTGGAATGCTCAACACTTATAAAAGTGTCATTTCTAACGTAATTTGATTTATTCTTTATTTTCAATGTATCACCTCATATATGTAATAACTTTTGATGATCATAGATATCATCGCTCACACATATTCTATGTCATAAGCTGATCACCTCGGTCAGAAATCAAGTAGAGCGCTTTGACAAATGATATTAGAGAGTTGATCACCTCGGTCATAGACCAGGTAGAGCACTCTCCCTTAAAATTCCATGTCACGAGCTGATTACCTCGATCAAGAACCAGGTAGAGCTCTATGATAGATTATATTAGAGAATTAATCACCCCAGTCATAGATCAGGTAGACACCATTCCTTAAAATTGTATATCATGACCTAATCACCTTGGTCATGAACCAGGTAGAGTACTTTGACAGATGAAATTAGAGAGTTAAACACCTCAATTATAGACTAGGTAGAGTACCCTCACATCAAATTCAATGTCACGAGTTGATTACCTCAATCAGGAACCAGGTATAGCACTATGACAGATAATATTAGAGAATTGATCACATTGGTTATAAACCAGGTAGAGTACTCTCCTTTAAAATTCCATATGATGAGATGATTACTTTGATTAGGAACTAGGTAGAGTGCTCTGATAGATGATATTAGAGAGTTGATCACCTTGATCAAAAACTAAGTAGAGTGTTATCCCTTAAAATTCCATATCACGAGTTAATCACCTTGATCATAAACCAAATGAAGCACTCAGATAAATGATATTAAAAGTGTTGATTACTTCGATCATAGACCAAGTAGAGCACTTTCTCTTAATATTTCATGTCACAAACTGATCACCTCGATCAGTAACTAGGTAGAGTGCTCTGATAGATTATATTAAACAGTTGATCATCTTGATCATATACAAGGTAGAGCGTTTTCCCTTAAAATTTCACATCATGAGCTGATCACCTTGGTCAAGAACTAGGTAGAGCGCTCTGACATATGATATTAGAGATTTGATCACCTTGGTTATAGACAAGGTAGAACGTTCTCTCTTAAAATTTCATGTCATGAGTTTATCAACTTAGTCAAGAACTAGGTAGAGTGTTTTTATGATATTAGAGAGTTGATCACCTTGATCCTAGATTAGGTAGAGCACTCTCCCTTTAAATTCTATATCACAAGTTGGTCACCTTGATCATAGACTAGGTAGACCACTTCAACAATTACCTTATTCCACCTACTTAATCTATGACAATTGTTTGAGGTAGACTATAGATTTATTAGATTGGTGGAGCTTCATAAGTCCACTTTATTGAAAATGAAGTTACATTGATTGAGATTAAAAAGCTTTACAAGTTTATTAATAAGGAGCTTGGCGTTCCAAAATTACTAAAAATTCTTAAGACATTTGGATGCATGACTAGTGTTTGGGTCATTTGGCTCTTTCACTAATGGTAACAACTGGACTTGAATCTTGACAACTTTCTTACAAATATTGGCTATTATCTTTATAGAGGCTAAGCTCAAGTTTACAATTGAATGTTTCAACTCCTTAACAACATTCTTTACCTTGAGGAACACTCATTCAGATCCCTTCATATGAAAGTTTGCCCAATAGGATTCCTTATCAATCAAAGAAACCATTTTAGTCATGGTTTTACTTTCACGTACTCGAGTTTAAGATAACTACTCTTTATAGGACTCAAGCTCACACTTGGATCTCTTCATATAGAGAAAACTTATCCTTATGGCTAAATAGCTCAGTCTTTAATTTGTACCTCGGTACTAAGTCTAGCATTCTCTAATTTTAAAGCCTGAGCTAAGCGTTTATTTTCCAAGTCATAATCCATAAGGTGTGAGCAAAAAATATGGATTGAATTTTTTAAGTTCTATAAATAAAAGAAGACATCTGAATTACAAGTATCCATAATCTTTTTTTTATAGAGAATGACTTTAGGATAAATAACAAGACAAATCACTTATAGGTGAGGAGGTGGGTCAACATCATAAATGAATTATGTGAATGCACAAATATAAATATAATACATAAAATTATCAAAATAATGTTTTATTAAAGACAATGTGCAAGTTGGTTACAAGAGAAATTCACTCCTATGAAAAAATTAGGAAGGGTCAAGCCTTTCAAAAATAAAGGGCCTCGAGCCCACTAAAGAGTTAAGTATCTCTAACTTGTTCATCTCCCACTCCGTGTTTACCATCACTTGTCTCGGAGTCTTCATCCTAGTCGTCACCCTCATTTTGGGTTTATGTGAGCGAGTACGATGTAGTAGTTGGGATGTTGAGGATGTGATAACAATAATAACAAAGACTTTTCTTTTTGGATTCTTTCCTAAGTGAGTCCATTGCAAAGTTATAGCCAATTTCAATGCTCGAAGAAAGCCGCTTGATCATGGCATTGAGGTCACATTTTTATATTCTTTTGTTTGCGAGTAAATGTTTCTTTAACATCATTAAGCTCACGCTTACTAGCTTTAACCTCAACCTCGAGTTTTCTCTAAGTCTCCTCGAGCATCTCACCTCGAGTTTTCATTCAACTCATATATGGCCTTGGATAGCTTTTCCTCCTTGTTGATGGCCTCACCCTTTCACTTATTTTCCTTCGCCAGCAACACAAAATTCTTAGCTCTAGTGGAGGCCTAACTCTTTTTTTTTTTGCCTCAAGCTTATGCTTCAATTTTTAAACACCCTGAACTCTACTACGTTTGTGAATAAGTTGGGCCTAAAAATGAGTAATACATAAAACTCGATGTGAGTAAATATAAACTCAAATTGAGCAAAATAAAAGCTCGAGGTGATATTTACTTGATATAAGAGTCTACTGAGCACGATCATAGAATCAATATCCTTGCTCATGGCATCGAGTTGCCTTATATGTACCATATAGAGGAGGTTATCCACACAATAATCTAGCCTCTTTGGATCAATATCCCTATATAAGGCCACTCCCTCAACTTCTGTAGTGAGGTTATCGATAACGCATTTTCCTCACCTTAAGTCTCTTACAGGGGGAGTAGGTATTTGTTGGATCGAGGTGACAGATATCAGAATCTATTAACCTGGGATATTGGTGAGGGCTTGACCACTATCAGTGGAGTAGGCGCGAAGACAAGCTCCTCGATGGTCACATGCTATTTTTTCTTTTTAAATTGAGAGGGAATGGTCTCTTGTCCAGAAGACTTACTTCTCTTCTTTCCTTTAGAGGAGCTCATTCCTTAGGAGGGAGCTATGTTTTTGGGAGCTTTCTTCTTACTTGGCATGCCTACTTTGAAGCTGAGCTAATAACGTATTGGCATTCAACTCTATGATACCTGAAAAAAAAAAAGAATGTTAGATTTTCAAAGTTCGAGCTAAACAAGAATGAACAATTAGAATTAAAGTCAGGGCTCAGTCTTCATCATTAGGGACAACTTCAAACCTCCCCCCAATTCATTTGGAGGGGTCTTGCATTTCATGGGTGCCCAAGGTTTATAGATTATCCTGTGAGATGGCTCCACTAAGCCCTGTCTCATCAACCCACCGGTAACAAAGCATAGGGTGCTCAACAATTTCCTCTACTGTGTTTTCTCAGGTAGATAGTTCTAGATACCCATCAACCTTTGTTTAGCATCTGAGCTCAAGGTCGTGATAATGGAACCTATATTTCTTATCAAGAGTTTGTTTTCATCCCAAGTACTTCTTATCAACCTTACATCATTATTTGACATTTTCCACTGACCAAACACATTAAAGAAGTATTCTTTCTAGTTCTCATTATCAAAGAAGATCATGTTCATACCTCGGTCTTGCTTAACTAACATATAGACCATTCTCATGTCTGTGGGGTTTTGTTTTTAATACATATGGCTCATTGAACTCGAGAATTTCCAACTCAACCCTAAGCTCTCTGCATATAAGAGTGAGATAGAGCAAGTACCTTCACCCATTGGGCATCAATTATCCTGGCTCGAGCTGTGTCATTGTCAAGAACTTTCTTATAAAGGGTTATAGTAGGAATATGACCCCTAACTATAAGGCCTTTTCATGAAAGATTGTTTATATAACTGAAGGTGATGCACTATTAAGAACACACAATCTAGGGATTATTATTTTAACTCGGGAGGGAATTTGTACATCTTTCTTAGCCTCTTATCATCCTTAGGAGCTAAACCACTGAGCTTGACCTTGGCCTCCTAACCTTTGGTTCGACTTGTGAGTTCACCGGTACCTTTTCTCCTAGATTTTTTCCTCCATGACTTGGAGACATATATTTGGGTTTGAGATATGTTCAACCTGATTATTGGTGTTATCTGAGGTCAAGACGTAGAAATAGAAAGAGGAGGCTCAAAAATTTCTTCTTTGCTCGAGGTGCTCCTTCCACTTTATTCATCATCCTCTTCTTGACCTGAGTAGCTATGGTATTAAAAACTTCTCCAAGAAGAAAAGAATGAGAAACATAAAGGTAGAACTACCATACTTGTAGCCCATGATGATACCTCTTTATGCATGGTCTCTACAAAAGATTATAGAAAGAATAATATGGTAAGTTATCAGGAGATATAAATTACATAAGGACAAGATTTCAAAGTAAAAAAGGAGTAAATTTAAGGACCGACTTGAAAAGAAATCAGAAAAACTGTTGGACATGAGGATTAATCCTTAAAATCCTGAGCAAAAGTAAGTATGTGCTGAGCTATTTTTCTTACCACCCGAGCAAGGAAGTTATATGTTACGAGCTAAAAAGATATAACATTTTTTGTTCCAATTTCTGTTCGATGTCCTAAAAATAATGAAACAAATAATGCCTTGGCTCGTCCTTATATATAGATTCAAATATTCTCTCTCCAATTAACTGACAAGCTAGAACGAAAGCCTACCTTAGTCTCAAATAAGGGCGCAAGATTTAGAATCGAATTTCGATTCCATTCCTTTGAATTGGACAAAGAAGCAAAATTAGATGCGGATTTGAAGTCGCCAGCTCGCAATCCCTTTTGGGGGCCAAATACCTATGATCTCTACCGTAGGTTCCAAAGAAGAATGAGAAAAAGGCCGAAAAAAATGAACATAACCTCCGATACGATGAACGGAATAGAACCATATCGAGAATCTCTTCCCTTCTTCCAATCCGTTCTAAAGAGTAACTAGGACCAATTCAGTCACGTTTTCATTCATTTTGAATCTAGGCTCGGGGTAACTATGTTAAGTTAATTGTGTATCGTAAAAATCCATTTATGTGCTCCCGGGAAAAAATAGCTACTCTATTCGATGGACTAGGAACAATCGAAAAAACCATACCAGTACGGTATCTCTTTGAATCCTGGCCCATGCAGCGAGGATATGGGGGAAAACAGGGGGACAGACAAAGCAACAGGGGGTAAGTCCGCTAAGTCCAGCTAGTCCAACCAATTCTATAGTAACTTCACTTGCTCCTTCAGAGGACTAAGGGATATATTGACTCATACAGCCAGAAATGGGCGCTCTACTTAGGCTCTCATTCCGCTTTCCAGCCCCAATGGTACTTCTCGTTACCTATTTGAGAGAGATTGGAACTCAGACTTGCTGTTGCTCCTATCTGGGGCTTGCCCTTTGAATAATGCATCGAACCTCCCACTACTTGGGAGCTTACGGTTTCATGTTCTATTTCACTCCCCGATGAGGGTTCTTTTCACCCTTCCTTGACGGTACTACTTCACTATCGGTCACCCAAGAGTATTTAGTGCTTTTCCCAAATGAAATGAAAATTGGATTCATGTAACAAGAGAAAGGTTTCCCATTCCTTAGCCGGAAAGATATGGGGCCATGAAACAGGGATTAAGTGGAACAAAATTGACTGGGTGGTAGAGTCGTGGAAACACCCAACTTTCATCGCCTCGCATTCAAAAACTTCGAAAAACCCTTCTTATAACTAAGGCTGATAACTAGAAACTATCGACTATGGATCGAGGTTCGTTATGAAGCGTTAAAAGTTTCAAATTTGCTAGCCAATTGCTACTCTTCCACCCCACTAAGAACTAACTTGAAAGAGTAAGGGAACTTAATGTTTGAACATATGGTTTGACCTAGAGGCCGACGCATAAAAAACCTGAGCCATCACATATCTTGCTCTAGAAAATCCAATTTTTGTTTGTGCTTACAACGATAATCATAAGGTGCCTCGCTTATGTAGAATAAATTTTGGTATTTGAAGGTCGACCACCAACCTAAGCCATCAAAGTGATCAATCTTAAGTTAGATTATGTTTTTACATATATACCCTTGACACGCTATAATGTATACCATCTATATGATTAACATGTATGCATATTATGTCATAGATATGTGAATCTCATATGAGATCCATATAATTCATTCAATTATTTCATTTTTCTCTAAAATCATATCATCTAATAGAAATCATTCTCACTAGATATTAAACAAGTTATGTATCCCATGTCATTATTTTGTAAAATCACTCTCGTTTTCATTATCTAATTGTATTACAAATCACGCATCCTTAATGAATTTATTATCTTTAGTTTAGAATAATGATAGTGTCATAACTTATTATTTGTTATTACCATGATAATAATATATGTAATTTTTATTTCATTTTTAGTATTAGTGATGTTTTAATACCATTGATTTTACATAAAATTATAATTAATAAGTTATTATTATGATAAGAATAATTTGTATTATAATGATATTATCACATTCAATTTAATATACTATGATTTTTACGAGAGTTACAAAGTGTTAAAAGCAAAGTCTTTAATTAATTTTATGTTATACATTGCTATAAAAGTATGTAAATGTGTGATTGATATTGCACAAATGTATAAAAATATTTAATTAAAAAAGCTAAGTTATTATCGTACTTTTGGTATACTTATAAACAACAAAAGTTATTTGTGTACGATAAAAATGGAAGGGGGAAAAAAAGACGACAACCATGACGAAATCATTTCCTTGGATATTAAACAAGTTATATATCTCATGGAATCATCTGTGTTCTATTCATATTATTTTAATGTGTCGCGAGTTATTATGCATCCTTAATGACTTTATTATCTTTAATTTATAATAATATTATTATCATAACTATTATTTGTTATTACCATGGTAATAATGTATGAATTTTTTTATTATTTTAATATTAATTATGCTTTAATGTTACTTCTTTTACATAAACACTACCAAATAAATTACTTCAGAGACATATATTTAGTGACTAACAAATATTTATTGTAGTTTTATATAATTATTTGAATGTGATAAATTTTAAAAAAACTATAAAATATAATAACAATAATAATAATAGTTTGTAGTATATTAATAGTATTAATATATTTGAACCAAATACTACAATTAAAGCTTTATCATTTACAAATAATTATACAAAATTATAATAAATATTGATTTAAGATTGAATGTATGTTTTAAAAGATATTTATTTTGTTGTAAAATTTGTCATTAATAAATTTTTATTGTGACAATAATAATTTCCATTAAAATAATATTATCACATTTAATTTAAGATAAAATAATTTTTATGAGAGTGACAAAGTGTGAAATATAAAATATTTAATTCACTTTATGTTATATATAGAGGTATAAAAATATGCAAATGTATAATTACATATTGCATAGAGCTATAAATATATTTAACTAAAAAAGCAAGGTGAAATTGTATTTTTGGTGTCCTTAACTTACTATCAAAAGTTCCATATATATATATATATTGTATGAAATAATATACGAATAAATAATTTAAGAATAAAATTATTTTATTAAAATTAAAAATATATAATTTAAATAGAAAAAAGAAAATAATAATTAAGATTTATGTGTCACATACTGTTCTTAAGATAATTTTTTCGCTCACAGTAGGTGTTTGAGAATGACGGAAACTTATCTTCTAAGATATAACGATTAAATAATAATAAACTTACACCATCGTTTATTATTCCATGAATGCTAAAAGGAACCTAACTCTAGATAGAAAATAATCAACCAAAAAATTCTTTTACCTTTTCGTATAGAGCCATTTTCTTTTTCTCTTTCTTCTTTTCTTTTCCTATTTCTTCTTTTCTTTTACCTCTCAATTTTTTTTTATTTTTTATTTCTTCTTTGTTTCTCTTCTTCTTGTCTCAACTCAGTTTTCTATATTTTTCTTCCTCAATGAACGGGTATTTACATACTCATAAGAAACAGAAGCAAAGTTGAAAAACTTCAATTCAAAAATGAAAAAAGAGAAAATTTAATTCAAAAATGGATGTAAAACAGAAGCTGAGAAATTGAAGTAGAGAAACAAAAATTTAAGATGAAACATAAATTGTTTAAGAATAGAAACAGAAATCATTTAAGACATAATTGTTTTCTAATAATTTTTTAATTCATAATTCTAACAATCCCCCATGTGAATAAAAATTGATATAGATTTTTTAAATCAAATTTTGACATAGAAATAGAGTTCAACATATTGAAACCTAGATAAGATAGATAGGTGTCACCCTTTGAACCTTCCTCTATGAAAGTATATTTACCTTATTGACTAACCAGTAGACGTAATGTCCTTGAACTGTTCTACTATTGATGTAAGCTATAATATACTTCATATAAGAATCTTTTCTAACACAATTCAGTTCTCACTGTTATGTTTGTTTTGGATATGAATATATGCATGGTTCTATAAAATTCTATAAAGAATTGAGCCCTATACAATTCTTTCTCAAAGTGGCCATACTCTTCCCTCACATAGGTGATCTTTTATCTTTTAAAATTAATCTGCAAAGAGTAACTCATTTACTTTGTTTGGTATTCTCTTCATAAGAATCATTAAAAATCTTAACTTATCTTGTATCTTATGGGTATCATTGTTTTCATCATAGGAATGGACTTGAGGGTAAACCTTCATAATGATCTCACTAAGTCTTTACAATTAGATTGTCCCTTTGAACCTATATATTAGGATTTCTAATCAAATAAGTTGAGTTTTCTTTGCAAATCTTTATTCATTCATTGGCTTCAGTCCCATTCTTCTCGATGACTTATCAACTAACTCTCAATTTAATCCTTTAGTTAAGGGATCAAGTATGTTATCCTTTGACTTCACATAGTCAATAAAGATAAACCTAGTTGAGAGTAGTTGTCTAATGGTATTATGTCTAAGATGTATATGCCAAAACTTACCATTATACATATTGCTCTATGCGATTCCAATAGTAGATTGACTATCATAATGAATTCATATTGCAGGTACATGTTTCATCCACTTAGGAATATCCTCTACAAAATTACGTATCCATTTGGCTTCTTCTCCACATTTATCGAAAGTAATGAACTCAAATTCCATCGTGGTTCTAGAAATGCACGTATGTTTAGAGGACTTTCATGAAACATCTGCACCACTCAGAATGAATAAATATCCACTGGTATACTTTGAGTCTTTCATATCAGATATCCAATTTACATCATTGTATCCTTTTAATACAACTGAATATCTTATGCAATGTAGTCCATAGCTATGTGTATATCTTAAGTATCTAAGTAGTCTTGTAATAGCTTTTCAGTGATTAGACCCTAGATTACTTGTATATGTACTTAGTATACTTACAACATAAGCTATGTATGGTCTCGTATAACTCATCAAGTACATAAGACTTCCTATCACCCTAGATCATTCTAGTTGAGATACACTCTCACTTTTATTCTTGGATAAGTATAGATTTACATCTATTGGTGTTCTCATAATTCCAAAATAACCCTTGTTGAATTACTCAAGTATTTTGTCAGCATAATGACATTGACTTAGAAAGAGACCGCTTGATATCCTTGATATCTTAATTCCCAGAATTACATCAGTAGGCCATATGTCTATAATATCAAATCTTGAATTTAACATAGACTTAGTAGATTTGGTCATTTGATCATTAATACTCACAATTATCATGTCATCAACGTAAAGGCACTAGATAACATAACCATCTTTTTGTCCTTGACATAAACACATTTATCACATTCATTGATTTTAAAGCCACTTGTCCTCGTTACTTTATCAAACGTTTCATGCCATTGTTTTGGTTCTTATTTCAAGTCACATAAAGGCTTCACCAATTTATAGACCTTTTATTCTTTCCCTAGGCATAAAAAACCCTTGGGTTGGTCCATGTAAATTTCTTCATCTAGCTCTCCATTTAGAAAGGTCGTCTTTACATCTATTTTATGTATTTCAAGATTTCGTAGAGCTGTGATAGAAATTATCATCCTTATAGATATTATTCTTATCATAGGAAAATAAGTATCAAAGTAATCAAGGTCATGTCGTTGTTTGTATCCCTTAATTACAAGTCTGGTCGTACTTATCAATTGATCCATTTGATTTACATTTTCTTGTGAAAATTCACTTAGACCCTAGTATTTTACTACTTGGAGGTAAATCAACTAGTTTCCAAGTATGATTTTTCAAAATGGACTCAGTTTCACTATTAATAGCTTGAGGACCTTCACAAGAATTCATAGCCTTTTCATAGGTTTGAAGTTCACTTTCTAGAAAATAGGTCAAAAACATATGGACCATAGGATGTATTTTTCCTAACTATCTTGCTAGTTTAACCTCAACCTCTTGTTTAGGTTCTTTAATTTAACTATCTTCATTCATAGTCTCATACGTTCGTTTAGATGAACTTGATTCTCTTTGAGATTTACCTTGAAAGACATGTTTAAAGAATGATGCATTCCTTGATTCCATTATCATGTTCTTGTGTATGTCTGGGATATTTGACTCATGCACAAGAAATAGATAAGCACTACTATTATGTGCATATCCAATGAAGATACAATCTATCATTTTTGGACCTATCTTCACCTTCTTAGGTATATGTATAACCACTTTTGCAAGACACCCTCACACTCGTAAATATTTATAGGAAGGTACCATTCATTTAAATAATTCATACGTTGTCTTTTATATCTTTTCTGGGGTACCTTATTTAAAAGGTAGTTAGTTGACAAAATAGCTTACCTCCTACAATTTCAATGGCAACCCAGAACTTAATAGCATTACATTCATCATTTCTTTCAAAGTATGATTCTTACATTCAGTAACTCCATTTGCTGAGATGAATAAGGCACTATGGTTTCATGAATAACTCTATGTTATACACAGAATTCACCAAACGATGCTACATATTCACCATCATGATCACTACGCAGTACTTGGATCTTCTTGTTGAGTTGATTCTCAACTTCTATTTTATAAAGAATAAATTTCTCTATAGCTTCATCTTTTCTTTTAAGCAAATACACATAGCAATATTTCGTGTTATCATCAACGAAAGTAATAAAATACTTATTGCCACCCCTTGTTTGAAGAATTTTCAAATCACATAGATCACTATAGATTAATTCAAGGGGTTTAGTGTTCCTTTCAATCGAATGAAACAATGACCTAGTCATTTTTACCTTAACACAAGTTTCACACTTATGCTTTGAATCTATTTGGAATACGAGTATGTGTTCCATGTTAATTAGTCTATGCAATGTATCTTAATTAACATAACCTAGTCTACCATTCCACAAGTTGGAAGAATCAAGAAAACAAACAGAAGAATTAATCTTATTAATATTCTTAGCTTTTACAGTCATTACATTGATCTTAAATAACCCATCAGATACATAGCCATTTCCTATAAACATCCCATTTTTTGGTCACAATGACCTTTTCAAATTCAAACACCATTTGAAAGCCATGCTTGTTTACCAATGAGCCAAAAACAAGATTCATACGGATGTCTGGCACATAAAGTACATTGTTGAATGTAAGCTCATCCCCATAAGTCATCTTAAGTTTGACTTGGCCTTGCCCATGAATATTTGATGTGGCATAATTTACCATGAATATCTTCTCTCTATCTTTCACTACTTCAAAAGTATTAAATAGCCCATTATCTGAGCATACGCGCCTTGTTGCACTAGTGTCAATCCACCACTTCTTTGGGTTTGATCCCACCAAGTTTACCTCAAAAATGACTGCACATAAGTCAATGTCGAAGATATCATGAGTGATGCCATCAACCATATTTACCTCATAGTTTCTGTTTCTTTTTGGAAACCTACAGTCTAGGGCTTTATGCCTTGTCCTCTGATAGTTAAAGCAAATCCCTCTAACGCTTGACTTCTTAAAATTTGTTTCTCTAGGTCCCAATTTAGACCTTTTACCCAACTTGCCATTTCCCTTGCCCTTGCCCTTATTCTTATTGTGTTTGGAGCTTTGACCATATTTCATCACATTAGCCTTGGGTACTAATGGGATATAACCTCTTTTAGAAGAAGCCTTGTTGTCTTTTTCCTCTTTGAATCTTATCAGCAAGTCTTTCAAAGACACTTCTCTTCGCTTGTGCTTATGGTAGGCCTTGAACCCTATCTATGAAGGCGGAAACTTTTCAATAATATCTACAAATTGGAAGGTTACACTAAGTACCATCCCTTCATCATACATCTCGGTTATCATATCTTGGATTTCACATGCTTGACTGTATAACAATTTAGAGTCCACCATCTTATAATCAAGAAAATGAACAACCAACAATTTCTTGGCATTGCATTTTTGGTTTCATACTTCCGATCCAATGATTCACACAAATCTTTGGTCATATTTTCCTTATTGTACTCATTATACAAGGAATATGTTAGACTATTCAGAACATAATTCCAACATAGATAATTAGAATGCTTTCATGCTTCCATGCTTCAATAGCACTAGCAAACTGAAAATCTTGTTCACTCTTAGGTTGATCAAGAGTTTCTTCAGTCAAGAACCTTTCCAAATTGAAGGTGGTGAGATAAAACATCATCTTACTCCTCCATCTCTTGAGGTTTAAACCATTAAACTTCTCAAGTTTCTCTGCCAAAACATGGTTCATTATAACAGAATCCGATAACATTGGGGTTACCCCATAAGCCATATAAGGCCTCATCATTTGGTTCACAGTAGAACCACCCATGGTAATGTCAGAAACATTCATAGTTGAATTTTAAGTTTGAAATACTAGAGTGGTCATTTCAGATTCTATAATCTTTTTTTACTTTTTTTGTTAAATAACCAAATAGAAATACTAGTTTTAAAAAAAATCACCAAATAAAGTTTTAAATCAAAATATATATATTCCATATATAATTGATAGAAATATGTTAATTTACATATATTTGTAATTTTATTAGTTATAGTAATTAAATAATTTTAAAAATAAAACAATTTATTCATTTATGAAATTATAATATATATATATATAGTAAAAATAAAATACAAATATAATGTAAAGAAAATCAAGACTAGTAACACAAAATAAATATACTTAATATAAAAATTACAATATAAAAAAATTACAATTATATAAAATAATTAATGATAAAAATAATGTAGAAAATCAGGTAAAAATAAAGTGGAAGTAATTTAATATAAAAGAAAAATTAATATTAAATAAATGATGAAAGTAATTAATAAAGATATAAAGATTCAAACGTAATTACAATAGAATATATATAGCAGAACAAATAAATATAAAACATTAAAAATAATCTATTTGTTTCAAAATATTTATTAAAAAAATTGTATTTGTTTGTCTAAAAAAATGAGAAAATTATTTTAAGATTGTAGGAAATAATACACAAAAAAAAAATAATTTAAAAATAAAATTATTTTATTAAAATTATAAATATAAATATAAATATAAATTATAAATAGAAAAAAAATAACCAAGGTACGTGTATCACACAATGTCCTTAAGATAATTTTTTCACTCATCGTGAGTGTTTGAGAACGATATAAATTTATCTCTTATGATACAATGATTAAAAATAATAAATTTATACCATAATTTAATATTCTATGAAATTTAAAATATATTAACTCTATTAAAATAACTTAATTTTAGATGGTAAATATACAACAACAAAAATTTCTTTTACCTTCCCAATACATAACCTTTTCTTTTTCTTTTTCTTTTTCTTTTTCTCTTTCTTCTTTTCTTTTCCTCTTTCTTCTGTTTTCTTCTCAGCTTCCTTTGTTTTTTTTCTTTCTATTTCTTATTTGTTTCTCTTCTTCTTGTCTCAACTTTGTTTTCTATAATTTTCCTCGTCAATGAACAGATATTTATATACCCATAAGAAATAGAAGCAGAGTTAACTTTAATTCAAAAATGAAAAAAAAAACGAATATTTAATTCAAAAATGAAAAAAAAACGAATATTTAATTCAAAAACGGGCACAGAATAAAAACTAAGAAATTGAAGTAGAGAAACAGGTAGAGAAATAAAAAATTGAAGATGAAACGAAAATTGTTTAAGAATAGAAATAAAAATCATTTTAAAAAAATCGTTTTCTAACAATTTTTTAATTCATAATTCTAACATACATATATATACAAATTATATTTGAATCTTACTTTCTTTATTTTATGTTGTTTATATTATACAAAGGTATAAAGTGTAAATATATAATATATATAAATATTTAATTAAAAAAGCAAGGTAAATAATATATTTTTGGTGTACTTGATTAATAACCATAAGTTTATATATATATATATATATATAGAATCGTGAGTTTTGTTTTATTTATTTATTTATATTTATTAAAAATAAAAAACTTAGTTACTAATTTTATTAATATATATATAATTATTTTTAATAAAATTGTAGCCCATTAATTATATATATTAATTAAGTTCATGTTTTTCACGTGTTATTTTATATTGTTATTATTTACTAAAAATAAAAGTTTTGGCTATTAGTTTTACTATAAACAAGAAATATCATGATTACGTGACTTAACGGTATAAAGTATAATTAAAAATGCTGAAGATGTGGGATTCAAACACTAATTAGTTACGGATACGTGAGTTGTATTATATTAAAAGAAATTCATGTCTAAATCTATATTATACATATAAAAGTTTAAATTAATCCTTATAATTTTTTAGATAAAATTATTCACTTATTTTGAAATAATTACTAATTCTTGTCTATTATTGTACAATTTAATCAAAGTTTATATTTTTTATTAATAAGTAATAAATTATTAGTAGTTAAAAGCTTGATAATTATCTAGATTATAAATATTTATCATTTTTGTCTATGTAAGATTATTTATCTTAAATAATATAAATAATTATCAATTTTTTTGTTATTTATGTTAAGTATTATTTTTTTATCAATTAAGTAATATAAATTAAAAAATAAATTATTAACAACTAAAATATTGATAATTATTTAGATTATTATTATTTATTTATTATATATATAATGTTATTTATCTTGAGTAATATAAACAATATCTTATTTTTGATTAATTATCTTAAGTTTTTTAATCAATTAAGTAATAAATTATTAGTAGACAAAATTAAAAAAATTCTATATTATAATTACTTATCTTTTTTTATACAATACCATTTATCTTAAGTAACATAAATAATTATCAATTTTTTTAATTAATTATCTTAAGTCTCATTTTTTTATATAAATTATGTAATAAACTATTGATAGATAAAATATTGACAATTTTATAAATTACAATCACTTATCATTTTTCTTTATATATAAGGTTTTTTTTATCTTAAGTAACAAAAAAGTTATCATTTTTTTGTTTGATTATCCTAAGTCTTATTTTTTTTATCATTTAAGTAATAAATTATTCAAAGCTAAAATATTAACAATGATCTAAATGATAATCATTTATCTTTTTTATATAAGGTTATTTATGTTATATAACATAAAAAATATTATTTTTTATTAATTATCTTAAGTCTTATTTTTATCAATTAAATAATATAATATTAATATCTAAAATATTGACAATTACATATAATACAGTTATTTATCTTAAGTAATATAAATAATTATTATTTTTGATTAATTATTTTAACTTTTATTTCTTACCAATTAATTAATAAATTAGTAGCTGATAAATATTGACAATTTTCTATACTCTAATACTTATCTTTTTTATACAATATTATTTATATTAAGTAGCATAAAAAGTTACCATTTTATCTAGTTATTTATCTTAAATCTTATTTATTATCAATTAAGTAATATAAACAATTATTATTTTTTGATTAATTATTTTAAATTTTTTTCTTATCAATTAATTAAAAGATTAGTAGAAGATAAATATTGACAATTTTCTATATTATAATACTTATATATTTTTTATACAATGTTATTTATCTTAAGTAACATAAAATAATATTTTTTCCGATTATTTATCTTAATTTTTATTTATTATCATTTAAGTAATAAATTATTAGTATATAAGATATTGACAATTATGTAGATCAAATTATTTATCTTTTTTATAAAATTTTATTTATATTAAGTAACATAAACAATTATCATTTTTTTTGTTAATTATCTTAAATCTTTTTTGTACCAATAAAGTAATATAAACTAACAAATTATTAATAGCTAAAATAATAGATTATTGTTATTTATATTTTGTATGCAAGAAGATTTATGTTAAGTAACATAAACAATTATCATTTTTTTTTATCTTTAGTCTTTTTTTATTAACTAATAAATAATATGAATTAAGTTATAAATTATTATTAGTTAAAATATTAATAATTGTACATGCTAAATTTATACTTTTTTATATACGTTTATTTATCTTAAGTAATATAAACATCTATCATTTTTTCTGTTAATTATCTTAAGAATTGCTTATCAATTAAGTAATAATTTATTATTAACTAAAATATTGATAATTTTATACATTATAATTACTTTTTTTTACAATGTTACTTATTTTAAATAACATATATCTCTAATTTATGAAAAATTGAAATTGTATGAAATTAATTGATAAAATTTACTATCTCTAGACTGTAATAGGACTTATTGATAAATATTTATTAAAAAGTTTGATATGATATAATATGATACTAGTGACAATGTTATAGTTTGAGCCCTATAATTTAAGGTTTAACATTTTCAAGTATTATTTGGTTTTTAAAAAAATCCTATTATCAATTTGAAGAAGGAAAAAAATCAACTTATTATGCATATCAAACAAAGTAAAAATATTATAACTAATAACAAGTTGTATGACTTTTATATTTTAATTATCTATTTGTTTGTTTGGTAAGAAGTCTCGTGGCTTTTGGGACTCATAATAAAGAGTTTTAAATATGAAAATTAAAACACAATGTTAATAAAGATAAATAAAAGATATGCATTAAATAAGGATATGTATTAAAGAAAATAGAAGTAACTTTGACAATATTAATGCATCAAAAACTACTAAAAAAAGCCGGTAAGTAAGCTCAAATGAAAAGATATATATTATGGTAATTAAAAAAAATCGTAATAGTTATTTAAAATTTAGTAAATCCTTTTATTTACTTAATAATAATAATAATAATAATAATAATAATAATATAACTTCATTACAATATTATTTTGTGTGTATCTATTGTTAAATAATTTTATAATAAGTAATAATGAAATTTCAATGTGAATGAATTAACAAAAAAAAAAAACAATTACAAATACTTATCTACATGTTTTTAGAAATAGCAAAAAAATTCCATAAGTTTAAAAAATAATGACTTAATCCCCTTATTATTACTATTTTTAAATTTTTAAGAAAATTGCAATAAAATTATTAAAAATAAAAAATGTAATAGAGTATATTATAATAAAAGAAATATAATTTTCTATTTTTCAAACTTAAAAAGTATTTTTTTTAGTTTTAGAAAACCTAAAAAGGTTTTATATGTTGGGCATAACAGGTAAAAATAAAATGAATTCAACAAAGTAGAATAATGACACCGGAACTTTAACGTGGTTCACCATTTAATTTGGGTTAAGTTCATGGGACAAACTCCAAAAAATATTTCTTCCACTAATAAAATTAATAGGTACAAAGTGAGAGGCAATACAACAAATTGAGATAACCCAAAATAGTATCGCACAAGTGTTTCCCAAACTCACTATTTTGTCACTCATTTTTTAGAAAAATGTCTCAATATTTTTCTAAAATATTCTTTCTCACTTTCTTACACACAACACTATTTTTCAAAGGAAATTGTTCCTTTGGCTTTGCTTTGTTTCTCTTCTTATTTTGGTGTGTTGATGTATCTCTAAGGCAAAGACATTGCCTATTTATAGGCAAAATTGCATATCAATGTTAGATGCACCTAACATTTGTGGTTGTACCTACCATTTGTGGTTGTACCTACCATTTGTGGTTGTACCTACCATTTGCTAGACTTGTCAAAGAGGAATACTGGAAGGAGGGAAACTCTTAAAAGTAACCCTGTTTTGCTTTCCTGCTAGACAATGAACACATTTCTCCAAATGTACTTCATCCATTCCAGGAAATATCTTCTTTTTGGCTAGACTTGTCAAACCTTTTTCACCCATGTGACTGAGTCTCTTATGCCATAACTCAACTGCACTGTCTTTCTTTATGGCATTTATTGTGTCAGTGGAGAGCTTCATTTTCATTATATACAGAGTTGTATGCTTCTCACCTCTAGCCACTACTAAGGATCCTTTTGTAAGTTTCCATTTTCCATAAATGAAGGAGCTGTAATATCCTTCATTTGCAAGTTTGCGCACAGAGATCAAATTCAGGCCCATATTTGGAATATGCCTGACATCCTTCAGAAATAGTCTGGTTCCGTTCTCTGTTTCAAACATCTCCTCTACCTACAACCTTTGACAAGCCTTCATTTTCCATTCTAACAACACCAAAACTTCCAGGTGTGTATGATGAGAAAAATTCTCTACGCGATGTAGCATGAATTGTAGCACCACTATCAATCACCCAACTGGTCTCGTGTGATGCAAGATTGACAAAATCTTCATCATAAACGATATTGAACTCGTCTATGATATTTGTTTGCTCATCATCACTGATGTCGTCTTTCTTCATTACTTTGCCTTTGTTCATTTCTTGTTCCTTCTTGAACACCTGACAAAATTTCTTAATGTGACCCTTCCTCTTGCAGTGATGACATTCAACATTGACAAATTTGTTTGATTTGCCTCTGCTCTTACTTCTGGGTTTTTTTTCTTTGTACAGTCTCCTTCCTCTAGACTATGTGATAAGGGCTTATGCTTTTGAATCTCTTTCCTTGTTTTGTTTCTCATATGAGAACAAGGCTTCTACAACAACTTCAAACTCCATATTATTTTTTGCATAAGTCATAGTTGTTGTGATATGATTATATGATGAGGGTAGTGATGCCAACAACATCACAACTTTCTCTTCATTGCCGAAACTCACATTAAATCTTGCTAAGTGAGAAAGCTTGCTGTTGAAATCGCTAACATGTTGCATCATGCTCACATTATCTTACTTCCTCGTCTGATATAGCTCCTTCCACAAATAAATTTTATTGGCAAGGTTCTTTGACATGTACACGTTTTCTAGAGTCTCCCATGTTTCTTTAACAGTCTTGCAATTTTTTGATTCAATATTTTGCAAGACACTGTCTGAGAGATTTAGATGGATTGTAATAGCTACAATCTCATCTATTTCCTCCCATTGTTCCACGGTGACGGTTGCTACCTTCTTTTCTTTTCCCAGTAATGCCTTATGAACTTTTTGTTGAATGAGAATATCCTTCATCCTCCTTTGCCATAAAGAGAAATTATTATTGCCATTAAATTTCTCAATATCTACCTTCTTACTTGACATTTTTTTTCTGCAAATAAATACGTCTTGGACCTAATAAAATCTTTTCTGATGTGACAGATTAGTCTATGCTGCAACCACAGAGCATATTAAGAATTTTACTAGACCAGCTCTGATACCAATTGTTTCCCAAACTCACAACGGGTAAAAATAAAATGAATTCAAAAGAGTAGAATAATGACACCAGAACTTTAACGTAGTTCACCATTTAATTTGGGCTAAGTCCACGGGACAAACTCCAAAAAATATTTCTTCCACTAATAAAATTAATAGGTACAAAGTGAGAGGCAATACAACAAATTGAGATAAACCCAAAATAGTGTCACGCAAGTGTTTCTCAAACTCACTATTTTTCTTCAAAGAAAATTGTTCTTTTGGCTTTGCTTCTCTTCTTGTTTTGGTGTGTTGATGTATCTCTAAGGTAAAGACAATGCTTATTTATAGACAAAATTGCATATCAATATTAAATGCACATAACATATGTGATTGCACCTATCATTTATGATTACACCTATCATTTGTGGTTGTATCTATTATTTATGTTTTCTTCCTCATTCATATAAGAGGAACTTACACTATAATAATCTTTAAAAAAAAAAAATTAATGATCCCACTCCGGACCTACTCACTCGTTTAGATTTTAGAATATACCATAAAGAAAGCGAATAAGGTAATTAGTATAATTTTGCGATATTAACTTGCAAGTAAATTTAGTTTAATACATATTCTTCAAATTAATTTGGGCCTGTACGGTTCCGTCAATTTTATTGACTCTATACAGAAAAAAAGTAATTATAAATACGTTTAGACGTTCCCTCCAATTGTTTCTGTACGGGAAAAAAAACCCTAATTTCGTCTCTCTTACATTCATCACCACGAGAAGTTTGGCAATGGAAAACTACAATTACAATAAATTGCCAGATAAAAAAAAGGCTATAGCAGATGGGAAAAAAGTCGAAGGTTTTATTAATGAAAAAAGATTAGGTTTGTGTGTGGATATTATTAAAGCAATAGGTATTGATAATCCATATTGTGATCCTCCATTAAGTAATAGATATTACAATGTTGAGTTTTGGTTAGAGCCTCGTGGTTTAATATATTGTTCTCAACCAGTATTAGGTTTTCTTGATCCTTGTTGGAATACAAGGTGGGAGTTTTTACTTGGTAATAATTATAGAGATTTTATTTATTTGTATCTTTTAAGAATTGGTACACAGTCTGATATAGGAACTTCAAATGGACTCACTTTAGTAGGCAAAACTAGGATTGAATTGCCTCATGAAATTAATCAAAAGAAACAAGGTTGGTTTGATCTTGTCAAATATGAAGCCTCTAATTTCAGGTTTGTTGGACAAATCGAGGTCTGTATGGAAATATTTTCTATTGAAGATTGATTATATATTGAGGTATGTAATTTTTTACTCATTATTCTTTTTATGTTTTTGTGCTTTGCTTCTTTGATTGGATTTATAGGTTAAATTTTCTTATTTAATTTGATATTGAGATATATTCAATTTCAATGAGTCGAGTTGAAATTTATATATTTTTATTATTATTAAAAACTTAAATTATTTTTAGATAATTTACTTATTTATAACGGTAAAAAAACTAAATATCTTTACAAATATAAAAAAATTAATAATTAATTTTAATTAAAAATTAATTTATGTAATATTGGGTTTGAGACCCATACTTTCCCTTTAAATTATACTAATTATCATTTTATTTTTTAAAAAATATTATTAATTATTAATGTTTTATTGCATTTTAATTAATAAGATCGTGAAATTTTTGAAATTTTTGAAAGAACAATTAATATAACAATTTAAATGAGATAACTCCATATATTGGGGAATGCCATGGAATAATAATATAATTATAGGTTTCAAGTGGTAACATGATTAAGTAAGACATTTTTTTTTTCCCCAGATCAAATCGATTTTGAAGGACGTTGGGAGATTTGAACGTCAACACCCAAGCTTGAAGGAGAAATTATTTTTTGTTTATTAATTATGAATTTTTCCCGTAACAGTGGAGGACATATCATATATTATATAATGTTTTTTTTTTTTTTTTACTAATTAAGTTTTAATGGTGTTTTTAAATCTATATATTTTTCGGATGTTAAATTGAAAAAAAAAAATTAGTATAAATTTAGAACTAATTATAACATTAAAAATAAAAACAATATTATTATTTAGAGCTCTAAATATTATCCCTTCCATCCATGTGCTGTTTATTTTCAATTATTTGGTTATTTGGTCAGTATTATTTTCTCCGGTAAATTTGAAGTGAATACTCTATTTAAATCACCCTTACACAAATTTTTAACCATACTCATTTAAATTCTTAGTAAACCTATCTATTTATTATTTTCGCTCCTCATGGAACGAAGAGTTCCCTGAACTCTTTATCTAGTTAGATCATTTATTTTATTTCAATAAATATATAAATTTTGATACAGTGTGACTTTTTATTCTCTTACATTTGTATCTACGGGAGATTTAAGGTATAATTTGATATGTTGTAATTTATTTTGTTTTGTTTTTAATTAAATTTAGATATAGATATTTTATTTTTGGTTTTAATATTTTTACTATTCAAAATATGAATATATTAATATACTAATGATCAAATTGGATTAAGGATATACTATCTTATCAATAAAAAGAATTATACGTGTTTTGAGAACTCGAAGAGTCAAGGGAGAAAATCAAACCATATTAAAATAATTTTTATTGACTCTTGTAATAATTTGATTTATTTTTATTTTATTAATTTAATTATTCTTATATTTTTTTATTTAAATAAATTATTAAAATTATGTTTAGCCTTTATCACTCTCTTCCTCACATCAACCCAAGTAACGAATTAGAGTTACATTTGACTTAATATTTAGAGTTCATTATAGCATTAAAAATACCATCTTGATTCCAGATAACTTCATATTTATAAAAAAAAAGATTAATACAGTGCTAATATGATTTCGAAGGGATAAAGTTATTATTATATCACTTCGGTGTCAATGTGGTAATCTCTTTTATTAATCTTTTAATATATATAAGTTACTTTTTGTGAATTCATGATATTACATGAGAATGATGATTCTTGATGGTTTTCTTGTACTTAGCTGGCTTGTGACTACCATAATGTTATCATATAACGGAACTAGGCAAGAGAGATGAAATGAAGTTTGGGCAAAAAATAAGTCCATATAACAGTTCATTCCTCTAAGCACATAAACATCCATCAAACAAGCTACCCAGACTTCAGACACAGGAATAGAGAAATTAAAGCATTATAAAAATTACCATGATGTTTTCATATTCTTCTTGTGATGATATAATTTGAACCGTGTGTTCTTCCCATTCCTCTCGTAAATCATAAAAAATTTATGGGTCATAACCCGACTTGTTAAAACCAAAAAACTACTTTTATTTAAATTCAAAATAAGAATGTAATTTCATGAATTTTCAAAAAATAACTCATATATGTTAAAAATGTACATTGTTAAAAGAGTTTACCACATCTTTAATTAGAATTTTGATATTTGTGATGATTTTGCTCATACACTTCATGACATAGTAACCACACATGACTCCATCATTTTGTTGTAGACCCTACAAAAACTAGTGTACATTATTTACATATTCGAACATCTTTATTATTCAATAGTAAAATTAATTAAATTATTAATATTCGTTTGTACATACCATAACTTTGTCCCATATAAGCTTATGAGATTTTTTAAGGACAATGCCCCTAACAGTTAGTTTTTTATTAAATATTACAAAAAACAATAGAAGAAAAATAACTAGCTATAACTCTTACATTTCAACAACTGTTTTTGTATCTTTACTTAATTCTATAGAAGATGAGTCACATTACCAAACATGATTACCATATAGATCAAGGATTACCAACATCTAATGATCTTGGCATTGTTCAAACTTTAGTGGCTAAAGGATTATCAACTTCTGATTTATGTTAAATGTTAATGCCTTATCACATAATTGTTTAGCTCTGATGCTAACATCATTCTCTTAACATTAATTGACAAATGAAAAATCATAGAACATTGCTAAATGTGATGAGTGATTAGTTTGAAGTCGATAATAACATGTCTTATATAAAAGAAATATATATAAATAATTAGCTAATATAAATATAATTATATATGTTCTACATAAATGAAAGTTATTTACCGATTGAAGACTCATCTTGTCCACACTTGAATTATACTTAAATGGATCATTTTATATTCAAATAGCTACAATGTGCACTCGATTGATATATAGGTTTGGACAATGTCTACACTAGAAATTTCTATAGGAAATGGCATAGTCCATCCATCATTTATGCTAGATGCCCTCGCAACAATAGTCATCAAAGCGCCAAGATTTTTGGTGAAATGTATAGCATAATCATAAAAATATTTTTGCATGGCTTCTTCTTGAATGACTTAGCACACTATGATTTCCCACTAGACATAGATTTACCATGAGATACTTACTTTGTATCTCTTAAATGTGTCGCACTTACTAATTCTGATATAATAGACTATAGAAGAAGTATTATATATGTTACTAACAATAAAATAATAATAATATAATAATAGTAAAAAAGTGTTATTTTAAGTAAAAACAAATAGTACCATGTCAAAATTAATCACAACTTGACTCGAAGGCCAAGCCACATATTATCCAACTGCTTCTTGGACTATGGTAGCATCAGAAGGCACATGTAGTGGATAATCATGGAGCAATGATTAATCAATTACTATTCGATAATAATTTGGCAAATATTGATTATGAATCATTCGATCATCGCTCAATTGTTGTACCATTCCAATAGAAACAAAGTTCGTTGATGAAGGATGTTTCAAAAACATTTCACATTCTAAAAAAAATTAAGTGTTATATATAATAAAAAATAAAAATAATAGACTATCTACATAAACTTTAAATCTTATCACAAATGATTCATCAAATAGAGGAGGACTCCTATGTGAGGTAGCTATTGGAAGTACATTCTCTTTAAAATGTTCATCGTGATGTGATGGATGGTAAGAATGCACAGATTGCATTGGAGAAAATGAACCACTACTTGATTGCATCTGCATTCTTGGCACAAAGGGAGGGCCAATAGGATGACTATATCACATACAAGATATAGGTTGGACGTCATGAGATTGCATCGGTGGCATGTCTAGTATGGATGATGGCATGATTGGCATGGATGGTTACATGCCTAGCCAATATGGCATGCCCTGATTGTAGTACGCTATCATGCCTGACATGTGTTATGATTGATATTGTTTTAAAGTGGAAATCTCAATTCTATGCTTTGACATCAAAGATTTATTCATTTTCTATTAATGACATTAAACACATTAAATATGTATCCAACCAATATATTTAAGATATTATATTTATGAATTCTCTAATTATTAGAATATCTATCAAAATATCATATAAAAATAAATACAGAAAACCCAAACATAACAAATATTTACACATAAATATAATTATATGAGATTGATTGTAATTACTAATAATAATATGCCACATCATTTGAGTTGATTTCAAATTTAAGATATATAAAACAAATTTATATAATAATTTTGTGATGATTAATATTTTTTTAAATAACTATACTACTTTAAACCTAAATTTTTAATGAGCATCATATTGGTGAATAATGTATTTTCCATTTCATATTAACAAAAATAAATAAATTAAAAATCAACCTTAAATCACAGTCATAAATATATAAATTTATTTCATTACGAAAATTTATATAAAACCTACATAATAAAAATAATAGCATACATATACAATACAAAAATTTATACACATAAATAATAACACATAATATACAAAAAAATGAATAATAAGTGCGGAGGATTAATAGAAATACTTACAAGAGTAAATGAAGTGACAAAATGAAGAAAATAAAGAAAAAATGGTGTTTTATAAGTGAGAAAATGAGTATAAAAAATTTGAGTTTTTTGCTCACAAAAATAAAGTATCTAGAAGATAAGTTGGAGAGGAAAAAACCCACTAAACAACACTGGAATTGGTGGTCGTAGGTGATAAAAAATGAGAAATAATGGAGGAAGAGTGGATGAGGTTTTGGATTTTTGAGAGTTATGCAACGTTGGAATTGTTTTTGAGTGATTTTGGAGAAGAAAGAAGAGAAAATGAAAATATCCATGTGTGTAGCGTTGATTGACACGTTGGTTCGATGCTACACCCAAGCATAAATTGACATGTAAAACCATTATTATGTCCTACATGTAGTGTCGGTTCTACGTGTCAACCATTGCTACAATCTATGTGTTTTAAGTTGGTGTTTTAGCAAATTAACTTTAAATTCATTATAAGTCGGTTTTAACCAAAAAATAATTTTAAATCTCGACTTAAATAACTAGTTTTATAGTAGTGTATACCACTTGAACCACAAATTAATAAAAAAAACAATTATAGATTTATGTTCTTTAAATATGAATATATGTATTTACATTTGAATAATTTTCATTTTTTAAAGTTAATTATCTTATTAATCTTTTTGAGATATATTTCTAAATTTATCTATAGTTAATTTTATATACTCACATTCTTTAAATATAAGAATATTCTTATATTCAACGTTTGTAAACTTTATACTCATAAATGGGGAAATGGGAATATTAAAAAAAGTTAAATTGTTTTTTATTTTATTTTATCAAAATGTAGGTATATAAGGCAATTTTATTTATTTTTATTCTATTGAGAATCATATCTTCGTATTTCTTTTGGAATTAAAATATAGGTTTATTTAATTAGTATGTTAAAGGAATATATAAATATATATATATTTATATATATATATATATATATATATATATATATATATATATATATAAAGAAACTATATTTATTCTATCAAAATCCAATAAAAACTAGAAATTAGAGTAAATTTTAAAAGTTGCTCATTTTAAGTAAAAATTTAACTTATTAATCTAATTAATCTAGGAAAAAAAGTAAAAATGTAATTTTATTAATAATGTTTAATTAAAAAATATTAAACGAGAGGCAAGCAATTGTGAATAAACAACAGGAAGTGAAAATAAAGATAAATACAACACAGTATTTTAAGTGAAAATAACATAACTTATAACAATGACCTAAGAAAAAAAATTACCAATTCACCTAACTATCTACTATGAAAATCAATGTTGAATAACGAAGCAAGGTCTTAGCCTACCCCATACAAATAAAGCCCTCAAAGTATTTACTTATAAGTTTTCGTTTCTTTTACAATCTCTATAAGGTAGGTGTGTGGATCCAAGCCAATGTTTCGATCTCTCGAATCCCACCAGCAATCGAACCCTCTGATCGGTGCAAAAATGCAAGTGCATAGTATCGTTTTTATAATAAAGTGATAAAAAAATATCATCCTCAGGGATTGGTAACTTATTTTTGACAAATATCAAAATTATTATAATCTCAATTTTTTGTAGAGAAGTCACTAAAGTTGTTGTATTTGAAACTTAAAATTAAATTAAATTAAAAAACATGCGCAAAATAAAATAAAGATATTGTTCGAAAATCAAATTTACAGGAAGAAAACTTCTAGGAAATCGATTTTACCTAATCCCTCGTTATGCTTTACTCATCTAACTAATTGAATTTAATTCTCTTTATTTGTTAGAAATCTCAAAAAAATATCCAAAAGCCTCTTTTGATAGTCAATTGAAAATAATCTTGTTCATTAATTTACATAAGAGTATGTAATTTAATAAAGCAAGAAAACATTAAAACCAATGATTTTTTTTAAAACTACACAGGTTCGTACAAGTTTTTCGATCTCTATATTTACCTATGCCAAAATATTCCAGATCTATCCTATAATTCTCTCTTTCGATATTAAATCACAAGACTAAAACCATCTAATTAATGACTAGTTAATTAGAAGCATTAAACTCAGAATAAATTAAACAAACATGAAGAGAAATAATTCAAATTAACGTAGAAAATTAAGCATAGTTTAAAATTAAATTATATTTTTTTCTTAGAATAAAGATAAATTAGTTCATGCTAAAAATTAAATTCAACATAAATGAATTCAACATAATTTTCTCAGAGGAATTGAAAGAAAATTGACTCGCAAAAGAAATATGTTTTCGCTTCAATTTTGGGTCATTGTTCCCTCTCTTGCTATGACAATTGTTCTCCTTCTTCCTTTTTTGTATCTCTTCTCTATATCCCTCTATATCCAAAACCTTATATATATGTATTTCAAAACCCTGCACTAAATTTCATGGCATATATATATATATATATCCTAAATCTATGGTCGCAATTTATTTATTTTTTTGCTTTACTTATTAAAGGTGTCTATAAACCTGTCCGGAACTGACTGAATCAGATCAGAGCGAACAGTTTTACAAATCAAATGGTCTGGTTTGTATTAATTAAAACTATTTTTCAAATGGTCCGGTCCGGTTTCGTATTATTTCTCCTTAAAGGTGTCCAAAAACCGAACCAAATCAGAAACTGGACCAAATGGTTTTATAAATCAAACAGTCTGGTCCGATTTGTATTAATTAAAATCGTTTAAAACAATTCGATTAAAAAACTTTCCCCAAAATCAAACCAGATCGGTATATATATATATCCTTCTAAATCTAATATTATATATATATATATATATATATATATATATATATATATATATATATAACAACAACAACAACAACAATAATAATAATAATAATAATATATTTATATTTATATTTATATAATAGTATAATGTATGTACTATATATAATTAATATATATATATATATATATATTAATTTAAATCTTAATTTAAATTTGATAGTACTTAAATAGTATGTTTCTAAAATTTGGATCTTCATTATCTTCAAATTTAAATAATAATAACAAATCTAAAATGAATAATAAATAAATAAAATTAATTTAAAGTTAAAGTTGAAAAGTGATCAATTATGTCAAATTATACAAGTCATCAAACATCCCCAAACTTTAAACTTTGTTTGTTCTCAAACAAAAAGAAAAATAAAAGACAATTGTAGATAGTGTTAACAAGATCACATAGATAACAACCATTATTCACCAAGTCATGATCTGAATTTAGATTTTATCACTAATAACTTACTTTTTTTACATCAAAGATAGCAAAAAAATCAATCAAAATTCCACAATTTGTCAAGCAAGATTTAAGCATTTACTTCAACCTAAAGTTAAGTCCTTGAGTGTGTATGTGAAATAGTCAATTTCACTCTAAACCACCAGCAAGTTCAGATAAAAATAGAACAACTAAAATCAGAAGAATTCTCTCAAAAATTAACTCTATAAGTCCAATTTTCATAAATCTTCTCCACTAATGAAATCAAATACCAAAATAAAAGATCAAAAGGCCTTTAATTAAGGTTGTAATGATAGGCCATAGGGTGAGTTCTAAGAAAGAAATGAATATAGAAAATCAAAACAAATTGGGAAAATATTTGTTAAAAAGAAACCATAAAAAGAATATAGATAGAGTTCACATTAAAACTCTTTCTCGACAATATGCTCATACTGATGATAATATTGTTGCCATACTAAATAAGTGAAAGTACTCTTTTTTACTTTTCCTTTTTCTTTTCTTTCTTTACTTTTTTTTTGTGTGTGGTTACCTTGACACTCATAGTCTTTACTAATTTCAATCACTTTTATCCTTTTTCGATTCTTGTCTTCCACTTTATTTTTTTTTTCAAATAGAGCAAACATAATGTGAATTATTTAATTTGAACTAAATTTCTCTTTAAATGCAAATTTCCACCAAAGTATTTTCTCAAAATTTAAGGTAAGCTCATGGTTTTTCAGGCTTACAGTGAGAATGGTTTACGTAGTTAAAAAAAATAAGTAAGACTTATATAAAATAAGACTCAAGGGGGTTGATTATAGGAATATATCATGCAATGATGACGTAATAATTAGGATGGTTGGGAAAACTTTTTGGTTATAAAAAAATTTGTATAGATCATATCTCTAATATTTGGTATTAATTAGGATTTCGCCTCAAGGATCCATCAATGGATTCTAGAGCAAAGCAAGATTGAACTTTCCTAACTCAGTTAATTCAACTCATTCTCTTCATAGGAAAAATGGAGTAGAGAAAAATTTACTATATGCTCAATTATTTTCAAGGACAAAGATTTAAATAAAAGTACCCACAAAACTCTAACTAATCATACTTAAATTCATGCTTGATAAGAGAATTCAAAAACATAAGACTATAAGAGTTGACACCCCTAAACTTAAACTACAAAATGTCCTCATTGTAATTTAAAAGTGAGACAAATGGAAGAAATGAAAGAACTTCCCTAGTTTTATGATGGATTCACATTATTTTATAATTTTTAGATTTTTATTCTTGCAAAATAAATCAGTACCAAAATCTAAATTATTAAAATAAATAATAAAAAATAAAATAAAAGAACAAAATAAATTTTTATGGGCTGCCTCCCATAAGCGTTTGTTTTATAGTCTATAGTCAGACTTTTCAATCTTCATCAATCAGGATTTCGAAAAGAAATAAATGCACGATTCCCCTCCACTTGTTCTCCATAATAGTGCTTCAATCTATGACTGTTAACTCTTAATATATTCCCTGTCTTTTCCTTCAAGTTTATTGCTCCAAAAGTGGAAACTTTGTGAATTGTTTAAGGACCTGTCCATCTTGATCTCAACTTACTCGGGAAGAGTTTTAGTCATGAATTGAAAAGCAAAACTTGTTATCCTGGAGCAAACTCACACCTAAGAATCTGTTTGTCATGCCACTTCTTTGTGCATTCTTTGTAGATCTTTACATTTTCATAAGAATCATTCCGGAACTCATCCATCTCATTCAATTGAAGAAGTCAATTTTCCTCTTCTTTGGATGAAAGTGATACCGTAACAATCACTGGAAAGGTGTAATTATCACCCAAGGACGCATAGAAAAGATGATCAGACAATGTTTTTAACTCTGGAGTTATAGTTTGTTGCACTTTTTCTATAGAGATTACAGAATCTGTCTTTGCTACTATTGGCTCTAACCTCTCCACTTCTGTGCTAAATGATGTACCCTATTGCAATGATCATTCTAGGTGATCAATTGGTATATCTTCTTGAAAGGCTTCTACTTCACTTTGTTCAATGATATTTACTCGAAAGAAAGTGCTTGGATCTTTTGGAAATCTCATGGCTTCGTAGAAGTTGAATGTAACCTCTTTCTTGTTCACTCTCAATGTTAACTCACCCTTTTGAACATCTATTAAAGGTTTTCCCGTAGCCAAGAATGGTCGGCCAATAATTAATGGGATATCTTGGTCTTCATCCATATCTAACACCATAAAATTGGTAGGAAAAAAGAATTTATCCACCTTTATCAATACATCTTCTATGATTCCACGTGGATACTTGATGGATCGATTTGCTAATTGCAAAGAAATTGTTGTTTATTTCATCTCTCCAAGTCCCAATTTCATATAAACAGATAGTGGCATAAGATTAATACTAGCACCAAGATCACATAAAACTTTCTCAAAAAATGAATTTCCAATAGTGCAAGGAAAAGTGAAAATTCCTAATTTTTTTAATTTTTGAAGCAATTTATTTTAAAGAATGACACTACATTCTTCAAAAAGCTTCACTTTTCAAACTTTTCCAACCTTCTCTTATTGTAAATGATGTCCTTTAGAAATTTGGCATAATTTGACATATGTTCTAAAGTATCTACAAAAGGAATATTTATGTGAATTTTCTTAAAAATATCCAAAAACTTAGAAAATTGCTTATCTAATTTTTGTTTTTGAAAGCGTAGAGGATAAGGAAGTGTAGTAGAGAGAATATAAGTATTTTGAGGAAATGAAATTAATGGAGGCATGTCATCATCTCTTAGTGTATCATCAACAATCTCCTACGCTTCTACTTTATGATTGCTTTGGCCATTGTTTAGAGTTGTAAGGGTGGACTCGGTTTTCTTTGATGGTAACCTCTTAATTACTCTTCCACTCCTAAGTGTAATGTCATTGCATTGTTCCTTTGGATTCACTTCTGTATTGCTAGGAAAATTTCCTTTTGTTGAGCATTGATAGTTGTGGCTAGTTGCCCAATTTTCACTTCATGATTTTTCATAGTGGCTCCTATATTGCTATAATAAGTCTCAATGTTATCTAGTCGTGAATCATTCTTTTAAAACCTTGTTTTGGTATCATCAACAAAGAAAACCATGACATCTTCAAATGACTTCTTCTTTTCACTCGGTAGCACATTTTTTTGAGTTTTCATAAGACAAATTTTCATGATATCGAAGCCCTGGATGGTAGTAATTTGGCATGGGATCACCACGATAATTGTAGTTCTGATTGTTGATGTATTGAACCTGCTCTTGACTTGATTCATTCATTGGAACTATCATACTTGAAGTTGCAACATATTCTGCACTTTATGGTATTCTTTGGGTTGTCAAGGCAGAAATCTGATGAGATAAAGAGGCTACTTGAGCTGAAAGAGCAACAAATAGCTCCAATTCATGAATCCCGACAACTTTCTTAGCCATAGATCTTTGTGTTGGCCATTGATAGTTATTTAAGGCCATTTCTTCCAAAAGAGAAGTAGCATCTTTAGGTGTCTTTGATATCAAAATTCCACCATAAGTAGCATCAACTATAGTTCTAATTTTCTCATTTAACCCATTATAGAACATCTAAACTTGCAACCAATCTGGTAATCCATGTTGAGGGCAACGCTGAATCAAATATTTATATCTTTCTCATGCTTCATAAAGTGTCTCAAAATCATTTTTCTTGAATTGACCAATCTCACTCCTGAGTTGGGCTATTTTTGCAAGTGGAAAGAATTTAGTAAGAAAATTTTCTACCATGTCCTGCCACCTAGTGATGCTTCCCAATTGTAAATATTGTAGCCAACCTTTGGCCTTGTCCCTCAATAAAAAAGGAAAAAATCTTAGTCTAATAGTGTCTTCAGTAACACTATTCATTTTTACAGTGTCACAAATCTCCAAGAACATCACCAAATGAATATTTGGGTCATCGAGTGGCAATCCACTAAATTGGGCTTGTTGTACCATACTGATCGACGCATGTTTGAGCTCAAAATTATTGGCATTAATGGTTTGTCGTCTTACAATTGAGTAGTTTTCATTCACTGTTAGCCTTACATAATCCATCAAGGTGTGTGGTTGTGCATTATGTTCTCCTTTAGTCATGGCTAGTACTTTCTTCTTTCTACGTGATCTAAAGGTTCTTTCAATCTCTGGATCCAAAGGAATAATATTTCGAGTTTTAGCATCGCACATCCAACGTCAAAAACACACCTAGAGAAAAATAAAAAAAATATAATTCTAAATTAAAACTAAGATTACTATGTATCAATATTGGAAAAAATAAGAAAAAAAATCAATCCCCAACAACGGAGCCAAAAACTTGATAGGTGCAAAACTGCAAGTGCACACTATCATCGTTTTATAATAAAGTGATAAGAAAAGTATCGTTCTCAAGGATTGGTAACTTATTTTTGACAAATACCAAAATTATGATAATCTTAATTTTATCTAGAGAAGTCATTAAAGTTGTTGTATTTGAAATTAAAATAAAACAAAATTAAAGAAGATGCCCAAAAGAAAATAAATATATTGTTCAAAAATCAAATTTATAGGAAGAAAATATCTAGGAAATCGACTGCACCTAATCCCTTGTTATGCTTTACTCATCTATCTAATTTAATTTAATTCTCTTTGTTTGTTAGTAATTTCCAAAAATATCCAAAAACCTTTTTCAATAATTAATTGGAAATAATCTTATTCATTAATTTATACAAGAGTATGCAATTTAATAAAACAAGAAAGCACTAAGACCAATGATTTTTTAAAACTACACAAGTTCATACAAGTCTTTCAATCTCTATATTTACCTATGCCAAAATATTCTAAATCTATCCTATAATTCCCTCTTTCGATAGTAAATCACAAGACTAAAATCATCTAATTAATGATTAGTTAATTAGAAGCATTAAACTCAAAATAAATTAGACAAACATGAATAGAAATAATTCAAATTAACATAGAAAATTAAGTATAGTTTGGAATTAATTTACATCTTTTTCTTAGAATAAAGACAAATTAGGTCATGCTAAATATTAAATTAAACATAAACGAATTCACCATAATTTTCTAAGAAGAATTGAAAGAAAATTGACTCGCAAAAAAAAAATGCTTTCGCTTTAATTTTGCATTCATGTTCCCTCTCCTTTCTCTCTTCGCGTTTGCTATACTTTTTCTATTTATTTATTTTTTGTTTACTCTCGCGGCGGCTGTTTTGTTTCTCCTGTTGTGGTTGTTATTCTTCTTCTGCCTTTTTTATGTCTCTTCTCTATCTCCCCCTATAGAATAGTATAATGTATGTCCTATATATATATATATATATATATATATATATATATATATATATATATATATTAATTTGAATCTTAATTTAAATTTGATAGTACTTAAATGATATATTATCTTCCTTATCTTCAAATATGCAATAAAATTTAAATAATAATAACGAATCCAAAAATCAATAAAAAATAAATAAAATTAATTTAAAGTTAAATTTGAAAAGTGATAAATTATGTCAAATTATGCAAATCATCACCCTCTAACATGCACCTGAAAGGTTAGCACAAATAGTACAAATGTAAAGTGTGTCCTAGAACGGATTTAACAATGAAAATCTAATAAGAAGATTAAAAAACATAAATCAAATCAACTAGCAAACCTTAAAAGGAAAACAAAAAGATTAACATCATAAATGTAATTAAGAATATGAATAAATCAAACATAACCATGCAATATGTTTGACAGATTAAATCAAGAATACGCCTAAAGAAATATGATGCAATTAAAAATCGTTTTGAAAGAGAGAGATCACAAAAGATGCAAGATGAATAGAATAGATGTAGTAATGAAAACAATGAGAAAAATAAGTATCAATATCACAGTTGCAAAAAGAATGTATAATATATCATTAATTGATATAAAAAAACATAATGAATAAACTATCCAAAATTCCTCAAAAGAATAAAAAAAATTGGATACATTCATTTAGAGAGAATCCAAAAAAGCTCATTTTATAGAAAGAATGTACACTAATAAAACTAGCACTGCTAGATAATAAACTAATATACAGAAATATATTTTAGTAGGAATGATCCATGTTAATTTAGAATACTAGAAACTAAAATTTACAGCATAGTTTATGTTTACTATTAATATTCATGATAAAAACTTAAACCAAGTGTTAAGTTTAGCTTATGAATTTAAAAGAGGGGATTTAATGAAAGAAAAAATTATTCATTTTCAATACACTACATATGATATTCATTAATAAGTAGTCATAATAGTTTAATACATGAACAAAATGAATTTATAGAAATAGATAAAATCTTCTAAGAACTTGGAAAAATAATAAAACCAGATATATTAATAGACTTTTAAAATACCAGAGGAATGACAATTCGATGTAATAGAAAAACATTTTATATCAAAAAGAAAAAGTAATGCAGTCAAAAATAATAATATACCAAAGTTTACCTTTATAGATAATGAAGGATAAACTTATAATAAAGACAAAAAAAAGTTACAAAACTAAAATAAGAAGTATGAGTAATGAAAGCATTAGTAAATGATGTAATATTAGGAAGAAAATAACAAGAAGATTTTTAAAAACAACTTACAAGATTTAGACTTAGAACTTAATAGAAGCCTAGTAGGTGTATCAAAAAACTAAATAACAATAATGAAAGTCATGATACTTTTAGCAGAAGAAATTGATAAAGTACAATAATAAAATATTAAGTCCTTATAAGGCATTGATAAAAGACAAAAAAACTCATAAATGAAATAAAAGAAATTAATATAAAATTACAACAAGATACATTTAAGGAATTCATTTAATTAATAATAGATATAAATAACATACTCAAAAATAATCAAATTATAAGTCATAATCTTGATCTATTTGAATGATTAAAAGAAGAACTACCTAGAATATTAGATGCATTAATAACTAGAAATGAAAAAAGAAAAATTTACAAATAAAGAAAAAGGTATAATTATAATTTAATGGAATACTGAAAAAAAATAAAAGAATAATTTTTGGACCCTAAAAATAAGGGTAGAGAAAAATTAATTAGTTTGTTAACATTAAATAATAAAGAACTAGGAAAATATTATGATGAAAAACTTTGGACAAACAAAGAGAAAAATGATATGATAATAATCAGCAAGATTGATTCTAAATTAGAAATCATGACCCTAAAAGATCATATAAAACCAATTTCATTATTAGTTCCTTACCAAGAAGAAACATATGATCTACATAGGGAAGAAATGAATAGAAAAAGATCAAAATAACCTAATATTTCTTATAGAAGGAAACAACAACCTAAAATGGAAGAATGATTACAATGGAAAACTAGAGATAGTATCTCGCCAGAATTCAAACTCTATGAAAATTATAAATTTGATCTTTTAGATTTAGACTATATAAGAGATAGAAAAAAGCCTTAGATGAATGGTCAAGTGGTATGAGTGTAATCATACAAACTTCTTAAACTACACAATCAAACCCTTCAACTTGTAGAGTCTAAATAGCTCACAAAATAAGAAAAAATGTTAAAGTTTGGTTTATAAATTTATCATAACCAATATGAGGAGGAATCAGATATTAATGATACTTATAATATTTATCTATTAGAGGAAATTGAGAAGAAAATAACCAACTCAGAATATAAACACTGTGAACATAGGTATTTTTCATCAAAAGATGAATGATTTATATAGTATTACAAATCCAAAGAGTACATATATTAAGGTAGGATAGAAATTTAAAGGCTATACCAGTTGTCATTTACATACATATATAGCCATATGAGCTACTACATGGTAACAAGTATGTATTCCAAGAAGAACACCATAAATAGACACCAAAAGATTTAATTGCAATAATTTTTAATAATATTACAATAAATCTTTATAAGGTTTTAAAATATACATATATAATTATATACGGAGAAAAAATTTATATTCCTACCATATATCAATAAGCAAGCAACAAGAGTTGATTTATTAATAGGAAAAAAATTCTAAACTTATATCAACTTTTTACACAATATTTATACAAAATAAGTCTAATAATAGTATATGGCAAAACCATTTATATATCAAAAATAAGGAAAGTTTTAACTATATCAAACTTAACTTTTATGCAACAACATAAAAAAATGAAAACGTGGTGATATAGGCACAAAATAGTAACAAAAATTTTATTTAGAAAATATTTCATTAGATATAAAATAAAAATAAAACTCTTTTTTCAATAAAACACAGGAAGATAAAGCCTTAGCAGGTATGAGAGAATTATTAAAAATAGTAAACTTAGAAAATTCCTTAGATCCAAAAACTAATAAATCTAAAATGATTGCCAACATAAAATTAAGAGATCATAACAAGGTTATTAGAGTAAAATCAATGATTTATACTCTAAAAGATAGGATTGAATTTGAAAACAAATTCAAAAACTTTTGAAACCAAAAGTCATGATACCAAATAATTCACCTCATTCTAGTCCGACATTCTTAGTCGAAAAAGAAGATGAAAAAAAGAGAAAAAAAAAGAATGGTAATAAACTTCAAAGCATTGAATGAAGAAACCACTAATAATGGATACTTTATTCCAAAGAAAGAAGAATTGTTATCTTTAATAAAATAAAAATAATAATTTTCAAGTTTTGATTGCAGAGTAGATTTTTCCAAATAAGACTAGATGAAGAAGTTTTGATTGCAAATGTAGATTTTGACAAATAAGATTAAACGAAGAATCTCAAAAATTAACGACATTTAATTGACCCCAAGGATAGTTCCAATAGACCATTGTACCATTTGTATTAAAATAAGTTCCATGCATCTTTCAAAGATATATGGATAACATCTTTAAGATTCTTTTGTTGTGTTTACATAGATGATATTTTGGTTTTCAGTATTGATTTAAATAGACATTATTTAGATATTATTAATATTTTACAAGAATGCAGAAAGGAAGACATTGCACTTTTAGAGAAGAAAGAAGTAATTACACAACAAAAGATTAAGTATTTAGGGTTGGAAATCAAAGATATAAAAACATAATCTATAACTCCATATACTAAATAATATTCAAGGATTCCTTAGCGAATTAAAGGACAAAAATCAATTACAAATATTTCTACGATGTTTGACATATACTGAAGCATATATTAATAAACTTGTAGAAACACGAAAACTCTTACAAGAAAAAATGAAAAAAGATCATGTCTGAAAATGGATAGAACAAGATACTCTGTATATGGATAAAATAAAAGCAAAGTAAAAAATTTACTAACTTTATACCATCCATGTCCAAATGATAAAATAATAATTGAAACAAATGTTTTACATGAATAGTAAGGACGCTACTATAAAAATGGGTATTTAAGTAGATATGTAAAGTCGGTTTTTTGAAAAAAACCGACTTTTAATGAATTTAAAGTTAGTTCAGTGTAGAACCGACACTAAGTCCTATGTGTCGGTTCACCACGTCAACCAATGCTACACACATGGATAAATTCTTTTTCTCTTCTTTCTTCACTAGACAGAAACTATTCCAAGCACTACGTAACTCTCAAAAATCCAAAACCTCTTCCACTTCTCCTCCACTCTTTCTCATTTTTTGGCCACCTACGACCACCAATTCTAGTGTCGGTTAGTGGGTTTTCTTCCTCTCTAACTAATCATTTAGATCCCCTATTATTTTGAGCAAAATACTCAAAAAAATTATACTCATTTCTCACTTACAAAACACCATTTTTTCTTCATTTTCTTCATTTTGTCACTTCATTTACTCTTATAAGTATTTCTATTAATCCTACGCACTTATTATTCATATTTTTTTCTGTTATTATGTGTTATTATTTATGTATATAATTTTTTGTATTATATATGTAGGTTTGTATTATAACATCATGAGAAGAATATGATGTTCTTAAATAACATAAAACAACACCATGGTAATTTTTCTGTTATTAATTAATATTTTATTTTTCAATTATTTGTATTATTTAGAATATTTGTTAAACATATTTTATTTTATTTTTTGATATTATTTAGTGATTGAATACAGGTGTTAATTTGAGTAAAATATAAAATGAGTACATTTTGTAAAAAAAAATTAAGCCGGTTCACCACGTGAACCTCATTTAAATTTTAAGTCATTTCATTTAACCGACTTTAATACCTTTTTTTGTAGTAGTGGGAGCAACTTTGAAAGAAAAAGTAGATGAAAAAGATATATATCTTATACATCAAGATTTTTTCATGATACAAAATTAAGTTATCATAATAACAAGAAATAATATTTAGTTGCTAAAAAACTATTAAGAAATTTGCAATATATGTTATAAGATCAAGATTCATTGTTCAAATTGACAGCAATGGTTTAACCATTATAATTTTGATGTTAAACGTCTTCCAAGAAAAAAAATAACAATTTAGCTAATGCTCTTACTAGAGAATTAGCACATTTAACTATTTTGTTCTTGTAGGAATAAAACATCTTGATATCAAGATGTTTTTATGTCTCGAATTCTCTTTTAGAAATAGGAAATAACCAAAAAAAACTTAATTATTCAAAACAACTATTAGAGTCTAAAAACTCTAAAGAAGAATTCTTATAAAAAATTCAATCTAAAGAAGGTAAAACTTCTGAAAAAAGAATTCAAAATAAGAAGGAAGAACCTAACAATCCAAAAGAGGGAAAAATTGAAATAAAAAAAGGAAAAGTTCAATTGGGCTGATGAAGTAGAAAAAGACTTATGTAGTCTACAATAACCCAAAACCAAGAATCTATAACAATTAAGCAAAAGCAAGTAAAGTCATTCTTGAGTTTAGTAGAATAACTCATAAAGCCTTCACCAATAGGATAGAAATTGAAGACAGTTATGTCAATTACAAAACACCAAAATTAATAACTCTTGATGACATTGTAAAAAATTACTCTATAGTACTACAACAACAACCCAGCATCATCAAGCATGTTAAAAACTCTAAGAAAGATAGTACAATAACCAGTATTATTCAGAAAAGGACCCCTCGCAAAAATAACAAGGGTAGTACGATCACCAGTACTATTCAGGGAAACAATCTCCAAGAATACATCATTCATTGAAGAAGAAAAGGATCAATACAAGAATTTGTCTAAACTATAATGGATGAGCCTTTATAACTTAGTCGTGAAATCTACCTATATACATATTGAAGATATAAAATTTTATATCACAAAAAAGGAATTTTCAGGAAGTAAATTTAGTATTCTTGAAGGAGTTTATCCAATTTTTATCTATAGTGTATATCATGCAGGTCTTATTGAGAACCTATATCTAGAAATCAATTTAAGTGAATTAAAATACTTTCCTGAAAATTTCAATAAGGTTATTAAAAACTACAAGAAGAATATTAAAGCATGTGGGTTGTATTAGTCCCTACCATTTTATCAAGCTAGGGGTTTTCAACACAAATAAAGAAGTTCCCAAGTTAAGGAAACTTCTAGAAAATGAATTCAACACAGATGAAATCTTTGTATTAAGAAGCCACATACTAGGACATATTTACCATGAATTTAGAAAGATTGACAATTCTACTGAGATCAAAGTAAATTATTCAACCAGTAAAGTAATCATCACTTCCTATAATAATATGGCTCTCATCGAAAAAGATGGTGAAAAAATTAACAAATTCGAGATAAATTTCAACAACAACTAATTAAAAAATTGTCAAGAAATAAGAAAGATTTTTTTGCTCGAAGAAAACAAAGAAAAAATAAATATGTAAAACCTACATCTTTAATCGGTAGGACATGCCAAAGAAAAGGAATGGCTAAGATCCAAATGCTTTCTTGCTCTATAAAAAATAACCAGTATTTTCATTAGGGGAAAAGAGCTTGAATTAGAGCATATTCTATACCCTAGAAAATTATTCATCTAACAATTATGTATCTAGTAATCATAAGCACTAAAGAATCTCTTCAAGGTTCTTAGTTAGCTTTTAACATTGTAATAAGCATCAATATTATGAATGAAATAGAATGATTTTGCTTTTTTCCTACTTCTTAGTAAATATGATTAAGACACCATAATATATATGGATACAATGTATTCACTATTATCAAGAGAGTATTAAGGTTTTAATAAGTTTGGACATATTAGGTGTAATAAAAGAAGACGAACAACAGAAAGAAAGACCATAATGAATTCATTAAATTTAGGTATTATAATTATAATTTCAAGCTAATTAAGAATCTTAAATATTTAAATATTTGTTCATAATAGTCATAAAAATGATAAATAAAAAACATTATAATAAAAAATTTAAAGATTTTATCTTTAGTTAGTATTTAAAACTAGGCCATAAAATGGTATCAAAGTCCTAAAATTAATAAAAAGATGAAATCTTTAATTAGTAAGTTTTATAAATCCTAATAAAAAGACTTATTATCCTTACTAACTTATAAAACAAACCTAATAAAAAGAATGGTAAAATTATCATTTAATTTAATAGTAAAAATGATCCATTATAGAAAATATGATTTATATGGACCATTTTCTCAACTTTGAATGTATTCTTTGCGTAGCTTAAGAAGTTGTAGGCTACTTTGAGCTTCAATTAGGCCAATATATGCTTCTGGCCGCTGATATTCTTTGTTTTCACATGCTAATAAATGGGTGTTTGTATTCAATGTTAATAGTTAATTGATAAGGTTAGGAGGGAGGAAATGATGATGATCAAGGATACATCGGCATAGAAACACTAAGTAGTAATATTTCTCTCCCTAATTACAAACAATAACAATATTATATTAAATTGATATAAATTGTGAAAAACATAAGAGTATTAATATTAAAAATTTCTTGAACAGAAAAAAATAACTTTATTATAATAAGAGTTATTTTTTATTTAATAAATATATTTTTGAATGACTGCAAATATATTCAAAATATAGAATAAGTGAACTTTTTTCAGATAAAAGTCTAAAAATTAAAATTTGGTAAAACACAATTCTATTTTTTGCATGTAATTTGCTGATAATTCTTTTACTATTGCATCTACAATTTTCTTTGTTAGATCAACGTCCCTCTTGCACTGGCCTCGTGTAAATTGACCCCTCCCTTGTGTGAATGGTATAGTGTGCTTCAACCAAATATAGCATTCCTTATCTTCCACAAATTAGGCACACGTAAAGATTTAAAGTGAATTCCATTCAACCAACTATATGCATTTAGGTACGATCTAAACAAGCGAGACATAAAAGGGCTACGATCTTAACAAGGATAAACCACAACAGACATAATCAAAAGTGGTCAAGAGTAACGAAAGAAGAGAACCAACAGACAAAAACAAAGCTCTGCAGAAATAAATATTTCTAACCCACAGTTAAAACTCAATATGCAACATCGGGAAATTTTGATGTACCTACCTATATTTGGAAGTGAGCCAAAAATATTACACAACTTATCTGAAGATACAAGACTGAGTTTCTTGAAGGTGGCCCAGTGTAATAAACTGAGCACTTTGTCAAACTAAAACTCTCTTGGCTTCGTCATCTGAATTAAGAAAGAATTACAGAATTTGAGCAGCAGTATTCAACTTTTCTGCTAAGCTGAGCTGTGTCCTGGTGATGCTTGACAAATATAGCAACAGCAGCTGGTCCTGGAAGGCAAATAGAAACAATAATATAAGGGATTTGAACACAATTAATATTGGTAACCCAGCAAGTAACTTTAGTATCTTCAATAACAGAGGCATAACAAAGGTTGGCTCTGGATTAAAAAATATATATATGGATTGAATGGCTATGACATTCAGCATTAGTTATTTGATCACTTATCAGATAATAGGAGACCGTGTTATACTATGTGTGGTACATCAGCCCATTTCTTAAAAGCTTAAGTTTTTTGGACAAATAGTGATCAATTCTTAGTTCAAATCCCTACAACCATAAATTGTTGGGTTTAAAGCTGTATAGAGAACACATGGGAGTGTTAGATATTTGAATAATCCCTGCAACTATATGTAGGTTTTCTCATTTCCCAATAGCATAAGCTTTTTGAAAATTGGTGACCAATGTAACAAATAGTTGCAGCCTGCAAATTGAAGTGTAGAGTGCACATGGGAGTGTTAGATATTTGAATAATCCCTGCAACCATATGTATGTTGGCTCATTTCCCAATAGCATAAGCTTTTAGGAGAATTGGTGACCAACCTAGCAAATAGTTGCAGCCCACAAATTGAAGTGGCATGCACGTAAATTTGACTAATCTCTAGTTTTTGATGCATAGAATGTGTCCATTTGCCATGTCTTCACTACTGACATATACAATATTCGATACAGGGGTAGATAGCAAGTGTTAGGACATCAGGCATTAAGCTACGTAAATAAAATACCACAAAAAACGGGTAGGCTATGGCATTAAGCATTAATGAATTACCTGAAGACTGTCATTGACAAGCTTATCAAAAGCTACTGGGGACAATTTGGGAAGAGAAGCAATAGTATCTGATATAAATCTACCTATATTGTTGTCTGGTTCAATGTGCCCTTCCTGGGATAAAAAAAATGTGGTTTTAAACCTAAACCACCACAGATTTGAGAATATAAGTTACACCTCCTTACCACAACATTATCAACATATTTGTAAACATCGTCTATAAGAGCCAATAGCCGCTCCATTGAGGCTTCCATTCCTTCTAAATCAGTTGGAAGCTTGTCAACCATTGTTGTCTTTAGAATATCAACTGGTATACCAAAAGTTAAAATAACAATTAGATTTTCATCATTGTAGCCAGCCTAATAAATTAGCACAAAAACCATAGCAAGGTTTGTCTTCAATGAAGGCATCAAAATTTAAGCTTATGAAATAAGTAGAAGACTAGTCAGAAAATGTCAGAATGAGAAGAAACACATAATTTTCATTCTTCATAGTTAAACAAAGAAATACATAGAAATCTGGAACATTTAACAGCTAATGTCAAAAGAATATCCATTGCATAAACAATAAATCACATTCCAATGCATCTGGCTATAACAAAGGTTGATTATAAAATGCATTAAGTGAAAGGTTACGATAATGCGTACATCCAATTCTCTCAGCCTCGACCACATTAAGATCCAGAGGAATCTCTTGAAACTGTGCAGCAAGTTGCCGATCTCCAAGAGACAAATTAACAGAAACATATGCTTTAACAGAACCCTCTCCATTAGTGAACCCAGTATCAACAGTTAAGTGAACAGGGCTGGGAACTTCTGCAGAATAAAATTCATGGATCAACACACTACCAGCCGTAACTCCGAAACCGGTTGAATACCTGCATATAATCAGAAAAACACAGTAGACGACATTGCAACTAGTTCGTAAAGATTTTATTTATAAAAAAAAAATCTACCATCTAAGCTTATACATGGCAAGGAATTTTCTGATTCTTAGAGAGTTTTTAGTCTAATGAGTACAGTTTGAAATTACTGAAGGGTATCCAGGCTAAGAATCTCCATACTACTGAAACACCTTTACACCATTTTCCTTAAAAACAGATAGCCAAGTTAGAGAAAAGTTTAATGCGTTACAAACAAGCCATGATAATGAATAATCATGAAAATTTTCAAATTTTGAGAAACAAGAAGATAGAAATATACCATAGCAAATGCAATAAGAGTACATCCAAGGCCATCAAACTTTCCATGTAATACTGAAGAAAATAAAATTCTAAAGGATAAAAAAAGGGTGATGAGTCTTACCATCCAACTATGACCTCCTTTGGGTTCACCTTTTGGTGGGATACCAACATATTGTGATGGTAATCAACATCTAAAGCAACCTGATACCAAAATTTGAGTAATTTATATCTAGGAGATTTATTAATAGTTCTAAGAATCTTAAATTAAATGCAGAAGCAATTAAAATACGCCTATTCTTGTTTCTTGTCCATTTCAATAACATATCGAGCTTTTCCATGACTAAAATACATAATAGCACAGTGTGTCAACTTCTTGTTATGCAACCCCTTTATCATTTTATTTGTTTCCTCATCTTTGGCCCATTTTAGAAATTCAGAATATAATCCAATAAAAGCTAATAGAAGAATATTACAATTAGGATAATATTATTTTCGAACATATTTATAATTATTTGTAATCAAAAACAAAAATGCACAAACAACAGACAAAATTTTCGAACGGCGTCAAATAATCCTCATTCATTAGCATAAAAAACCACACTAATCATATGAAACTTCGTTTGCAAATAATACAAGTAATTAAACAAATTTTAAGGAAAGAAACTGAAAAAAATCGAAAATTAATAGAAAAAACATCAGAGTGCAGAGGAACCTGGTCAGCAGCCTCGCTGTGAGGAACAGCATAAGAGTTCCTTATATCAACTGTTCCATCAGGCAATATCGAGCCAAGAAGAGTGCCAATGACACGCTCAGCTCCATCAGGGCGGCGAACAAAGCAATCACAAATGTTGAACATAACAAGAGGGTGAACCTTCGCTAACAATCTCGATAAAGAAGAAGAAGAGGAGAATTGCAAAACTGTGTGCTCGCTCGCCATTCTCTCTGAGCTTCGATGGATCTGACTTGTGGGACAGAGAGTTTGAGAGATAGAGCACCAAGAGAGCGCGAGCACTAGGGTTTTTGAGAAGAAATTGAGTGTATTGGCTTGGCTTTGATTTGCTGTAATTGGCATTTGGCAGCGATGCTGTGAAACTGTCATGGGCCAAACGAAGCATAACAGTAGTTTGAACTTATTGGACTGAAAAGGCCCAAATAGGTTTTTAAGCTTCGATGGCCTTTTATTCCTCTGTGAAATTTTTTTCCTGTTAATTAAACAATGAGTATTTTTCTATTCTTTAAAATAATCTTTTATAAGAAATATAGTTTTCAATTACCTAGACTCCTTTAGTTTAACAATAAATTCTTAACATTATCTTGAGTCGTAAAATTGTTACATTATTTGTTCTATAAAAAAATCTTGCTACATTATTTCAATTTATAAAAAATAGTGTTATTGAACTTCATATTTAGGTACAAACAATGAAGTAACATTTTTTTTCTTTAGGTACCACAAAAATGTTGAATGAATATTTAGGACATTTATTTATATACTTTTTTACTCATGCCATTGTGTATGTTATTTCTTTCTAAAGTTAATTATTATTTTTGTGTGTTTAAACAAACTATACATGTCAAATAAAAAATAAAAGCTAAAGAGTATACTTTGAACAAACTATAAAAATCTATTTATTATATTTTTGTTATAAATCACAAATAATATTATGAATATTATTATTAAAAAAAATGTCACAATTGTAATATAGTTACTATATATAAAAGTATTTAAAAAAATAAATCTCTTTAATTTCAAAATATTTTATTAGTTATTTATAGATTATGGATACTTATATTTATAAAACTCTCGCAAGTGTACGAATTATTATATAAAAAAATGACAAGTATACTCACAAGGTTAATCTAAAAAATAAATATATGTTATTTTTAATTTATTATTCAAACTCTTAAAAATTAAATTAAATTTTAAATATTCTGTCACTATATTTTGATTTTATGTTTCCTAATCTAATAACATAAAATATAAACATATATATGAATTTAATAAATAATAATGAAACTTTTTATCATTCATAACATGGGAGTATTTATGAATATAATAATTAAGTTAATTATATTTACTCATATTATTTAGGTTATTAAATATATAAATTGATATTTATTAAAAAAAATCTTTTCGGTATGAAAGTGTACTTACGTAGGATTCAAATTCTTTTATTTAATATTAATTAACTAATATCCATAGGTCTATTACATAATTAAATATTAAATTTTAGCTTTATTTTTAAGAAAATTACAAATCATTTAATCACAATTTTAGGTAAAATTAGTTAATTAAACTTTATTCAATGTATTTAAATTAAACCTAAGAATTTAATTATCTTAGTACTAACTTTCAAGTTTCAAAACTATCACTTAAAATATATTGTCAATACATTTTCAAATAATAGTTTTTATAAATGTTTTTGAAATAAAGTTTCATTCTAACTACCGGGAGATTGTACAAACAAATAAAATAGTAATATTTTAAATCAGATAAGATAATTAAACCTTAAAATCTAATTTTCATATTTGAGTTTGTAATGAAGAATAATATATTTCTCTCTAACATTCTTAATATAAAATATATTGCTCCCGGGACTCAGTGTGACATGCACGGGTGTGTACTCAACGTAGGTGTGTGTTGGCTACACGTGGGACTCAACATTTTTGACCATTTTAATTCATTTTGTCTAATTTTTTCATTTTTCTCACCATATTTGGAATGTATTACCTCCGGTAGTTTTCTTCGAGTCTTAAATTTATTTTTGAACAAAAATAACTGAAAAATAATAAAAATATTTGTACACTCATCATTAATATAAATTACTTTTTAAACACTCATCATTAATTTTATTATTTTCATTAGTTATTCTCAGGATTTTTTTTATATTAATAAATATCAAAATATCTTTATATACTTATTAAAGTTGATAAATCATGTTTAAAAATTATACAACGATATCAATTATTGTTCGATAATCAACAATAATATATACTTTTCAAATTTAAATAACAATATATTGTTTATTTTTTATAAGTAATATTAATATTTTAAATTAAATATCAATGCATAATATGAAATAAAAAAATAAATATATTATGTATTAAATTATTTATAAATTACATATAAATTTAAATATTTTTTAAAATAATAATTTTATTAATATAATTATATTATAATTACCAACTCGTGCATACTAAGTATCTAAAACTAGTATTATAATGAGTAGTTTTAATAAGTTGTGGATAATATAGTGAAAATACAGTATTTGTTGTACATGTAACTTTATAATTTTTAATAAAATATTGATAAAAATATTACAATTTTTTTATATTAAATTATTTGTATCGTTTAATATTTTAGATTATAAAATATAACATGTAATCTTTTATTTTTATAAAAATATCAATTAATGATAAATTACATTATTTTAATTATTTTTCATTTAAAATATTATTATTTTTCTGTCAATTAATTAAACATGATTAAAATACAAGTATTTAATAATTATAAAATCATTATTAATATGAAAAGATCACAAAATATTTATTTTTTAATATTTTTTAATTGTTATTTTTTTATTTTAATATTTATTCATTTTTAATTTTTATTAAAAATTAAAATATATTTAAATAATTTTTTTTTGAAATTTGATTATTATTTATTTTTTCGTAAACTATTTTTTATTAAAATTCAATTTTATTCTTGTTAAAAATTTGTATTTTAATCGTGTCTTATTTACTTGATAAAAATTATTAAAATAATATATTTTTTTATTAATTAATTATTTTTATAAATTTAAAAAATTAAATAATATAATTTTTAATCTAAAAATAAAATTTTATAAATGATTTAATCTAATAAATTTTTGTTACAATTCACTTAAATTAAATATTGTGGAAATGGATTTAAGATAGAAAAAAAAATAAGGATTATTGGGACTTAGAACCTTATCAATTAGCTTATAGAGAAAGGTTAGACCGAGATGTGTGTAAAGGGGTCAATATGTGGATCTTTATAAGTGTTTCATATATTTATAGCACATTTATAGGTACAAGTGTCAAATATATAACATGTACACGTAACTACATGTAAGGAGAGTATGATTAACTTAAAGTACAATGTGTGAGAGATCCAGATTTAGCATTACTCGTGTTATCAATGAGCTTGGGTTGATCTTAGGCTTGGTCTGAATAAGGCTCGAGTTGACTTTGAGCTTGGTTTGTCACATGGATGGAATGTCTAGGGTACTTCATCTTTCGTCTTGGGCCAAACTTGGCTCGTCTCCCATCTTGGGTTGGACTTGGCTTAGGTAGGTTACAAGGTCCAAACTTTGGGTCGGTCTGAATGTCCAAACATCAAGTCCCCCCACTCTTTCAGCTCAGGCTTCGGTCTGAGGTGAAAGAGTGAATACCAGGCACAGGATATGAACTGTTCGACTGCTATTATAAATGTGTGTCAGTTGATTGGAGAAAAAAATCCAATGCCCCTATATAAATGGGTGCATGGACTGGAACTTATTATTACTTACATGTAAAATTGAGAAATAGTGAGAGAAAACGCTCTTTCGTTTCGTTTCGAGTGGTGAAATATTTTTGTTCAGTGATAAGATTTCAGCTCGTACTATAATATTCTTTATTCGGCTATTTCGCATCCAAGCGTTGAGAACCTAACAATTTGCTACTTGCTTTTCAGGTTAGTTTTAAGAGGAACAATTTCTTTTTACTTTCAAGTGGTCTTTAGGTAATCTCTTTTTCTCGTGTCTTACCACCTGCTATTGTTTTGTCTTTATTTATTTTCTTTGTAGCTTTTATCGAAATGCATAGAGAAGAGACATCTTCTTCTAGCTCTAGCTCATGGGAGAGTCCTCAGTATTCTAGTAGAAGCTCGAGGTCCTCTAGCTTGAGTTCTTCTAATGAAACGCGTCATTCAATGCCACAACCATCTACCTCTTCCCCTTCCCCACCAAACCATGCCGACTGTAAAAATGAAAATGCCTCATACTCAGATTTTAGTATTCGGACTTAGAGGAGAAAAAATAGGAATATAGGCTATGGTGAGCCAAAAGATCGCATTATGGGCTAGGTGGGTGTTCCTAAGACTTGTGCATTATTTCCCCAAGATGAAGAGAGGATAAGGAAGACTTGTGACATCCCTTCTTTAGTTCAGATAATGATTCCTTCTGAAGGGGCACGTGATAGTGATGCACCTCTGGCTGGGTGGACAGTTTTCCATGAGAAAGCTCTATGGCTAGGGGTAATATTTCCTTTGTATCCTCTCATAAGGAAATTTTTGGCTAGGATGTAGTTTGTACCAGGGCAATTGATGCCTAATGGATGGAGATACCAGTTCTGCCTAACCCTTATATGTCAAGAACTCGAGGTCAATTTGGAGATGGTCGAATTTAACATGATCATGGGGTGAACGTGTTGCTCCTTGAAAATGAGAAAAAATGTAAAGTATATTTTTTCTATGTATCAGGTCATTAAGAGTCCCCTACAAGTGATACTAGATTGGTAAGATGTGTATGTAATGATACTAAGGTCATTATTAGAAATATGACCTCTCTGATTACGACCTTGAGTCTTGATGCAAAGTAGAGGTTGGTTGATATCCAAAACTATCCGGAGAGAATGAACTGGAGGGCCCTTTTAAATACTATGTGTGTTGTTTCATGTGGGTTAATATGGAAAGGCATCCTAGAGCTTCCTCGTAGGTTGACTCGTAAGCCTCAAGCTTTCTTTAGTGCTTGGGCTTCTGTTAAACGTCAGACTCCTCTAATAGAATTTGGGGGATGTTTCGAGGTAGTGTAGGAGGATGGTGACTATTAATTTCTTTGTGCCCAATTTTATCATTTATATATATACATGTTTTTTAAGGTGCTCAACCTATGTTTTTTTGTTTATTCGATAGATCATATGGATTTGACCGTTGATCAATTTTTTGCTCGGATGAAGAGCAAGGTGACATCGAGAAGAACTGGCTCACCGACTGGTGGATGCCCTGCTTTTGGGGAAGGATCCTGAGTGGGTAAGAAAAAGGGTAAATCTTCTCATGAAGGTTATACCTTTTCTCTGAAGAAAAATAAAGAAAAAGGGTGGGGCCGATGAAACCAGCTATGACCCTAGGAATGTTCGTCCTCATTTGTAAGAGCACCCTGGGACCTTAACTCCCCTCGATGGCCCCAAAGATCCTAGTAATCTTTTAAGAGAGTTGAAAAGAGGAAAGGCCATTGTTGAAGACCTTACTATTGATGTTGATGGGGTCATGCTTAATCGGGACTTGGCACCCGAGTACCTTGATCGATGTATGAGTCACATCTCCATGGAAAGGTGCAAGGAACAGCTCACAACTATTTGCGAGGGGACTGATGTTGGCAAGATCATTCGCCATCAATTATGTCAGATGTGTTATAATTTTTCTTTGTAGTATTTGGCGCATTATAGTGTGAGCTAAATTCTTATTTGCTTAACCTCTTTCATTTTTTTGTGTGCAGTTCATATTGATTTGTGATTTTGATAAAGCTCACAATATGGGCTATTTAAAGTCTGAGCTTATTAAGGAGAAACAGGCTCATGCATCCTTAGGCTCAAAATACACTCATCTACTTATGAGAGCAACAAAGTGGGAGAACGAGAACATTGATAAGGAGGAAAAGTTGAAGAAAGCAGTCTCCAAGCTTAATGCAAATGTTCATCGAGTGACCAAGCTGGGGGAGGTGCACAGACAAGTTGAGGCCTCTATTGAGGAAGCGCGACGTCAAGCCAAAGCCGATGTGGACGATATGGCACAGAAGCTCGAGGCTAGTGTTGAACATGCATATGAGCTAGCGATGGAGACTTTTAAGATAGAGGCCAAAAGGAAAGATTTGGAGGAATACTAATATCACACTCTAGATATCCTCGTTACACCACCCTATAATGAAGCCTACTTAGTTGATGGGGAGGGGGAAGGGCTGGGCTCCTCTAGTGTTGAGGATGGCCCTGATGTTCCTAGGGAAGGGACTGTTGATTCTTGAGTACTTTTTTTGTTGAAAGTTTGATGTCTCTTTGGCTTGTATAGACGCGACCTTTTACTTGTACTTATGAAGGATACTGAATAAATGGATTAATTTGACTATTTACTGTGTATTTATGATGTTGATCTACATTTTGTTCTTTATGTAAGGAAAGAGAGAATACAATTTTATTTTATTTTCCTTTCCTATAAAAGGGATTGGAGAATAATGATTTGATTCACTTTTTTGAGAAATAAGTTGGTAACTCCAACTTATTTGTTCACACCTTATGGATTCTGATCGGACAAATAGGCGATTAGTTCGGGCATTTTGCACTACTAACGGTAAACTTGAGGACAAAGTTTATTTTCTTAAAGCCGAGATCATGAAACTAAAGTGTGATGCTAAATAGATAGTGCGTGAACTTGTTGCTTGTAAGGAGTAATTAATCCAAACCCAAGCTCGAAAAAAGAGGACTTTGGCTAGTATGGCCACTCTTATTGACCGCGAATCACACTGGGCAAGCTTTTTATATGAAGTGAACTGAAAGTGTTTTTCTCAAGGTTATAGAGGTTACTGAGGTTCTGAAGCAGGGGCTACTTTCCATGATGGCATACACCCCGAACCTGTGATATATGCACGTGAGAAAGTTGTTGAGATTCAAGCCAAACTGTTATAATTAATAATTTTAATAATGAACAATCAGAGCGACATGTGTTAATGTATAGTGGTTGTTTGGTATAATGAAATTGTAAGGTATTTGGTAGTATCTAAGTGACTGAGACAAGGTTTTGATTGGTTCTCAACCTAGTTCTTGGCCGAGGTGGGTCGCTCGCTATCTTTATCTTGTTAGGGCACCCAACCTGATTTATCTATCAAGGTGCGCATCCTAGATAATGTCTATTATAATGGAAAATGCTCGACCTAGTTCTTGATCAGGGTGGGTCGCTTGACCTCTTTAACTTGTCGAGGTGCCCTACCTGATTTATTTATCTAGATGTACCACCCATGATGCCTATTTATAATGGAAAAAGCTGGATATGTTTCTTGATCGGGGTACTCTATATTTTTATTTCTTTTTGACTGGTCGAGCACCGATCTGGTTCCTGACCGGGGTAGGTTGCTTGACCTCTTCAACTTGTTATGGTGCCCTATCTGATTTATTTATCTAGGTGTGCCGCCCCTGATGCCTATTTATAATGGAAAAATCTTGCATGAATGATTAATTCCTACAAAGAAAAATTTATTTCATAGAGATACATCGTGTTTTGCTGTTACAAGAAAAAGATTTATGGGTTAATACATGTTTTTTTAGAAATTGTATCTTTTCAAGTGTCTGGTGTTCCAACTTGTGCCCTCTTCCTTGCCTTTAATGATTTTCAATAGGTAGGCCCCTTGGAGTTATCTCCATTATTTGATAAGGTCCCTTCCAATTAGCACTCATTTTACCGACCATCCATTCTTTTTTGTTGGGGAAAACCCTTCTGAGAACCAAATCATTCCTAGAAAAAGTCTTAAATTGCACAATTTTGTTGTAATACTCTGATATTGTTCTTTTTTGTTCTGTCACCCTTCTCAAGGCTTCGTCCTTTTTCCTCCGCTACGGTGAGCTCAACTACTCTTCCTATCTTATTTTATTCCTCTGTTAGGGTTGATCTAGGAGTAAGGATTATTACTTCGGTAGGTATGCCCGCCTCGATTCCATATACTATGGAGAAGGGGGTCTTGTTTGTGCTCCCTCTAGGATTTGTTCTAACAACCCATAATGCTCATGGTAACTCCTCCACCCATCTTCCTTTGGCCCTTTCATGCTTTTTATTTAATAAATTGATGAGTAACTTGTTGGAACTAGGAGTATTGAATGCCATCAACTATGCAAGGATTATATTTAAAAACATTAAAACTTTAATTTTATGAAAATAATAGAGATATTATTAATATTAATAAATATTTTAAAAAAATTATTAAAATTATTAAATTTATTGTAAAATTTTAATAAATATTAAGATAAACAATAATACATTAATTCAAGTAAATTTTTCTTGAAATGATATATTTATAACATATATAACATACATAATAGACATCTAATAATTTAACAAAGAAATATAAGTTATAAAACATAAATTTAAATGTATTATGTTACATTTAATATAAATATACATAAATATTTAATTAAAATAATTCTTTGTTAGTCAAAGTCCTCAAGTTATAGAAACATTAACATAAATAGAGACATATTAATTACACCATAATATTAAGCGGGGACAAAAATTTAAGTAGTTATAGGAGGTTGTAACTTCAGTAAAAAAGAATTACAAAAATTAATTATATATTTTTTAAACATTAAATAAAAATTTGATATGTAATAATATATTATATATAATTTCTTTATATATATTTTTGGTGTATCATTATATATTTTATAATATTTGGTAGATACATAGATAAAAATAACATAAATGAATTATGAATAAAATGATTTTTTTTGTATATTTGTCAAACATTAATTAGTTAACCATATAGAAATAGGTACACACAAAAGTGATTAAAATTGTTGAATAGGGTATTTTTTCACGTATTTAACAAATATTAATTAGTTGCATACATATAATTTTAATATTATATATTATATAAAAATATTCCTTAAATCAATATTGTATAATCTAAAAAATATTTAATATATTTAAATTTAATTCATTAGTTTAAAAAATTATAAGAACTAAAAAAATAAAATAAAAAGTATTATGAAAAACTTTAATCCAAGGCTTTTAATATTTTTCTTATTTATATAGTAAAAGTTTTTATAATTTGTTTAATTTTAATTTTATCTAATATTATATTATTTCATATTTTATTTTAATAAATTTTTATTTTATTAAAAAAATTAATATTTTCTCATAGTTTTTCATTTATTTTTATCATTATATAAAATTAACTTATTTTATCATTTCAAAAAAACCGATGAAACAAGTACATACAACAAAATATGTATACTTGTTAGTATTTTATTTTTTAATACTATGTATTATGAAATATACTCTTAAGATTAAAATTTTAAATAATATCTTATTATTTATATTTTAATATGTTTATTTTAGTTTGAGTTTTTACACTTATTTATACACATGTGATATTAATATTTTTATCTTTTTAATTATGTGAAATAATTTTACTTATAAGTTATAATACTCTAGCTCTATTTCTCTCATCTAACATGATAAAAATTATCTTTGATTGAAAAGAATCTAAGGTAATTCTTAACCTCTTATTAGATTTCTATCATGATATATTTTTTACTCTTAAATATTTAAATATATATTTTCTATTTTGTATAAAAAATAACACTCAAATACCCCTCAATATATATTTCTAGCTCCATCACAATACTATCTTAATAAGAAGGAAATTTTAAATTAATTCAATTTCATTATATCAAGATATTCATGCCAAAATAAAAGTTAATGAAACCTATATTAAAAGTTTCAAAAAAAATGTTTTCATAATAATACCATAAACCTTTTCTTTTTGTTAAATAATAAAGTAAAAACTTAATTAGGTTAATTTGTTTGCTCAGAGTGACTTATATATGTATATTGAATGGAGTATAAAAATTTAAGAATTCATGTTATATAAATATCAAAATAGATAAAAATAAGAATGAAAAAGAATATCATAATTAAATTATTGACAAAATTAATATTTCAATTATTATTATAAATAAATGAAAATAAATCTTGTATCTCATATGGTTAAAATGTTGCAACAATTTCGTTTTAAATACATTTTAATTGATATTTATTCATATTTTATTGATTTTCTTTTTAAATTTTGACGATATTAAAAAAATAAAACTACTTAATATTCTAATATGTTTTAGGGATATTTTTCATTATTGTAGATGTTTTGAACGAATCATTTTCTACCACATATCGATATGAAAATACGATTTCACCAATATTTCCATAAATATATCCACATTCTTTCATCAATGAATACTATAAAAAAAAGAAAAAAAAAGAACAATTCCATTGAAATATATGTCTAAATATAGTGAATAAATACAGTCTACCATCATTGTGAATGCTCACTCACATGAATGTGGACCCTTTCGAAAAAACAAAATTAAAGGAAGAGATCCTCTATTAAAAGATACATGATTGCTCTATGCTAACATCACAATTCTTAAACACACATAATTATTCAAGTACACAAAGCGAACACTTGTTTTTAATTCTTTATCTTGGACATCAATCTTTTCACTTTGATGTTAAGGGAATAGCTCTGATCAAGACCTTGTGGTACAGAGCTGCAAGTGCTGCGCCAATGCACTATCCTATATAGAAAATCCACTCTAGCCAAAACAAATCCAAAACAAGTTACAATAAATCAATCTCCATTTTATTTGCACGTTAAAATAGTGTTGAAATAATTTTATCGATAATTTGATATAAACTGTTTAGAATAAGTCACAGATTATGTTGCTCTCTTTAAGACGTTTTGCAACTCTTCTCAAATTTGTGCAAGCAAACACAGCTCCGTCATCCCCAGGATAAAATAGCCCAAAATCTTTTTTTTGTCTCGAAACTTCACTGTACTAATGAAGATCGGAATGCTAAACCTAAAAAATTTGTTGCTTGGAAAACTGAAAAATAATTTAGAATTGTTGAGGGGATTTTTTTTCTTAGTGAGATGAGTTTACAAATTGTTGTGTTGAAACTGAGAACTGAGGCCCTCTATTTATAGGTTTCAAAAATCGTGTGGTCATTATGATAATAACGGTAATGTCTGGGGATGGAGCGTAATAATCATTTTGAGTAATGAGGAGTAACGACTATTTTCTGAGTAAAGACGAGTAACAACCATTTTCTGTGTAAAGACGAGTAACGATCATTTTTGTATAAAGAAGAGTAACAACCATTAAACAACGGTCGTATTCTAAGTAAACAAAAATAACTGTTGTTTTTCTAAGAAAAAATATAACAACCATTTTCTGAGTGGAAAAGTATTTTTTATTTTTTAAAAAAACTTTCCAAAAAAATAAAATGTCACCTTACCTCACGCACACGCACATATACTCGGACTTGGCTCGGCATGGTACGGTCGTTCGGACGGCGGTGGCGTGCGCGCACATGTATTATCATATTTGCCTAGGTCCTCTCCCCTTCCACAAAAGTGGGTACCCCTTGAGGCCCAATCTCAATAGCAAATTCTTCACTATTTATACATCTTTTGAGTAATGTAAAAAAACAATGTGGGACAAGGCTTCACTAATTTTTATAAACATTCATCTTTTCCAACAATCGCCCACTTGAATTTTATATAAAAATAATTTTTATCGAGCAATGATTAATTAAAAATATAAGATTGTGCATAAGCAAAAGGTGTCTATCGACTTGAACTTTTGCATAGTATTGATGCTTTAGAATATACTAGAGTAATTCATATTTTTGAACTCTATTTCTAACAATCATTACACACACAACCTTTCCAAGGTGTAGTTCAAAAATCTCGTGTTTTATGACCATGTATGTGTATCTCAGTATAGTGAACGCTCTAGTAAATTTTGCCCAAAAAATTTCCATAGGAAGCGGCCACACTTCCATATTCATATAAGTGAGTCTATCAAGAGCACTCTTGTTGCTATATACTCCACTCCACATACAATATAGAACTCATTAAGAGTTTTAACAATTAACTCATCATTTTCTATCGCTTCAGGACTTCATGCTTCTAACAATATAGAATGGGATTTCAAAATAGCATGATTCATCTCATATCACTTCATGACTTATTATTACCCTTTGAACTTATTTCTTGACATCTCCAGTCTATAAGATGGGTTACCATCATGAGTGACTCTTCATTCTTTCTTGGTAATCCTTTCGTCAAAGGATCTGCCAAATTTTCATCAGAACGTACATGATCCACTCTTACAGCTCCCGTAGAGAGAAATTCTCTAACAGTACTATGCTTACGATGTATCTGTCATCCCTTGTCATTGTAGTAACGGTTTTGAATCTTTGCAATAGCCATAGTTCCATCGTTGTGGATCAAGACAGTTGGTATCGGTCTTTCCCATAAAGGGATCTTAGCTAACAGATTTCTTAACCAACATATTTCTTCACTATTAGTGGCTAGTGCTATCATTTTAGACTCCATTATAGATTGAGCCAATATTGTCTGTTTCTTAGACTTCTAAGAAACAGCTCCACCAACTATGTTAAATATATATCTGTTAGTTGCTTTGGAGTCTTCTAATAAAGTGTTCTAATCTGCATCACTATATCTTTCTAGAACAGTTGAAAACTTTTTATAATGTAATCCAAGGTATATAGTTCTCTTAAGGTATCTCATAACCCTTTCAATAGCATTCTAATGCTCTACACAAGGTCTACTGGTAAATCTACATAGTAGTCCCACAACATAAGCTATGTATGGTCTAGTGCAATCAGTAGCATAACGTAAGCTACCAACGATGCTCGCATACTCAGTTTTTCTAACACCGTCTCCGGTGTTCTTAAACAACTTTACAATAGGGTCATAAGGAGTACATGCAGGTTTGTAGTTAAAGTAATTATATTTCTTTAAGATCTTCTCAATGTAATGAGATTGATTTAGAGAAATTCCCTTTTCAGACCTAGTAATCTTTATACCAAGGATTACGCTCGCTTCTTCGAGATCTTTCATATCAAAGTTAGTACTTAACAAAGTTTTCACATTATTCACAACATGAACATTTGAACCAAAAATAAGCATGTCATCCACATATAAACATATAATAGTGCAAATGGTATCTTCTAATTTATAATAAATGCATTTGTCACTTTCATTTATTTTGAATCCATGTGAGATAACTAGATTATCAAAATTTTCATGTCATTGCTTAGGTGCTTATTTTAGACCATGATAGGATTTATTTAGTTTACAAACTTTATTTTCTTGACCTGGGATAACAAAACCTTTAGGTTGATCCATATAAATTTCTTCTTCTAAGTCACCATTTAAGAAAGAAGTTTTAACATCCATTTGGTGTACTACTAAATCATGGGTAGCAGTAAGAGAAAAAAGTACATGCATGGAAGTTATTCGTGTAACTAGTGAAAAGGTATCAAAGAATCTATATTTACCTTTTGTCTATACCCTTTAACTACAAGACGAGCTTTGTACTTCTCAATAATACCATCGGGTTTTAATTTCTTCTTTAGTATCCATTTACATCCAATGGTTTTACAACTAGGAGATATGTCAACTAAATGTCAAGTCTTATTATACTCAAGAGAGTCCATTTCATCATTTATGGCTTCTTCCCATAAGTTGGCATCTCAAAAATATAATGCTTCTTTAAGAGTTTGAGGATCTTCCTCTAAGGTATAAGCATAAAAATCAGACCCAAAATCCTTAAGGGTTTGAGCTCTTTTACTTCTCCTAATTTTAGTGTTTAATTCCTCATTTTATTCACTATTTCTAGTTATGGGTAAACTACTAGAAGACGAGTCCCCACTATTTTTCAATTTAAAGGGAAACCTATGTTCATAGAAGTCAACATCATTTGATTCTATAACTACATGATCATTTAAGTCATAAAATTTATAAGCTTTATTATTCACAGTGTATCCTATGAATACACATTCATATGCTATACTAACAAGTTTATTTCTTTTACGATTAGAGATCCTAACATAGGCTAAACAACCCCAAGTTTTAAAATAAGTTAAATTAGGTTTCTTATTTTTCAAAATTTCATATGATGAAATTTTACTTGTAGATTTAGACACTCTATTTAGCACATAGTAAACAGTTAATAAAATTTCTCCCCACCAATGGGAAGCAGCACTAGAGTTTAATAAAATTGCAACAATTGATTCAGTAAAAATTCTATTTTTTTCTTTCAGCTTAGCCATTCATTTCAGGAGAATAAGGTGCAGTTTTTTCATGAATGATTCCATGAGTTTTATAAAAATCATTGAAGATATTGGAATCATATTCAGTATCTCTATCACTTCGAAACCTTTTTATTTTTCTATTAAGTTGATTCTCAATCTCAGTCATAAATATTTTAAACATGTTAAATGTTTCACTTTTATTTTTCATTAGATATACATAAGTGTAATCTGAACAATCATCTATAAAAGTTATTAAATAGCGTTTTTTATTTCTTGTTAAATTTCTATCAAGTTCACATATGTCAAAATATATTAATTCTAAAAGTTTAGATTCTTTAACTACTGATTTATGTAAAATTTTGGTTATTTTAACTTGATTACAAAAATCACATTTTTCAAAATAATTCAAAGATAGTTTAGGAATTAGTTCTAAGGTACTCATGTTCTTGAGTATGTGTTTATTAACATGACAAAGTCTAGCATGCCAAATATTAAAAGAACTCAACATATAAGCAGAAGAAAAGGTTTTATTGATTTCAACATTTAATTTAAATATGCCATCAGTGGTGTACCATTTTCCCAACAAATATATTATTTTTAGTTATAGTATATAAATAAGCCTCTATAGTTTGAGTAAACCCAACTTTGTTAAGAAGATAGCCTGAAACTAAGTTATTTCTCATCTTTGGAGTATGCAGGACATCTTTCAAGATGACAGTCTTTTCAGAGGTAAACTTCAATACCACCTCACCAGTACCAGCAACTTTAGTGGAGTGGGAGTCACCCAGTAGCACTTTCTTATCCTCATAATCATAATAGGACTTGAACATGTTTCGATCATAGCAAACATGGCGAAAAGCACCAATGTCCACTCACCACACCTCAGATCCACCAACAAAATTGACTTCAGATATCATAGCAATAAGTTGATCTTCGGTAAGATTCGCCTTTGGGGAAGGAAGATTCCTGTTTCGATACTTCCTAGCCAAGTGGTCAGGTTTGTTACAACTATAACACATGAATGTGTTATTCCTTAAGGGGGTTGAGGTCCATTCTGGGAAGGATAGTTTCTGTTTCTATTTTGGTGGTTTCGGTTTTGGTTATTAATACGATTCTAAGTTTTCATATTTCTACCTTTAGGTTTCAGAATTGCAGAGGAGGGTTTGTTATTAGTACTGTTGTTTGAGACTACGAATACTTCATCTCTTAGGTCTTGTTTTCGGGCTTCTTCTTCTATTATTAAATAAGTTATAATACTTTCTAAAGAAAAATTCCTTAGTTTTATGCCTAAGTGTATTCTTAAAATCTTTCCAAGTAGGAGGTAATTTATCTATAATAACAACTACTTGAAATTGTTCATCTAAAGTCATACCTTCAGAAGTTATTTCGTGTGCTATCTTCTGCAGTTCGTGTGATTGAGCTTCCACTGATTTACCATCAACCATTTGAAACTTCATATATCTACTGACAACATACTTCTTAGTTCTAGCTTCCTCAGTGACGTACTTCTTTTGAAGTGCTTCCCAAATTTCCTTAGCAGACTTATCAGAGTTATCATAATCATACAAGTCATCAGCTAAACAATTAAGAATATAATTTTTGCATAGAAAATCATTTTCCATCCAAGTGTCTAAATACATAATTGCAGCTTCAGTAAGAGGATTAGACTGTATTGGTTTTTCAATAGTAAGAGCAAAAACGACTTTTTTCATGGTTAAGAAAAATAACATTTTTGTCTCCACCTTTTAAAGTGTAGTCCCTCAAAACGGAATGGTTTGTGGAGATCAACAGTTAGCATTTCAGTAAACATGACAGATAGAATACGTCTTAAAATTGGTGAAACAAGTACGTTAAAATAGTTTTGAAACAATATTACCAATAACCTGAAATGAATGCTTGGGTTGAGTCGCAGACTAGATTGCTCTCTTTAAGACGTTTCATGGCTTTGCCCAAGTTTGTGCAAGAAAACACAACCCTATCATCCGCAGGATAAAACAGCCCAGAATCTTTTTTTCTGTCTCGAAACTTCACTACACTGATGAAAACCGGAATGCTACACTTGAAATTTTTGTTGCTCGAAAAACTGAAAAATAATTTAGAATTGCTGAGAGAATTTTTTTTCTTAGTGAGATGAGTTTGCAAATTGTTGTGTTGAAATTGAGAGCTAAGACCCTCTATTTATAGGTTTCAGAAACCGTGTGACCATTATGATAATAACAGTAATGTCTGGGGATGGAGAGCATAATAACCATTTTGAGTAATGAAGAGTAACGACTATTTTTTGAGTAAAGACGAGTAATAACCATTTTCTGAATAAAAACGAGTAACAACCATTTTCTGTGTAAAGGCGAGTAACGACCATTTTTGAATAAAGAAGCGTAACGACCATTAAACAACGGTAATATTTTGAGTCAAAAAATTTCCAAAAAATTAAATGCCATGCACACGGACTCAGTCGATCAGGAGGCGATGGCACACGTTATCACATTTTCCTAGGTCCTCTCCCCTTTTACAAAAATGGATACCCCTTGGGGCCCAATCTCAATAGAAAATTCTTCACTATTTATACATCTTTTAAATAATGTAAAAAAATAATGTGGGTTAAGGCTTCACTAATTTTTATAAACATTCATCTTTTTCAACAATTGCTTTTTCATTAAAAGGGAGATGGATAAAAGAATCTTATTCAAAAAATTGACATGGTAGTTCCAAGCACGTTCCTCATTGAAAATGCTGGCACCACCAAGACTTCGAGCTGGGTTTATTCGAGTACTAGTTCTGGGGATGGTAGCCAAGTGAACCAAAAACATGACAAACCCAATTGATAGGGATGCCAAAATCTATCATTCAAGTCATTTCAAATATATATTTTTTGATCGTATCATAATCGAGTTATAAATAAGCAAATTGAATAAAGAAGGGGAAGCCATATACAAAGGACTCTTCCTAGTGCCCTTTACAACACCAGCTCCGCAAATTGCCCCAAGATATTGCATCACCATGTACATGTAGAACATTGCTTGTCAAATGTCAATGATAGTTTCTTGGTTAAGAACAACCAGGTTGTGAGATGGAGGACTACCCTTGTTTATATGCGCAACATGGGCGCGATCCCCAGTCGATGTGAGACTTTAACAATCCCCCTCACATCGACAAGGGTCTATCCCCTTGAGACCGACGGGGATGTTGAGCTTATGGAGCCCAAGTGGCGGAATGCATCACTCACCAGTGGCAAAACAACTACACTGACCGGATAACCTTATTTTGATATCATGTTAAATTTGGGCATAACTCTATCTCAAAACCCAAGTTGTGAGATGGATGACTGCCCTTTTTTATATGCAACGTGGGTGCGATCCCCAATCGATGTGGGACTTTAACAACCTAGGTTGTGAGATGGAGGACTGTCTTTGTTTATATGCGTAGCGTGAGTGTGATCCCCAATGTACGACTTTAAAATTTATATTGTTATTTTTACATAAATGTATGATATTTGGTGTCACTTAATAAACAAAATTATTATACTACAAAAATTATACACACCAACAACAGTATGGTTAAAGAATTCTTGTTCTGATTATATATAACGTTTCTAGAACTCATAAAATCAATGTAGCGTTGCAAGCCCGTCTAGCTCAGTTGGTAGAGCGCAAGGCTCTTAACCTTGTGGTCGTGGGTTCGAGCCCCACGGTGGGCGTTTTAATTTATTATTTTATTGCTACTTTGCTAGATTAATTTTCATTCCATTATTAATATTATGAACTAAAAAAAAAATGTAAACGGGTGCGTTTAGAAACGAACCTGAAATAGAGGCGGTTACAGTAGTAGAGGTGAGCGAAAATCATGCCACTAAAAGCCAAAGCAATGCCTTGAATCCCAACAGTCGAACACTTTGGAATCGGATTTGACAACAAGATGTTGATGTGGCCATGAACTCAGCAAATTCCAGCCCTGTTAAAAGACCAGGAAGCAAGTTCACCGGGCTCGAACAATGGAGTAGGCGGTGGCTCTTTGTAGTCTCTCATCTTAGCTCTGAGCAGTAGTACCAATCGGTTCCATCGCAGAGAACTTGTTTCTCGCGGAACAAAGAGTCTCTTAGTCTAACAAACCGTTTGAATTTGATCTATCGCTCTCTGATGAGGATAGTGCACTACTGGGAGGTCAGTATATAACGATGAAGTAATTAAGGGAAGTGGTGCATGACCAAATTAGCTAAAGTATTTCAAGAGCATGTTGAATTACATGAGATATAAATTAAATATAATTATATTATATGCAATTAAATTATGAATAGAAGTTTTATTATTTGAGTTTTGACCCGACTTATTTAATTATATTATAATTATTATTTATAATGTTTTGTAATATGATGTGATATAGTTGTATAAATTTAATAATAAATATTTTAATAAAATAATTTATTTTATATAATTTTATCACTTATTAAAATATTTTTATCGTATAACTTATTTAAATTAATATTTAATTTATTTTATATTATTCTTATATTTTAACAATAAAATAAAAATATTTCTAATTTGAGATTAAAAAAAACCAATATATATATAATTTTAGAATTGAAATTGAAGATAGATTAAGTAAAATGTTAAATACATTTTAAACCTATATTCAATATTATTAATAGTAAATTTATATATAATATTATAATTTTTAGTGCAATATAATCTTAATTTACATCCAAATAAATAAATATATAAAAATTATGAAGTTAAATTTTATAATAATATATAATAATTAACAAACATACCTTACATGTTAAATGTTATAAAATAATTGAATAATTTTATTTGAATCCACTAAAACTCTATCAAATACTTAATTTTATATTAATCTTTATACATATATCTCATTATATATATTTTAAGTGAAGATGAAATTAGTTTAATTTTAATAGTGATATATAAAATTTACTAATGTACAACAGAGGTAATGTTATTACTATTTATTCAATAGAATAATTATAATAATTATATACTAAATCTCGACTTAAAATTCATATTTTTCAAGTATTTAAATAAATATACGTTATTAGTAATAAAGTCATTGATATATTATCATCTATATTTTATATTATAAATTTATCATGCCTTAAATCATAGGTTAAATTGTAATGTTAAGTATAAAATAATTCACGATATGTGACGTAATATGAGATGTCCTAATCAGTAAGTAGTTTGCAAGTTAGCTCAATCAATGCTAAATCAACTTATATACGTTAGGATTAGTTAAATATCTAACATGATATACGATTGACGTTCAAACTCTAATTATCAGAGAATTAGATAATTAAATATATAAAACTTCAAAAATTAAAGATAAATTTATTACAACGTGTAAGGATCATCAACAAGTATATTCTCTCATATAAATAGTCAACATTATCCATCATTAGAACATAACTTCTCAAGTTGACATATACTAAGATATATACTTTTTCCCTAAATATCTCAATGCATTTCATTGTATCACAAGGAAATATATTAGTTTCCTCATTCTTCTCACTGCTCGTACTTAAACATTGGAGGGTCAAAAGCCACAACACCCCATAGTAATCCAAGGTCCTAACGTTCTATTCTTTGTTCTCAGGTCTACAAGAAGCAAAGGTGCATCAAATCACTAGTGTTAATAAAAATCAGTATCAACATTTAGCATCGTTTGTGGGAATGAGTGCGCTCTACTAGTTGAATCACAACTAGAGATGACAAGATTTAAAGTATCCTCTAACATTCTTAACTAAATGGTCTTTTTAAAAATATCCTAAAAGTTCAGAAGAAAAATGCTTAAGGAGAATTCTACGAGGCCTCTAAAGGCCACACCTTTCTATCATTTCAAGATGAACTAACCTCTTGATTCGAACAACCAAGTTTTTGTAAGGAATAATGAGGTTCAACTTCATGTCCAATAAGTCATGCAACCACTCACTTATACAAGTTGTTTGAATCAAAACTCTATCCCCAATAAAGGACATATAAAAATGGTTCATACTTCTTTTGGCTCCACCAATTGGGTCACTTGACAGATACACCCTTCACATCGTCATTGATCAAGATATGACACATCTTTTATCACCAAAGGAGTCACCAGACAAAGTGTATTGGACATACAATGGTTGGGAAAACTCGGTGGTGCCACCTAAGCATTATCAATTGGCCATCTAAGGCCTATAATCATGAGTCAAAGTTACAACTCACCTATGGCATGCCATCTCCCATCGTGCTAGATCAAGAATTGAACCCTCGATAGGGGCACGTTCCTATGTCTGAACTAGTAGAATAGACATGCCTCTTGATCTTATTAGATTCTAAGCCACTTAAAATTGTTTGTGTGGGTACATCATTATTATCGAAAGAGCAAGATGCCTTGGATTTTTTCCTTATACAAAATAGGAAAGTGTTTACATGTTCCCATGAAGACATGCTTGATATTAATCCGAGGAATATCATACACTATCTCAATGTAGATCCAAAGTTCAAATTTGTCAGGCATAAAATAAGATCCTATAATCAGGAAAAGTACTCTGTCATGAAGGTGAAGGTAAATAAAATCTTGAAAGATGGTACATAATAGAAGTGTACTAACCCGATTGATTGGCTAATGTTGTCCTAGTTAAAAAGGCTAACGAACAATGGCGCATCGCGTGTGAATTTCACTGACTTGAATAAGGCTTGTCTAAAATATTGTTTTTCACTGTCCCCATCGATTAGCTTATGGATGCCACGGTAGGGCATGACGCTCTATCATTCATGGATGTATACTTTGGATATAATCAAATTTGAATATACGATCATGATGAAGAAAAAATAAGTTTAATGAATGAATAAGGGTTGTTTTGCTACAAGCTCATTCCTTTTGAACTAAAGAATGCCATGAATATATACTAGAGATTAGTATGATAGTGTAGTGCCAATATAGGGTAGAAATTTCCGCACTATAAGCAAAAAGGACAATCTCATTCTAATAAAGAGATGATTTACAGATAAAGTAACCTTACCCAAAGTGGGGTTACTCCAACTTATGCTAGAAACTTAAGGTATCAACCTTATTGATTTTGGTATATTAAAGATCTCCCTAACTTTGTCCAGTAAAGTATCTGTCATTCGAGATCAAACCTTGTTCACAGAACATCGGGACTCAATTGGTACTTAAGAATGCCAACTAGGATAAAATCCAAGTTTTCATCATTGATGAGCGAGCATCCAAACGACCCCTAGAAATAGCCAATTAGACCATGGTCGGAAATTCCATAGGTGGTTAGACCATAGTCGAACACGATAGCTAGACACATAATGGATGATTGGACCATGGTCGAACATTCTAAGAGTGGCTAAATCATAGCCTGATCCCCATGGTTGGACACACCATGGCTAACCAAATATGGCCCTTCCCCCCTCGGCTCTTCCGTTGGTCATCCACTTGGCGATCACCTCACATGACCTGTCACAACTCATACTCGCTTATTCCCATAATGGCCAAGTCTAATCTTATCCATCAATTATATTATCCTTCATCATTTCCTACGCAAGAAATGATGAGTGTAAATGTCATGGGGTGAGAGATGTTTAGTATCAAGCAAACTTTTGAGAGAAAGAAAGAAAAGGAATATGAAATAAAGACTTACCAAACCTTGAAGCAAACTCATTCACTTTTCTTTCTCTCTCTCAAAAGTTTGCTTTAAATAGTGGAATGAAAAAATGAGGGATGAGCTCTCTTTATATAGGAGATAAGGTGTGATCTTATTCGTTCATCAATGAATCCATCCAAGGGTTCCAGACTACTAGGTAGCCCATAGGCTTAAAATCTGAGACATTTGGATTCATGTCCTCCCTTTATCAATGAGAAAGTGAATCTATTGAGTAAAAGTTTTGATATCGACATAACTCCCTAACCGAAAGTTTGATTGGGAATCCGTAAAAATTATCGGCACTAGGACATTGTTGCCCACATTTTAAATGCTTAAGAAAAACAAGAAATTCATTAAACAATAACTAATGGCCACGTAGGAATGGACTTGACACCACTAGTAAGGTTCATAAAATAATGAAGCTAGATGAGGATGGAATGGTAAAATATACCTCTTAGTCCATATACCTAGGCTTAGTAAGTATAGGGGTTGATATTGGGTGTGAAATATGTTCATATCATGAGGCATAATATGAGTGGTCCTAGTATGCAAGTAACTTATAAGCCAACTCAGTTAACACTGAGTTAGTAGATAAACATCAATTTCAATCAAAATATTTAACATGATATACGATCGACATTCAAACTCTTAATTATCTGACAAGGAGATGATTAAGTAGATAGAACTCCGATATTTAAAGAAAGTCTATCATTGTGGGTAAGAGTCATCAGTTGATATTTTTTTCTATAATCATCATTATTCATCATTAGAGCATAACTTCTAAAGTTGACACAACTTTTTAACGACTGATAATGAGATATAAAATTTCTCTCTAAATATCACAATGAGAGATATTAGTGTCTTTTTTTTACTACTCGGACTTACTTAACTATTAGATGCCAAAGATCACTACACCTTGTGGTGATCCAAAATCCTAACGTTATGTTTTATGTTCTTAGGTCCACAAAAAATATAGGTACATTTAAACACTAATATTGACAAAAAAAATGACATCAAAAGGAAGTAAATAATTTAATTTACAATAAAAAATGTAGAGAGATTAAGAGTTTATAGGATAAATTAAAGAATAGTTTGGTCCCAAAATTTTATTGATAATTTTAAATATTCGATTTTATAATTAAAAAATAAAACAACAAACCTATATATATATATATATATTTATAAGCAATTTTACTAATAAATTTTATAATAATTAAAATCATAAAAAATATTAAAAAATTAGATCACATCCCTTCTAACATTAAAAATTTAATATATTTCCCAAATATTTAATATTATTAAAATAAGGTTTACCGATAAAATATGCCCATATTACGTTTAGCCAAAAATTAGCCAACATTTGAGAATAAAATATTTAATAAAATATAATAAATATTTATATTTAATACTAAAAATAATATATTTATTAATTAAAAATCATAATTTAAAATGATTATTATTTAACACAATATATTATATATTTCATTAAAAAAATAAAACAAATATAACATTTTTATCTCTGTTTCAAGTCTTGCATTTACTTCTTTTATTATTTTACTGCAATAAAAACATAAAAAAAAATCGTGCTTAATAAATATCAAACTTAAGATATATTTAATGTAAGAAAATAAAATCAATCAATAAATTACATAATTAATGATATATTTATTAAATATATAATTATATAATCTAACTATAATCGGATAGATATGTGTAGATTTTAACGATCCAATTCCGTTTAATCTGAAAATTTTAAACAAACTAATCTAATTTTAATAAATTTTTTAAAAATTAAACCTAATAGAAACTTATCCACTCATAATACCTGAAACGAAACCACTGCATGCTCATAGACAAACTTAGAGAGTGCATTTGCCATCACAAATGGGAGAGAACTAACACTTGTTCCAATCATTTTAGTCACCATAATCACACGAGAGAATTCACCCTCTTATCCAAAAATTAAAAAATTCACTCTTTTACCCATTTTTTCATCATCGAGCGGTTAGATGATGCACACGTGTATAATGCACGATATTTAGAGTTACTTTGTCGCACCAAATCATATCCCTGTCTCCGTCAGTGAGAACTTTGAAACCTTTGACCCCGATCTGATAAGAACATGTGACTGTGAAAGCAAAAATTGCCTCGACGCTAACGATTGACAGTACGGTCTGATCAATTATACCATCGACGACCCTTCCAATCTCAATCGTTCAATTATACAGCGCACCACACTTTAACAACTCTCGGGAATAAAACTTACACACAGTCGCCGGCGAGGAGAGAACCATAGAGATATCGATATGAGGTGTAATTGTATGCTATAGGAGAAAGACGATTGGCTCCGAATTCACTCGCCCCTTGGAACGTTTCCTACTCGGACTTAGGCACCATTGAGTTTCGCAAAGGCAAGAGAGACGATGAGAGGAAGCTTGTTTAACCGTCGGACCATACAGCGGTTTCGGCAAATTGCGAAATCAACGGTTGTATCAGTGAAGATCAAGCTTCTCCTTTTCTGTTGCATCTTCTTCACGTTTATCGTACTCACTACTCGTGTTCCCAGTTTTATGGGTTGGAATAGCCCCACCATTTCTTCAGATCGGCTATCCGATTCACGGTTCGTACAGTTTCTTCTCATAAAAGAATTTTTGCGTAGCTATTTCTAGCAAGTGCTCTTAGTGATTTAGTTTTTGGATTAAGCAGATTGTTACAACGATACGGAGTCCTAATCGAGATTGTTTTAAGTTTCTATATCTGGTAGATTTTGTGGATAAAAAAGTTCTGTTTGACTCTTTGTCCTACAATTTAGATTTTAGATTGGTGAAGGCGGTCTATTTTTAGCGCCTTTTCTGAGTATTTATTGGGAAATTTTCCATTTTGCTTCGAAGTAAATGAACAATGGCATTATCTTTAGATTTCGTAAGATTTGTAGATCCGAGTTTGAGAAGTTATCGGCTTTTCTATGCAATTTTTACTGTTAATTTCTGCATCTTCTCATGTCTTGTAAAATTTAGTAACTTGTCTATCCACGTTGGGTGGGTAAACACACCCTAAAGTTGTAGCTGGGGAGTTTTTCTGTTCTCCCTGCATTTCATTGCCCCTTACTGAAATTTGCTTGGTGTTCTTTTTGAGTTGATAGAGTTTTAAAGTTGGTTACCTGTCTTATACTTTGTTACTGTTTGTCTTCGTCTTATTCAGGAAAGGATATGCCATTGTGATGAACACTTGGAAGAGATACGATCTTTTGAAGCAGTCTATATCTCACTATACGACTTGTTCATGGCTTGATTCAATCCATATAGTTTGGAGCGAGCCTGATCCTCCATCACCTGCCCTTATAAAGTTCTTAAATCTTATAGTACAATCCAATGTGGGAGGCAGGCGAAAAATTGAATTGATATTTGATATCAACAATGAAGATAGTTTAAACAACAGATTCAAAGAAATTCCTGATCTGAAAACTGATGCAATTTTTTCTATTGATGATGACATTATATTTCCTTGCACTGCTGTTGAATTTGCTTTTAAGGTTTGGCAAAGTGCACCCGATACGATGGTGGGATTTGTGCCCCGTAATCATTTGGTGCATCAAACGGTATTACATTAACCCGATATATTATCCTGCTGTCACTATCCTTGGTTCTGAACTTCTGATTTATTTTTTCCATAGAGACCTAGATCTTCCTTTATCTCTATTTATCATATTATGAGTTGTGGTTGTGTTTTTGAACATTACCATTATAAGTTTGGAAGTACAGTATGGGGCTATGGGCTACATGCTTGTAGATTTCCTTTTAAAAAACTGCTTGATGTAAAGGAGCAATAGCTGAAAAACATTCCCCTTAGACACAGTTTTTTATCTTTGACTTGCTGCAATAATTTAATAGGAAATGGTCTAATGTATTCTTTGTTTTATGTGCTACATGCATCATGCAACATTTACATTCTTGTTATTCTTCACGCTTTTTTCCTTGAAGATACTATCGGTAAATTTTACTGTACCAGGAGGCATATATGCTTCCATTGTTCTGTTATTGTTATTCTACTTTGGATGTACCCTGAGAGAATGGCGACCTAGTATCATAGGACTAAAGATAGTACAGATGAACTTTTATGAGCAACAATAGGATTTTCTATTCCATTGCCATAAACTAGGCTTATTGTGTTCCTTTTGGTTCTCAATCGTTGACTTGATAAACAATGGCTTGGAACTTGAACTTTAAGTGGTACTTCATTTTGCAGAAAGGTGATCAAAACTACTATGTATATGGTGGATGGTGGTCAGTTTGGTGGACGGGTACATATAGTATGGTACTTTCCAAGGCAGCTTTCTTTCATAAAAAGTATTTAAGTCTCTATACTAACCAAATGCCAGATTCTATCAAAGAATACATAACCAAAAACAGGTTCTTATTTTACCTTTTTGTTTATCACTCAGAATGTGTCCTCCCCTATTAATTGTGATATTGACAATGACATTGTTTTAATGAATTTTGTTCTGGATTCTTCAGGAACTGTGAGGATATTGCAATGTCCTTTCTTGTGGCAAATGCTACTAGTGATCCTCCTATATGGGTGAAAGGTAAACTAATATTTGATTCATTTGTATAATCATTTTTATGTTTCCTGAAAAAATGTCTCAGTACCTATTTAATTTGTAAAGAAACAATAAAAGGACTTTTTCCATGGACTGAGGTTTATTATTTTGGTCTCGATAAGGGAATTGGTACTTTTGAAGTACCCGTGTTCTTGTTTTGATACCTTTATTATCATTTGATATCCATGAAATAACCCTATTTAGGTTATTAGTGTCAATTTTAATTAATTTCAATAATAATCTCAATGAGTTAAGATAGTTCAGAGGTACTATTACTACTGAAATTGACCAAAATAGGTATCAATAACCTTAATAGTAATCCAAAGGTACCATTTGAAAATAAGGATAAAAATGGTACTTGAAGAAAATATTGAGAGATGGTGGAGAGAAACTGGATTCTTGTTTTATTTTCTCTGTTTTATTCAAATGTATATACAACACTATAAATAGGACTAAAAGGTAGACAAATTCCCACTAACTTAGAAATAATACAGCTGGTATCAACAACTAAAATCCAGCTTGTTTTACACTAAATTCACAGCATGTACAACACTATTCCAGTCTAATATTCTCAGAAAATCTACACTCTCCCTCAAGTTGGGTAATAAATATTAATCATTCCCAACTTGCAACTCAGTTCTTCGAGATTTGTTCGAGGTAATGCTTTGGTAAGGATATCTGCAATTTGATGATGGGTAGATGTATATAGTAGGTCCACAATTTTTTCATCTAACTTCTCTTTAATGAAATGACGATCAATTTCTACATGTTTGGTTCGGTCATGATGAACTGGGTTTTTTGCAATTCTTATTGCAGCTTGATTATCACAATGCATGCTGATAGGTTCAGGAGTTGTGAAGTCTAATTCATTGAGTAGTCTTCTTAACCACATTCCTTCACAAATCCCATGGGCCATAGCTCTAAATTCAGCTTCTGCACTGCTTCGAGCGATTACTGATTGTTTCTTACTTCGCCAAGTTACAAGATTTTCCCATACGAAGGTATAATACCCAGTGGTAGATCTGCGATCCATTATAGAGTCTGCCCAGTCAGCATCTGCAAAGACTTCAATTTTTCTAGTGGGATTCTTACTGAAGTATAATCCTTTTCCTGGTGTCATCTTGAGATACCTGAGTATACGATAGACCGCGCTTCCGTGTGTTCTTCAGTAGGACTGTTCATAAATTGACTTACAACACTTACTGAAAAACCAATATCTGGTCTAGTGTGGGATAGGTAAATGAGTTTTCCTACTAATCTTTGGTAATGACCTTTGTCCACAGGTGTACTATTTTCTTTGATTCCGAGTTTTACTGTAGAGTCCATCGGAGTTTCTACCAGTTTACACCCGATCATTCCAGTTTCGTTGAGAAGATCGAGTACATATTTCCTTTGAGATATAGATATGCCCCTTTTTGTTCGTGCTACTTCCATTTCTAGGAAATATTTGAGATTGCCCATGTCTTTGATCTCAAATTCCTTGGCAAGGAATTCTTTGAGTTTATTCATCTCAATTGTAGAATTACCTGTTAGAACAATATCATCTACGTACACAATTAGGATAACTATTTTGTCATTTGAGAAGTGTTTGACGAATAGTGTGTGATCTGATTGGCATTGATTGTACCCATATCTCTTTAGAACTTTAGAGAACCTATCGAACCAGGCACGTGGAGAATGTTTCAATCCATATAAGGATTTCTTAAGTTTGCAAACTCTATTGGTTGGAACAGGAGATTCAATTCCAGTAGGAATGTACATGTAGACTTCTTCTTCGAGATCACCATTGAGGAATGCATTCTTGATATCTAATTGGTAGAGAGGCCAATCCAAGTTAGATGCTAGGGAGAGAAGAACACGAATAGTGTTGAGCTTAGCTACAGGTGCAAAAGTCTCCTGATAGTCAATCCCATATGTCTGAGTGAATCCCTTAGCCACAAGGCGAGCTTTGAATCTTTCTACACTACCGTCTGCTTTGTGTTTGATTGTAAAGATTCATTTACACCCAACAACTTGTTTTCCTGGTGGTAGTTCTGTGATCTCCCAAGTCTTGTTTTTCTCTAAGGTACTGAGTTCTTCAAAAATAGTTGTCTTCCATTCAGGTACCTGAAAGGCTTCATGAGCGGAATTTGGAACCTGTATCTGCTCAAGGTTGTTGATAAATGCTTTATAACTTGGTGAGAGATTTTTATAGGAAACAAAGTTGTAGATGGGGTGGTTTGTGCAAGATCTTACACCTTTCTTTATAGCAATTGGCAAATTCAAATCATTAGGAGGTAATTCAATAATAGGAGATTCAGTGATATTACCTTGTGAATTGTCGAAGTGATCTGTGCTCGGGTTGGACTCTTGGACTGACTCAAGATATGCTTGGTTCTCCGTTCCCTCTCGAGTTCTTCTCCTCCTAGAGTAGACAAAAAAATCATTGTTTGGGACATGAAAGTTTGGATCTATTGGTAGAGGAGTTGAGGGTTCATTGGGATTATTAGGAGCATTTGTTTGAGATACTGATTCACTTTCTGGAATTTGCGGGATATGATTTGAGACAAAATTTATAGGAGGCTGAGTGGTAATGCTATTCCAAAGTTGGTATTCATTGTCTATGTTCTCCCCCTGAATAAAAGGTTTGGAATAGTATGGATTTTGTTCAAAGAATGTGACATCCATTGTATTGTAAAATCGCCTTGTGATAGGAGAGAAGCATTTGTAACCTTTTTGGTTTGATGAATACCCTAGGAATATGCATTTGATAGCTCTGGGATCAAGTTTATCTCTATGATGTACATGGACATAAGCAGAACATCCAAATATTTTAAAAGGAATGTTGGACACGATTCTCGTGTGTGGGTATGACTCAAGAAGAGTACTGATGGGTGTTTTGAAAGTTAGGACACGAGAGGGCATCCTATTGATAAGATAGATAGCCGTAAGGACAGCTTCCTCCCAGAAATATTTAGGGACATGAGTTGTGAACATGAGAGATCTAGCTACCTCGAGAAGATGCCTATTTTTCCTTTCAGCCACCCCATTTTGTTGAGGTGTGTCAACACAGGAGCTTAGATGGACAATCCCATGAGTTGATAGATAATCACTGAGAATTGATGCGAAGTATTCCCTAGCATTGTCAGTTTTCAATACTTGGATCTTTGTTTGAAATTGAGTTTGAATCATGGTATTAAAATTTTTAAATATCTGACATGCTTCAGATTTTTCTTTCATAAGAAATAATCAAGTGGTTCGAGTATGATCATCTACAAATAAAATAAACCATCGTGTCCCTGTTATGTTTTTTATTTGAGAAGGTCCCTAAATATTAGAGTGAATTAGAGAGAAAGGATGTGATTTTTTATGTGGGAGAGTAGGATATGAATTTCTAACATGTTTGAGAATTCACATACTTCACATTTAAGATCCTTTGAATTTTTATTTTTGAATAATGAAGGGAAAAGTTTTTCCAAATATAGGAAATTAGGATGACCGAGACGATAGTGTTTCAACATGATTTCACCATTGTTATTGGAATTAAAATTTAATAAAACTTTATTTTGATACTGAACCTCGGACACAGCTTGAAGGACTTGTCTTTCTGGAAGGTCTTCACTATTGAGAAGATAGAGTCCCAAGCACTCTTTAGCACTGCCAGTCGTTTTCCCCGAATCCAAGTCCTGAAATTCACATAAATTATGAACAAATTTTGCCACACAATTTTTATCACGTGAGTTTGATAAGAGATTACAATCAAGGGTTGGAACAAAGACAAAATCAAGAATAAAAGAATTTGAAATTTTTGCTGAACCAATCCTTGTTACTTTGGATATTGATCCATCGGCAATTCTGACAGTGTATCCTTCTTGGGAAGTTTTAAGATTTACAAGAAGAGATGCATCACTTGTCATGTGATCTGAAGCACCTGAATCTATAATCCATTGTCTCTTAACCTGTTTCACACTAAAAGTGTTGGTGGTGTTACCTGATTGAGCGATAGTGGCAGATTGGGACCATTGAAGATAATTATGCCCATTTAATTTGTGATTGGTGAAGGGTAAAATATTATTTTCGGTGGAACCTCCGTTGTAACCGGTCATGACGGGTTTTCCTGTGGCCATTGATGCTCGGATTGTCATAAAACTGATGTTATTTCAATCTGGGCAGATTTGGCCAATTATTTTCTGAACAGATTGGGCCAATTATTTTCTGAACAGATTGGGTCAATTATTTTCTGAACAGATTGGGTCTATTGGGTTGAAACTGGGCAGATTGGGTCTATTGGGTTAAAATTGGGCAGATTGGGTCTATTGGGTTAAAATTGGGCAGATTGGGCTGATTTGGTTACAAAATCTCGATGCTGAAACAGAATGCAGAGATGAACCAGATGGCAAGAACGATGAACAGAGATGAACCAGATGGCAAGAACGATGAACAGAGATGAACGACGATGCACAGCTGAAACAGAGAACCACCAGGATTGACGCCAGAGAACAGCGACTGAGCAATTGGATTTCAGAAAATCTTCTTTGGATAGAATTGGTGAGAAAAAAAATTGGATTTCAGAATACCATTAAGAAAATATTGAGAGATGGTGGAGAGAAACTGAATTCTTGTTTTATTTTTTCTGTTTTATTCAAATGTATATACAGTATTATAAATAGGACTAAAAGGTAGACAAATTCCCACTAACTTAGGAATAATACAGCTGGTATCAACAACTAAAATCCAGTTTGTTCTACACTAAATTCACAGCCTGTACAACACTATTCCAGTCTAATATTCTCAGAAAACCTACAGTACTAAGACAAGAATAGAAAGTCCAAAGGTACCAACCCCTCAATAAAGTAACGTTATATTGCTATTTTTCTTTAAGTTAAAATTTAATATCAATATAATATTTGTCATTCCTAATTAGTATAACTCGTCTGAGTAGTCATGTTTTTGCATCAAATTTTCTTGTACCAGTGTTTTGTAAATTTCTTTTCCTTTCTCTGTTTATTTTTTATACCGTTTTTTTTATACCCTGTGCCTGTTGCATTAGATTTTCTTTATCGTGCATCAAATGCCCCTTAACACATTTGACTTCTGTTTATTTATGTGTTTTGTCCCCTTTTTTTTATTAATTTTCATCCAGAACTCATTACAATTTGTGTTTCAGTTTCATTCTGGGTTATTAGAGGTCAGACATAACTTTTATATACATTAAAGTTGTAGAAAGAAAGTAAATTATGAGTCATGTTTTTGAAGTTTGTAACCTTAATGTGAATATTCATATCTTCCATGGAGGGAAATTTATGCTAAAATATCTATATAGAGAGTGAGACCCAATTTTCATGACTTTTCCTATGAATACTTTTCATTGCACTCATCTGCTTTTTCCCCTATTTTCTGAATGTCTCTCAAAGTATTTTCCATATGGTATTGTAGAAAGTCTCTTGTTTTTAATACACCCAAGTTAAAGAATATATATCCATTTGCGCAAGTTGGATTTTGAAGCTCTTTTCCAGGAAATTGGCTTTCGAGAAATTTACTTGCTTTGAGCTAATTAATGGAATGCATATGTTGTTGTTCCACATGCATTTTACAATTGTTTCCCCACGAGTTTGAACATTCTTTCATGTGTTACTGCTATTGCTTTTGCAGGTAAGATATTTGAGATTGGTTCAACTGGAATCAGTAGCTTGGGAGGTCATAGTGACAAAAGAACGGAGTGTGTCAATAGATTTGTCGATGGGTTTGGACAGATGCCTTTGATATCCACATCTGTTAAGGCTGTTGACAGCCGCAAGATTTGGTTTTGGTGAAGCATGAAAGCTTTATCCTTCAGTTGCTAAAGTTCCACTCATGATTAAGAGTTTTCTTCAATTCTCTTAGCTCTGGAGTTGTATAATATTGGATTCTGCTCTTTTTTTATTGATTTGTTTTATTCTTAAAAATGTAAACATCCAGTTAGCATACAAGATAGTTACATCTGTATCAACGTCCTGTATTTATTGAATTTTTAGCCAAACAATAATTAGGAGTTGGAGTTCCAACCTCGAATGAAGAGGAACCGTAGGCATATTATTATTTTTAGTTCAATCGATAAGTTTTATTTCAAAAGTGAATATAAGATGGGTGGGATTCGACAAATCGGACAATACCAGATCTTATAATCAACACACGAATTTCAAAAGTGTAATTGAATTTACTTACCATGTTCATTAGAGAAAACTTATATGAGCACGAAGTCCCTGAGGGTTTGGCTGTGACAATAGTACTAAATAGTTTTATTTTCATCATCATATATTATTCATGACATTTACATGATTTGTTGAGGTTGTCATAGGGAGAGCTAAGAGGGAAGCAAGTGGCTTCTATATCACCTGTACTCCAAAGCCAGGGTTTGTTGGTACCTCTCTTCTGCCCCCAACAAATCGTTCTCAACCTTCCATAAGAAGTCTGCATGTTGACCCAAAACCTCTGCTCCTGGTTCTTATGTTTGCAAGGCTCTCCTGAAGCACTTATTTGCCTTACAATTAACTAGTCACTTTGATTTACTAAAGCAACTACGCAAGCTATAAGGATAGAGATGTTATTAGTCTTAAAAAAAAAACTATTGCCATTTGATGATTTCTCCTAATGTTTTGAAATTTAGCTATACTAACACATTTCACGATAAATTTTAACAAGGTATTAGAGTAAATGTTCATGTGTTTGAACCTTGTGACTTAGATGAGTCGTCATCTTTTATCATCTCTTAACAGCTTAATTTTTTGAGAGAAATATGTAACGAACATATTTTAGTACGTAAACATGAAAGTATTGAAATGATTGTTTCGCTATACATGACCAATATCTAAATAACTTAATTTTTTGGAGAAATATACGTTTAATAGCAGTTATTTATGTGTTTGAAAGTTAGAACTATGCACTCAATTTGTTGACTTTGGAGTATTGGGTACAAGGGGTTCCATCTAAGATTTGTATCCAAATTTTGATTAGTAGGCTGCTTCTACTAATAACTAGTGGCTTTCCTCTTTCTATTCAGACAAGAAAACAATAAATTCAACAGTTAAAAAAAGGAGTGCAATTGCTTTATCAGCCGTGGACTACAGAGTAAAATTAGCCAGCAGGATCATCACATGAATCATAAGAGTAAGTGTTCTAGAAAACACTTGCTGAAAAAGCCATACAAAATAAGCATTTATCTCTCTTTGAACTTTCACTATAATTTCTTGTAAGTCTTCACAGTAAAGACTTCCTCTTACAGTCAAAGCACAACTTTGAAATTCACGGATCATGACAACTGTTTACTAACAACCTAAGCGAGCTAGTTACACCCATCGTAACATAGAAATGGTGACGGTCTGAGTGTAGTCCAATTTTCACTTATTGACTCGAATAAACGGACTGGACCATACAAAGTAACACTAGATTGATCCACTTGGAATTGCAAATGTCCTAGACAATCTTAAGCCCATGTTCTGATTATTAACGAGATATATGTGTTGTCTCGTTTTCTTCAAATACCTGGAGTCATTTTGGAGACCTACGTTGAAAGGACTATTACAAATAGCCTATGACGTGCAGCCTGATTAGACGATTAGATGAACAACTTCTCTATCTTTAAATATTCTCTAAACAAAAACCATATGAGAAAAGGCCTTGTTTTACAGAATTCAACAGCTTCTTTGAGGTTCTCTTCTTCTAATAGTTGTCGTTTATTCAGAATCATCCTAAATGCAGACAATTTGATATGGTACTATACAATAGAGAAAGAGTGTACAAGACATATATATTCATAAAAGAATCGGTAGTACATGAACTGATTGCCAGCAAATGGTAGTACTTAGACAATAAATAAACTAATTAAAAATGTTAAAATTACATATTTTAAGAGCGTATAAATTTTTTGAACCTACATAGCAATATCCAAAACTGAACTCATCAACTCTTCCACGTAGATAGGTGAATCCCAATCAATGGTTATAAATATTTTCCAGAAAAGTCTTTGCGGCGTCCAAGCTCGGAAAATATGTCGGTTCAAGGAATATCCGAGTCAGAGAATCGCTTGAGTTGGAACTCATCAATACTCGATTACCGTTAGCTTCAAGACTCCCCATCAAAACCACTAGAACTTGCTTGTACGCGTAGAAGAATCTCTTCAACGCCGATTCAATCGATTGCAATGCCTGAAGAATATGAATCTTCTCGACCTCTTTCTTCTCCGAGTAGAGCTTCATTGCAGCCTCTTGAATTCTCGGCCCTCCTTTTGGATCCACTTCGACACCCAAAATGTACGGAACTTTGTGCCTCAAGTCTTTGCACTGCTTCGTCATATCAACGAGTCCCTTCGACCTGAAACAGAGTGCATCTGAATCGTTCACTGATTGGATGCTCAACAGGTTCTTCAGTCTTAAGAAATCGTCTGGATCCATCAAAAGGTGAAGATCTACTATATCTGCTAGAAGCTTCCATATTCGCTCTATCAAATAGCAATCACTCGCGGCTTTTTCGAAATCTTTCTTGTCAATTCGATCAACGACTCGTCGTATAAGCTCTTGGGAAGCGTAGATCCAAGATTCCAATACCTGGTTCGTGGTGAAAACCGTCTGATTCTCATAGTTTTGGATTTGATTATGGTACGGACTCTTCTTCAACGAATGTAACTCGGTCGGTTTGCAAACCGAGTCGTAATCCAGACTCGGCTTACCGGATAAGTTTGGCTCCCCTAATCCCAAAGTGTATGGACACCTCATCATCTCGCACTCAACCGTGTAGAGAATTTTCCGAGCTATGTCTTCGGATTTCTGCCACGTGGCAAGACGAGGAAGCAAGCTTGTTTCACTGACTCGGCTCACCACTGTTGTCTCACCGCCTAGCTTCCAAACCTCGGCTGAGCTTCCTTCGCGAGCCAAAACGCCATTCGATGAGCTGAGATCGACGATCGGAGCTGTTCCTCGTGTCTTTTCATCCTCTTCTTGGTCCTCGAATAAGATCGCAATAAGCTCGATCTGACTCGTTGTGAGTGATTCAAGCCTTGGTTTCCACTCCCGGCGGTTCGCATACGGTCTCGGGTCCGATAAAACTATGGAAACCAACCGAAACGTGATTTCAAGAGCTTGCAATGCCGGTTTCAACATCGACTCGTTTTTCCAATTTGGAAACTCTTTTGATTTCCATAGCTTTCTCAGCTCTGGAAGACGAAGGTAGTGTTCATAGGTAGAGCGAGTTGGAGAAGGTGCTGGCGAAATATCGGCTTGAATGGCTCGGAGCGAAAAAGGTATCGAGATGTTAAGTTTGTTTGAGGCTTTCTGGGATTTGTTTGGTATATCAGAAGAGACCATCTTTGTTTTCCAATCTAAATCAACCATTTTCAATATGATAGATAATATTCGAAACCTAGGAAGGATTAAAAAAAAAATAGAATCGAATTGTTTTAACTTTGAGTTTTCCTGTGAAAGTTGTAATTTGAGGAGAGAAAGTAGGAGATAGATGGTTATTTATAGTCAGCGATAGGAACTTTGAATGAGTAAAGAAGAAAGCCGTGTGGAATGGAAAAGGCGACCATGCTCTGTGATGAACGTGGAATTTAAACGGATTCAATATAGTGTTCGGTAAACTATAAAAATGATAATATGAATTAAATTAAAATAAAGACAGTATTATTATTATAATATCTGTTTAAGTAATAAAATTTAATTTAATAATAATATTAAATCAAATAAAAATAAAACATTTATTTTTTAATTTTTAAATAAAATAATAATGATAAATGTTAGAATAAAATATAACTTTTTAACATTTTTTTTTATGAACGTGGAAGGAATTAATATTAATGTTACTATTGTAATATTTTATATTATATTACAAATAACAGTAAAATCAAATAAAAATACCCTGAAGATTTTTATTATGATTTATGATTAAGTGAACAGCATATTTTAAATAAAATTTTATTTTTAATTTTTCTTAGTATTAAAAATATGTTTATTTTTGTATAAATTTATAAACATATTTTTAAGATTAAACACATGCTCTAAATATATGTTAATTTATGTAATATTTTTTTAATAATTATTTTAATTTTTAATTTTTATATTTTGAAATTAGTTGCATTTCATTACTCATTATCCATTTCTATTTTTTTAAATTTAAAATTTCGTCAAATTTTGAACTAAAAAAAATCAATGTTGAAAATCGATTTCTTCTTTCTTAATATTAAAAGTTAATCACTTAAATATGCTCAGGTAAACTTATTCAAAATAATTAAAAGAATTATAATTTAATAAAAACTATCATAAATAAATTTAAAATTAAATTTAGAGTTTATAAAGTTGAGATTGAAAATTAAGAATTAATTATAAAATAAATAATAACTAATTTTTAATTTTACTTTCAAAATTGAAACTAAAAGTATTAACAACTTTTATTTATTTATTTTTCTAAAAAAATTAAAAATCAAAATAAAAAATTAATATAAATATCATACATTACGATAACATTTTAAACATATGCATATGCATATTCATAACATTTCTTTTATATAACATGAATATTTTTTAATCTCTATATTTTTGAATATATATATATATATTAAAAAATTGAATTAAAAATATATATTGATATATATATTTAAAACCGTGAAAATGATGAAGAGATGTTCTTTTTTTTCAAAATGACTTTTTAAAGGTAGTAAAAATAAAATAATTTAATTTATATAGGAAAAGAGCTAATATGAAATCAAATTTAAAAAGAAAATAAATAAACCTCACGCTTATTATTTGAAAGAGTAATGCGAAGCATAAGCATTCACTTGAAAAGTTTTTAAATGCATAATATATATATATATATATATATATATATATTAAATGTTTCTTTAAATGATATCAAAGTTACTTTTTATTAAAAAAAAAATAAAAATTAATTTGGGTATAAATTTATGAGAAGAAAAAAACCACTAAATTAAAAATTTAAATGGTAGAAAGAATAGAAAATTTATTTATTAATAAAAATTAATGATATTGTGACCATTAAGTTCACGTATGTATTGAGTTTTTTTCTTTTTACGTAATTTTACAAATTTGTTTTAAGAATTTTAATTTGAAAAATAAAATAATAATAAAACAGGATAAACTTATTCGTGTTATCCCCAAACCAAAATAGATGGTGTCTCATGACTGTTTATCCGTTAATAGATAATAAAGGGAAATTGAGTCGGTTAAGCTGCTATTGGTATTTGGTAATGCTATATCATCACTCTTGCACTTCAAAATATAGATGGTAAGTTATTTTTGGATTGGATGTGGAATGTTAAGTAGTACTTAAATCATGATTAAAAATATTTGATAAAATAATAAAAATATTAATTTTAAAATTTATAATATTAAAATAACATTATTTTATACTTATTTATTATATTTTTATTATTTAAAAAATAACACATACTATTATTTAAAATGACTTGATGTATTTATAGTAAATAGTAATTTTCAAGACAAAGTATTGTGAAATACATACTATTACTAGGAAGCGTAATTAACAATAAACGCATAATGAATGCCCACCGCTGGCATATATTTAGTGAATATTAAATGTAAAAATGAGTATTATTAAGTTTTTTTTTTTTTTGTCTGTTGAAATCTCAAAAAACAAACATTGCATTGAAATTAAATTTACAAATTAAACTGTATTCAGTTATAAGTTGGATTTTAACTCACATCCAACTTAAAATATTAAAGACAAAAAAATCACATTATCAACATGCGTTTTCTATTCGTTGGGGTTGTATTTATTAAACCTAATCGAATTATGCATTAATAACAAGAAAGATAAATTGACATATTCCTTCCTGCATTTACTAATAAAAACTTGTGGGCTACGAGAGCATATAAAGATGTTTACTCTCAACTATGTAAGTAATTGCAACTATCGGATCGATAAACGCGTGGTGAGAAAAATAAGTTTGGAAAAGAAAATTAAATACTGATATTAATATGATATAAATTATTATTATTATATTATTATTATTATTATTATTATATTTTATTAATAATTTTTTTTTTAATATTATTATTAAAATATAATTAATAATAAAAATTAAATAATTATTTTACATATTTTTATCATAAAAAAAAAATTATTTGATAAGTTGCACATCTACCAACACACTAAAAATATGACACCCCAATTAACTCCTTTAAAAATTCAATCACAACCAAACTTATAAATTCTAACCAACCTGTATGGTCTCAAGTCTCAACCTGCCTATTAAATTCAATTAATCTCTTGGAACGTAAATTGTTTTATGATACAATCAGGTTCCCATCCAGGATTTGGCTGTTATAAATAAATAAGATAATCTTTGTTCATTTTCAAATGAAAAAAATGAAAGTTTTATACATCGAAGAGATACTCGAGATAAGCTATTGAGCTTTCCTAATGTCCATAAATACCCCCTCTCATTGGCTTTCATCCACAAAATATGTAGCGAAGCTATGTTAACTTAACACATCATTTTTATGTTTTCAAATCACTATTATTTTGAGTGTTGTTAGGCATTAGTGTTTCATAATTGTGTGGAAAAATTTGTGATTTAAGTGGTAAGTACTTGATATAATGTTTGTAAGTGAATTGTGTGAGGAGTTTGTGTAGCTATGAGTCATGTGTCAATTGGTAGTTAATTTTATGTAACTTTTTCTTATGATAGGAGCATGTATTGCTATGAGTCGTGTGTCGACTGGTAATTACTTTCGTGCAACTTTTTAGTTCTTATATCTTTGGTTATGTGCAATAAGTGGTGGATTGTGTATCCCACTTTGACTTTGTGCAATTCATGGATTGATTGTGTGTCTCACGGTGGTTATTAGTCATTCGTGATTGTGGATGGTTCTTATGATAGTCTCTTTACATTATATTTTACTGATAATTGGTAGTTGATTACACTACATCGAATGTTGTTGGCTTTAGAAGAAAGTTGAATTCATGTGTTGAACCAAGTCATTTTTGAGGCAATAATAGATTGTTTGAATAGTAGTCCTCGTTGATAGAGGTAATGGGATTTTATTTATATTAAGGGTGTAAATTCTTTATTACTTAGTAGATTTATTTATTGTTGAGTGGTTACTACAAAAAATTCAAAGATGTTATCACATAGGTAGGTGTTGTGCATGCTCTATTATTTGGCTAGTATAATTTGAGTTTAAATTGTATGTGTCTTTAAATATTGAGATTTAAACTCTGATCAGAAAGTCTTTAATATTTATTGCTTGCTTTCTTATTACTAATTATATATATGCTATTTATTTACTACATATCTGTGATTATTTGTATTGTTGTTATAATTATTAGTTAAGTATTTATGTTGTTTGTATGTTTGGGACGAGTCCTTAAGGAATCAATATCTCTTTAACATAATTGTATACGGGTCTTGGACTCTTTTATTATTGTTATGCATGATCAATTTGTGTGTTAGTATAATCTGAGTTTATATCATGTATGAACCAACGTACTAAATATAGACTCTGATTATAAAGCTTATTTTTTATATGTTATCTCATGCTTTCTTTCCTTTATGTGTTTCATTGCTTTTGTCATTTTAAATTAATTTGTCTTCTTTCTGATTAATTTATATTACTTTTGTCTTTTGTCTGCATGTGATTTTGGTATGAGTCTCTAAGAAATTTGTATCTTTTTACCCTGGTTACATACCAGATGTCAGACTCTTTCGTAAGATATGTTATATTTTGTTTGATTGTATGTTGTAATAGTACACTCATCATTTATCAAATATATTCTTATATATTAAGTTTTGAAGTAATTGAAAATATCTTGTTGTTCCAATATACATTCTTATATCACATGTTGTTTGTTGTTTGACATGTTTATGTTTGTAGTTAGTTTGGACATGAGCCTTAGGATACACCGTCACTATTATATTTATTGCAATTTTTTTTCTTATTACAGTTTGTTTTTGTTATGTGTTGAATCGAGTATATTGTTTTATACTTTTGTTTGTATTATTTGATTAATTCATATTTGTGAGACTGACTTGATCAAATTGGTATAAAACTCGCGAAAATATATCATGAGTTGGTATCTCTACTCATCATCTAGATCCCGATCATCTATTTAAGTTGAAAGAATAATTAATCTTCGTATAATCGTTACTACTTATGAAATTCTCAATCCTCTTTTATTATTGTAAGACTTAGTGTTTTAAAAATTTATTAAAGAGATAAAATAATCTAAGTAGATAGATCATATAAATTAAAAAATATCATAATTTTTTAGTCATAGGTAACTTTGTCATATATATATATATATTTTAAATAATACAAATAGAATTATCGTGTAAACGTTTTTTAATCAAATAATGAAGTATTGATTTCTTTACATAATAATATTATTTTTAAAGTTTAATTTTATATAAAACAAATTTAAACTCGTTTATGAACTAATAACCTACTCCTATTACTCGATTTATCCCCCTCTTTTTTGTCTACTCATAATTTTAATTATACTAAATCTAGAATTCACTACTGTTATAATTTATTTTGTTTATTTTTGAGTTCAACCAAATCCTTTTACTCAGAGGACATTGGACAAAAGGCAAAATATTATAATGATTTATAAATTTGATTAAAATAAAATTTTAACTATTTTATTTGGTTTTTTAAATAAATAATTAGGGAATTTTATTTTTATCATTTAACCCTTCATTCTCATCGCATTTAATCAAAAAGATTGATTTAATCTTTTATAAATTTAACGCAATGTCAATCCTTTAATATTAGCAAGTTAATTATAATTAATTTTTTTCAAAATGAAGATATTAATAGATGATACATAATCTTACATTTAAAAGAGAAAATGTTAAAGAAAGTAATGGACTATTAAAAAACTCTCTATTAAAAGTTTTAAAAAATAAAAAATAAAAATAATATTTTTCTTTTACAGAAGTGAAAAATTGCATTAAAAAATAACGACATTAATAATTAAAGATCAAATAGATAAAATAAAATACATATGCACAATAAAAGTTTATATTTTAATTTTAGCATGAATATCAAAGAAATAAAAATAAATTGTCAAATAAAAGCATCAATGTGGAACTAAAAAAGTTAATCCCTACCAACCATTTATTTTTTAAAAAATAAATTTCATAAACGTCAAATAAATCAAAGAATTTATCTGAGAATTTTTAATATATAAAGTCAAAAAATAAAAGTATTAAATAAATATAAAGTTATTATATCTCATTTATATTTTATTTATTAAAATAAGTTTGATTTGATAGCGAAATTTGTTCACGTTGGACTAGCTTATTCTAGCAATATATGAATTACAAGTTAAGTTTCCGTAAAATCACAAGCCGTTCCCGTAATTGATCAAACGGTCCCCATCGAGCAAGAACAAAAGAGAAGCTTTAAAAGTTATTTCTTTGCCTTTGAAGTTAATTTGCTGGGAAGTATCACCACTTTATCCAAAATGTTAGTTGAATGGTATTTATAATAATAATATTAATATGATAAATGAATTTATAATAGACGTAGTGGTCACATTTGGAAAAGTAGTTAAAAGATAGCATGACTCATGACACATTTGCTCAGCTTTTACCTAACAAAATATCCTATTTATTTATGAGACTTATGAGTTATTAAATATTTTTTAAAATAATATTATTTACAAAATTAATTTAAAAGAATAATTTATAACTTTTTATAAAAAAAATTAAAAAAAATATTTTTAATATAAAAATTGACTCCAAAAATTTAACATTAACCAATATTCAAATAAAAGTCATTTATCAATTAACTAGATTTTTCAATATTAAATTTAATCTTGTTAATTTTTTTTATAATATCTAAGATATAATGTATTTCAGTTTGTTGTAAAATAAGATTATATTATATATAATAAAAATTGTATAATTACGTAAAATTTTAGTAACAATGATAAGTGTAGGTTTAAATTATAGGAAACATTTTAGTTAATATGTTTGAAACTTCAATTCTAAAATTATATGTCATCATTTTTTATTTTATCTAAAATTTAAAATTATTTTTCTAAAATTTAAAATGTAAAAAAATTATAAAATAAAACAAATATTAATTTTATAATAAATTAATATATAAAATAAAATAAACCATAAAATAATTATAATATAATATTATCTAATATAATACAATTATAATTAATTAATTTAATAATATATCCTCCACGAATATTTAATATTTTATTTTTATTACCATTCAATATATAAACAATTCATTTATTTAATTGATTTTATTTTTAATTTTATAGTAGAATTTCTTTTTATAATATTAAATATATATATATATATATTATTTTTTATAATGTAAGTTAACATATATATTTTAAAAAAAATGTATTAAAAATAAAATATTATATATAAATAATTATATTATATAAATAATTTTATTATTATTATAAATATTATTTTATGTAATTTTGATATTGAAAAGGTGAAATTAAAATTAAAATAAAACAAACAAAAAAGATGAATATGTATATGGGTGGGCTATATCCGATCAATCCGATCCGATGGTCGGATCGGATGAAAATATCTTTCATCCGTTAAGTGCGAATCAGATAACGAATTTCACTACAATTTATTCGATTCGACCGAAATTAATTATATATTTATTTAATTTTTTAATGTTTTTTTAAGTTAAATAATTTTATGTTATGATTTGTGTGAATTTTTTTAAAAATTATTTAAAATTACAAAAAATAGAGATAATTAAGTTTATTGGTCGAATTAATCGGATGCTATTCGAATAGTTTACGAATCGGATTGAGCGAATGTGAAAAATGATTGGATCGATTACGGATGTGAAAAATGATCAAATCAGTTACGGATGTGAAAAATGATCGGATCGATTACGGATGTGAAAAATGATCAGATCAGTTATAGATGTGAAAAATGATCAAATCGATTACGTATTATGATGTTTCAATTCGAATGAATAATCAAATCAGATTAGACGAAATCACCACTTTCGATCCGATTAACGTTACTAGGTTATATGCTTCCAATTCCTCGACATAAAATATTATTCAATACCTTGTATTGAAATATTATCCAAAAACTTGACAGCCATTTCCCAGTTATGGGGTATACTGGTTAGTACTTAGAAACCGTTGATTCCGGATAAGCTCTGACTATTTGAGTTTGATGCTTTAATGGGCCCTACTTTCCACACCACTCATGTGCCTTCCTTTCAAACTGTATTTGTCTAGTTGGACTCAACTCTCAGCCCTTGTACCGTGTTTACCGCTTAAATTTCTCTAATATTTCAATCCCACCGTCTTTAATGGACAGACACGTGTTATTCATCTAACGATTCTTCAACTTACTGACGTCCAACTCCTTTTCGGCCGACGGATTCACTTCACACGGGGTCGCATGTGAAGTGTTATTTTCTCCCGACACGTCGCGTGAGGGTCACGTGAGCCACCCACTTTTATCCAATCGATCTGTCTGCACTGGTGGACACCCCTAATGGCGGTGCCAAATGATGCAACTTATTATTACACGTGTCAGGTATATGTTGGTTGTTAACTCTTAGTTGGCTTTCACGCCTAGCAAGCCGCATCCGATTCCCGTGCTAATAATCACAAAATATTATTAAGAAGTAAAAGTTTATTTGCAAATTTTGTTGATAAATTTTGAAGTGATATAACTAATATTAGTAATTATAATTATATGTATAGTTATATTTAATAATAAATTAATATATTAATTATAATTATTATGAAATAGTTATTATTCTAAAAATTTCTAATATTATAAGATTTTTTTTAAAAAATCTGAAATATAAATAATGATCGGATCTCCTATTTATTTCACCAATGAGATATATATAACACTTAAGGTTGGTGTTGAAGTTGTATTGATAGATAATGTTATGAGTTGGTAGAGTGCATACACGTAATAATTCTACACAGAATCAGGTCACTGTCAAGTCGTTCAATACATTATTTATTGAAACATATAACTTTTTAGGAGGGATATCATCGCTTATTTCGAATCACGAGGTCATGTTTTATAGGTTATTAGTTGTTGGGTATATTCTTATAACTAACCCAGGTCACCATACATAAGTTGTTTGAGGTCTTATATACGAAGGTAATCCAGGTCGTTTGGGCGGTGTACCTATTACATGTAGTGTACGAAACATTAACTCTCATATTCCATATATTTTGAGAAATTAAGGAAATAATACTTCATAACTTACACATACATCCACGTGGTTAGCTAGTTGTTAATAAAAAATCTAATATAACAGACTCTTAACAAGCAAGGTCATTAAGGTCGTTTAGATATCAACCCCTTCACACGTGCTATATCTAATATCAACTCTCCTACTACCTGGATTTTAGGAAGTTTAGGGAATATTCTCAATTTTTAATCTTAGTCTTAATGAGTAAATCGTTCAGCTTCTATCCCTTCTTTATAAATCGTAAGATTTTTTTTACTTTTAACCCATTCAAGTTTTTAACTTAGCCAATTTTTTCTTCTAGCCAATTTTTTCTTCTAAGGATCTCAGCCCAGTATAACTTTACACATTATTCTTTTTCACTACTAGCCCGTTTGAATAAACACTTGTCTTGGAAATCAGTTTGTTTGGCTATCAATTTCATTGAAAACCAATATGTTTTAGTATTACTAGGTCGCTCTTCATTAGATCTAAGACATTCGACCATTAGGTAATTTCCTCATCCTTTGCTTATTATTAACCATGTCTTCTAACAAAGAAAAATGTATAGCCCGTTCACCATCTTCTAAAGACGTTCTTTTAGGTCGTACCAAAAGAGTTCCTTTAAAGATAGGTACATCTCGAGAAGGATTTTGGGACTCAGCTCGCTTAGCAATGAGCTTGGCGTAAGCTGAAGTTTTAGTAAGTTATGAAAGAAGACCAATTAGCATAAACGGGGTACCTACCAAGGAGAGAATTCTAGCCCTCTATGCTTCATCTAGATCCCTCCCTGCTTCCTCATCGTCTTCAAGGGGTCCAATGCCTATCATTCGCTTCCTTATATCCATGACGACAAAGGTACCCCATCCCAATAAAAAAACATGATAATCGGGGTGAGCCTACCCATCGAACTAAGGATTAGTAGCAAATAGAAAAGATGCCTAGTGTTCTGAATTTTGATAACCTGATGGAAATCAAGTATAAAATACGGTATCCCACCTTGTGTAGGTCTGATGCAGGTATCCCGTTATTTATATGATATCGATGATCCCCTAATGAGATGGTGGGTGATACATTTGGCTCCCTTCAAAATTGGACTATGATGCCCATTCCTCAGAATGATAGCTCGTGCCTTCAACACTTTCGACATCAACCCAGGTCAAGCCCAACAGATGGTAGACTCTCTTGTGTATCTTGATAGTCATTGGTGAACATGGGTGGATTTAACAAGTGACGAAATAAGATGCATGTAATTCTTAAAGAGAAATAACCTGGATAAGGGAAGGGCGTATATATAATGTGTTTTTGGGTACGAGCTACACCTTAAACTTCCCGATAATACCTTAGGTTGGAAAGACAAGTATTTTTACAATGATTATGTGTGCTTCTAGTATACTTCTGCTACAACATAAACTGATCAAATCTCTTGTACCACTGCCTTAGAGATTGTTTTAACTCATACAATGATTTATTTAGCTTACAAACCCAATTCTCTTGACCAATAACGTTAAACCTTTTTTGACTGAGACACATAGATTTTCTCTTCTAAGTCACCGTGTAGAAACACGATCTTCACATTAAGTTGAACTAATTTCAAATCTAAAAGTGCTACCAAGGCCAACAAAATTCTAATTGAGGAATGTTTTACAATTGGAGAAAATGCCTTATTATAATTGATTCCCTCCTTTTGAGTGTAGTCTTTTGCCATCAACTTTGCCTTGTAGTGAACACCATCTTTGTTGGAAAATCCTTCTTTTTTTGTATATACCTATTTGCAACCAATTACCTTTTTACCCTTAGGTAGTTATGTCAATTTTCATGTCTTATTCTTCTAAAAGGACAACAGTTCTTCATCCATGGCTTCCTTCCATCTTTCAATTTCAAGACTTCTAATAGCTTCTTTATATATGAAAGGAACATCATCATGTACAAATGAAAGTGCACAGGCTACCATATTCTTAAATTGAGCACGTAGGTCTTCCATATCCTTGTATCAAGCAAACATCTTAACATTTTGTCGTTGTGGCCTATCAACTGTAGTTTTTCCTTGTTGTTGTGGAAGTTCTTGGGTTAAAACCTCTTCTTCATCTGATTCATCTTCTACCAATGGAGGATTAATTTATGTCTTATCTCTACCAACTGGGTCAATGATTCTGCTTTCAAATTTCACGTGCTTCAGAGTTTGCTCCACTTGTTGCAAAGTATCATCGATCTTCTCAATTACCTTTCTCAGTAAGGCATATTCATCAAAGATAACATCTCCGCTAAAGACTATCATTTTTGTTTCAAGGCACCATATATGATATCCTTGAGAACCAAAGGCAATCTCCAGAAAAAATAGCTTTCTTAGCTCTTGGATTCAACTTCGATTCCATGATAGGGTAGTATGTTGTAGAACCAAACACATGTAAAAAATCGTAATATCTAGTAGGTTTTTAAAACTATACCTCTATAGGCATTTTGCCTTTAAGAGCAGACATTGGTAGATGATTGACAAGATAACATGCATACATCATAACCAACCCAATACTACTTACCTAACCTAGCATTTGACAACATACATTGAACCTTCTCTAGCAAAGTCCAATTCATATGTTCTACAACTTCATTCTGTTGTGGTGTTTTTCAAATAGTGAAGTGTCACACGGTGCCTTCTTCTTCACAAACTTTCATAAATGGATCATTTGTATTCTCAGTGCCATTATCAAATTTCAGATGCTTGATGTGTTCTACTAGTTTGAGTCTCGATCATCTTTTTCCACTTGAGAAAAATTCTTAGCATTTCATCCTTATACTTCATAAGATACACCTAAACTCTTCTCAAGAAGTCATCAACGAAAGTGATATAATAATGTTTGCCACTCATGAATGGAGTTCTTGTTAGCCCCCACACATCAATATGAATGTAATCTAAGATGCCTTTTGTATTATGGAGTGCAATGCCAAAGCTTACTCTTTTATGCTTCCCCAATACACAATACTCACAGAAATCCAACTTGTTATTTCTCACGATTTTCAACAAGCCTTGCTTTACCAGAATCTATAAAGATTTTTCACCAGTATATCCTAAACGTATATGCCACAACTTGGTAGTTTCTGAATCTTTTTCTTCCTCTGAGACTGTTGTTGATGCTATCCTAATAATCGTACTACCAAGGTAGTAGTATAAGTTATTCTTCTGAATACCTTATATTGCCACAAATGATCAAGAAGTAACCTTTAATCTCCCATTTTGCATGGTTATAGTGAAGCCTTTTTATTCTAAGATTCCTATAGCAATGAGATTCTTTCTTTATAATTGGGACATAATGAACATCTACCAAGACTCTAGTTAAACCATCTTGATTCTTCAAATGAATTGTATGGATTCTCAAAATTTTGTATGGATAATCATTGCCCATGAAAACAACTCTATCATCTAGTTCTTCAAAGTTAAAGAACCACTCCTTATTAGGAGACATATGAAAGGTACATATTAAATCAAAAATCTAATCATGAGGATAAGATGTTGTTAACGAACCAACCAAAGCAAAATATGAATCTGAATTGCTTTAAGCTACACATGCATCAAGCAACACAACTTTTTCTTTCTTATACAGCTTCAAACATTTTTTCTTCCAATGCCTTTTTCGTGACAAAAAACACATTCATCTTTACCAAGCCTTCCTTTTGAATGAGATTTGCCTTTACTTCCTTTCTATTGTGTTTGTAGAAACCCTCTTATAGATGATGTCTTTGCTACTTCATTCCTGCTTTCTTTTTTATCTTTCTTTCTAATTTCATAACTATATAAAGTAGTGCAAACTTACTCAAAAGACACTTTATCCTTCCCAATGAGCAAGCTCATAATAAGGTGATCAAACTCATCAGAAAGGGAGGTTAACACCATCAAGGCTAAATCTTCATCTTTAAAAGTTTTATTCATATTTAACAAATCTACTACTAATCGATTAAAAGCAGTAATGTGATCATTTATTATGGTACCTAAAAGGTACAAAACGAAACAAATTCTTCTTCAAATAAAGTTGATTCTGTCCATTCTTCTTCATGAACTTGTTCTCCAACGCCTTCCATAATTTACTTGTAGATGTCTCATTCATGAATGTGTGTTTTTGTTCTCTTGAGAGACACGAATGGATTGTACCACATGCCAATCAGTTGATATTTTTTCACTCTGCTTCATCTACTCCATCCAATTTCTTTTCTTTAATGACGATGTCTATACTTTGTTGAAACAAAGTATCTAGAACTTCGCCTTGCCATATGCCGAAATAATCAGTTTCATCAAAATTCTCCATCTCCAACGTTACATTCATCACAATTGTTTTGCCCAGTATAGATGACGTGGATGGTTGGCCTTTGTTTGAGAAAGATTTTTCTTCCATCATTTTTTCAAATTACAACAACTAGCAACTATATTTCAATAGCAAACAAACAGGATAAAAACAAATATATAGGTATAAATCTTTGGTTTTGATACAAATTGTTGAAAAAATTGGATATATTTTTCGTACTATAAATAATTACTATACATAAATAATATAATTTAAATGAATATAACTCAAACTAGTCATAAAAAATAATGCTATTGAAAATATAATTTTAAAAGAAACTTAAGTAAGTACTAAATAAAATATTAAAGCAAAAAAATAAAAACACCATAAATTTAACGAGATCAGTATAAATGTTACCTACGTCATCGGACGTCATTGACCCCTTCTATTATTTCAAATTATATGAACTCTCAAAAATACAACTGATTGGATAAGATTGAATCAATCAATTATTTAAATAAAAGAAAAAAAGTGATACAAATTTGAAGATTAGCCTTTATTTATAGTTAAAAATACAATGCTTACTATGATTCCTAATCTATGTGAATTATTTTTTTCAAATTATTTAGTAATGAGCCATACAACAATCATTCTAATAACATAATAATTTTACATTATTATTTTTAAATGAACAATAGTAATTTATTCTGGAAGTAAGGTATCTCATAAATAAAAACTATAATAAGCGAAAATGTTGTCCCACATGATTTTAAGCTTCATAATCATTTAGCATAATTTGAAAATTTAATTAAGAATGAAGGATGAATGCATTTAATTATAATGGTTAGGCTTCGAACCAAACCCTATCAAGGCGTAAAATAAAAATCTATGCTCGAGTGTATAATTGTAACTATTAATAAGTGAATAAGTTTTCATCAAGTAAAAAAAAAAAGAAAAAAAAATTGAAAGAAATATATACGTTAATATGAAAAATGTTAATTATACATTTTAGTTTTTTTTCTTTCTGAATATGTACTGTAAAATGAGTTGTTTCTATATAATAATATTTTATGTGATAGATGAGTATATGGTTAATTGATTTATTCGGCTTGGAAGGGTGTCAAAAGGTGGGCTACGACTCTACGAGTGGGGAGTTTCCTAGCTAGGAAGCATTCCTGGTTTTGGGCCTTAGTACTTGAATTCAGATCACTTGTTATTTTAGGAGTTTGGCACAGCCGGTAATATATTTCGATTAAAATGTATAAAAATAAATATTAATAATTAAAACTTATATTTTAAATAAAATTTTGATAATAATATATTTTAAACTGTATATTTTAATTATTAAAAATATTATTTTTATTATTAGATATAAATATTATGTGTATTTGATCTTTTATTTTATTTTTATGTATTTTTTTTAAAAATTATTAATTAATTTTAAATTTAATGTGATAATATTTATATTATCCATTATACTAAATTTTTTTTCCTCCTTTTTATTTTTATTTTTATAGATATATATCCACTTATCTTGTATTTCAGTGTTGATAATTTTGAGATTTATTGTGATTGTGGAGAAAGAAAGAGATGTAAGGATAAAGATTAAGCAAGTTAAAATAATAATAAAATGGACGGATGCAGTATCTAAGAGTGACCATTTTTTTTCAAAACCTGGTCAATCAATAAATCAAAGTCCAAGTTCAAACAGTCTTTTTGTGAGATGTGTACGCTAGAAAAGTGGGTTTAAGGTAGGACTAGCTTAAAGTCAAGAGGTGGCAGGACGATGCCGTTTTGGGTGGATGTTGAGTTGGTGGTGGAGATTGGATGATAGTTGTGATGCTGGTATTGGAATGTCTGAGGAATCCATGGGAAAGGGAAGAGAGGGGGAAATTTCAACTTCGGATGAAAAGAAAACGCGTTTCAACAACGCCGCCTGCATTCTGCGCAATTATTGGTTTGGTTTTTCATCCAATAATTGTTAAACAAATAAGAATCATTGAAAGAATTGTTAAACTAATAAGAATTTAAAGAATACTTAAAAAAATAATTCTAACATGATATTTATTTAAGTAAAGATTAAGAAAAAATTATATAAGAATGGGTACAATTTATGTATTTTATTTTATTTAATTATAGAAACATTGGATAATTTTTTTTAGATTATATTGCATGAACTCTAGAATGGTTAAAATAATGTGAAAAAATTGAAAGAAGTCAATAACAAAAATTATTCTTATTATTAAAATTTTTAAATCCTATAATATGATAGTCAATGATGGTTAAAATAATGTGAAAAAATCCTAAGAGATTAATAACAAAAAATATTTTTATTATTAAATTTTCTTAAACATGATATATTGAAATTAGAATTAGAAGAAGAGTTATAATAATTTGATTAATTTTTTCTTAAATTATTACAATTTTGATGAATTAATTATTAAAAGGTATCCAAATTTATTAAAAAAATATAAATAAAGTAGATAGTACATTTCTAGCGAGACAGAATCAATTTTTTTTTCTTTCTTTCTGAATATGTAACGTAGAAGGAGTGGTTTCCATATAATAACATTTTATGTGATGGATGAGTGCATGGTTAATTGATTTATTTGACATTGGAAGGGTGTCAAAGGTGGGCTACGGCTCTACGAGTGGGGAGTTTCCCAGCTAGGAAACATTCCTGTTTTTGGGCCTGAGTACTCGAATTCAGATCACTTGTTATTTTAGGAGTTTCTAGACGTATAATTTAGAATATCGAGTCAAATGTATAAAAATGAAGATAAATATTTTTAATAATATTATTGTTAAATTCTTAATCATAAATTTTAAATTTTAAACTCTAAATTCTAATTGATTAGATTTAAAATTATTTTAATTCTTTAATATATATGTTTTTATCTGTTAAATTGTATATATTAATTATTAAACATATCATTTTTATTATTTTTATTATTAGTTATAAATAAACTTTATGTTTTATGTTTTATATTTTATTCTATTGTTTAGTATGCAGAGTCCCATCATTTTTAAATTTAATTAATAATATTTAATTATATGTTTTCTGATTTTTAAAAGTTATAATTAATTTTAAATTTAATCTGATAATATTTATACTATTTATATAAATTATTTTATAATTTAAATTATTAATTATTATAACGCTATCTTATGTATGTCATCTATTATACTAATTTTTTTTTCTCTTTTCTTTTGAGATAAATATCCACTTATCCATTATTTAAATGTCGATAAATGTGAGACGAATTGGAACTTATCCTTTATGTTATCAAGTGTCAAGAAGCGCCTAAACTATAGGATACTATTTATTATTAATTAGATTATTTTTTTTTAATTTTTAATTTAGTATTTATTCTTAAAAAACATTAATATTAAATTTTATTAATTAAAAATACCATGTTATTATATATATACTGTGAATAAATAATTTATCCAAACATAAAATATTATTGAAGAGAAAGAAAGAGAAGTAGGTATAAAGATTAAAGAAGTTAAAATAATAATAAAATTGATGAATGAAGTATACAAGGGTGAGTATTTTTTTTCAAAAATTGAACAATCAACCTAAGTTAAGTCTAAACCGAATATATAAATCTTGTTTAAGGTTAGTTAGTCTAAATAAGTTCAAAAAGTATTAAAATCGACATTATTTGACGATTGTAGGCTTAAAAATTATTTTTTTTCCAAAATCGAATCGAACATATACTTGTAATACATATTAATTTTTTAATTATTATTATATATAAAATGTACTCATTAAAAAAGAAAAATAGAAAAGTAATATGAGTATATATTGCAATTTTGTATGCAACTAGAATTTAATCATAATAATCTTAATTTTATTTGTAGTGAAAATAATTAATTTAATACCCTGAAGAAATTTTTTTTAACAATTTTGCATTAATCACCAAGGAATTAAAATACTCTATTTTGGATTCTTAAAGACCAAAAAATTCCTATTAATAAGGACTAAGTAATGGTAATATTAAAGTTAAGTTTTTACCTTCTATTTGTTCTTCACTTTAGTGAATATGTACAACAAGATATTGATTTTGATAAAGTATAAAGTTAATTTTACCATTTAGTATTACATTGGAGTCATGTTCAATTGAACCTTATGTTATGATTATAAGTCCTAAACTATCAAGCTAACATTCTTCAAACTAACCTTATAAGTTGACTTGCATGTTGGTTTTTAGGAGTAATAGATCGATTAAGATTTTAGGTTTCTTAAAACCATCAAGATAATATTGATTTATAAAATGACTCAAAAATGTATAGGTTTGAAAATACAAACACATCTAAGAATCTAAGTTAAGCGGCTTTCGACTTGTCTACTATTTGATTTTATGAATTGTTCCCATTAATTAAAATTAGATCTCTATTATAATGTCATTTCAAACTAAATTATATACTTTATAAATATTCATGAGTCTAACTTAATTTAATAACGAAACTCATATTAATATTTAATACAAAATTAATACTTTTGCAAAATTTTGTGATCCATTAAATACAAGAAAATTATCATTGATGTTTATGAGATTTAGTATATCTTCATATATGTTCATAATATTTATAAATATGTTTTGATAATCTCGAATTTTATAGTTAATATCATTAATATTCTTGAATAATTAACGACATTAAATTTTCACTTAATGATATCTTTTTTTTCTATAATTCTAATACCAAATTATGGCTAGCCTAGTTGTTATTTTCTGTAGATTATTATTTAAAGACAAATATTTAAGTTTATTATTAAAATATTGCATAACTTTATAATTTTCTTATGTTTATTTTTATATAGACTTGAAGTTAGTTTATTTATCTTTATTTTCTAATATTAGTTTTATAAATATTATAAACAAATATTTAATCATTCAAAATTCTTAATTGTCTTAAAATTATAATTTTCATATCTAAATTTAATGAGTTTATTACAGTCTTTCCTTTCGTTATTCGTCTTCTTTTCTTACACTTGATATGCCTGAATTTGTTTAAGCCTTAACACTATTCTAGTAATTGCAAAGCTCTTGCATCTGTACATAATATGGTTCCCAAATTAAACTTATTAAAGAATAAAAAAATAGTGATTGCACTCCATTTTATTCATAATATTAATAATTATTAAAATTCTAAAAGTCAACTAAGAACTTTAAAGATATTTTTAGTTGTTCATACTTTTTAAATACTTAGTTGCTAGATGAATAGTCTTTAGAGTAGAGAGTTTGCTATTGTTAAAGTTGCGTCCAACTAATAGAAATAATGGTTCATTTTATAGGATAAGGAATTTTCATTTATAATAGTGAAAAATTATCGTTTTACTCATACTTTAATAATAAACCTAACTTTTTTGTTTTTGGCTTTTGAATTTAAGCCTTTCATTTCCTCGACATGATTTGTTAACTGAAGTTGTAGGTTCTACATTTTTATTTCTCTTTGTAGTTTTCGATCGATAATTTTTTTAATGACATAGACAATGACGCATCTTCATTTTCTCAATCTCTAATGCAGTAAATGCATTAGTGATTTTCTTGGCATAAAAACAAAATATATTTCTTATTTCTTGAATAAATTTTGTATTATTACTGTTAATTTTTTTTTAAATTTACTGATTTTCTCACCATATTCTTAGTGGAGGCCATATTATTATGAAAAGTGATTATAATTTTACTAATTGAGTAATTTACTTTGACTTTAGAAGAATTATCAATGTACTTGAGTTCATGATAATTTGACTTAGCATATAGAGTTCATTTGTATTGAATTTATTTTCTAAAAGTGCCATTGATTTTGGAACTTCTCTATTAGTGTTGAAAATCCCTAATTTGATAAAATGGTAAGGACTAATCCAACCTTTTTCATTCCACACCATAAGTGAATTGAAAATTCTAAGATAGATAGACTTATCATATGCTTTGATCTTCTTTATGAAGTTATTGATAATCTTCTTGAAATTTTCAGAAAAATAATTTAATATATTAAAATTAATTCCTATGTATAAGTTCTTAATTAAACATGTATGGAAAGCTTTATAAATAAAAATTGGATCAATTCTTTCAAGAATATTAAAGTTACTGCCTGTACAAAATTCTTTTTCTATGGTATACAATTTCATATTTTCGATATATTCATGAGTAGATTTTATGGCTAAGTTATAGAGACTTAACTATTATGGCTTACTTAAATTCTTGTATTGGTCTTTTTTTTGTCTTTAATGACTATTGTATTCCCGGAGCATGTTTTTCTAAATAGTATTGATGCTCATACTATCTTTATTGTCTCTGTGAGAGATGTTTCTTTGAATAGTATTGGTGGTCGTACTATTTGTCTTAAGGTTTTCAACCTATTTAATGGAAATGGTTGTTGTTGTAATGTTGAAGAGTAACATTTAACTATATTTTCTAGAATTTATACTTTTAGTATTCTATAGTTGGAATAATTACATTTAACTTATATTCTATTAGTAAAAGCTCTATGAGTTATTCCACTAAATCTAATAATAACTTTGCTTGTTTCAGGTCAGTTATTTTAAATTCCTTATTTTGGATCATTATAAACAACATAAATCTTTTTCTAGTCTTCCTTTTCTACTTCCTTAGCCTAATTGAACTTTTCGTTTTTCTTTTTCTTTTCAAGTGTTACTCTCTTTTGAAATGTTATGTTCTTCTTCTCATTTTGAATTCTTTATTTAGAAGTTTTACCTTCTTTAGAATGATTCTCTTAGGTGGATTCCTCTTTAGAGTTTTTGGACTCTAATGTTTGTTTTGAACTGTTTAGTTTTTCCCGTTTAATTCATATCTCCAAAAGAGACTTCTCTAGGTATAAAACCTTGAGTTTTTCCTGAAGGACTCTTATCTCATTTTTTTTATCTTGATTTTAATATCATGATGTTTCATTCTTGCAAAAACAAAAATAGTTAAAGATGCTAATTCTCTTGTAAGAGCATCTGTTAAATTATTTTTGTTTTTTAGAAGGCGTTTGACATCAAAATTATAGTGGTTTAAACTATTGTTGTCATCTGACTAATCTTCTTTGTTTATAATCACCTATAACACTAGTCCTTAAAAAAACCAAAATTCTTGTTATCAATTTAGATAATGAATGTGAAACTTCTTACATATATTACAATTTTTCTAATAGTTTTTTTGACAACTAAATATTCATTTTTATTATTGTGATAATTTAATTATAGATCATGAAAAGATCTTGATATATATCTACAAAAAAATTTATTTTTATCATCTACTTTTGCTTTTAAAACTACTCCTCAATATTTTCTTTTAATTCTTTTCTATTTTTCATTACATTAAGATTATAGATTTTTCTTTGTCTTTAGAGTTTTTCTCATTCTTTCCTCCCACCTTTAGGTATCAATGCATCTGATCTCATAGTGGATTCTTCTTTTAATCTTACAAATGGATCAAATTTATAAACTATAATTTTCTTCTTTCTAGGCATGTTATTTACACCCCTTTTTAATTCTATAAATTTCTTATATATGCCATGTTGTAATTTGTTTAATCATATTCTCTCTTTTTTCTTTTAGGAGTTCTTTTTGTGTTTAATTTATGTTTGATAAAGACTTGATATTTGATTCTTCTGTTATATCAATTTCTTTTGCTAAAAGAATTAAAGTTTTCATTATTGTTGTTTGACTTTTTTGATATGTTTGTTAAGCTTCCATTCAAATCTAATTATATATCTTATAGTTTATTTTTAAAAATAATTAGGATAATAATAGTACTATTTTATTCCTAATATTACATCATGGACTAATGATTTTATTATTTTAATTTTGTTTTAGATCTATCACATTTCTTTCTTTACTAGAAGTTTTTTCTTCAATATATATAAATATAAATTTTGATATATTACTTTTTTTTTTCCTGATATTAGATGTTTTTCTTTAACATTTAAGTTTATATCTTCTATTATTTCAAAGTCTATTAATATTTCTTGCTTTATTATTTGATTAATTTTTTTAAAAGTTTTATTTATTTCTATAAATTCATTTTGTCTATATATTGAACTATTATGACTTTTTGTTAATAAATATCCTATTATGTAGTATATTGAAAATTTATGATTTTTTTGTTTCATTAAATCTTCTTTTTTAAATTCATAAACTAAACTTAATACTTAGTTTAAGTTTTTATCATTAATATTAATGGTAAACCTATGATATGTTATAAATTTTTATTTATGATATCCTATATTTTCATGGATCATTTTTAATAAAACATCTTTTCTATTTATTATTCTATTGTTTAATAGTACTAATTTTATTGGTGTATCAATTACTTATCTAAAATATACTTTTTTAAATATTTGAATTCCTTATAAATAGATGTATCAAATTTTTTCTTTATCATTTTGAGGGATTTTTTTAATAGTTGATTCAAAATGATTTTTTTATCAATTACTGATATATTATATATTATTTTTAAATCTATAATATTAATAATAATTTTTTTATTACTTATTTCATAATAAACTATATATTTAATTAAAAATATTTTCGTTATTCTTGAGAATGATGAATTTTTAAATACATCTCATTCCTTAAGATTTAATCTTTTTTTTTGTACTTTTTCAAATTTCTATTTGGTAATTATCTTTTTTTATGAAAAACATTCTATGATTTATTGTATTTTTATTTATATTATTTCTTATTTTTCTATTATTTATGTTATTTTTATGTATAAAATATTAATATTTACTTCCGTTATTATTAATTTTCGTTAAATTTAAAAATATATGTGATATTACATTATTGATATTATCACATTGAATACATACAAAATTACTGGTATAAAATTTGCTCGGCCTAAAATTAACTCCCACTTGCGTGCCATATTGATCTTAACGGCTCATTTCAATATCTATTTTCTGATCTAATTAACTTATCTGTATACTTTTTATTTTAACAAGGTAATATTCTTTTAAAATTAAAAAATAACATAATTAAAATTTAAAATAATAAAAATAAAAAGTATATTTTTAGAACATAAATCACTAATATGAAAATAATTAAATATTTTATTTCATATTTTAAGGTTTCTAAAAATGTAAATATTGAGCTACCTTAATAATAATATTAAACATAGTTAAATTAAACGAACTTATTTAATTCATATTAAATAATATTCAATATGAATCAATGTGTTAAATTTTTTAAAATAATAAAAGTAAATAAGATATATAAGAAGTATTATTTTTTATGTTTACAATAATATTCATTTTATCGATAAAATGTAGAAGATGTCGATAAAATATTATTATTGAAAAAATATTGTTTTTATGCCAAAATATCATGAATATTATAGATATTATCATGATATTATTGACCAAATGTAGAAAAATATCGACAGTTAATATCGTTTTTTATTAATCGAATTATTTGATATATTTTATTTTCTAAATTAACTTTAAATTTATCTATTTATAGTTTTTATATTTTCAATCAAACTATTATTTCTATAAATTTGTTTTCATATTTTTTTTTAATTCTATATCATTATCACCTTTACTTTACTAATCTTACCTATAGTTTTTATTTTTCATAATTCAAATTATACTATATATATATTTAAAATTTATTTATTTATAATATTATTATAATTACAATCTAAATAATTATTTCACATTTATTATTTATTTAATTAAATGATTTAGAAATCAAAATAAAAAGCATAAATATATAAAAATATACATATTAAATAAAGAAAACTAGTTTGAAGTAGTTTAAATATGTATTTAACAACTTTACTAAGTCTTATAAAAAAAATTCCATAGTTTGCATAATTCTTGTGAATTTTCTAAAGTTTTTGCCAATAATAACAATATCTCATATTTTTTTATATAAAATTAAAATCTTTACATTTTAATTGATATCGAAAGGAGTTATGATGACATAACTTATTAATTAAGCTAGCAAACTCATTAATTATTAATAGATTGAGATCCCATTTACAAAATGTTTTTTTCCAAAAAAAAGTATTATAATTTCATTACGAAAAAAAAAAACATTTAAAAAACAATATAACTATTTTTACTTCATATAATTAAAATGAATGATTCTAACTTATAGAAATTGTAAGTTACATATTACAATTCTAAGAATTTAGAAATTTTTTTTTCATTCATGAATTTTATTTGAAAAAACATTAAATTTGATAATTACCCAACATACATGTTGGGTACATCATAAATGGACTTAAGATATAAATTTTGAATAAAAATGTTATTTATATTAATATTTTGCATTAAACAAAATTTATTTTGTTATTTTTTGTTTTAAATTATTTAATTTAACTAATTTTAAAATAATCTAAATTAAATAAAATTTATAAGATAAACTTAACAACAACTCAAGATGGATGTACTCATTGAATAATTCTACTTACTCCTTCTCTTTCTCTTGATTTTTTTTTAAAATTACATAAATAATAATCCATATTTAATCGTCTATAAAATTCAAAATAGCAAAAGTAACACATTTCATTTGAACTGGGATGAATATGAGATATTACTACATAGTGTTATATTTATTGTATAAGTTTAGAAAAAAAAATAAATCTAATGACTTAAAATTAATAATAAAAAAATAATACATTTAAAATTAATATATTCAGAAGAAAAAAAAATTCAAAGGGATGATACTATTTCCCTAAATTTCACGAGTGTTCAAAATTTTTAATGCTTTCAATGGAGACATCGTATGTCAGCTCCTTAACGTATATATATTATTAAAGTATTATTTTTTAAATTTAATTAAAATATTATTTTTTTTATAAATTTTAAGAATATTATTTTTTTAAATTTCATAAAATAGTTCTTCCTTCTAAATAACATATGATGATAATTTTTATTTTTTAAAATATTATTTTTATTGTTATAAATTTTAGAATTATTATATTTTTAAATTTCTTACACTATTACAAAATGTGGTATTTAAGTCGAGATTTAAAGTGACTTTTTTGAGAAAAACCGACTTAAAACATGTAGGATGTAGCATCGGTCCTACGTGTCAATCGACGCTACACATTTTTTTTTCTTCTTTCTCTATTTTTCAGTAAAACGTATTTTCCAACTGCTGTGTAACTCTAAATGAAGACTCATTTTTCACTTTTTTTTCATTTTTTGGCCACCTTCGACCACTAATTTTGGCGTCATTTAGTGTGTTTTTTTTTTCAATTTTCTTCTAAATCCCCTATTTTATTTTACCAAAATACTCAAATTTTTTATACCCATTTTCTCGCTTACAAAATACCATTTTTTCTTCATTTTCTTCATTTTGTCACTTCATTTACTCATGTAAGTATTTCTATGAATTATTTTACACTTATTATTCATATTTATTTATTTTTTATATATTATGTGTATAAATTTTTGTATTATGTAGGTTTTGTATTATGTATGTTATTATTTTTATTATGTAGATTTTGTATAAATTTTTGTAATAAATTAAATATTTCTATGATATATTCGTAATAAATTTATATATTTATATGTTTAACCTTTTTTATATCATTATGTTGAGAATTACTTTGATTTAAGGTTGGTTTTTAATTTATTTATTTTTATTAATATGAAATAGAAAAGACATGATTTAACAATATGATGCTCATTAAAAATTTAGGTTTTAAGTAGTATAATTATTTAAAAAAAATATTAATCATCACGAAATTGTTATATAAAATTTGTTTTATATATCTTAAATTTGAAATCAACTCGAATGATGTGACATATTATTATTAGTAATTACAATCAAAGTCATATAATTATATTTATGTGTATATATTTGTTAATATGTTTGGTTTTTATGTATTTTTTATATATGATTTTTTGATAGATATTCTAATAATTATGAAATTCATATATAATAATATTTGAAATATATTGATTGGATACATATTTAATATTCTTAATGTTATTAATAGAACATAGATAAATCTTGGATGCAAAGTGTAGAATTGAGCATGACTACATTTCTAGAGTTGAAAGTTTCTTGGAATTTGCTTGTAGAAATAGTAATAGTGAAATTAGTATAATTCAATGCCCACGTGTTAAATGTAAAAATGAGTGATTTCATGATATTGATGAGGTTAAGTATCACCTTATTTGTAATGGTATTATTTTGAGTTATAAATGTGGTATTATTATGAAGAAAATATTGATAATACTCATGGGGAAGAGATAAATAAGAATGTGAGTGAATTACATACATCTTATCATAATATACAGACAAAAAATATGTTTCATGGTGTTGAAGATGAACTATATGAGGATGATTCCGAAACCTTCAAAAACTTCTAGAAGATACCAAAAAATCGTTGTATCCAGAGTGCAAGAAATATCCTAAAATGTCAGGATTGGTTCATTTGTACAATGTGAAGGCAAAAAATGCTTTCTCTGACAAGGAATTCACAGAATTACTAAATGTACTAATAGATATGTTTCCTGAAAGTATTGAATTTCCATCTTCAATGTATGAAGTGAAGAAATATCTTAGTCGATTTGGCATGAAATATCATAAGATTCATGCTTGTCCAAATAATTGAATTCTTTATAGAAAAGAATATAATACATTAGATGATTGTCCAATGTGTAAAGAATCAAGATGGATATTGAATTTCCATCTTCAATGTATGAAGTGAAGAAATATCTTAGTCGATTTGGCATGGAATATCATAAGATTCATGCTTGTCCAAATAATTAAATTCTTTATAGAAAAGAATATAATACATTAGATGATTGTCCAATGTGTAAAGAATCAAGATGGAAGCATGCTACAAATGAGACAACACCTAAGAAAGGCATGTTCGCAAAGGTTCTTTGGTAGTTTCCTCCAATTCCTTACTTTCAAAGGTTGTTCAAAAGTAAAGAGACATAAAAAATGTTGACTTGACATTCAGATAATCGATCTAATGATGAGGTGCTACGTCATCCTTGTGATACTCCAAATTGGAAAGTAGTAGATAATTTATCCCTTCAATTTGTATCTGATCCGCACAATCTTTGTCTTTTCATTGTTGTTGATGGAATTAATCCACACAGTTCCCTTAGTAGTAGATATAGTTGTTATCTAGTAATTATGGTAACATATAACCTTCCTCCCTAATTATGTATGAAAAGAAAATTTATGATATTAACATTATTGATCTCAAGATCGAAACAACCCAAAGTTGATATTGATGTATATTTGCAGCCTCTGATAGATGATTTAAAAAAGTTATGGAATGATGGTGTAAATGTTTATGATGCACATAAAGAAGAACACTTTAACTTGAGAGGGGTACTTTTATGGACAATTAATGATTTTATTACATATGAAAACTTATTAGGATATGCAACAAAAGGTTATATGGGATGCCCTATTTCTAGTGATGGAACTTCTACAACTTATCTTGTTTACTGATGAAAGATGTCTTATAGAAGACATAAAAGATTTTTGCTATCTGGACACAAGTTTAGATACCAAAAGAAACCGTTTGATGGTGAAAAGGATCACGATCTTGTACCAAGACCTTTGTGAGGTGTTGAGATATTATATTCTTATTTTGAATTTAAATACATGTAGTTCTTTGGTTAGAACAAGTCGGGCTATGATATGCAAAGTTTTGATAATTTACGAAAGGAATGATAGAACACATAGTTCAAATTATAACATCACAAGAAGAATCAAGAGAATAATATGATGATCTTGAATAACATATGACAACATCATGATAATTTTTATAATGCTTTAATTTCTCTATCCATATGTCTCTGAAGTTTGAGCAGCTTGTTTGATGGATGTTTATGTGTTCATGTATTTAGGGGAATGAATTTTTTTATGGACCTATTTTTTGCCCAAACTCCATCTCATTTCTCTTGCCTAGTTCCTTGGTATGACAACATCATTGTAGTCACTAGCAAGCCAAGTATAGGAAAACTACCAAGAATCATCATATCTTTAAGAGTAATTATTGTTTCACCCTAAGGAAATACAAAAATATTAGTTTATGGGCACCAAAACTCAAACAACCCAAGTAACAAATCAGAGTTACACTTGACTTCATCTTTAGAGCTCATTATAACATTAAAAATTCTAGCTTGATTCCAGATAGCTTCATATTTTATAGACAAAAGATTAATACAATGCCAGTATAATTTCGAAGGGATGAAGTTATTATTATATCACTCTAATGTCGACGTGGTAATCGCTTTTACTAATATACTCTTTTAACATATATAAGTTATTTTTTGTGAATTCATGATATTACATTCTTATTTTGAATTTAAATACATATAGTTCTTTGGTTGGAGCAAGTTGGGCTATGATATGTAAATTTTTGATGATTATGAGAAGAATGGGCAGAACACATGGTTCAAATTATAACATTATAAGAAGAACCAGGAGAAGAATATGATGATCTTGAATATCATAAGACAACACCATGGTAATTTTTATAATGTTTCAATTTCTTTATCCATGTATCTTTGAAGTTTGAGCATCTTGTTTGATAGATGTTTATGTGCTCATATATTTAGGAGAATGAATTGTTATATGAACCAACTATTTTTTGTCCAAACTCTATCTCATCTCTATTGCCTAGTTTCCTCATCACTATGTTGGTGATTCTAAGTAAACCAAGTTTTCTTTCCGTAAAATAAAATGAAAATATCACAAAATTCATGACAAAAGAGACTACATCATTTATTTTACAATTTAAGTTATATATATATATATTGTATGTAAATTATTTTTTTATAATATATTTAATTCTAAAATAATTAATTAATATTTAATTTTTGAATTATTTGTAATATTTAAACTGTTTTAAACAGAATTTAATTTTTTATTTTATTATGTGATCGAATACAAGTTCTAAGTATAATAAAAAATGAGTAAACAGAATTTAAAGTCGATTCAACGCATGAATCAATTTTAAATTTTACGTCTTTTAATTTAAAATCAATTTAGTTAAGTTATTTTAAAAACTAGACTAACTGTATTGAATTATAACTTAAATTTGAATTAGTTGAATAAATAATGTTTAATCACATCTAAATAGGTTTACGTTGCTTTGATTGTTCCATACACGTTTCTTTCTAATTTAAACATAAATATATCCTAAATTTTATGGTTATTTTTTATTAAATTTGTTTTTGACATATAATTGATATTGAACGAACTCAACCATTCACGCAAGACATGGCGGCATGATATAATATATATAAAGAAGTACTATGGTGAGCTATACGAGGTGAGTTCTAAGTAGTAGAAATTCCATCCTATAAATAATGATAATATATATATATAAATATGTAATATATTTAGAGTTAAAAATATGTAAAGTAGTTTATGATATATAATTAAATCAAATATAAAATTTAATTTAGGTTAAACGATAAACCTTAATAATTAAATTTAAGATTGAAATAAAGAATCTTTAAATTTATGAGAAACATTAATTTTTGCTCTTATTGGTCCTGTCTATAATAATTATGACATTCCTTATGTTAAAACTCACACACGAATGCATATGTATTGTTCATGTTCATACTCAAGCCCATTTGGTACTAAGAGCAGATAGCAATTGGTACAAGAAATCAATAAATATCATATATTTACAATACATCTCAAATAATATAATAGAGTAGGCTTGGATAATTCAGTTGTTTCTATAAAATTATATCAAATAAAATATATTTATGATATATATGGTCTCAATTTTATCATAGTTTAAAAAAATAAAAAAAAAATCGCCATAGACATTGCTAGTGGAAGCTTCCAAAAACCAGAAGCACTCGACAAAAAAAAAAAAAAAAAAAAAGCTACAAAATCACATAACTTGCATCTCTCAAATTCAACTTTGTACGTAGATGTCTTTTGTCTATTTCTGTCATCTCACCTAAAAGCTACAAACGTATATATAAAATATAATTTTAAAATAATAACGTGATCTATTTATTATTCATATGCCTAAAAGTTAAGACCTTGTTTCTGATAAACATTTTATCAAGTTTAATTACATATCATTATTCTTTTCTAGATGAAATTATATATATATTTTACATTTTAAAAAATAACACAATTATTTTTCTCATAATATATAAAATATATTTTCTTAAAAGATTAAAAATAAAATTATATAAATAATTAAGACATATAAAAAGAATTTTTTAATCATATAAATATGTTTGTTGTAAACTCTAACAAATTGTCCTACCACCGATTTTAATTATAATAATGTTTTTAAGATTTCGGTTTTGTTAATTGCTTTGCTTTATTAATCGTTAATAATATTTATGTCGGTAAATCTTAAATTTTGATTGACCAATTTTTGTTGCTTTATTTCTGATTGATGTTGTAAAAGGATAGACATGACAGCCATTAACGGCTGTCACCCAATTTTGCATCCTTCTTGCTGGTGAAAGCTAGTGCAATAAACAGACCATATTGTTATAACAGGAATAAGTTTAGTTAATATTTAAATTAAATGGAAAGTATGATTAAATATTGCACTTAGAACCATGTGATTGTAACTAAACTAATAATTTTAACGCATCAACGGTGATTGTGATAAGTTTACGATGAATAGTATTACTATATTTTTAATCTTTGTATTTTTAATGGTGGATACTTATCTCTTTTTACAATATCCATCAATTATCATGAGTTTTTTTTTTCTTGCCACAGTTTGAGTCAATTGCATTTTTGTTTTGTTTTGTTTTGTTTGCAAGAGTATCTATTTAAGTATTGTATACTTCGATAATTCTTAAAAGGAAATAAATTATTTAATTTATAAGTCATATTTGATTTTTTTAAATTTAAACTAGTTTTTAATACATACTGTATGTTTCTAAATTAAAATTGCATAAATACAAATATAAATAAACTATAATGATAAAATTTAAATGACGTAAAGTAAAAATCGAGCACAAAATAAATGAGTTTCGTGTATCACACAATACTCTTAAGATAATTTTTTTTTACTTATGGTGGGTGTTTTGAGAATTCTAGAAAATTCTCTCAGGATACAATGATTAATGTTTGAACATATGGTTCAATTTAGAGCCCGACCCATGAACAGTCCAAGACATCATATGTATTCCTCTAAAAAATTCAATTTGTACCCACACTTACAATAATAATCATAGGATGCCCTTACTTATGCAGAGTAATTTTCAGTATTAGAAGGTCAATCACCAACCCGTGCCATCAAAGTTGTTGACCTTACGTTAGATTATTTTTTACATATGTATTCCGTGACACCCTATGACGTGTACTCTATATATGATTGACATGTGTATAATATATATATAGATCTTATATGAGATCCACATAATTCATTCAAGTCTCAAACTTCTCTCGCTAGTTTCTCTATCTAAAAATAGGATCATCTCAATATTTTGGTGCCTACCGTGGAGCTCAAGATTTGAAGGTCAAACCTTAGTTTTTGACCCCGTATTTTCAAGGATTCACCTCAAGTTTTGAGAGAGAGACCTCGTAAACAAGATCCTTACATCACGTTCTCTAAGAGCCACATTTGTCACAGTGGGATAGCGAGTTGAGGAAAGTTTGACACTAACGAATGAAATAGCATCTTTATCATAGGATTGTACTTGCCAATCTATGAAGGGGCTCAAACTAAACCACAAGTTGAGGTATGAGCTGAGATCGCCCCCATTAAGAGTTAGCCCATCAAATTCTCGAGCTAAAAAGAGAGATCGAGAAGATCAGGTGAGAAAATAGAGCATTGTGCGTGTTGTCAGACCCAAACATCCTATCAGGTTGAGCTAACAACTTGGTTGGTGAGTTTGGGCCAGCTCCTATAATAAATGAGCCTGCCAAGGCTGATAACATAACATATGGTGTCCCTTTTCCTAATGCAATTGGGCTCAACAATGAACAATGACGACTATAACGAAGGATCTGGAAGGCATGCTTCCAAGCATTAGAAGAAACAAATAGAAAACAAGGCCTTCAAAGAAACTAACAAAAAGAAAGATAAGGGTAACTCACACTATGATGTAGATAAAGATTATGCACAATTGTGTGTCTCTCTTTTTATGATGAAATAGAGAACAATAAACCCCTAACCAAATTTAGTGCTCCTAAGTATCCAGATTACCAAGGGATGAAGGATCCGGTAACTCACGTTCAACATTTCAAGATATCTATAGCCTTTATGAGCTTCACCTAAGACAAGAGAGATGCCACAATGTGAAAAGTCTTTATTTCCACTCTATGTAATGGCACTCAAAAGTGGTTTAATAACTTGGCATCCCATACCATAACCTTATTCTCTCAATTTACCAAGTTGTTCATCACTAACTATGTTAGGAACAAGCTCATGAGGAAAGAAGATCATCACTCCTTCTCGATTAACCAAGGAAATAGAGAGTTTATTGAGGAATACATAAGAAGATTCAGAGAGAAAAAGCTAGAAATAGTAGACTACCCTAACTCTATTATGATAAAAAGATTTCAAACGAGGTTTATTTAGAAGTTTTGATTTTTTTGCTGAACTAACCAAAACCGTTCCACATATAATGGATTAGGCTTATAAAGAGGCTAGAAAGTTTGTTTATTTGTAAAATAAGTTGGAATTGGATAAGAAGAGCAAGGACATTGTAGAAGCTACATAAGAAAAGGAAAAAAAGAGAATAAGCATGGACATATCTAACCAGGACAAAATGATTAACAAAAATAAATTCTTTGCTCTAAATCACAAAATGGGTGGTCAATGGTAAAAAATAGGGGACCTTGGTATAGGTCATTATTTCCTTAAGGTCCACCTTTGAGAGTAAGTTTAGCTCAAGTTGTGTTGAGGATGGAGAATGAGCAAAACGTTAGATGACCACCAAAAATGAGGGTACTTCTTAGAGATACATCTAAATGGTGTGTCTTTCACAAATATATAGGCCACGAAATGTGAGATTGAAAACATCTGAAGAAAGAAATATAAGATTTATTGTCCAGAGGGTATTTAAATGACCTCGTAGTAAGAGCTGATAAATAGCCCCAACATGAAACTTTGAGGCCACATAATCCACCAATTAACAAGATAAAGCCATACAATGAAGCTAATGTGAGGACCATTCATACCATACATAGAGGACATGTGCTCAATGGGACATTTGAATAAAGGGATGTCCCCTGCTGCAATCACTTTCTCCAGTAATGATGAGACCTCATCTCCCCATGAAGACCCTTTGGTAATTATCCTACGAGTAAGATCCTACGATGTCTACCTAATTTTAATTAATATTGAGAGCTAGGTGTGAAAGAATGCAACATTATGAAGAGGGAGATACCTATAGTGGGATTCAACAGTAGCATTACCTATGCAGTTGGGACCATGATGTTGCTTGTCATGGTGACAAGATCTATAGTTATTACCAACTTTGTAGTGATTGATGTCCAAGCCCATTACAATGCCATTGTGGGTAGACCATGGATACATAAGATGAAAGCAAGAAAAGGCTAGGAGTTGTTATAATGCTACAATGAAGGAAGTGGTTCCAAAGTAACAATTATAATATAGGATTCGTCAAAAAATACCAGGGGAAGATTCTTAATGGAATCTATTGATTCAAATGAAGTTCAATAATTACAAGTTAAAGACAAAGGGGAAGAACATTCTTTAAAATTGAACGCTGACTTAACAATGAAAGTTAAGGAGTAATTATCAAAATTCCTAAGAGCCAAATTTGATGTCTTTGCATGAAAGCTTACAGATATGCATGGAATTGATTTAGAGATTATAATCCACAGGTTGAATGTTGATCCAAAAGCTAGGCCTATCAAACAAAGAAATAGAAAAAATTTCAAGAGAAAATAATGAGGTGTTTAAAGGTCAAGTCACCGTAATTAAAGAAACGAATATTATTAGAGAGGTAGACTACCCAACATAGTTGTCAAGTGTGATGCTAGTAAAAAGGCTTGTGGATCAGCCCGCATATATGTAGCCTTTACAAATTTGAATGATGCATGCCCAAAAGACTGCTTTTCCTTGCCAAGTATTGATCAACTGGTTGATACTACCTCTGGGTTTGGTTTGATAAGTTTTCTTGATGCATATTATTCTCGTTATCATCAAATCAGAATACACCCTAAAGATGAAGATGAAACATCTTTTATTATTTTGGAAGGGACCTTTTGTTACACTCGAATGCCCTTTGGTTTAAAGAATACGAGAGCTATGTATCAATGCCTCATCAATAAGATGTTTTTTGACCAGTTGAGAAGGAATCTGGAAGCATACGTGGATGACATGGTGATAAAGTTAGCATAACCTATAAACTATGTCAAAAACTTGGAAGAAATATTTCACATAATCCGAAGGTATGGTGTAGGACTAACCCCTAAAAATTGTTTTTGGTGTTTCTTCAAGGAAATTTCTAGGATATCTTGTATTTTCCTGGGGAATTGAGGCCAATCTAGACAAGATACAAGCCTTGGTCAACATGAAACCTCCTAGGAACTTGAAAGGAATTCAATAACTAAAAAAAAGAATAGTGGCACTCAATAGATTCATTTATAAATGCATTGAAAAATGCTTACCATTTTTTAAAATACTAAGAAAGAACACGTTGGTTTTTGGAATGAAGATTGTGATAGAGATTTCCAAGGAATCAAATAGTATCTCAACAAGCCATTAGTCCTGGTCAGTGCCAACCAAGGCGAAAATCTATATTTATATTTTGTTGTTACTCCTCAGACTTGTAGTGCCATAATCTTTTCCAAAAGAGACAAGGTCTAACACCTCGTATATTACATAAGCTAGATCTTGATAGATGCCTAAAACAGGTATCTAACAATTGATAAATTGGCATTTTCTCTAAAAGTGACCGTGCAAAAACTTAAACATTAATTCGGCTCACATATATTGTTAGTGTTCACCTCTCAATCGCTTAAGAGAGTATTGTCAAAGCCAAAGGTAGTAGGTAGATAGTCACATATTGTGATAGATTTGGGAGAATATGATATCAAGTATATGTCTAGGACTTCCATCAAAGTTCAAGTACTAATAGATTTTGTTGCCAAGTTTAGTGAGTCATCAAAAGTTAATAAGGAATGCCATTGGAATAAACAACATGAAAAATGTGTTGTAGATGAGGAGGTGACTCAAAATTTCCTAAATAAATAAATGCACAAATACATATACAACACATAAACTTTCCAAAATAATGTTTTATTAAAGACAATATGCAAGTTGGTTACAAGAGTAGTTCTTGCTCATACAAAAATTAGGAAGGGCTAAGCCTTTTAAAAATAAAGGGCCTCGAGCCCACTAAAAAGTTAAGGATATCCAACTCTACCTCTAGCCTTTTCATCTCCTACCTTAGGTCTACCATCACTTGTCTCAGATTCTTCATCTTGGTCATCACCATCATTCTGGGTTTGTGTGGGTGGGTACGATAGAGTAGCTGGGATGTTGAGGATTTGATAGCAGTATTGACCGAGGCCTTTTTTTGGATTCTTTCTTGAGCGAGTCCATGACTAAGCTATAGCTAATTTCAACGATCAAATAAAGCTACTCAGTCATGACATCAAGGTCACATTTTGGCTTCTATTGTTTGCGATCTAATGTTTCTTTGGCATCGTTAAGCTTGCGCTTACAAGCGTCAACCTCAACCTCAAGTTTTATCTAAGTCTCTTCAAGCATCTCAAAGTGCCTCAAGTTATCACTCAAATTATGTATGGACTTGGCTAGATTTTCCTCCTTATCAATAACCTCTCCCTCCCACTTCTTTGCCTTTGCAAGCAACACAACATTCTTGGCTCGGGTGGAGGTGTGACTCTATTTTTTTGCCTCGTGCTCATGCTTCAGTTTTTTAACACCTCAAACTCTACTAAGCTCATTAATAAGTTAAGCTTGAAAGTGAGTGATACATAAACTTGATGTGAGTAAAATATAAACTTGAATTGAGTAAAATATAAGCTCGAGGTGATACTTACTTGACATAAGAGTTTGTTGAACACGATTGCAAAATAAGCATCCTTGCTCATGGCATCAAGTTGCTTCTCGTGTACCATGTAGGATAGATTATCAACATAATGCTCTAGCCTTTCTAGGGTCATACCCCTATACAAAGCCAATCCTTTGAAATTCTATAGTGACGTTATCGATAACACTTTTTCCCCTCCTTAAGTCTCTTATAGGGGGAGTTGGTGTTTATTGGATCAAGGTCACAAACGTTAGAATCCGGTTACTTGGGGGTGTTGGTGAGGGCTTGACCATTGTTAGTGGAATAGGCATGAAGATGGGCTCCTTGATGGTCACATGCTATTTTTTATTTTTGGATTGAGAGGGAATGGTATTTTTCCTAAAAGACTTTCTCCTCATCTTTCTGTAGAGAACCTCATTCCTTGGGAGAGAGCTGTGCTTTTTTGGGAGCTCGCTCCTTGTTTGAAATCCTTGATTTCAAGCTAGCTAATAAGGTATTGACATTAAACTCTATGATACTTGTAAAAAAAAATGTCTAATTTTCAAAGCTTGAGCTAAATAAGAATGTGAGATTAGAATTAAACTTAGGGCTCATTCATCTTCATCAGGGACAACTTCAAACTTCCTCCCAAAGTCAGTTGGGGGGTCCTGCATTTCTTGGGTGTCCAAGGTTTATGGATTATACTGAGGGATGGCTATAATGAGCCATGTCTCATTAACCCATAAAAAATCAAAGCATGAGGTGTTCAATAATTTCCTTCACTATGTTTTTTCAAGCTGATGGTTTTGGATATCAGCCAACCTTTGTTTACCATCTAGGCTTAAAGTCATGATAATGTGTTTGATATTAGCCTAGGTGCTTCTTATCAACCTCGTGTCACTATCTCACATTTCCACAAACCAGACATATAAAAGAAGTACTCCTTCTAGTTACTCTCATTCTCAAGGAGGATTAGTGATGAGTGCTCAAAAAATACTAAAATTACCATGATTTTATGCACATTAATTGATTAAAAATATATATATTCATATGTTTTATCATATATTTATATAAATTTGTCCTTTTCGGAATCACGAGTATTTTTATTTTTTTCAGGTATTTTCGCTTAAAAACGTAACTTAAAGACTCAAAGACGAATACTGGAAGCAATACATCACAAATATATTAATAAATAAATGGGGAAAGGTAAAAAAATATGGAAAAATTGGACAAAATGGGTCAAAAATGTCAAAAAGGAGAAAATCGCGTCGCCGTGCCGCCCAACCGCTACGAGCCCCGCGCGCGCCAGCACCCAGACGCGCGTAGCATGCCCTACGTCTGTGCACATCAGCGTGCGCCCAGTCCCAGTTCCGCGCATGTCTCTCCTGCTCCTGCGCGCGCCGCTGCCCATTTCGCCCCATTTTCGTGCGCAGCCTCCCCATGACGTCATGCTGACATCATCAATGACCTCACCAATTGCACTCCGCGTTTTCACAAATTTTTAACATTTTTTCACTCACTTTTTATCCCCATCCTCACCTATAAATACCCCATTCTCTTCACTTCTAAACACACCTCAAAACACATTCTCTTCTCTCTTTCTTTCTCTCTTTTCTTAGATTTTTTAGTTTTTTTCTTAGTTTTTAGCTTTTCTTAGTTAATTTCTCTTAGTTTTAGAGTTCTTCCCTTTTTGGGAAGAACTAGTTATGTTTTTGTAATTTATTAGCTTTTTGATTCAATAAATGGGAGTACAAATTCCGCTTGGAGGTTTTCCAGCAACAGGAATAACATCGAAGTTCTATAAGGTTTTTATTTTCTTTACAGTTATTTTTTATGCTTTATTCTTACATGTTATATTTAATTTGTGTGTGATTAAATTTAACTGTGCTGGCTGTTTATAAAGATGATGTAATAATAACGTTGTTATGCTTGCGAAATATTAAATATGTGAAAATCTCTAAAATGAATTGATTTTGTTTTTATTCAAGATTTTATATTAAGAATGTTAGAGAGAAATATATTATTTTTCATTACAAACTTAAACCTGAAAATTAGATTTTAAGGTTTAGTTATCCGGTCTGATTTAGAGTAGTGCTATTTTATTTGTTGGTACAATCACCCGGTAGTTAGAGTGAAGCTCTATTTCAAAAGTTTTTATAAGAATTATTATCTGTAAATATATTGACAACATGTTTTCAGTAGTGGTTTTAAAACTTGAAAGTTAGTACTCGGATAACTAAATTCTTAGGTTTAATTTGGACACCTTGAATAAAGTTTAAACTGTCTAACCCTACCAAAGGTGGCATTTAAATGGTTCATTTTCAATCTCATAGAAAAAGGAATTAATTTAATTAACCAAATTAGTTATCAACCCCACCCATAGGTGTTAATTGATTTGTTTAGTTAACAAAGAATATCTAACCCCACCAAAGGTGGTATTCACATAAAAAGGGAGAATCAATAAATGTCAATTCATATCTTTAATAACCTAAATAATATGAGCAAGCATAATTAACTTAGTTATTATATCCATAAATACTCCACTATTATAAAAGATAAAATTTGCATAAATATTTATTGAATCTATGTTTATTTTTATGTAAGTAGATTAAAACACAAAACCCCAAAATATCGTGACATGATGTTTAGGATTTAATTTCGTTTTTAAAAGTTTGAATAATAAATTAAAAACCACATACATTTCTTCCTTAGATCGACCTTGGGAGTATACTTATCATTTTCTTCGAAATGATTCGTGCACTTGCGAGGGTTTTATAAATATAAAACCAAAGTATTGGCAAGAATCGGCGATGCCAGTTTTCGCTAATCAATTAGATTTATGGCTCGGTCTTGCTTGATTGATATATAGACCCTCCTAGTGTCTGTGGGGTTTTGTTTCAATATATATATCTCATTGAACTCGAGCAATTCCAACTCGACCCTGAGCTCTCTACATATAAGGGTGATATAAAGCAAGTAACACCACCCATTTGGCATCAGTTGTCCTGGTGCAAGCTGGGTCCTTACCAGGAATGTTTTTATGAAGGGATACAATGGGAATCTAATCCCTAATCGTAAGGCCTTTTGATGAAATGTTGTCCATCCAACTGGAGACGATGCACTATCAAGAATGCATGGTCTAAGGATCATCATTTAAACCAAGGAGAGAATGTCATAAATGTTTCTTAGCCTCTCCTTATCCTTAAGAGCTAAACCACTAGGCTTAACCTTGACCTCGACCTCCCAACCTTTGGTTTGACATATGAGTTCACCAGTACCTTTTCTCTTGGAATTTTTCCTCCATGACCTAGAGATAGAAATTTGGGTTTGAGGTACGTTCAACCTAATTGTTTTTATATAAGGTTGAGACGTAGAAGTAGAAGGATGAGGCTCATACATTTCTTCTTCACTCGAGGTGCTCGTTTCACTGGAGGACCTCAATTCATCACCCTCTTCTTAACCTGAATAGATAGGTTATTGAGGGCTCCCTCAAGAAGAAGAGCCCGAAGAATATAAAGGTAGAACTTCCTTACCAATAGCCCATGATGATACCTTTCTATGTATGGTCTCTACAAAATATTACAAAAAGAACAAAATGGTAAGGTATGAGGACGTAGAAATTACCGAATGATGAGATTTCAAATTAAAAGAGGAGTGAATTTAAGGAATGACATGAAAAAATGTGAAAAAAGAAGAAGTATATGCAGAGCTATTTTTCTTAGCACTCAAGCAAAGAAGTTATATGGCGTGAAATGAAAATATTTTTGTTTCATTTTTTGTTCGATGTCTTGGAAATGAAACAAATGATGCCCTGGATCCTCCTTATATAGAGATTCAAATCTTCTCTCGTCAATTAACTGACAAACATTTATTAGAGTACGCCAAATGTTTCAAAATCCTTGACCAATTACTCTTCTTCCACCATAGTTGAAGAACCAAGCTGAAAGAGTAGAAACACTTAATGTTTGAATATATGGTTCGACCAGGAGCCCGACTCATGAACAACTAAGGCATTAGATGTATTTATCTTAAAAACCCAATTTGTGCCCGCACTTACAATGATGACCATAGGATATCCTTGCCTATGTAGAGTAATTTTTATTATTAGAAGGTCGAATTCTAGCCCGAGCCATCAAAGTGGTCGACCTTAAGTTAGATTATGATTTTACAAATGTACCCCTTAATATGTTGCGAGATGTATCCCTTGACATGCTGAGACGTGTACCCCTTATATGATTGATACATGTACATGTAATATATATATCTCATATTAGATTCACACAATTCATTCAATTCTTTAACTTCTCTCTAAAATTCGGATTATCCCAACAATCAATTAGCATCAAATATACATATTTATTATTTTAATGTACTTTAATGTATCTAAATTCTATTGAAAAATAACCAAATTCTATAATTTTAAAATGAGAGCACAAAAATTAAAAGTTTTTTTTTCTTTCCTTTTTTTTTTTTGCACTTTCAATTGTCTTCTCATCTACGTATATAAAGAGCTGAGAAAAGAACGGACCAAAAGCTATTAAAATTGGAAAAAGAAATGGATTTAGAAACCGTGAGAAGCAATCAATTTAATTAATAAGAAAAAAAATGTCTTTCTCATTTGAGAGAAGATAAACAACCATTTTTTTTTCAAAACCTATTTTCATTTATAAATTTTTTCATCAAATTAAATACTTAATTTTTATATAATAATTTGTTTATGTTTCGATAGAATTCTTTAAAAAACGGAAAACAACAATTAGTATTTTCTATTGGACTCCACATTCATAATTTATACAGCTCAACTTATATGTATCATAATTTGGTAACACTACTATTCAACAAATGATAGTTGAGCTACATACATGTGCCTCTTCGGGGAAGCTAGAGACTTCGAACTTTTGCAAAATTATAGTTTATTTTCAAATTTCAAAACAACTAAAGAAAAACCGTTGGATTATAATTTGATTCAGAAACGTTTAAGAAATCATATAAACATAAATTTAAACACAATAGAAGCAAAAATGGATTGAAAACATACTTCTTACCATTGATCAAATTTCACCACTTATATGAAAATTCTAATGAGATTTTGGTTTGATACTTTTAAACTTTTTTTATATTACGATTGTGTAGAGAACAATTTACTGAAAATTAATTAAATTTTTTCTTAGTTTTCAACATTTAGAATAGATTTATATATATATATATATGTACGTCTCAAGTGCTCTGTCCATCAAAGAGAAAATAAACGTGCGCTTAAGGGGCTACAAAACGTGGATAATAGAGTGATGAAAGTTATGGAACAATTTCTGACAACTGTTCGGTTAGTTGCCGAGCATGTTGAAAGAAAAAAACCAACAAAAACATTAAAAAAAAATTATCAAATAAGTTCGAATCGTACTAAATTTATAATTTAGTTTGAATTAGTATTTCAAAATATGTTTTTTATCACTATTAATTACTGTTCAAAATGTTTTTTCATTCTTAACATTATTACATGCATGCGTAATGTTACAAATATGTATATACTGTTCACACATACATGTAAACTTTTTACACACTTGTGTAAAGTATTTTACTTTTCCTTTTTGCACTAGCTATCGACACACACTATAAAATAACTTTGTATCATGAAATTCACGTGTCTCAACAATGATTATGAGTTTTTTCACTCCAGATACTTTTGTAAATTTTTACATATATTCATCACTTTTCCCCCCTTTGGCACATTATCTATCAATTGATAATAACATCTTGTTCATTCTTGGAAAATTTGACCCGTTCGATAGCTTTTCATTTGGAGTTTGAAGCTGCAAGCTTGAAAGTCACATCGTATTGTCACACTGTCGTAAAAACTTACTCTTTTATATTAGTAGTTTTGAAATGGTCACTTTTCAAGTTTAAAAGAAATAGTGTTGAGTTTCTCTGATTTTTGTTGAGAGAGTTATTGAATTGATTTTGGATTAATGTCTAATGTTATATTTATACATTAAAAGGAAGAAACTAGCCGTTACTAAACTAGCCGTTATTAAACTAGTCGTTACTAAATTAGCCGTAATTAAACTAGTCGTTACTAAACTAGCCGTTACTAAACTAGCTGTTACTAAACTAACTGTTATTAAACTAGCCGTTATTAAACTAACCGTTATTAAACTAGCCGTTACTAAACTAGCCGTTATTAAATTAGTCGTTACTAAACTAGCCGTTATTAAACTAGCCGTTATTAAACTAGCCGTTACTAACTAGCCATTATTAAACTAATTATTCTCAACACTCCCCCTCAAGTTAGGTGTGTAGATATCTATCAACCCTAACTTGCTTAAATTTTCTTCAAATGATTTTAAATCTAAACCTTTGGTGAAGATGTTCGCCAATTGTTTTTTCACTTCTCACAAATGGAGTTTCAATTTCCTTTGCTTGAATTTTTTCTCGAATAAAGTGGCAATCCACTTCGATGTGTTTTGTTCTCTCGTCAAACACCGAATTTGATGCTATATGTCGCGCCACTTGGTTATCACAAAACATCTTCATTGGTTCTTGAATTTTAATTCTGATATCCAAAAGAAGTTGTTTGATCCAAGTTAGCTCGCTTGAGGTTGATGCCATGGCTCGATATTCTGCCTCGGCACTTGATCGTGCCACAAAATTTTGTTTCTTGCTTTTCCATGTGACTAAATTTCCGCCTACAAACGTGCAAAAACCAGTGGTTGATTTTCTATTAAAGCTACCAGCCCAATCTGCATCGGAGTAGCCACACATTTCATTAGAATTATTACGTTTCATGAGAATTCCTTTACTAGGTGTCCCTTTTAAATATTTTAAAATTCTATGTATAGCCTCTAAATGTGGTGTTCTAGGTGTATGTATAAATTTACTAATTTGGCTTACTGAAAAAGAAATGTCTGGTCGGGTTACCGTTAAATAAATTAATTTTCTTACAAGTCTTTGAAATTGGCTTATGTCTTCTAAGGGTTCGCCATCCTCAATATTTAATTTGCATTTACTATCTATTGGTGTAGATGTTGATTTACTCCCTAATTTACCAGTTTCTTTCAATAGGTCAAGTGTATACTTTCTTTGTGAAATAAAGAGTCCCTTGGGTGAATGTGTTATTTCTATTCCTAGAAAATATTTTAATAAACCTAAGTCTTTGATATCAAAATTCTCCTTTAATTTCATTTTCACTTTTTTAATTTCTTCCAAATTATTTCCGGTAATTATTATATCATCTACATATACTAGAATTATGGTTGTGAATGTACCATAATTTTTGGAAAATAATGAGTGATCGACATTACTAATTTTAAAATCACAAGAAATTAAATAAGAGCTTATTTTTCCATACCATGCTCGTGCAGATTGCTTTAGTCCGTAAATAGATTTTTTTAACCTACACACTAGACTAGAATTGTTTTATTTTTTATGACCAGGTGGAAGCGTCATATATACCTCTTCTTCAAGTGTTCCTTGGAGAAAAGCATTCTTGACATCCATTTGATGTAAGGTCCAATTTTGGTTTATCGTTATGGAAAGTAAAATCCTAACGGCATTCATTTTGGCCATGGGTGAAAATGTTTCTTGATAATCTACACCATAGGTTTGAGTGTAACCTTTTCCCACTAATCGTGCTTTGTACCTTTCAATAGTACCATCACTATTAAACTTAATCTTATAGTCCCATTTGCATCCTACGGGTTTCTTTCCTTAGGGTAGTTGTACGACTACCCATGTTTCATTTTTTTCAAGTGCTCGAAGTTCTTCTTCCATTGCTTTGCACCATACCAGTTGGCCTATTGCTTCCTCATAGTTATTTGGCTCATTTTCTTTGGAAATTGAGGTCAAATAAGTCCTATATTGTGGTGTAACATTTTCATACGATAAATAATTTTGGATAGGATATTTTACCTCATATGTTACAAAATCCCGTAATCTAGTTGTAGATTGTGGAGTCCGATTAGACCTTCTCAATGGTATTATTTCGGTAGTACCATCTTCCCCCTCACTTTGAGAAGTTTCTTCCTCTTCTTTCTCATTGATTATTTCATTTTCATTTTCTACTACTATATTTCCTTCTTCAGAATAAAAAAATGGAAATGTAAATTCATTTGGTTCCTCTTGGTTATTAGTCTCTTTTTCTAGTGTTTTGTAATATGGCTCATTTTCTTAGAATTCACATCTCTTGAAATGTAATGTTTTTTGTTAATCAGATCATAACATTTATAACCCTTTTTTTGAGATGAATACCCCAAGAAAATAGCTTTGATTGATGTATAATCTAACTTGTGTTGTTTATTTTTGTGCACGTAACATGTACATCCAAATACTCTTAAATGATAGATATTGAGTTTTTCTTGGCAGAGGATTTCTAGTGGGCTTTTGAAATTCAAATTGGCACTTGGAAATCTATTAATTAAATATGTTGAGGTGAGAACAACATCCGACCAAAGAATTATTGGAACATTATTTTGAAACAAAAGTACTCTTGTTACTTCAAGTAAATGTCGATTTTTTCTTTCCGACACACCATTTTGTTGGGGTGTGTAAATACAAGTTGTTTGATGTAAAATTCCTTTTTGCTTGAAAAAATTTGAAAAATTTTGATTTACAAATTCCATTCCATTATCACTTCTAAAAGTTTTAATCTTTGCATCATATTGATTTTCTACAAAATTATAAAATTCTTGAAATTGAGAAAATACTTCACTTTTATTTTTTAACAAGTGTAACCATGTGGTTCTTGAAAAATCATCTATAAATATAACAAAGTATTTATAACCATTAAATGACTCAATTGGAGCAGGGCCCTAAACATCAGAATGTATTAACTCAAAAGGTTTTTTGCTTTTACAATTGGATAAACTAAATGGTAACCTTGTGTGCTTTCCTAATTTGCAAATTTCACAACTACTATAATCTAGTTGTTTGAAATCAAAAATACATTTTAAAATCTTATCAGAAGGATGTCCAATTCTCTTATGCCAAAGAATGCCTAATTCTTCTTCTTTTTTAATATTGAAGTTGCATTTTTCTTCACTCAGAATATAAAGCCCATTTTCTAGAAAACCTTCACCAATGATAATTCTTCGTTATCAATTCCTGAAAAATCACATTTTTGGATGTAAATGTAATTTCACAATTTAAGTCTTGTGTGATTTTACTAATGGATAACAAGTTAGATGTACAATTATTCACATGCAAAACATTTGAAATTTTTCTTGAAAGGAGACTAATTGAACCATTTCCTAAAATTTCCATTTTTCACAATTTGCAACGATTACAAATTGTTTAGTCTCAATTTTTTTGTAATTATTGAGTAAGTTTTTATTTCCAGTTATGTGATCAGTTGAACCTGAATCAAGAATCCATTTGGAATTTAAATAATTTTGAGTAAGGTTTGTAATCATACCAGAGGTTTTTTGAGATTTTCCTTGAAACATCACGGATTATTGTGTATACAGCTGCCTCATTTGATCCATATCCACCTCACCTTTTATTTCTTTTTCAGCCTCGTTTGTACTCATATCCTTTTTTTCCTTTTGTGCAGAGTAACCCATTTTCTCTCTGCTCTCTACCCGATTTTGTCGTTGATCTCCTCCTCTGACGAAGCCTCCACCTCGCCTTCCCTTTTTCCGGAGATGAGGGTTGAGACACCAGCATTCCTCGCGCTTGTTTCCTTCATTCTTACAATAATCACAGCGAGTGAGTGACCAGCATTCCTCGGGCTTATGTCCTTCCTTCTTACAATAATCGCAGCGAGTGAGTGTTTGGTCTTCCCGACGTTCTGGCCTAGGGTTAGATCTGGTGACAAAAGCCTTGGCTTTGGGGTTGTCAGGTAGTTGAGTACCCATCACTATTCTTCTTGTCTCTTCTCTTTCAACCATCCCAACAACCTCATCAATAGATGGAAGCTCACCCATGAGAAGAATTTGTGAGCGTACCCCCTCATAGCTTGAATCGAGCTTGGTGAGGAAGGTGAAAATTCCATCCTGCTCCTCTCTTCTTTTTATTTCATCAAGATCGGCTGTGAAAGGTCGATACACTCTAATCTCATCATTCTTTTTTTGGATTTGGCTGAATAGTTCGGTGACATATTGATTTTGTTGTTGTAACTGTTGAAGTTCTTGCTGAAGTTGATAAATAAGAGAGTAATTTTTCTTCTTTCCAAACATTGTCTCGGCTTTAACCCACATATCTCGAGCTGTATCTAGATATGTCATGAGATCAGAGATATGGGGTTCCATGGTTGCCAGTAACTAACTCATGACTAGATTGCCACTCTTTCTCCATTCTGAAATTTCCTTTCTTTCTTCAATTGTTGGGTGTGTTGGATCTTCGGCTTTTGGTTTTGATTTCTCACCAGTGACATGCTCAAATTTGTCTCTGCCGATTAGACCAAAAGTCACTTGACGTGCCCAAAGATGGTAATTTTTACCATTTAGCAGCACACTTGTAAGTCTCTCTATATGTTGTGACATTTTCTAGATTTCTTGAACTTATACAGTTCTTGTTTATGGGATTGATTTGGAGCAAGATCAAATCTACTCTGATACCTTGTTGAGTTTCTCTGATTTTTATTGAGAGAGTTATTGAATTGATTTTGACTTAATGTTTAATGTTATATTTATACATTGAAAGGAAAAAAACTAGCTGTTATTAAACTAGCCGTTATTAAACTAATTATTCTCAACAAATAGTGATGAGAAAGGTGCTAGATTAGGTACTTAGGATGGTGTCGTGTACCAAATTTATGTTGGGTTTATGTATTGATTGATATAGTAAGCTATTTAGAAAATTATTTGTAAGTAAATTATTTATAATATTAAAAAATTATAGAATATATGAATGTATAAAACAATTTATAATAAGTTATAATTCAATCATAATTTGATAATGTCATAATCATTTCATGCTATTGCCATGTTTGTGAGGATTGCCAACCTCAGTGTTCGTTTACCATGGTCGATTCTGTATATCACATGAACATTAAAAAAGCACATTCCAACTAAATTAAGGCCACATACTCTCACTACAATAGTCCGACGACAATTTAGTTGAATATTTGAATATCTTTCATAATATATGAAAAATATATATAATTTAGTTGGTCATCTTCTCAATAATTTAAGTTTTTTTAGAATTTTTTAATAACTTTTAATATGGTATCAAAGTTTGAGATCTTGTATTCAAAATCCAACAACCTCCATTATTGAATTATAATTGTTTGACCTGCATGATACATAGAGCCAACATTTATGTAGAACAATAAATGTATAAAAATATAAGTAATCCTTCTCTTAATAACTTAAATTTTTAAAAGAGTTTTTTTAACAACTTTTAATAATATACGACTGCATCATCACAGTAGAGCTTCAAATCCCAAGTTTATTTGGGTAATTTGTTTCGAATACCTTCTCATCAATAAATGTATAAAAATATAAATAATCCTTTTCTTAATAACTTAAATTTTTAAAAGAGTTTTTTTAACAACTTTTAATAATACACGACTGCATCATCAGAGTAGAGCTTCAAATCCCAAGTTTATTTGGGTAATTTGTTTCGAATACCTTCTCATCTCATACGTCCTGATACCACTTATCTTTTCTCTTAACTTCCAACCACCAACCACTTATTTCAATGCACTAAGCAACCAAATAGATAGGTTGGTTCTATTTCAAAAAATTCAATATCTAATGATGACCCAAATGAAGTTCCATGTAAAACAAAGCATTAGATACAAAAAGTAAAGATTAGAGATTGAATTCTATTTAAGTGGATTGAAATTGTTAAATTTTAAAATGTTAATGATATTGTCACTGAAGAATCAAGTGAAAGTGTTTATTATTAAGAGTAATATCCAACATCAATTAAATATAATATTATGATAGAATTTATAAAAATTATACATATATCTATCTATTGTGTTAATATTTTGGGATTAAAAAGTTCATAATTTTTATCAACTTTCACAGAATGAAAAATAGGGAGTTGCAATACAATATAAGAGATACCTTTATAAATTGTTTGAAGCTAAAGAATAAGTTCTTCTTCCCATTTGATGATAGGGAGATTATGATAGGGAGATTAGATAGGGAGATATAATTGTATGGACTTCTCTCTTTTCATGAAAATATTAAAATGGTACACATATTGACTTTACACAAAGAATAGAGCACACATTCCACTAAATTTTGCACGTGGAAAAGAAGTAATGCAAATTCGACTGACCTTAAATTTATAAATAACAGATTTTCTAAGATAATTGAACACGTCTTTAAGACACACATAGAGATTTTCAGTACTCAAATTTGTGTCAACAATACTAATTTAAGACTTGACTGCTTAGACCATGAATCTACGTTCTCTAGGCATCCTTGTTCCAACAAGTATATCCTTTAAGTAACATAACTCAACTACTACATTGTTGATCTCCAATCTCTCTCCTGGCACTTCTGCTGAACAATCAACTCCTATTTTAGCCATGGAAATCAAGCACTCCTGAATTTGCTCATCAATTTGCACATCATTTTTGCTCCTATTGGTCTTATTCACTTCTTCTTTCTGAAATAGCATAGGGTCAAGAACCTCCCTTACCCTTGAAGGCAATGCCATCATAACAAAGTTGCGCAGACATAGACCATCTCTAAACATGTCATCAGTTGGCCTTTTCAGAGTAAGCATTTCCAACATTAGGATTCCAAAACTGTAAACATCACCATATGTTGATGCTTCACTAGACATTCCATACTCTGCACAAGATAAATGTCTTTCGGTGTTATATATTAGAAAAATAAACACCTTAAAAGAACAATTACTCGGTTAATCAGATTAAGGTTCAATTCATTACAACAACAATATGGCTTTTGTTTGGTGTTTGCAAGAAGTGTTCCTCTCCCTTGATGATTATGGGACTTTTAATTGCAATTAGAGATGTTCTGGTGCTGTCCAGTTGGTAAGATATATCAAAAGCTTCATTAAGTAGATGATATTTGCTAAAAGGAGCTGTTGGTATGTTAAGCTATAATTCTGTCATGGTTAGATTTGTTGAATAGTGAACCTTATCCTAATTGTTTATTACCCACATTAGTTGCATGATGTATATTCTGCTAGGATGATATTTGTTTATGAATTGAGATTATATTGTTTTGATCTTGTCACATGAACATTGCAAAAACATTTTATTACTACTAGCATTTTCTTTGAGATTCTTAACAAGTTTGGCAAATTAAAGCTTTATTATTTATTATTAATTGGAAATCAAGGTAAGGAATGTAATTACTCTTATACTTGTTACAGTTTTTTAAGTAGTTTACACTTAGTTTTTTTTTTACAGATTGAGCAGAAATAGAAATATTCAGTTTGAAAAGCAGCATATATAAAGAAAGCTTTGAAAGAAGGAAGTAAACCTACATTTTGACCTCCTTCTGAAGATGACGATCTATCAATTCCTCCAAGTTCAAGTAATGGTGCATGCAATGTATGGTTTAATGCTTAACAATAGTTTTCCTTTATATTAATTGTCAGTTTTATATGATGAGGTCGGTCATATGTATGTAACTCTGTGCATAGGAGCATCTATTTGGTGTTGTGCATTATGAGTGATTGAGGTTTAGCATTATTGTTAAAATATCCCATATCGATTGGGCATTAAGTATCAAACACATATATAAATAAGGGCAATCCTTCATCTCATAACCTGGGTTTTTTAACCTGGGTTTTGAGATAGAGTTAGGCCCAAATTTAACATGGTATCAAAGCAGTCAAACTCACCCCGTGATACGCAGCTGTAAACCCACCACCATCCATCAATGAACTGCCGATGTGAGGGGGAGTATTAAAATATTCCACATCGATTGAGTATTAAGTATCAAACACATATATAAATAAGGGCAATCCTCCATCTCATAACCTGGGTTTTTTAACCTGGGTTTTGAGATGAAGTTAGGCCCAAATTTAACAATTATATAGCATTAAGTACTAAAACCCAAATATGACTATGAAATTTGGCTCCCACACTATAAAAATTCATGACTTGGGTAGCAACCAACATTCTAGAGATATCCCACTCTTATATCAGTTTCCTAACAAAGTGTAGAACCAACATAAACCTAACAATCAACACTTAATAGTTATCACTCTTTCTCTACCTATGGTCATCATGACATATTATCCATGGCATTTGGGACCGAGAAGCATCCGGATCAAGTTAGAGCTTAGAAGTGTTGGAAAGCATGTGTCATTAACTAAAACTTTGGCACACGTACTCGTAGTGACAACTCTAACAAGACTAAGTAAAAGAGCAAGAATATGGAAGAGGATAAGGAAAAGTTATATATTGGTGCAATATCTCGATTGATGGTGGAAATATAAGTAATGTGATTCTTATTGCGTTGAAATGTTACATGTTATTGAAAAATTCGTTTTGGTTTAACTCTTGTACTTTTTAGTGCTCACTAAAAGTAGTATTCAAACATATTAAGACCATTTAAATGATTTATAAATTTTTAACCAATACAAGTTTTAATTACATTACATTAGATTACTTTACCACTTAGGTTCAACATCAAGACAAACAAATTGAATGTGAATTTTTTGTGATGTGTTATACAAGAGACATTGTGTATAATTCTCGGCGTGATCACGAGTCTTTAATAAGTTGAAGTTTATTAAAATATAAACTTAATTATAGAACTTAAAGCATATTGTTTTATATGATAAGAGTTTGTAATGAATTGTGAGATGTATACCTTAGATATATATATCTATGAAATGTGTTAGGAAAATCGGGTATATTTTTCCTATTCTAAGTAGTTACTATTCACTTATGATTTAAATTAATAGAACTCAAACTAACCCGACAAAATAATGCTATTGAAAATATAATGCTAAAATAAACTAAAACAAATATTGAAACAAAAATATTAAAACAGAAAAATAATAACACCAGAAATTTAACGAGATTCGGTATAAATGTTACCTAGGTCCTCGGGCATCGTTGACCACTTTCACTATCTCCAAATGGATGAACTCCAAAATTACAACTAATTGGGCAAAATTGAGCTAATCAATTACCCTTACAAAAGAGAGGAAGATTTACAAATTTTGGGATGTTTACAAATGGTGAATGAGAGCTTTATTTATAGCCCCAAATCCAACACCCATCTCCATTCCTAACCAATGTGAGACTTTTCTAATTTGCTCACTAAGGAGCTATATAACAAATCTCCACCTTAGCTCCTTAGTGATTTTAAATGATTTCTTCAATTACTAGATCAGCGACGCCAGTTCCAATTCAGATTTGCAGGATGTTAATCAAGTCTAGACAATGTTTGAACTTGATTGTTGTTACCACCTTGGTCATCATATTTGCGGGATTCTTTGTCATACTAATCTTCTGAACTAGTACTCCACCTTCTTCAATAATCTCTCGCACGAAATGATAATGAACGTCAATATGCTTTGTACGTGCATGGTAGACTTGGGTCTTTGCTAAATGAATAACACTCTGACTATCACAAAACACCTTAATATGTGTTTGACCAACTTCCAAGTCTTCAAGCAAACCTTGTAACCAAATAGCTTCCTTCACAGCCTCTGTAACTGCCATATACTCTGCCTCTGTAGTAGACAAAGCAACTGTGGACTACAAGGTAGACTTCCAACTGACTGGTGCTCTAGCAAGAGTAAACACATAACCAGTAGTTGACCGACACTTATCTAAATCTCCTGCATAGTTAGAATCACAATATTTGACTACACATTAACCAATGGTATTATCTTGATGAAATACTAAACCAACATCTACAGTATTTATAATATACCGTAAAATTCATTTCACAGCCAACCAATGTCCTTTACTAGGATCATGCATGTACCTACTTACAATATAAGCCACATGTGAAATGTCAGGTCTTGTACACACCATTGCATACATCAAGCTACCAACCACATTTTCATATCGTACCTTTGCCATATATTCTCGTTCTGCATCATTCTTAGGAGATAATTGAGCACTAAGCTTGTATTGAGGAACTAGTGGAGTACTTACATGTTTTGTCGGTTCATTCACACCAAAACATTGTAGTATCCGCTTCAAATATTGATTATGGGTCAAACTAAGCTTCCCCTTCTTCCTGTGTCTGCTTATCTCCATACCGAGAATCTTCTTGGCTTCTCTCAAATCTTTCATCTTGAACTCCTGACTTAGTTAAGCCTTCAACTTTTCAATTTTTGCTTGGCTCTTCGATGCAATCAACATATAATCGACGTACAATAGGAGGTAGATGAAAGACTCATTTTGTAGCTTGCGAAAATACACACAATGATCATGTGTGCTTCTGGTGTACTTCTGTTGCAACATAAACTGATCAAATCATTTGTATCACTGTCTTGGAGATTGCTTCCATCCATACAATGATTTGTTCAGCTTACAAACCCAATTCTCTTTACCAGCAACATTAAACCCTTATGGTTGAGACATATAGATTTCCTCTTCTAAGTCACCGTGTAGAAACGCGGTTTTCACATCAAGTTGAACTAGTTCCAAATCGAACTGTGCTACCAAGGCCAACAAAATTCTAATGGAAGAGTGTTTTACAACTGGAGAAAATACCTCATTATAATTGATTCCCTCTTTCTGAGCATAGCCCTTATCCACCAACCTTGCCTTGTAGCGAATACCATCTTTATTAGGAAATCCATCTTTCTTTGCATACACCCATTTGCATCCAATTACCTTATTGCCCTTAGGTAGTTGTGTCAACTTCCATGTCTTATTCTTCCGAAGGGACAAAATTTCTTCATCCATGGCTTCCTTCCATCTTTCAAATTCAGAGCTTCTGATTGCTTTTTTATATATGGAAGAAACATCATCATGCACAACTGAAAGTGCACAGGCCACCGTATTCTTAAACTGAGCAGGTAGGTCTTCAAAATCCTTGTATCGAGCAGGTACCTTGATATTTTGTCGTCGTGGCCTATCAACTACAGTTTCTTCTTGTTGTTGTGGAGGTTCTTGGGTTAAAACATCTTCATCTGGTTCATCTTCTGTCAATGGAGGATCAACTTCTGTCTTATCATCACTAACTGGATTAACAATTTTGCTTTCAAAATCCACTTGTTTCAGAGTTTGCTCCACCTGCTCTAAAGTGCCATCAATCTTCTTAGTTACCTTTCTCAACAATGCAGATTCATCAAAGGTAACATCTGTGCTAAATATTATCTTTTTTGTTTCAAGGCATCATAGTCGATATCCCTTAGAACCAGAAGGGATCCCCAAAAAAATGGCTTTCTTGGCTCTTGGATCCAAATTTGATTCCGTTATATGGTAGTATGTGATTGAACCAAACACATGTAAGAAATTATAATCTCTAGTAGGTTTTCCAGACCATACCCCTATAGGCGTTTTGCCTTCAAGAGCAGACGATGGTAGACGGTTGACGGTTGACGAGATGACATGCATATGTCACAACCTCATCCCAATACTGCTTGCCTAAACCAGCATTTGACAACATACATCGAACCTTCTCCAGCAAAGTCCAGTTCATACGTTCTGTAACTCCGTTTTGTTGTGGTGTTTTTCGAATAGTGAAGTGTCGCATTATCCTTTCTTCATCACAAACTTTCATAAATGGATCGTTTGTGTACTCAGTGCCATTATCAGACCTTAGAACTTTATCTTTTTACCAGTCTGAGTCTCGATCATATTTTTCCACTTGACAAAAATCCCCAACACTTCATCCTTCTTCTTCATGAGATACACCCAAACTCTTCTAGAGAAGCCATTAACGAAAGTGACATAATAATGTTTTCCACTCATGGATGGAGTTCTTGTTGGCCCCTATACATCAATATAGATGTAATCCAAAATGCCTTTTGTATTATGAAGAGCAGTGCCAAAGCTTACTCTTTTTTGCTTCCCCAATCCACAATGCTCACAGAATTCCAACTTGTCGGTTCTCGCACCTTTTAATAGGCCTTGCTTTACTAGAATTTACAAAGCTTTTTCACCAACATGTCCCAAACGCATATGCCACAACTTGGTAGTTTCTAAATCTCTTTCTTCCTCTGAAACTGCTGTCGATGTTGTCCCAATAATCGTACTACTAAGGTAGTAGTACAAGTTATTCTTCCGAACACCTTTCATCACCACAAGTGCTATAGAAGTAACCTTCAATGCCCCATTTTCTATGGTCACAGTGAAGCCTTTTGATTCTAAGACTCCCACATCAATGAGATTCTTCTTCATATCTGGAACATAATGAACATCTATCAAGACCCTGGTTGAACCATCTTGATTCTTCAAACAAATTGTAGTGATTCCCAAAACTTTGCATGGATAATCATTACCCATGAAAACAACTCCACCGTCTAGTTCTTCAAAGTTAAAGAACCACTCCTTGTTAGGAGACATATGGAAAGTACATGCTGAATCAAAAATCCAATCACTAGGATGAGATACTGTTGACGAACCAACCAATGCAAAATCTGAATTTGAATTGCTTTCAGCTACACATGCATCAGATTGCACAACTTTTCCTTTCTTTTGCAGCTTCAGACAATTTTTCTTCCAATGGTTTTTCTCATGACAAAAGGCCCATTCATCTTTACCAAGTCTTCCTTTTGATAAAGATCTACCTCTTCTTCCTTTCTTTTGTGTTTGCGGACGTCCTCTTACAGACAATGCCTCTACTGCTTCATTCATTCTTTCTCTTTTATCTTTTTTTTTCTAATTTCATAACTATACAAAGCAGTACAAACTTCCTCAAAAAACACTTTATCCTTCCCAATGAGTAAGCTCGTAATAAGATGATCAAACTCATCAGGAAGGGAGGCTAACAACATCAAGGCTAAATTTTCATCTTTAAAAGTTTCATCTATATTTAACAAATCTACTACTAATTGATTAAAAGCAATAATTGATTAAAAGTTTCAAATAGAGCTGATTATGTCCACTATTCTTCATAAACTTGTTCTCCAACACCTTCCACAACTTACTTGCGGATGTCTCCTTCAGGAACGTGTACTTTTGTTCTCTTGAGAGACACGAATAGATTGTACCACATGCCAATCGATTGATATTTTTCCACTCTATTTCATATGCTCCATCTGGTTTCTCTTCTTCAATGGCGATGTCTAGACCTTGTTGAAACAGAGCATCTAGAACTTCGCCTTGCCACATGCTGAAATGACCGGTTTCATCAAACTTCTCCACCTCGAACCTTGCATTCATCATCATAGTTCTACCTGACGTGGATGATTGGCCTTTGTTTGAAAGAAATTTTTCTTCTGCCATTTCTTCAAATTACAACAACTAGCAACTATATTCCAATAGCAAAAAAAATGGAATACAAATAAATGCCTAGGTAGAAACCTTCGGTTATGATACCAATTGTTGGGAAAATCGGGTATATTTTCCCTATTCTAAGTAGTTACTATTCTCTTATGATTTAAATTAATAGAACTCAAACTAACCCGACAAAATAATGCTATTGGAAATATAATGCTAAAATAAACTAAAACAAATATTGAAATATAAATATTAAAGTAGAAAAATAATAACACCATAAATTTAACGAGGTTCGGTATAAATGTTACCTAGGTCTTCGGGCGTCGTTGACCACTTCCACTATCTCCAAATGGATGAACTCCAAAATTACAACTAATTGGGAAAAAATGAGCTAATCAATTACCCTTACAAAAGAGAGGAAGATTTATAAATTTTGGGATGTTTACAAATGGTAAAGAAGGGCTTTATTTATAGCCCCAAATTCAACACTCATCTTCGTTCCTAACCAACGTGGGACTTTTCTAATTTGCTCACTAAGGAGCTATATAACAAAATGAATGTGATAAATTAATATTTGTAATATATTTGCATTATTTATCATATGCGATATGTTAGAAATTACAATAAAATTTTGTAAAAATTTAGATAGAGTATGATATGAATAATTATTATATATGTCTAATGTTTTGCTTTTTATTTGTGGCATTTTTCATAAAAGAAATCCTGCACTATGAATGATGATTTAGATGTGCATAAGGTTGAATTGTTATAATTTTTTGGATCAAGAAGTCAGAGATAATAACAATTGTGGTAATTAACTAACCTACTAATGTATCTATTTGATATGTGCTATTAAGTATTTAGTCATTTTTTTGAATTAGTTAAGTATTGTAATTATTTAAGCTTATGAATATTTTTATATTTGGTGTCTTTCTTTAAAAATAACCATTAATTTTAGTGTTTCTAAATACTTAAGAGTTTGTTTATTAAATATGAATGTATGTATATTTTTAAGTACATTTATTATAATTGGTAGTTTAGTTATTGTTAATTGATGAACACAATAGCAAAATAATAAGTGATAGTTATAAAATTTTAGGATATTCTTACGATACAAAAAATCATATTAAAAAAAAGATTTATTATGATAGTTACTAATACTCGCAAAAAATAAAATTGAAAGTTAACTTTTAATAAAAATATATTGTGATGATTAAAAATATCTATTATGACTGTTACAAAAAGATATTATTACGGTTGTTGAAAATTTGAATTTTTTTCTTAAAGGTTATGGAAACAATATAGTTACGACTATTAATAGTTAAGATAAGTGAAACTCAATTTGGAGAGGTATTGTAATATTGCTTTTGAGACAAAAAAAATATTACAAAACTAAATAAGAAAAAAATTATTAGAAGCATTTTCAGTGCTAAGAAAGCACATTTTGTATTGTCACTATATGTGCTTATACCTAAAACTTCCTTTTTAAAACCACTTTTGTTTAAAATCAATTTAAAAAAAAGCACAAATAAACAAACACTAAGTGTTTAACTGGCTATTTATTACAAAAGATTGAAAACTTAAGTTCATATAAGATTTTATACCTAAGTTTAAAAATTATTTGTAAATAAGAAATAAAATGATACCAAACAGACAACTTCATAAAAGATGGTTAACAATTTACCTAAAGAGATATAACCTAGGGAACCTTTTATTCCAATTGAGTTGGAATCTTGAGAAGAACGTGGAAGGGAATTGTCATCAAAGAACTTTGCTAAACCAAAACCTGCAACACATGCAGTCATATCACTGTCCAAGAGAATATTACTCGGCTTTAAATCACAATGAGTTATTGGTGTGAGACACTGATTGTGTAGGTAATCCAAAGCACTAACTATGTCAATAGTAATGTTTAGTTTCTATGTAAGACTCAAATTCCATTGTTCATGTTCAAATTTTATTCTTTGATCTGAATGCAACCACCTTTCTAGACTACCATTTACCATAAACTCATACACTAGAGCTTTGAAATCATTCCCTAGAAAATCTACACTTGAACAAGTAGTTAGAAGTTTAACAAGATTTCGATGTCTAATATCTCTCATTGTTTCACATTCTACTACGAAGCTTTTCAATGCTTTTGGCAACTGTACGTTCAGTACTTTCATGGAAACAATTCTTCCTTCAAATTGGTTTAGAACTCCTTTGTACCCAGACCCAAAATTGCCAATACCTAGCAAATTTTCTGAAGAAAATCCATTAGTTGCTTTAAGAAGATCTCCATATGATACTTTTACAAATGAGCTCCCAAACACTGTTGTGGATGTAGATTGACTTCTTTTTCTAAACCGATAAAAAAGAACTAGAATAACGATAAAAAGAAATGCAACAAGTCCACAAACAATTGGAAGTGTTAATTTCAAACCATCTAAGAGTTTATGCTTCTTTTTCTAAATGGAGAAGTATGAAGGTAGTTTCAACTGAATTATGCCTCCACAAAGTCTTGTGTTTCCTATAGATACTTCACCTTCAAGGTCATTAAATGACAAGTTCAAAATATTCAAGAAAGGAAAGTTCTTAAAGAAAGTTGGAATTTCACTGGACAAGTTGTTGTAAGAAAGATCAATTTCTTCAATTCCCCTAAGATAACTCAAAGATGAGGGTATGGTTCCTTGCAATAAGTTCTCATGCAAATACAAACGTTGCAAACTTATACAATTCCCTAAACTCTTTGGAATTTTACTAGAGATATTGTTCCATGCAATATCTAAAATACCAAGGTTCACTAATTTTCCCATTTCTATTGGAATCGAACCACTCAAATAATTATGAGATAGATCTAAATATTGGGATATAGATTTAAGCTCATTATTTCTTTTGGAATGGTTCCATTTAGATTATATATAGAAAGATCTAAATAAATCAAGTTTTTTGCATTTTCCTATACTAGAGGGTATTTCCTTCTAACTCATTTGACGCTAAACAAAGCCTACCCAATGATGTTAAATTTCCTATAGAGTATGGAATAGTACCTGAAAATTTATTGCCATAAATAAAAAGATCATTCAGCTTAAGTAATTTACCAATTGAGGTAGGTATTTGACCAGAAAATTGGTTTATCTGTATGTAGAGTCCTTGCAAGTTGACGATATTTCCAATGCCACTAGGAATGCATCCACGTAAGTTATTTTCCCCAAAGGAAATCCACCAAAGCTTTTTCGAGAATTTTCCTATGATCTTAGGCAGCCTACCTCCAAAATTGTTTCTAGCGATAGACAACACTTAAATTTGTACAGTTAACAAGAGAAGAAAGGAACTCTAAGTCATCATCCTCATTATTTCCGAGATAATTATCATCCATTCTGAGACTTTGTAAGTTGGACGAACTTGCAAAATTAGGCATTTTTCCTGTAAACTTATTAAATGGGATTATAAATTCTACAAGGTTTGAAGCATTTGAAATAGTAAAAGGAATTGATCCATTGAATTGGTTCATAAATAACTCAAAGATTTCAAGGGAAAAGTATGAAGGCCCAAATCATGAGGAAAACTTCCTTTGAGTTTGTTACTAGCTACATAGAAGTATATATGAAATATTGGGAAAGTTGTATACATAGGATGGTATCATACCAGTCAAATTGTTTAGGTCAAGATCAAGCATCTTTAAGACTTTCAATTGACCAAAGCTATTTGGAATGCTTCCATGTAAATGATTTTGTCCTAAACATAGTATTTCAAGAGAATAAAGATTTCCAAAAGAAGGTGGGATATCACCAACCAAGTTATTAGACCATGAGTCAAATATAAGTAGTTTGGATAATGAGCCAAAATCTTGAGGAAGCCTACCAGTGAAACTGTTACGAGTAAATAAAAGTATTTAGAGGTTAGAGCAATAAGATATATTGGTAGGAATTTGACCACTAAAGGAGTTGTTTCAGAGGTCTAATGTTTGTAACTGAAACAAATGATCAAGTTTTGGAGGAATGGTATGGATGAAACTATTGTCGTGAAGGTTTAAAACCTTGAGAAAACTCAAATTTCCAATGTAAGGAGATAATTGACCCTTCAATTTATAGGAGGAAAGTGTTGGGTTTTTCTCTTATTTGGAGGAGCTCAAATGAAGCCTATGTGGCTTAAAAGCCTATGTGGCTTAAAAGCCTATGTGGCTTAAAAGCCTATGGAGTAAGAAGGAAAATTATGTCATTTCATTGCTTTAATTAATAATCCATTTAGGGTTTGTTGTGTGTGAAAAAATCAGCAGAAAAAAACGTGTGCAGCAAAGCAGCAGAAAAACTGAGAGCAGTTTTCAGTTTCTCCTTCTCCAACAAGCCTTCATCAAGTGCTCCGATGGAAGGTCGTTTGTGGTTCGATTAAGCTGAAATTTTGCAGACCAGTTCACGATCAAGACTATTTAATCTGTACGGTAGGATTTGGATTTGGATCACCGGTTTGAGAAATTCTGAGCAGTGAATAGTGACTATGAATTGGGTTAGATCTCTCTATTTTTCTTGAAATAATTGTTAGTTTCTAAGAAGTGTATTCTTGATGATGTTGTTGATTGTTTGCCTCTAGTTTTACCTAGAGAAAACTATTGTACAATTGTTTCTTGATAGTGGAAGTTTTGGAGATGAGTGTCGTGGTTGTTTTTTTCCTACACTGGGAAGGTTTTTACACGTAAATTGCTTGTGTTGATTTTGTGCATGTTTCATTTTAAGCTCTATTTATTTGTTTCCTAAAAGATTCACACAAAGAAGGAGAATATATTTAATTCCGCTATTTAGAGCTTGATTAAGTTCAAATTGAAATTGTGATTCTCCGAACAAAGTGGTATCAGAGCTATGGTTATTATTGTTGAATTTCTTGTGTTGAATAATGGAAGAAAATTTAAGTAAAATGATTACTTTGAATGGTTCTAATTATCATACTTGGAAAGGAAAAATGGAAGATCTTCTTTATGTCAAACAATTTCATTTACCGGTGTTTGCCTATGAAAAACCAGAAAAATTGTCCGAAGAAGAATGAACTTTGTTACATCAATAAGTTTGTGGGTATATAAGGCAGTGGGTGGATGATAATGTTTTGAATCATATTAGTGGAGAAGTACATGCACGGTCACTATGGAATAAACTTGAAGAGTTGTACGCTCGAAGAATAGGAAATAATAAAATGTTTCTTATAAAGCAGTTGATGGCTTTAAGGTACCAAGATGGAACTCCGTTGATAGATCACTTGAATACGTTCCAAGGAATAATCAATCAGTTAGCTGGAATGTGTATCAAGTTTGATGATGAGATTCAGGGGTTGTGTTTATTGGGTACGTTGTCAGACTCTTGGGAAACATTTAGAATGTCATTAAGTAGCTTAACTCCAAATGGTGTAATCAACATGGATCTGACTAAGAGTAGTGTTTTGAATGAAGAAATGAGAATAAAATTACATGGGTCTTCTCAGCAATCAAAGATTTTGGTTACAAAAAGAAGAGGGAGGAGTAAAAGCAGAGGTTTCAAGAGCAAAGAAAAGGAAGAAGCAAGTCCAACAAGTTTTCTAATGTTGAGTGTCATCAGTATGGTATGAAAGTTCACATCAAGAAATATTGTAGACAGTTGAAGCGGGATAACAAGAAGAAAGACAAAGAACAAGAGGGTGATGTTGGAAAGGAAAATGATCGAGTTGCCACCGCTAGTTCAGAAGACTTTCTCGTTGTTTATAATGAAGATGTTGTTAATGTTGCATATCACAAGATCAGTTGAGTTATTAATAGTGGAGCCTCCATTCATTCTACATCTCGAGAGGACTTCTTTACATCCTATACAGTAGGTGACTTTGGGACAGTGAAGTTGGGTAATGATGGCTTGGTTAAAGTCATTGGTATTGGATATGCGTGTTTAGAGATGAATAATGGCACAAGACTACTTCTTAGAGGGGTAAAGCATATTCCTGAAATTCGTATAAATTTGATCTTTGTAGGTAAACTTGATGATGAAGGATATTGCAATACCTTTAGTGTATGGTCAATGAAAACTTACTAAAGGTGTTATGTTTGTTGCTCATGGGAACAAGCATTCCAGTTTGTATATACTGTAGGCAAGACTCTTCAAAGGCGTTATTAATACTGTGACATATGAGCTTACACCAGAATTGTGGCATAAGAGACTTACTCACATGAGTGAGAAAGGCTTGGCAGTATTGACTAAAAATAATCTTCTTTCTGGAATGAATGATGTTTGTTTAAGAAGATGTACTCATTGTTTGGCAGGGAAGCAAAATAGAGTTTCTTTCAAGAGTTCCCCTCCTTCAAGAAAACAATATATACTTGATTTGGTACATTCAGATGTATGTGGTCCTATGAAGACAAAAAATTTGGGTATTGCCAGTTATTTGTGACCTTCATAGATGATTGTTCAAGAAAGTTATGGGTGTACACTTTGAAGACCAAAAATCAAGCATTAGATGTGTTTAAACAGTTTCAAGCCTTAGTTGAGAGACAAACTAGGAAGAAATTGCGGTGCATCAGAACAGATAATGAGGGAAAGTATTCAAGTTCTTTTGATGAGTATTGTAGGCATCAGGGCATTCGACATCAAAAGACACTTCCCAAGACTCCTCAATTAAATGGGTTGGCTGAGAGAATAAACAAGACATTGGTTGAAAGAGTAAGATGTCTTCTTTCGTAGGCTCAATTGCCAAGATCTTTCCGGGGTGAGGCTTTGAATATAGTTGTACATGTTCTTAATCTCACACCATGTGTTCCTCTTCAGTTTGATGTACCAAACAGAGTTTGGACTGGCAAAGATGTTTCTTATGATCATCTTCGTGTTTTTGGTTGCAAGGCATTTGTGCATATACCAAAAGATGAGGGATCTAAGCTCGATGTGAAGACACAACATTGTATATTTGTTGGTTATGGTCTGGATGAATTTGGCTATATATTGTATGATCCAGTTGAGAAGAAACTGTTAAGGGGTCGTGATGTTGTGTTTATAGAAGATCAAACTATACAAGATGTTGAGAAGATAGAAAAAGAAGTCCATCAGTATAGCGATGATTTGATTGACCTAGATATGGTTCCTTTATCAGTACATATGGAACAAAATGTTCAAGATGACCAACATGGTTTAGATGATGTAGATATGCAAGCTAAAACAGATCATCAGACTACTGATCAGTTGCCAGAACCATAAATTCCACCCATGAGGTCTACTAGAGACCGGCGTCCTTCCACACGATATGATACATATGAGTATGTGTTATTGACAGATGAGGGAGAACCTCAATGTTATGCAGAAGCGATAGAAGATGGAAACAGAGCACACTGGGTTGGTGCTATGGAAGATGAGATGCAGTCACTATATGACAATCACACGTTTGAGTTGGTAAAGTTGCCTAAGGGTAAGAGAGCTTTGAAGAACAAGTAGGTCTACGGGGTGAAGCAAGAAGAACACAATTCATAACCATGATACAAAGCTAGACTGGTCGTCAAGAGATTCATTCAGAGAAAAGGTATTGATTTTGATGATATTTTCTCTCTTGTTGTGAAGATGTCTTCCATACGTGTTGTTCTAGGTCTAGCAGCAAGCTTGGATTTAGAAATTGAGCAAATGGATGTGAAAACTGCCTTTCTTCATGGTGAGTTGGAGAAAGAGATTTATATGGAGCAACTAGAGGGTTTTAAGGTTAAAGGAAAAGTGGATTATGTATGTCAGTCAAAGAAAAGCCTTTATGGGTTGAAGCAAGCACCTAGACAATGATATAAGAAGTTTGAGTCAGTTATGAGGGAGCATAGTTACAAGAAGACTACTTCTGATCGTTGTGTTTTTGTGCAGAAATTCTCTGATGATGATTTTATCATTTTATTACTCTATGTTGATGACATGTTGATTGTTGGCAGAAATTCTTCAAGAATTGATAATTTGAAGAAGCAGTTGAGTAAGTCCTTTGCCATGAAGGACTTGGGGCCAACAAAACAAATTCTTGGTATTCAAATTTGTCGAGACAAGAAAAGAAAGAAGTTGTATATGTCACAGGAACGATACATCGACAAGGTACTTGAAAGGTTTCATATGGATAAAGCTAAAATGGTTTCTTCTCCTTTATCTAATCACTTTAAGTTGAGATTGAGTCAAGGCCCTTCAAGAGATAAAGAGAAGGAAGATATGAAAAAGGTTCCATATGCCTTAGCAGTAGGAAGCTTAATATATGCAATGGTGTGTACGAGGCCAGACATAGCTCATGCAGTTGGAGTTGTTAGTCGTTTTCTTTCGAATCCAAGAAGAGAGCATTGAGATGCAGTAAAATGGATTATGAGATATCTTCGAGGTACTTCCAAGTTAACACTTAGCTTTGGAAATGGAAAACCAGTGTTAGTTGGATACATTGATTCAGATTTAGCAGGAGATGAAGATTCTCGTAAGTCTACTTCAAGTTATCTAATTACTTTCTCTGGTGGAGCAGTTTCTTGGCAGTCAAGATTGCAAAAGTGTGTTGCACTTTCTACAGCATAGGCGAAGTTTATTGCAACAACGGAAGCCTGTAAGGAGTTGTTGTGGATGAAACAGTTCTTGAGAGAACTTGGTTTTAAGCAGTAGAAATATGTGTTATTCTACAATAATCAGAGTTCTATTCATCTAACGAAGAACTCGACATTTCACTCAAGATCAAAACATATTGATGTGAGGTATCATTAGATAAGGGATACTCTTAACAATAAGTTGCTTGAACTTGAGAAAATCCATACTGACGAGAATGGATCTGACATGTTGACAAAAGCAGTGTCAAGAGAAAAACTTGAAGTTTGTTGTTCAATTGCCGGGATGGTAGATCCCTCCATCTAATCGGAAAAGAGGGAGATTTGTTGGGTTTTCCTCTTATTTGGAGGAGCCCAAATGAAGCCCATGTGGCTTAAAAGCCCATGGAGTAAGAAGGGCAATTATGTCATTTCATTGCTTTAATTAATAACCCATTTAGGGTTTATTGTGTGTGAAAAAATTAGCAGAGAAAAATGTGTGCATCAGTTGTAGCAGAAACTGAACAGTTTTTCTGTTTTTCCTTCTCCAGCAAGCCTTCATCAAGTGCTCCGATGGAAGGTTGTTTTGGTCCGATTAAGCTGAAATATTTCAGGCAGGTTCACGACTCAAGACTCTTTAATCTGTACGATGGGATTTGGATTTGGCTCACCAGTTTGAGAAATTATGAGCAGTGAACAGTGACTACGAATTTGGTTAGATCTCTCCATTTTTTTTGAAATAATTGTTAGTTTCCAAGAAGTGTATTCTTGATGATGTTGATTTTTTGCCTCTAGTTTTACCTAGAGAGAACTGTTGTATAATTGTTTCTTGATAGTGGAAGTTTTGGAGAGGAGTGTCGTGGTTGTTTCCTTCCTACACCGGGAAGGTTTTTCCACGTAAATTGCTTGTGTTGATTTTGTGCATGTTTCATTTTAAGCTCTATTTATTTGTTTCCTAAAAGATTTGCACAAAAATAGAGAATAAACTTAATTCCGTTGTTTAGAACTTGATTAAGTTCGAATTAGAATTATGATTCTCCGAACAGAAAGATCCAATTTGGTTACCCTTTTATGTCGGAGACCATATGTAATGTCTGTCTACTTATAGTAGTGTTGGGACTTATTCCAAGAACTCAAAACTCGGAGGCTATCATTGAGAATTTGAGCTTTAAATGCAAATAGGGATAATTTATTTGTATCATTATTTCTCTCCCTATGTACTAGAGAGTTTGAAGTAAAATAGAAAGAATTGTATGAAAAATATACTTAAAACTATATCTAGGAGGTTCATATTTGGCAAAAAGAAATATCACATAAACATATATATACTCAGAGTTGATGTTATGGCTTGTGAGGTGGTATGTTTTAAGGTAGAAGGTGCATATATATAAATATGAAGAAATCAACGAAGAATTCTTCTGCATATCATCTATTATCATTACTTGTATAAAATTTTCCCATTTTAAGGGAATGTTTCATGATCAGTTTCTCTCGTAAAACCATGCATTTGGGGACACATTGATTGCACAAGTCTATAAGTCGTGTTTAGTATTTACTTCTTGTGAACTCAGTTATCTTTAATGTGATTTATTTTTGGCTCCAAACTTCTCTAAAATGACTTGATAATTGCATTTGGCCCAGAAAAAGGGAAAAGAAATAAACATGGAATTTTATGGTGTCATATATTTCTGTTACTTTTTCATAATCGCATCAAACCAAAGAAGAACTTAGGTAGCCTCTAAATTTCCATAATGCTTGACACTCTTATTTGTCCTTGAAGAAAAGTAAGTTATCTATAAGAGATTTAAAGCCACTTAAGAATGGGATTCTTACTGTGGAAAATACCACAAATGATTTTTAGAAATTTTGAAAAAAAAAAATTTTATATTTAAAAAATAATAATTTTTAAGTTATAATTTTTAAAAATTATGTTAATTTAAAAACAAATTTTTTAAAACATATAGTACATGTTTTTACAATTCTTGAAACCACGGAAAATAACATTTTCGAAAAGGCAGACTTGAGTACCTTTGAACATTTGTTTTATGTGGGTTTTTTTCCTACCGTATTAAAGGATCGTGATATTATATCTTAATTTTTTTATTTTAATAGATAAAATATTATTATTGTAGCAATAACAAAAGTTACTATAATCATATTATTATCTATGTTAATTTAACATTACTTTAAAGATTTCAATTTCTTCACTGTTTTTATTATTTTTTAACAATTTTACCCTTATGATATGGCTTGAACTCATATCCTATTATTAAAATATTAATTTAACGATTTTCAGTTATAATATTGTATCGTATTTTACCCATTTGAACGGATTAAATAGGTCTGATCATTTTGTGTAAGTCATTTCGAGTTAAGGTAATTTTTTTGTCATATTATCAAGTCATATGAAAATTGTTGTATTATTAATTATTTTAATATGTAATAGTATTATGATTTAAATGGAGTAAAAATTGATCAAATATTACAACTATAATAAACTAAAATCAATATCCAATTATCATGAATTTAAAGAATATATCTTCAAACTTTGGTATCTTTTTGAACATTTTTAAACATTAAACACAAATAAATCTTATTTTAAATAAAATGTCATCAACGTAAGATCGATACACAAAATTCTTAAATTAATGAAAAAATAAAGTCCATTATAAAAAAAACATGAGTTTTAAAATAAAATAGAGGAACTACTACATTAGAATAATTTTAATATTATTTAATATTTTTAAATTTTCTAATATATTAATAAATACTTAAAATTATGATAAAAATGTGAGATTTTAAATAGAAATATTTTACACTTAAAAACAATTTTTAAGAACAATTTTGTCAATTACATTGAAAATTAAAAAATATGTTTTTTATATTCTTTTACTCTTTAGAATAGTTCTTTTAAAAACATTGGACAAACAATTCATTGTTTTTTAAAATGGTGAAAAATTATTTTAGGTAATGATTTGAAAATAATTTCTAAAATTTTTTTTAACAAACCATAATATATTTTTTAAAAAAATTGGAAACTTTTTATGTTTTGAAATTTTGTATTTTAGCTTTTAGATATTTTTGAAAATTTGAATTTTTTGTAAATTTTTGAAAATTACCGTTATAATTTTGAAAAAAAAAATTATTTTTAGAAAATTTGGAAAACTAATATTTTTAGAAATTTTGAAAAACTTATTATTTTCAAAATTTTGAAAAATTTAGGTGATGTTTGGTCCCTAGAATGAAATTGGAATGAAATAGAAACATTTTTGTTTAGTTTGGCTACTAGAATCAAAGAAGAAATTGATATTACAATGTTTGGTTTACAACTAGAATGTAATGAAAAATATTGTATATTATCTTAATACCCCTATATTCAGTAAGGTTTAAATAATATCATTTAATTATTATTTTTTCCTTAGACAAAATACATTATTGACATCTTTATTTTTCTAAATAATTATTAATTAAAAATAAAATATATTATTTTTCTAAATAAGGTTTAGTGGTTTAGGGTTTGAGATTTGAGATTTGAGATTTAAGGATGTGGGGCTTTGGGTTTTGGGTTTTGAGATCTTGGATTTGGGGGTTAGGGTTATATTTATGGGTTAAGGTTTAGGATTAAAATTATTATTTTTCTAAATAAAGTTTAGGGTTTTAAGATTTAAGATTTGAGGTTTAAGTTTTAGGATTATAATTATGAGTTAAGGTTTAGGGTTAAAATTATTAATTTTCTAAATAGGGTTAAAATTATTATTTTTTTAAATAGGGTTTAGGGTTTTGGGAAAAACTTATTGATTGTTGCAATACGACTTGTTTGTCTATCAGACATGAAGCACAACCTTTTATTTTCAAACTCTCTAATATGTTGGTCCAATAAAGCCATAAACCATATCCAGGTTTCACCATTTTTAGATTCAACCTAAGCTAGGGCAATCGAAAACAAACTTCCATTAGCATCCAATCCAATAACAACCATCAAGATATCTCTATACCGACCCTTTAAAAAACATCCATCCATACCAAGGAAAGACTTGCATATACTTAAATACTCTTGTGTTGGGATGGATAAGCTAATGAAAAATCTCCTAAAACAAGGGATGACATTTGGTATTGGTATATGAATATCTATAACTACTATTTATCTTGGGTTGCTTCTTATAATCATATGACAATATTGCCTTATTTTTACAAAATTATCAATATGGTTACCCAATTCTTCATTGCAAGCAATGTCTCTTGCCCTATACAATGTTAAGTCAGGTACATATATACCCCATCTTCTTTTACACTTAGTAGCCAATATAAGGATATTTATATTAGGGTTTCTCGTGACTAAGTCCTTCAATTGAAAAGCTAATCAAAAGGATGTTATAGATCTTTGTTTTTCAACTTTTTGACAAAAATGTCTCCTTTTCTTGTCTATTGGCTCAAGTGTCTTAACCATAAAAGTTTTCTTATTAGTTCTAATAGAAGTGTGTATCCTCCAACCATAATCAGGTGCTTTACACTTTGAAGTTACTCGGGTTGTGTCAACTTTAACCTTCTTACATTAAAACCTAACTTGAACAATGTACTCTTGTAAGATAACTTTAATTTTCTTAGCATCCTTAAAGGTATCCCCTACTTTAAATTCAATTTTACCATCACTTCTTGTTTTAAATTCCCTACCTTCATAGTGTTTGCTGACTTTCCTAGAACTTTTTCCTTGATAATCCGTTAAGTCAATATCACTGATATGATGGTCATTTTCAGCCCTCAGGAATTGAAGACTATCATCATTATCATAAATTTCACAATCATTTCCTTCATTATTATCACCCTCATTATCTTATTCATTGTTATAGTATCATTATTCCAATTAGGATCCTCCTCATCACTACTCCAAAAACATTTCTCATCTCCATCATAATTTTCATTTTCAATTTCAACAACTATCCCTTCTTTATATTTTTTTCAACCTTTCACAATTCCTTGGAGGTTGTCATTCGTTTTGGCTATAAATTAGGCTCATGTATACTTCATCATCATGGGATTGTTTATTAGTAGTTGGGAATGTCTCAAATGTCAAAGTGAGGACTATCGTTATCATTTGAGCTTAAGGGCTACTCATTCAAATCATTAAAATTAGGATAGTAATCATCAAAAGATGGTTTATTTTGTGATTGGTTTGGTAAACTAGTTGGTAGTTCCTTGAAAGGCTGATAATCTAACATAGGGGCACAAAAAACCACTTCTAAAGGATTGAATTCCACAAATAAGTCTAGCCTTTTCTTTTTATTATCCTTGTAATCCTTCATCAATTCTTGTAATTTGTTATCCATTTTTAATACACTTCGTTTCTCATTACCAACTTTCTTTGCTTCAACCTTAAAGTCTTCTTTTTTTTTAGCGTCAAACCCTTTTTCATAATAGCATTCTTAGCATCATGAAAGGAAAAAATAAGGCTATATTCATTAACAGGTATATAACCAACCTATCTAACTTCACCAAATAGATGGATATGCACACTGGCCTATTCACTAATTTGTATCGCCTTATATAACAATCAAAAGTATTTTAAAAAATGAATTACTCATCAACATTAACACACAATATCAAACATATGATCATGAACTTGATACAAAACAAAGCACACAATATTATACTCATACAAAGCACACAATATTAGAAGAACGTTTAAAGAAAGTAATACTAAAATGATATATAGTTCAAGATTAACTTATAAACAATTCAACGAAACAAAGCTAAAAAGCACAATATTTTTGAGCAATAAATACCAACAAATATGAATCCCAAAAAGAATAACCCTAAAAAACACTAAAAACAAGTACATATGCATAATATAGAAAAAAATCAATACCAAAATATCAGATAAAAATGAATCATAGAACCTGATAAGAAGGAAAAACATGCAGAAGATATATAGACTATAGGTTTGTAAAAGATGCAGAATAAATACATAATACATGCAGATATTGTGTGTTAAGGCATTATCTGTTTATAGATATTGTGAACCAATATAGGTTTGTAAAAACTAGCTTATACAAGTGTGCTTAAAAACCAAATTAAAACCAAATATAGATAAAATGAAGACTAAGGAATGAAGACTATCATCAAACACCTTAATACTAAGAAATGAGTCAGGTTATACCATTTATTTCTAGGATGGGTTATGAAATGATGGGTTGCATTAGGGATATAATGAAACGATGGGTTTGTGTGAGGATGGGTCGCATTAGGGATATGGTGAAGTGATGGGTTCGTGTGAGGATGAGTCAGGTTAGGGATATAATGAAACGAAGGGCTTGCATGAAGTGTGAGGGTGAGGGTGATGGTAGGGATGGTTTGTAAGATAAAGGTGTGAGGGTGAGTGAGTTGGTGATTGGAATGATGCATTTGGTGAGGGAATTTTTGGCTGGAAAGAAGCATTCAGTGAGGCTGGGAATGGCTAAAAGTGGGTTTGCGTGAGGAAGACAAGGTTGCATGTGTGAGGGTTCTGAGGATTATACGGGAGTGATATACATTACATGAGATTTTACCATTTTTTTCCCTACAATTAGACGGTGATATAATGCCAATAATGTTGGAGGCAATTATGACATTATTTAAACCACAGGGGTATTTCTGAAGATATTATAAACCTAAGGGTTGTTTTTTAAATTATTCCCTTTCTTATGTATGTTGGATTTCATATTAGACACATAAGAATATTTTACACTTAGGTTACTCGATCAATCGAGACATGTTTGGATCGATCGAGGTGAGTAGATCGATCGAGAATCAATCTAACTTATTTAAAAAGTCCTTGATTTAATTTTTAACTAAGGTAGATCGATCGAGGTTTAATGTTCAATCAATCAAGTACTAGATCGATCAAGAATCAATCTACTTGTCTTGAGATTTATTTTAATACTTAAGATCAATCAAGAAATGGTTAGAACAATCAAAATTTTTGGCTCGACCTAGATCGATTAAGCCACTAGGTTTCATCTTTAACCTAATTGTTTATTTGACCCAAAGATTCCAATTACCATTTTACCCATATTATTTACTACTTTATGAATTGTTTAATGGTCATAATTGTAATTAGACTTTAACCTATCATTAGGGCTTTAATCTTTCCTATATAAAGAACTTAATGCTTCATATTTTAATTAACTACTAGAGCATTAATCTTTTCATCTTAGTCTCTCTCTTTCAAATTTCTTTGCAAACTAAGATTATATTTTCTTAGGCTTCTTTCTTTAATTAATCTATCGAACATTAGTGGTTGTGTTTGATTGATTAATAAGCCTAATTAGTTTATGATATTCTAATTAAATGTTCATATAGCTTCTTCTTTATTTTGTTTTTGAATTATTGGATCAACTAATTATTTGTGTGATATCACAATTATTTGGTTTGATTATTTATCTTTAAAGAATCTATCCTTATTTAACTTGTGCTTAATTTACTTATTCTAGGGTTGCTATATGATTTAATATTAACTAATATATTCTTAAATATTCTAGGTAGGGTTATTCATGATTGAATATGCTCTAGGATACACAATGCACTTATTTTATTGTGCTAACTTTTCAGGTGCCAGCTGAACGAGTTTGATAACTTGTGTGACTCAAGTTTATCAAAATGTTGGTCCATATTCGAACATCTTTCTTATGAAGATTGTGAAGGAAAGTAGTAGCTTATTAATAGATTACTTGGGGCATTATCTTTAAGGGTAGTTTAAGCCTTAGTCTTGTAATTGGACCTTATTTTCATAGTGGATATTTAGATGATTCAATGGACCGATGGTTTCTCTCTTAGGTCATTGGTCTTGTCTAAGTTGTTTCCACATAAAAATATGTGTCAATATTTATTTATTTTTACTTTATTTTATTTACACGGAATTGCATGTCAAACTATTTATGAAATTTTAATTTGGCATAATTTAATTAATTATCTATTCACTCTCTATAGTTAATTAGATCTATAACATAAAAAATTTCAATTTGGATTGTTGCTTTCACATTTTGAGTTACTAAGGGTAGCATTAAAATCTCTTCCAGTTCTCTTTTTTTTTTGTTAGCACACTCAACTACAAAATGACCAATCTCATTGCATTTAAAACATTGTGGTCCAATGAGTTTAGTTTTCTTTCCTTTTAAACTCATAGGTTTTAGTTCTTTTGATTTTTGATCCTTGAAATGGCTTGGTCGCCAATTAGGTTGTGAGTTTTTCGGTTGAAAATATTCTTTAGCCTTTTGGCTATGAGTACCAATTATTCATCACCCTTATTATTAACATTATTGCAATTATTAGTTATGACATTTTTGAAAGCAACACTTTGTTCTTTATAGGTGTTGGAAAGCTCATCTCAAAGGTTTAAAGTGAGCCAATGAGTTCCTCAATTTTCATGGTGTTTACATCCTTGCTTTCATCAATAGCAGTGACTTTTCCATGGAAGCGATCTGACAATGAGCAAAGTATTTTCCAATCCAACCTAAATTTCTCAATTTTCTCTCCAAGATTTGAAGAGGTGTTATCAATATCACATAGTTTAACATAAAATTTATAAAAGGTTTCAGTTTCTTCCATACTAGGATTTTCAAACCTAGTGCCTAGCATGTGAATTTGATTAATTCAAATTGGGTGGTTGATGAGTGCTTAAAAAGCACTAAAATTACCATGATTTAATGTACCTTAACTGATTAAATGGATTTAAATTTGTATAATTTTATCATATTTTTATATAAATTTGTCTTTTCAGAATGAGGAGTATTTTTATTGTTTTACATGTATTTTCGTTCAAAAATAACTTAAAGACTTGAAGAAAAATACTTGAGGAAATATATCACAAGTATGTTGAGAAAACAATGAGAAAAAGTAAAAAAAAAATGGTCAAAAATGTTGAGTCCCACGTGCATACCCAGTGTGTGCTGGCGCATAGCCCATACATGCCTAGCACACGCACACGCACATGTACACGCACAATGAACACACACTCGTGTCGAGTCTCGTGCATGAAAGCATACACCCGTGCTTGTTCAATAGGTGTCATTTCCCATTTACTGCAAATATCGCCCCCACATGTATGCATGCCCCTTTCAAACTTATCAAAAATCAATTATTGAGATATTTTCCCATCTTTTTTGGCCTTTTTCTCATTTATAAAAGGATCCTCTCCTCCATTGTAAAAATCATTCCAAAAATCACAAACTTCTCTCTCTTTCTCTCTCTAGAAAACTTTCTTTTCTTTTTTTAATTTTAAAGTTATTTTTTTTAGAAAAACTAGTTATAATTTTATAAATTTTTAGTTTTTGATTCAATAAACGGCAATTTAAATCCATTTGGAGGTTTTCCAGCAACAGAATTAACATCAAAGTTTCGTAAGGATTCTTCTCATATATAATTTTAAAATGAATTATTTACAGTTATTTTTTATGTTTTATTCTTATATGTTATGTTTAATCTGTCCGTGATTAAATTTAACATGGCTAGCTATTTGTAAATATGATACAATAATAACGTTATTATTCTTGCAAAATATTAAATAGGTAAAACATTTCTATAAAATAAATTGATTTTATTTTTATACAAGATTTTATATTAAGGATATTAGAGAAAAATATATTATTTTTCATTACACATTTAAATCTAAAAATTAAATTCTAAGGTTTAATTATCCGGTTTGATTTAGAGTAGTGCTATAAGAACTATTATTCAAAAATTTATTAATAACATATTTTTAGTAATAGTTTCAAAACTTAAAAGTTAGTACTCAGATAATTAAATTCTTAAGTTTAATTTGGACACCTTGAATAAAATCTAATTAAATGACTCCGCCTAAAGCTTTGATTATATGGTTTGCTATTTTCTTAGAAATAAAGCTAAAATTTAATACTTAATTAATTGATAAACATCGCCTAAGGATATTAGTTAATTAATATTAAACAAAAATATTTCTGCCCCACTAAGGACACTTTCATACTAAAAAGAGAAAATCAAAAATTATTAATTTATATCTTTAATAACCTAAATAATATAAACAAACATAATTAACTTAATTATTATATCTATACATATTTCAATGTTATGAATGATAAAAATTGGCATTATTATTTATTGAATCCATGTCTATGTTTATTTTTTTTTATGTCATTAGATTAGGAAACAAAAATCAAAATATCGTGACAAGATGTATAGGATTTAATATCGTTTTTAAAAGTTTGAATAATAAATTAAAAACCACATATATTCCTTCCTTAGAACGACCTTAGGAGTATACTTATCATTTTTTATAAAATTATTCGTGCACTTGCAAGAGTTTTACAAATATAAAACCAAAGTATCCGTAAGATCGATATTGCTAACCTGATGTCGGTCTTATGTTATTCATTAGTGATGCACTTATGGGAAAACTCTAAAGTATCCCAAGCATGCTTAGAAGTATCAATATACAAAATATGATGAAACTTATCAGTAGATACAATACTAAAGATAGCATTCATCCTCTTTTGATTCTAATTACTACCTGTTTTTTTTCAATGGTTTATTCATTCCTAGGCTTAAGGATGGCAATATTATCTTTAATAACCATAGGTGGTTTCCAACATTAAATAACTAAATTCCACACACTTTCATCTATAGAACATAAAAAGGCTTTCATACGAGCCTTCCAATATGGATAGTTAAACCCATCAAAGAAATGCACATGGGTTATAAATGAACCCTCTCTCAAATGATCTATAAAAAGGTTATAGGCAATACTAAGTGTATCTAGTGACCTACTTTGATACCAATTACAAGTTTAAAGTTACAGATCTAATTAACCTAAAAGGGATGAATAAACAATTTTTTGAATAAGTATAATTAAAAATTACCAATTGATCTAACATATAATCATGTGTAAATAACATAAATAAAAAATAAAGATAAACTTGGCATGCAATATTTTAGGTAGAAATGACTTAGGTCACAATAATTACCTAAGATGAAAACTACATGTCCACCGGACTACCTAACTATCTATTATGAAAATAAATGTTCAATTATAAAACTAGGTCTTAGACTACCCTTCATAAAAAAAAGCCATCAATGTAGTCAACTTATAAGTCGTTGCTTCTTTCATAATCTCCAAAAGATATGTGTATGGAGCTAGAATAATGTTTTGATATCTTGAGTCATATAAGCAATCAAACCCATTCAACTAGTACCTGAAAAGTTAGCACAAATAGAACAAGTGTAAAATGTATTCTAAAGCAGATTTAATAATGAAAAATCCTCGCTTGAAGATTTAATGATAAATCAGTTAAATTAAATCAATTAGAAAACCTAAGAAAAATTGAAATCATATAATAAATAAGCTTATTAATCAATCAAATATAACCACATAATGTTTAATAAATCAATTCAAGAACGTGCCTTTCAAAATATGATTTAGATTTTATAAAACGTTTTGAAAGAGAAAGCATAAGATGAATAGAATAAATATAATTGTTTAAAATAATGAGCATTAGATTGTTTCTATAGGATAATTTGAAACCCTAATGCTATGTGAAAGATCGATTACCATTATGTCCCTTAAACAAAACATAGAACAATAATTAATAGGGATAAAATGGTAAAAGAATAGTTAGACTCGAATACAAAAATACATCTTAGGTTGAAACTCTACGCGCTCTATTGTTTCAGTCCATGCTCCATCGATCGATCTAGTCCACACACGATCGATTAAACCAATATGTTTTATCGATAGAAACATTTTTTAATCGATCTAGCAATGATAAAATAACAACCGATCAATCGAAACCCTTTTCGATCGATCCAACAATGATTAATAATAAATCCGAGACCAAGTATATTGAACATAATTGATTTTTGATTGATTCAGTCCCTTGATCGATCAAACCCAACTTTGATCGATCTACACTTATTTGAAATCAAACCCGTAAGGACATATATCATATACGATCGGTTCTCGATCGAACTCCTACTCGATCGATCGAACAATATATATACTAGATGTTCCTAAGTATATAATATATATTCTAACATATTTAAGAATAAGTATATAATTAAAACGTATTAATTTTAAGTTCGAAAGTTTCTTTACATTAAATAAAAGACATGAATACGTGTTTAAAAACTAATTTATATTTAAATATTTTATTCTTTATAAAAACTCTAATAAATGTACCAAAATATATTACCAATTAAAAGTCAAGTTTACATAAAACTTGACAAAATAATTTAAAGATATAATCATAAGCATCACAGTTACACTAAAGTTACGAGTTAATATAAATCGATATTCCAGGCCAAACATATGTAATAATTGTAAACCGAAGTGGTTACCTATTTATATATGTACGACCTCCTATCCCAAATTACCAAATTTTGGTACGTTATTGGTGATTATGCAATGCCTATAGATGCTTTTATAAATGGTATTGGGATCCTTGGCCAGAGGTAAAAATAAGTATAATAATTAATCTCATATTAATATATATATATATATATATATATATATATATATATATATATATATATATATATATATATAATCTTATTTTCAATTTTGTCATATTATAAGTTAAACGGATCAAAAATGTATAAAATCAAAATGATAAAAGTGAAAATAAGATGAGGTAAAAATACTTATAATAATTAATCATATATATATATATATATATATATATATATATATATATATATATATGTTTGAAGAGAATTTATGTGTCTAACTTTAATGATTTTTAGTGAAAAATAAGAAATGATATTGACTGAATATATCATATATTCTCCTCATTTAAGAGGTATATATATATATATCTTTATGTACATAACGAGGTACGTATTAACGATCTGGATAGTACAAACTAGTTTACAGAATTTAGATTGTTCGTTACAAGCATTTACAAACAAGGGGAGGATATTTATATACATGTCGTTCATGGATGTCGACCTTGATCACCAGGATATCATAACTTTACCAAGTCTTGACATCCAAAACCTCGTTGTTTGATGAAGAGATACTTTTGTCGAGTGGGTTCGTGTGCTTTTCCAAGTTCGTTGGGCGCAAGCCTTTTGTTGAGCCAGTTTTATGTCCTCGTTTTACCCTAGCGGGGTATCTGTACTTATTAGGTCGTATGTCCGTTACATATTTAATACCAAACATTAACTCCTTCATTCTCTTTGATTTTGAAAAGTCAAGAGAATAATCTGGTCTCATATTCCTCGTTATAAATAACGACCACTAAGATAATGCAAATTTATACTATGTTTTACGATATTATTTTTATTTTTTAAGAGACCTTTCAACTTCTCGTTTTTCCTTTATAAATAGGAGAATATACTTTTAATTTTTACCTATTTTTAACTAAGTTATTATATTAAGAGGATTTTAGCCCATTGATTACTCAGAAGTCGTTTTATTCTTCCATGAGGCCATTCAAGAATTTTTTGAGTCCTCTCAGCTCGTTTATTTAATGTCGTTTGTTGGGATTCAAGTTTCAGCTATATCATTTACTCCTTGATTTTGATACGAAATTCTCATTTTAGGTAATTATTCATCCTCTTTCTTAATGTCGCATAAGGGAAAAAAAGTGAGATCTTCAAAGGAAGATCTTTCCAAAAATATTTCTCCCCATCGTATTCCCTCGAGGTCATTAACAACCAAATGACCTGAAATGATGGGGAGTAGTGACAATAGGCCTTCCCCAAGGATTGTTAAGGAAGGGATTCTCCCTCTTCTTGCTTCCTTAGGGTCTAAAGTGGTGTCTACCTCATCCTCACGGGGTTCAATTCCTGTTATTAGGATTCCCCTGTCTACATCTACCAAGGTACCTCGCCCAAAAAAGAAAAGGGAAAACAAGGGTGAGCCTACGCATAGAACCAAAGATAAACATAAAATTGAAAAGATGCCGAGTGTCTTAACAATTAAAGATTTGGAAGAATTTAGACAAACATATGACATTCTAGCCCGTGTAGGGTTAATTCCAGCACCCTCTCATTTATGTGATGTTGATGATCCACCACCGGGGTGGTGGGTGATACATTTAACGACCTTTAAGATAGGTTTATGTTGCCTCTTTCCCAAATTGGTAGGTCATGCTTTGAGTACTTTTGATATCAATTTTGCGCAAATAAATCCAAATGGGTGGAAAACTCTTTTATGTCTTTTTGTAATTGTTGGAGAGCTCGACATAAACTTGGAAAATGATGAATTAATGTGTTTATATTATTTAAAAAGGAATGGGTTAGATAAAGAGAGGGCATACATATCTTGCGTTATAGGTCACGAGTTGCATCTGAGACTGCCTGATAGCATTTCGGGCTAGAAAGATAAATACTTTTATATTATTGGGGAAATTTGGGGTGATGGGGTGGATTTTCCAATTCGACACACCTAGAACCCTAATTTGAACACTTCACAACCTCGGGCTAGCGAGCTCATGAGTAAACTGGATATTAGTGGTAAATAAAAAATGAGGCGGATTGAGCTATAAAATACCTCGAATGAAGGTTACCATGATATTCTAACTATAACTCTGTTAAAGAAGTTCAGGGTGTGGCAAGGTTACACAAACGAATATCAAGATCGTTATTTTATTATATATATATATTATGTTTGTATATATTCACACATTGTTGGTAAATTTTATTAATGTGTATATATATCTTATAGGGATAGATTATTCACATATTGATTTAGGGGATCTTATTAACACTTCAGCTGTACAAGAGCTGGCTCCTACCTATTCGTGTCTGGAATGCATGACCTCGTCACCTACGCAAGAAGATGTGTTTGCGAATTTAGAGGTCGAAGCTACCCCAGAAAATGTAATTCCTTCAACTATTTTTGATAATTCGAGCTTGATATCACCTTGTGAACCGAAAACATAAAAAAAGAGGAAGGTTGAGGAATATACCTCTAGAATGGAAGCAATGGATATGAATGACTTTAAATTTGATGAGGTCATCTTGAAGGATGCCGTTGTTTTGGAAACCCTTATTAATTATTTTAGCAATGGGATTTTTGAATGAACAGAGCTCAAACGAGATCTATATCATCATTTTGGAACAGAAATTGAGAGGGCGTAGGTGAGAGCAGCTCGTAAGAGTGAAGGGGGAACACATGGGGACCTAATTGCAGATCGCTTATTGGAGGTATAAAAATGTATTAATTTCATTTTGTATCTGTGACATACAATTTTTATTACTTTGTTTTAATTCATGTTGTTTGTAGGTGGTGTGTTTGGCGAGAGAAGTCGAGCTATCATTACGGGGTTATAAACGCGAGGTATAGGCTAGCCAATTACAAATAGCCAAATACAAGAGATTGGTAACATACAAGGATGTCCAGATTTCTGATAAGGATACAAAAAATTTGAATTTAGAGAACAAAGTGATCGATAAGGTAGAGAAATTAAGAAAAACAGACACATATTGTTTTGAGAAGGGTGAAGCCGCTAAACATTTTGAAAATATGGAAAAAGAGGCCGATGATAAGAGCCTCGTGCTTCAAGAGAAAATTTCTACTATGGAAACTCAAGTTAGTTTGCTATCTACATTAGTAGATATAATAAGAGTGGAATGTACTGAGGCTTACCATAGTGGTGCGAGCTTTGTAATAAATAACCTTAAATTGCATGCTGAAAAACTAGGTTTGGTTGTGTTGTACCTGTCATTGATGCGAGTGTTTTAGAGCAACAGGCCCAAGATGCCTGAGGCTGCCACACCACAAGGTTCACCTCGAGATACTGTATCCATCTCAAGTCATCAACATGATGGGGTAGTAGTAGAAGATGCTACTTCGTAATAAAATTTTATATATTTTTTGGAAGTTTATGTAAATAAATTTTTGGAACTTGAAATCATTTAATTTTAAATGTTGTATTTATTTACATATATATTGTTCGGTTTGAAATCTATATATTTATGAAGTTTTTTTGTTAGTGTGGTATATATAATTTAGAGGATTTGAGGTCGTGTTGATCTGAAATTTATTTATTGAGTGAGTAAACAACTTTTAAGAAGTAATTGTAGTCCGTTTAATTTAATGGATTATAGTAGAGTAAACTTGGATGATTTGTTTGAAACGGCAAGTTTATTACCATCTAACAAAGTACTTCCTATAATAGGAGAGCGAGCTATTTCTATTCAGGGTAAGGATGATTTGTTTGAAAATACGGGGTTATTACCATCTAACAAAGTACTTCCCGTAATAAGAGAGCGTTATTGCTATTCAGGGTGAGAAAATAAGTTCAACCTTAGTCACAATGCCTACTTCATCTGATGTGAGAAAACGAGCTATTTCCCGTACTCATAGCGAGATGGTTAATCAAACTCCTCAGAAGGTCGCAAAGGGGAAAATGAAGGAAAGACGCACTACAATTGATAGGTCGTCTACTTCCTTTATGAATGAGGCGTGTATTGAAAATTTGCTGCTTGATGAGGTGTCCATTTTAAAGCATATTAAGCCTTTACAGAGTATATATCCTCCCTTGAAAGAAAGAGGGGAGACAAGCGGGGTGAAGAATCTTTTCAAAGATGGTATGTTTAATGCACCTCGTGCGCAAGAAGAATTGTATCATCATTTTGGGATGCCCGAAGATCGTCCTTCCATTTACACAGCCCGCAAGAGAGAGGGTGGGCTTGTGTGGCATATGAGAGCTAGACGTATGTTTGATGTAAGTGATGCAAAATGAATTCATAACAAAGTGAAATTGGTATATAGTTATGAATATCTTTTTTTAGGGCATAGTTGTGGCGAAGGATGCAGAGAAAGAAGCAAAAATATGTCAAGAAATGAATGAATGTACATAGCAAGAGTTACATGTGTGGAAATCATGATGTAAAGTTTTGAAGAAACATTTAGCAGATGTGCGAGAAGATTTGAAGCTAGCGCTTCTTGAACAAGAAAGATATAAAAATGAGGGAGATGGATTGAACAAATTAGTGGAGTATTGGAAAAATATGGCGCTTGGGAAGGAACATACATAAGATTTCCTCATAAGAGTGTTAGTAATAATTTATTTGTAGTAATGTTTCAGCAATCTATGAGATTATATGGTTGGAGTAATAATATGTTTGTAATAGTGATTAACAATTTGTGATGTGAATAAGATTTGGTAAACCTTTTATTCACAAGTATGATGATGTTTTTGTTAGCGTATTTCGCTTCTCGAGTAGGGGATATGAGACTCCTCCTCCAATCACGAGGCATAGGACATGTCCCGTATCCCGAGTGGGGGGGTCAGGGGACTCTTCCTCCAATCACGGGGCATAAGATAGGTCGCATCTCGAGTGGGGGAGTCAGAGAACTCCTCCTCTAATCACGATGCAATAGGGTGTCTTGCATCTCAAGTGAAAAGGTCAAATGACTTATCCCTACTTGGGGCACGAAATAAGACGCCTAGAACACAATTGCAAGCATATTTCGCATCTTGAGTGGGAGGTTCAGGGGACTCCTCCTCCAATCACGAGGCATAGGATGTATCCCGCATCCCGAGTGGGGGGTCAGGGGACTCCTCTTCCAATCACAGGGCATAAGATAGGTCGTATCTTGAGTGGGGGGTCATGAGACTCCTCCTCAAATCACAAAGCATAGGACATCCTGCATCCCGAGTGAGGGGACAGAGGACTCCTCCTCCAATCACGGGGCATAAGATAGGCCACATCTCGAGTGGGGACTCCTCTTATAATCACGAGGCAATAGGGTGTCTTACATCTCAAGTGAGAAGGTCAAATGACTTATCCCTACTTGGGGCACGAAATAAGACATCCAGAACACAATTGCGAGCATATTTCACATCTCGAGTAGGGGGTCAAGGGACTTCTCCAATCACGAGGCATAGGACGTATCCCACATCCCAAGTGGGAGAGTTAGGGGACTCCTCCTCTAATCACCGGGCATAAGATAGGCCGCATCTTGAGTGGGGGTCAGGGGACTCCTCCTCCAATCATGATTTAACCTTGGTGTAAATTAATGATTAGAAATTCATCTCATATATAAATATTTATTTCATATAAAGCATTTACATGTGATATTTCTTAAGAAGTTCTCCATTCCAGCTCAAACCCTCATTTATGCCATCACATTCTATTAAGTAAGAGCATGCTGGTGTGATATCATATATTTGATACGAGCCTTTACATATGGCGGAAAATTTACTCGCGTTAGTTTCCACTTTGTTGCCCAATACTCTTCACAAGGCCCATTCCCTGATACCAAAACCCTTGTGCCTAACGAATTTGTTATATGTCTTTTGGAGTGTTCTTCTTTGCGATTCAAGTCTTATTAGAGATTTTTCTCATTTTTCTTCGGCTAGCAACAAGTCTTCTCATCATAAGCATTCATTTTATTCATGATCAATATTGGATCGAAGGGTAGGTTCCAGTATATCAAGGGGTATGACCACTTCAGTACCATAAACGAGAGAAAAAAAAGCTTATCCTATTGTAGTTTTAAGAGTAGTTTGTGTAGCCCAAAGAGCACCAGGCAACACATCCACCCATTTTCCTTTAGCTCCCTCCAAACGTTTCCGTAGTATATTAATAAGGGTCTTATTAGATGATTCGGCTTGACCATTTGCTTACGGGCAGTAAGGGGTGGAATGAGATAATTTGATACTTTTCTTGTCGCAGAAAGATATAATTTTTTGGCCAGTGAATTGTCTATCGTTATCGGTAACCAGTTCACAATGTAGGCCATATCCGCATATAATGTTACACCATATGAATCTTTCCACATCCAATTCTTGGATTCGAGCCAAAGGTTCCACCTCTATCCATTTAGTAAGGTAATCAGTTGTGACAATGATAAACTTTCTTAGGCCTGAAGCGATGGGTCGCACGATGTCCAAACCGAATTTCTAAAATGGCAAGAGGTAGATAATAGATCTTAAGTTAGTACCCGAACGGTGTGGCACATTTCCATATCGCTGACATTTATCGCATCTTTTGACATAAGAGATGCAATCTTTGAGAAGCGTGGGCCAATAGTAACCCTGTCAAATAATCCTCTGAGAAAGTGCTCTTCCTCCAGAATGAGCTCCACATTGGCCATCACGTAAATCAATCAAGAACATCTGAGCTTGAACTACAGGTAATAACTTAAGCCACGAACCACCATGATTCTTCCTATACAAAGCTCCCTGAATGAAAACATAGGTACCCGCTTTTGTCATGAGCTTACGAGCCAAGTACTTGTCTTCAGGAAGAGTATCATTAATAAGATATTCTATGTATGGTGTCAACCAAGAATCATGAATTGTGTGTATGACATTCGTTTGAAGTTTCAATTCACTTAGGGTAACACTAGGCCTTGATAAACAAGATATTGTGGGCGTTTTCTCCTCGTGGTATTTGTTTGATCTGAAAGGGTTCAAACACAGCCTTCGGTTTTTTTACCTTTAGTGCATAGAGTTTCATTCTCTCCTCCTTGGCCTCAAAATTGCCATTGACTTGGTTTACTACCAGCCATGAATCACTATGAATTAACACCTTTTTAGCTCCAAGGGTTATCAATTGTTGCAACGCCAAAAGTAAGGCTTTATACTCCGCGATATTATTAGTTTCTTGGAAAGTGATCCGAAGGCATTTATCTATCAAGGCTCCCATCGGGGTGAAGATTACTATTCCAAATCCTACTCTACGTGAGTTGCTTGCACCATCCACGTATACCTTCCATAATCCCACTTCAGAAGACGATTTTTCTGTTGCAAGAGTTGACCTTATCTCATGTATGGAATTACATTCTTGGGTATTCTCGTTCGTCCATTCTACAATAAAATCTACTAAGGCTTGTCTTTTGATCACAGCCAAAGGTTTATGATGTATTTCAAACTCCCTGAGCTCAATAGATATTTGAGAAAGACGGTCGGACAAATCAAGTTTGCCCAAAAAAATTTCAAGGGATAGGGAGTAAGGCCTACTACCTTGTTTAACCAAAATAATGTTTGAGTTTGCGTACCATCATTCTTATAGTAAATTCCACTTTATCTAGAGAAGGATATCGTCTTTGAGCTCCTGTTAATGAATGACTCACGTAATGCACAGGGTATTGAGTTCCCACACGATCAACCACTAATATTGCACTAGAAGCTTTATCTGTAAAGGACATGTACATGTATAAGTTTTCACCCACCATTGGACTAACTAAAATAGGTGCTCTTCCCAAGTAATCTTTAATGGATTGGAAAGCTTGTTCGCACTCGATATCCCATAAGTACTCTGTGTTCTTTTTAAGCAATTGAAAAAATGGTAGGCACTTTTCGGTGCACTTAGAGATGAAACGACTTAATGTTGCAATATGTCCATTCACTTGTTGGACTTCCTAAAGACACCTTGGGGATTTCATGTTGACTAAAGCCGAAATTTTATCTGGATTGGATTTGATCCCCCTTGACGTAACTAAGTATCCCAGAAACTTCCCTGAGGCTATGCCAAACACACGTTTTTGGATTAAGATGCATTTTATAATTTCGAATTATATCAAAGACTTCTTGGAGGTCCTTAATGTGATCTGTTGCATATTTAGTTTTAACCAACATTTCGTTGATGTATACCTCCATACTTTGGCCTATTTGGTTTTGGAACATCTTATTCATCATTCTTTGATATGTAGCACCAACATTCTTTAAACCGAAGGGCATCTTTGTGTAACAGAATGTCCCTTCTTCCGTGATGAACGATGTTTTCTCTTTGTTCTTAGAATGCATCTGGATTTGGTGGTAGTCTGAATAAGCATCCATAAAATTCATTGATTCGATTCCAGCCATGACATCTACTAATTGGTCTATATTTGGAAAAGGGAAACAATATTTTGGTGTCGCTTTATTCAATTCTATAAAATCCACACACATCCTGTGCTAGCTTCCCGATTTGTTTACTAATACCACATTTGATAGCCATGTGGGGCACCGAACCTCTCGAACCTAACCTACATTTTTTAAGAACTCAATCTTCTTTTTGATGATTTCATTCTTTTCTCTAGCAAATTTCCACTTTCTTTGTTGGACCGATTTTTTGGTATGATTTAAACACAACTCATGGGAGATGATATCTAAATCTATGTCGGGCATGTCCTCAGGTTTCCAAGCGAACAAATATTTGTTATTTTTCAAGAAGTCAACAAGGGTAGTTTTAAATGAAAGAGATAGTGCACCATTAATCTTAACATATTGTTCGCTCCCAATGTCTCCTATAAGGACTATATCATACTCACTGTGAACCTCTATGGTAGTTCGCTCACTTGTGTGAACTTTTTTGAGTTTATGGAAGTGACTTGCAATCTTTAGTTGCTATTTCGAAGTTTTGGGTAATGCATTTTTCATGGCAGCGTTGTAGCAACTTCGTTCCCTATCTTGTTCCCCTTCAATTTGTCGTATCCCATCTGTGATAGGATATTTAATCAGCTGATGATACGTTAAAGGTACTACTTTCATCTTTTGTATCCACGGGCGTCCCAAAATAGTGTTATAAGATGTGTGAGTATTTAAAATGACAAAAGTTATTAAGACTATGGATCCTTCTACTCATATTGGTAGGCGAATGGTTCCTACCGACATAGTCACATTGCCATTGAAACCAACAAGAGGCATTTGTTATGAGGTGATTTCTTTGGGATCTATGTTTATATCAAGCAGAGCGGATAAATATAAGAGATTGGATGAACTGCCATTATCAACCAATATCCTATGCATATCACAATGAGCTATTCACACTGTGATCACGAGAGGATCGTCATAAGGATGCATGCATTCTTTTTCTTCGAAAGTAATAGGATACGAAGGTCCTTCCGTGTCTCAAGCCTCTCTTGCATATCTTTTTCTGAAATTGTTAGAGTGACCAGCCATGGTAGGACCACCATGTATGGTGTGCATTATCCGCACATCCCCTGGTGGAATGGGTGTCCTCTACTTGGCTCATTTCGGATCAGAATTGATTTGTCCGATGTCTTGACCCTTCGATCTGAATTTTTCCTCTGAATTTCTTCTCGTGGATTCTTGGCTTTATCAACTATATCCCTTAGATATCCTTATGAAAGTAGGTGCTCAATTTCCCATTTTAAATGGCTGCAGTCCTGAGTCGAATGTCCCGTGTCTCTATGGAACACACAATATTTGTTGGGGTTGTTGAGCGGAGATTTCATAACTGGTGACCAATTTACATTATTGAGGCGTTCCATGTGACACTCTACTTCCACTAATGTTACACGTAATGAGGGTCCAAGAAAGGGAGACAAAGCTCGACTCTAAGTGTTGGGATTACTCTTTGGTCTAAAGACGGGTTTAAAATGGGAAAAGTTGGTACGCTTGTCGCCCACAGGCCTTATGTCTTCTTAATTCTTACTGAAAGAGGGTCACCTCTAGTTTCTATTAACCGATGGTTTGCTTGATTTCATCTCCCTTTCCACATTAACAATTTTTTGAGTTTCCTCATAAACTACATCTAGCGAACGTGGTATAGATTTCGTCAATTCTATGAAAAGACCATTATCATGCTTTATGGCCTTTCGCAAAGCTTCTATGGTTATTGAATTACGGCATTGACTAATTTCCATATTTTCCGTTTTAAATCTTCGCATATAAGCTTCAATCGATTCATCCTCCTCTTGGATAATCGAGAATAGTTGGTGTGACTCCTTCTTGATAGGTTTATTACAAGCGTAATTGGTAATGAATATTATGACCAGAGCGTCAAAGCTAGCAATACTCTTGGAGGGTAATTCCATAAACCATTGTTGGGTCGAATCTTGAAGAGTAATTGCAAATAACTTGCAATGCATAGATTCTCTTTTATCTTCAGATAGGCTAACTGTAGCCATGCCCATTTTGAATTGAAGAATGTGCGCAACAGGATCTTTAGTCCCCTTGTACGCGGGACATTTAGGAGCACTAAATTTGGGAAGAGGTACTGTTCACTCAATGATGTCAGAGAAGGGAGACGTAGATAATTGATTACAAACATTTTCTATATCACCCCAAGGTTTTTCCTTTTCTTGTCTTGCGAATCTATCATTAACCTTGATCCACATTTTTTCTTCCATTTCTTTTAACCTTTGTCTAACTCTCCACTCGGATTGCGCAGTGGAATGGACTCAATCATCGGTCTTTGAGTTGGAGGATTTGGATGAAAAGCCCCTCCAATGTTGAGCCAGTTTTATGTCATCGCTTTACTTTAACAGAATACCTGCTCTTATTAGATCGTATATCCATTACATATTTTAATTGTGATGATATTTAATAATTTTTATAACTTTAAATTTTTTTATTAAATAAAATTTTATTTATCAAAATGATTATACTTAAATGGATGATTACACAACATATCGCCTACTTAATATTTAGAATAACGAGAAAGTGTCTCTTTTTATAACTTTTTTTCACATTTTGTAAATTTTAATTATTTTAAGCATAATAATTTAACACATATTTAATAGACTTAATTTTTTCTTTTAATTCTACCATAATAAACTACCATTGTAATATTTGAATATTTTGATTTTATATTTTTAAATTTTCATTAAAAGAAAATTTATAAAATTTGAATATATTCATATCTTAAAGAAAAACTATCAATTTCACGTATAATAGAATATTTTAATAGTTTTTTGATTTTTTTAATTTTCCAACTAAATGATAACTAATATATATATATATATATATATAATATGGTGCTTAATTGCTTCCACATGAAAATGAAAATCATTAAAAAAAAAAACTAGTGATATTGCTACTGAATTAGAAACAAGTGAAATTGCTAATTCTACGAGAATGGATATCAATGCCAGGAAATGCATAACTTGCACGTTCAAAAGAAATACAAAATGATAGAATGAATATGGAGGATGTCAATAGGGGAGCTATAATATCATATTAGAGATACCTTTATAAATGGTATTCGGATCCATGGGGAGAGTCAAAGAAGAAGCTGAAGAGTAAACTCTTCTTCACTTTTGATAATTCAGAGATTATATAAGTAGATATAATTGTTATGGACTTCTCTCTTTCATAAAAACACTAAAATAGTACGTATATTGACTTTACATAACAAAAAAAAAAAAAAAAACAAATTCCACCAAATTATGCAATAAATAAATAATGGAAATTCGACTGCCCTTAAATTTATCAGTCACATAGATTTTTTAAGACAATTTAATTCCTCTATAGGACACACAGATTTTCAGTACTAGAAGTTGTATCAACAACTACTTAGATCGTGAATCTAAGTTCTCTCTAGGCATCCTTGTTCCAATAAGTAGATCCTTTAAGTAACATAACTCAATTACTATGTTGCTCATCTCCAATCTCTCCTCTGGCACTTCTGCTGAACAAGCAACTCCTATTTTAGCCATAGAAATCAAGCACTCTTGAATTTGCTCATCAATATGAACATGATTTATGTTCCTATTAGTCTCATTTACTTCTTCCATCTGAAATAGAAGAGGGTCAAGAACCTCCCTTACCCTTGAAGGCAATGCCATCATAACAAAGTTGCGCAAACTTAGACCATCTCTAAACATGTCATCAGTTGGCCTTTTCAGAGTAAGCATTTCCAACATAAGGATTCCAAAACTATAAACGTCACCATATGTTGATGCTTCGCTAGACATTCCATATTCTGCACACAATAAACATTTTTTAAATGTTATATATCAGAAAAATAAACACCTTAAAAGAACAATTATCTGATTAATCAAACTAAGAGTCAACTTTTTTAAGCTTTTGAGTTCCTATAAAATTGTTTCTAACAACAAAAAAGCGCTTCAAAACCAAATAGGAGAAAATTTGTCAAAAGTATTACGGAAGTTCAAAACACACATTTTATGCTTGCTACTATATGTGCTTCTACCTAAAACTTTTTTTTTCTAAAACCTCTTTTGTTTGAAACCATTTTGAAAAGAAACACAAACAAACAAACCCTAACTGTTTAAAAATAACCTAAACCAGAAGTGGTTGAAATCTCACTTCATGCCATTATAGGAACCGCAACACCTCAAATCATATGGGTTTCAGCCAAAATCAAGGGACACTCACTAGTAGCTTTGCTGGATACCGAAAGCTCTCACAACTTCCTCAATCGGGCATGGGTCTTGTAGATCAGGTTAAAAGCAGAGAAAGCGGTTCAATTGAAAGTGATGGTGGCCAACGACAGGAAGCTACCTTGTATAGTTCGCCTTCTAGACACCCCAATCGAGATCTAAGGAAACCCATTTCAGGTGGGTTTTTTTGTGATCGGGTTGGAGGATTGTGACACTGTCCTTGGAACGCAATGATTGACAACCCTTGGGCCAATTATGTGAGACTTTGCGCACTTAACGATGGTGTTTCAATGGCAAGGACAGACGATAACTCTTGCCGACGTGCAACCACCAACAGCCCAAGCCATGGACTAGCGCCAAATAGAGAGAGAACTTCGGGCAAATGGAGGAAGAGGAACCTTGATGTGTGTAATTGCTGAAGATGCTGAAATTAACCCTAGTAAATATAATTATTTTCCCAAGACAAATTTAGCCCAACACACAGTTAGGCCCATCATGTAGATTTGGCCTAACATGTAGATCTAGCCCAACATGCAGATTTGGCCCAACTCGTAAATTTGGCCCAACATGCAGATCTAGCCCAAATATTTAAAAATTATGCCCACTTATTTCAAAAACCCACATGTATCTCACCTGACCGGTCCCACAGCCACAAAATCAACTTAAAACCTGGGAATGACCCTGTGTCAGTAAGATCCTATCGTTTTCCATACTACCAAAAGAAAGAAATAGAAAAATTAGTGGAAGAAATGTTGGAAAGTGGAGTCATTCGGCCCAATACTAGCCTATATTCATCCTCGGTGCTACTTGTAAAAAAAAGATAGATCCTGGCGATTTTGTGTGGACTACATAGCTCTTAATATGTCCACTATCAAGGACAAGTATCCCATATCAGTGATAGATGAGCTACTAGAAGAGTTGCATGGGGCCAAATATTTTTCAAAATTGGATCTGTAGGCTAGATATCATCAAATATCGATGCATCCAACAGATGTGGAAAAAATGGCTTTCCGCACACAATGAACACTACAAATTTTTGGTAATGCCTTTCGAACTCTTTAATGCACCTTCTACATTTCAAGCATTAATGAATGACATTTTCAGACCATATTTGTAAAAATTCATCCTGATATTTTTTTATGATATCTTGATATATAGTCCTACTTGGGAATCACATTTGCAACACTTGCAAATCGTGCTCTCTATGTTATCTGACCACCAACTATATGTCAAGAAGGAAAAATGTTGTTTTGAAACCACAGAAATTCAATATTTGGGGCATATTATCAGTGAAGGAGAAGTAAGGATGGAACCGAGTAAAATTATTGCCATAGATGATTGGCCCAAGCCAAAGTCGGCAACTACTCTACGTGGTTTCCTAGGCTAACCGGTTACTATCAAAAAATTATCAAGGCCTATGGAAGAGTAGCTACCTCTTTGACAGAAATGCTGAAAAAGAATAACTTTAAGTGGATCCCCAAAGCCGAAGATGCATTTCAGGAGCTCAAACGAGTGATTGTGTAAGGATCGGTGTTGGAATTACCTGATTTCACAAAAAACTTTCATTATTGAATGTGATGCCTTGAATTCTGGTATTGCATAAGAACGAAGACCCATAGCTTTCTTTAGTCAAGCTCTCAAAGGGAGGAATGTAGCTTTATCCACCTATGAAAAAGAGATGTTGACTTTGGTATTAGAAGTTCAAAAATGGCGGCCCTATGTGTTGGGAAGAACATTTGTGGTTCGCATGACCATAAAAGCCTCAAATATTTATGGAGTCAGAAAATCATTACCCTAGCTCAACAAATATGGCTTAGCAAGCAGATAGGATATGACTTCTCCATAGAATACAAGCAATGGAAAGATAACTTAGCAGCAGATGCCCTATCGAGGCATGATGAACCAACACAAATAATGGAAATATCAAAGTTAGTTCCAACATGGATAGAGATAATTTAGGATGAAAGAAAAAACCATGTGGAGATGCAAAAGCTGCATAAATTGTATCAAGAAGGGGAATTAATAGGGCCATAGACATGCAAGGAATGGTTACTCTTTTACAAAAACAGAATTTATCTACTACCCTCTTCCCCACTGACGACAGAATTCATTCAAGGTTTCCATTCTGCCACCCATGAAAGGCTTCACAAAACTCTCCAATGAATACGGTCACAATTCTACTGGTAGGTAATGAAACAGCAGTATTAGAGACCATTAAAGCCTGTGAAATTTTCCAAAGAAATAAAAGAGAACAAGGTGCACCATTTGGGTTCATCCAACCCCTACCTATGCCTACTACTGCATGGACTGAGGTCTCTATGGATTTCATTAACGATCTTCCAAACTCTAGAGGCAAGACTACTATTATGGTTATGGTGGACTGGTTATAAAAATGGCACACTTCATTGCAATGGCGTCTCTAATAAATGTGCCTAACGTGGCCCAAGCTTACTATGAAAATGTCCTCAAATTATATGGAGTACCACAGTCCATAGTGAGTGATAGAGACCCTTTGCTCACCAGTTCATTTTGGAAGGATTTATTCTAACTACAAGGAACTAAGTTTCATTTTTTGTCATGCTACCATCCGCAGACATATGGGCAGATGGAAGTAACTAACCACACTCTAAAAATGTATTTACGTTGTTTTACGTTTTATAGGAGGGCACCTAAAAAAATGGACCCATTGGCTACCATGGACAGAGTTTTGCTACAATACTAACTGGCACTCTTCCATTGGATTCACACCATTTGAAGTGGTATATAGGTGCCGACCACCGGTCCTAACATACTACAAGCCAGGATATGCCTGGGAGGTCGAAGTGGATCAAGAGCTGCAATTAAGAGATCAAGTTCTACATAAACTATAACAACAACTCTCAAGAACCAAAGAAAAAATGAAGGTGACATATGACAAAGGAAGGAACGATGGACAATGTGAAGTAAGTGATTGGGTCTACCTTAAATTACAACATTATCGACAGCACTCATTGACAGGTAATCGAAGGCACAAGCTATCTACTAAATACTATGGACCTTACCAAATTATTGAGTGCATTGGACCTGTAGCATACAAAATGCTCTTACCTAAAGGAAGCAAAATTCACCTTATGGTGCATATCTCGTTAATCAAGAAACAACTCAAAAATCACTCCAAAGTGGCGGAGACTATGCTGGAAGAATTGGACGAAGCCGACGTTGCTCCCTAACAACCTTGTGGACAAGGCCACTTTCAAGGAGGGTGAAATGTTACGTGCCATCAGCATAATTATTTTATTTTTCTTTCAAATTCAGTTAGTCATGGACCATGTCTTTGATGTAGTGGCCTTGTTGACATGTCACTTTTCTCATAATTTTAGTTTTAGTTTGCATTTTCTTAGGAAGTAGTGGTTTGTTTAAGTTATTTTTAGTTATCAAAAATATGTATAAAAAGGAAAAAGTTAACGAGAATCAGCATGAACTTTTCTACCAAAACTAAACTATCTTATATTTATAGAATTTTATCTCCTTGAGAGCTTCTTCACGTCGGGGATCATTCCAAGTCGGGGTAGAGGCCGACGAGAGCTCGACATTATAGGGCACGTAACATAAAACTTCAATCGCATTGTGAAAACCCCCTTCTATAGGTACCTTGCCTTCAAGGTCATTAAATGACAAGTTCAAAACTTTCAAGAAATGAAAGTTCTTAAAGAAAGTTGGAATTTTACTTGACAAGTTGTTGCAAGAAAGATCAATTTCTTCAATTCCCCTCAGAGAACTCAAAGATGAGGGTATGGTTCCTTGCAATAAGTTCTCCTGCAAATACAATCGTTGCAAAATTATGCAATTCCTTAGACTTTCTAGAATTTTACCAAAGATATTATTTTGTGAAATATCTAAAAGATCAATGTTCACCAATTTTCCCACTTCTATGGGAATGGACCCACTCAAATGGTCATGAGATAGATCCAAAACTTGTGATATAGTTGCTAAGCTCATGACTCCTTTTGGAATACTTCCATTTAGATTATTCCTAGAAAGATCTAGAAGTTGTAATTTTCTGTATTCTCCAAGACTAGATGGTATCCTTCTAACTCGTTTGACCCTAGAGAAAACCTACTTAATGATGTTAAATTTTCCAAAGAGGATGGAATAGTACCTGAAAGATTGTTCTCATTAAGAAAAAGATCATTCAACTTATGTAACTTACCAATTGATATAGGTATTTGACCAATCAATTGATTTGTCCGTAGGTCAAGTCTCTCCAAATTGACAAGATTCTCAATGCCATTAGGAATGCTTCCACGTATCTTATTTCTTCCAAAGGAAATCAGCATGAGCTTTGTTGAGAAGTTGCCTATGAACTTTGGAAGCCTACCTCCAAAAGTGTTGCCAAAGATACATAATCATCCAAATTTGTATAGTTAACAAGGGAAGAAAGGAACTCTGAGTCATTATTTTCAAGATAATTATTACTCAATATGAGACGATGTAAGTTGGTCGAACTTGAAAAACTAGGCACTTTTCCTATAAACTTATTATCTGAGATTATAAACCTTACCAAGTTTGAAGCATTTGAAATGGTAGGAGGAATTGATCCATTGAATTGATTCATATGAAGAAAAAAAGATTTGACGGTTAGGAAAAGTTTGAAGACCTAAATCAGAAGAAAGATTTCTTTGAGTTAGTTACTAGCTACTAAGAAGTGTGTAATAGACGATAGATTGTATACAGATGTTGGAATTGTACCAATCAGATTGTTTATGGCAAGATTAAGATGCTTTAAGCTTTTCAACTGACCAAAGCTATTTGGAATGCTTCCATGTAAATGATTTTGTTCTAAATATAACATTTCAAGAGAAGAAAGATTTCCATAAGAAGGTGGTATATCACCAATCAAGTTATTGGACTGTGAATCAAATATAAGTAGCTTAGACAATGAACCAAAATTTTGAGGAAGCCTACTAATGAAATTATTACTAGCAAATCCAAGTCTTTTGAGGTTAGAGAAATAAGATATGTTGGTAGAAATTTGACCACCAAAGGAATTGCTCCAGAGGTCTAGTATTTGTAAACGAAACAAACGACCAAGTTCTAGAGGGATGGCATTGATGAAGCTATTTTTGTGAAGGTCTAAAACTTTTAGAAAACTCAAATTTCCAATGTAGGGAGATAATTGACCCTTCAACTTATAGGAGGGAAGAACCAACTTGGTTATTCTTTGATGACTACGACCACACTTAATGCCTATCCAATTACAATAGTGTTCGGACTCATTCCACGAACTCAAAACACGATTAGGATCATCGATAATTTTAGCCTTAAATGCAAGCAATGATAATTTATCTGTATGATTATTTTCCTCCCCATATACTAGAGAGGACACTCACTACTACAAAAATGGGTATTTAAGTCGATACGTAAAGTCGGTTTTTTTCAAAAATCGACTTTAAATTGGTTTAAAGTCAGTTCGGTATAGAACCGACGCTATCCACGTAGAATGTAGCGTCGGTTGACGTATCGAACCGACGCTATGCGTGAACGTAGCGTCGGTTAACACCTGGAACCGACGCTATCCACGTAACATAGCATCGGTTGACACCTAGAACCGACACTACACACGTGGATAAATCTTTTCTCTTCTTTCTTCTCAGACAGAAACTATTTTCAGCGTTGCATAACTCTAATCATAACTTCCCCAGTCATTACGAGATAGTTAAATGAAATAAATATTGATAAAAAATAATATTTTTATCAATAAATATACACTTTAATCATGAAAATTCAATATTATGATATATATAAAACATAAATTATTTTAATAATTATAAACTAATATATAAATAATTATACCATTAACTTATCCTCTAAGTTTAAACTTATTATATTTAATTATAAAATAAATAAATATAATTAAGATTATATAAGAAGATTTAATTCATCTTTATTTATTTATTAATAAAAAAATTTAATTAATATCTGTAAAAATAGAAACGTTGGTGAAGAATCACTACCTTATCACCCAAAATATTTAAATAGAAAACAAAGATAACCATCCTATCCCGGCACATTAACAACCTGTCGAAAGTCGGATGTGGTTTCAACTCAATTCTAAAAATGAGAAAGTGGTCAATCCCATTTGGAGACCAGGAAAAAATGAGATTTATAACACAGAAATATCATAGTATTAGGATTGAGATATTGATATAATTTAAATTATTATTTTTGAAAGTTTATAAATTAGAGAACTAATTAACTTATAAGAGTGAATAGATTATTTTTAATTTTTATCAATTTATAATTTGATAACTTAAACAAAGCGGTCAGACATGCAATCGTGTGTAAAAATAAAATACGAAAATAAGAGAATAACATATGATATTTTTAGGTGGAAACAACCTAGGCCACAACCACGATCTAAGAAGAAAAACACTTGTTCACCAGGCCACCTAACTATCTACTATGAAAATCAAATGTTCAAGTACAAACTCGATCTTATACTACTCTCCCTAGGATACTGACTCTGCTCTATTTTCACAGTTTCCAATATTAGCGTGATCGGTTTTCATATCAACGTTCCAATAAGCTCTCTGTCAATCAGATACGTTCCCGAAGTAACTGTAAAATAATTAACACAAAAACACAAGTATCCGTGTGTATTTTAGAACGAATTTAATAATGAATAATTCTAACTAGATAATTTAAAACAAATGTCATTTAAACCAAATCAACTAGAATATTCTACAGTAAAAAAAATTACACATAATTTCAATAAAAATAAATTTTTAAAAATTTAATAATTAAATCAAATAATTATGATAGTTAGTAAAATTATTTAATCTAAATACCTAAAAATTAAATAAAAAGAATTAAATTAATTAATATAAATTAAAAGTGTATATATATTAATTATTTTTTCTCACTTCCTGCGTGCCTTTCAATATATATATATTAAAGGTTATCTTTGCTGCCCAATATATAGGTATATATGATTTCCTGATCTGAAGTATTGCTCTTAAAAAATATTAATTAATCTCAACATATCATTCTATTAGCCCGTCATACTTAAAGGATCACTTTTAAAGAAGATAAATTAATCTCTTGTTGGTGCTTTACTCAGTTTTTTTTCTTTTCAGTATGCAGATAGATTTTATTTATTCGGCACCATTTTGTTTTTCTCATAGTTTTCGGCTTTTATATATAATAATAATGTGTAGTGGTATTAGGGTTAAATGTATTTTGGGTTTAATTTTTCAAAACTAATTAAAATATATCTTAAAAATATTTAATTAATAATTTCATAAATTGATTAAAGTTTAAATAATATTTTAGTACTAAAAATAATTTTAAATTTATAAACATGTGTTATTGAATGCATGAATATAATCATATGTATCGCAGTTATAAAAGATATATCTGAAATACGATTATCTTGAACTCGAATATTTATTCGAATTTTCTTGATAAACTTGATATTATGTCTAAAAACAAATTTATAGATAAATATTTTGTTTACAAAAATAACTAACACTCATATTTATAATTTTTATAAAAATAATTTATTAATATTAATTTTGTTTAATATAATAGGTTTAAATATTCTTTATAATACATAATTTATATATTTTTATTATAATAATAATTATAAAACAAAAATTATTACATAAATATCACCGTTATCTATTTCCATTACTTTCCCAAAGCAATCATTCCAAAGCTAGAAATTTAGGTAGCCAATAAATCTCCCCGGTAGTTGACACTCTTGTTTGTCCTTTAAAACAATAAAAGTAAGCAATCTAGAAGAGTTTGAAAACTCACCTGAGGATTGAATTCTCACCGTGAAAAATACCAACTTGGCTCACTTTGCCTATTCACTAATTTTTTTTTTATGAGTATGGCACTAATTGTGGTTGAAACTACTTTTTTTTAATTGAAAGTAATTTTAAATGGTTTAAAATATTTTTAATTGTGTTTAATGAGAATTGATTTTAAAATTTTTTAAAAATAAATAATACTTGTTTTTAAAATAATTAATTTAAGATACATGTTTCTTTTGAATTAAGAACTAAATTTTCATTTCAAATTACTTCAAATAATTTTATATCAAATATTTTAATGTTTTTTTTTAAATTATTTTTAATCAATTCACTTAATTTAAAACTAATTTTAAAAAGAATCATATCCAAACAGACCCTAAATTATGTCACACTATTATCAGATCGAGTATGAGATAAATAGATGAGTTTACCCACTAACCATTGAAATCTTTGTTTGTCTGCTGGTACGTAGTCCACATATTCTCCAAGTTTGTGATTTTGGACAATTGGAATATCGACAGGTTTACAATCTAGTAATCATATCTCTGCCAGTAGGTCTAGGATATATTTCCTTTGGGGAAAAAATATGTCTTGTCTTGATCTTCTAACCTAAATGCCTAAGAAGTATTTGAGCCCTCCTAAGTTCTTCATTTCAAACTCATTTTTCAGTTATTCTTGAAGCTTGGAGATTTCTTCTTCGTCATCCCCTATAATGGTCATGTCGTTTACATAGACTATGATGGCTGCTATTTTTCCCAGTTGATGTTTTAGGAAGAGAGTATGGTCATAGTTGCTTTGTTGAAACCCATATTTCCTCATTGTTGAACTCAACCTGCCAAACCATGCTCGAGGTGATTGTTTTAATCCATACAATGCTAGTTGTAACCTACATGTAGTTTCTTTTCCTGATGTAACAGTGTATCCTTGTGGGATATCCATGTAAATCTCATCTTCAAGATCACCATGAAGGAAGACATTTTTTACTTCAAGTTGGTGCAATGGCCAATCTAAATTTGTTGCAAGAGATAAAAAAACTCTAATAGTTTTTAGTTTAGCCATATGTGAGAAAGTTTTCTGATAATCTATACCATATTTTTTGTGTATACCCCTTTGCTACCAGTCTCACCTTATATCGATCAATTGACCCATCTATTTTATGCTTAATAGAGAAAATCCACTTACATCCTACCATTTTCCTCCCTTGAGGCAACACAATCAACACCCATGTGTTATTCTTCTACAATGCCTCAAATTCTTCTTTTATAGCTTGAGCCCAGTTTGGATCAGATAAGGCTTCTTCAATACCAATTGGAATTTCACATGAGGAGAATGTTTATGCAAACACCTTGATAGGTTCTGATAACCCTTCAGTAGATACATAATTAGCTATTGGATACTTGGAATATCGTTCTTCTCTATCTGGAGAGTATCAATTTAGAGGTTTACCTCGATTGTGTCTGAAAGGTAGAACATAACCAGTAGATGTATCTATATCATTAGTTTGTAAAGGTGTGATAGGATAGCTTACCTCAGGAGTATTCTCAGTAGGAGGATCATTAGGTATTAAAGAGTGTAGGTATATCAACCACTGCATCTTCTGGAGATTCAGTCACTAGTTCAGCTTCAATTCTTAGAAGTTCAAGTTCGGGTGTAGGTACTAGCTTCGCCATATTCTTGGCATCATCACGGTATGCTGGATTGTTACTATCGTCTGATAATTCTACATCAGACCAATTTCGTTCTTCATAATAAGTTTCCCCCTGAAGAAGGAAATTGGATACTGGTGATGGGAAAAAATTCATATTCTAGGAAGGTGACATCCATGGTAATATAACTTATTTTAGTAATAGGATTGTAGCATCGGTATCTCTTTTTTTGTACGCCATATCCCAAGAATACACATCAAACAACACATGGATCCAACTTAGTTTGTTGATTTTTATGGAGGTGGACAAACACAACACAACCAAAAATTCGGGGCAGAAGCATCAAAATAGTAGGCAAGGGAACATGATCAGATAGCATTTTTAATGGAGTCTGAAATTGTAAGGTTTTGATCGACATATGGTTTAGTAGATACACAACTGTAGTAATAACATCACTCTAGTATCTACTGGGCATATATGCACTAATCAGTAAGGCCCGAGCATTTTTTAAAATATGCCTATTCTTCCTCTTTGCAGTACCATTCTGTTATGGGTTTATGAACATGAGGTTTCATGGAAAATACCATGGTTTTCCAAGTATGTGTGGAATTGTTTATTAACATATTCATCTCCATTATCAGACCGAATAATCTTAATTTTTGTAGAAAATTGTGTCTGAATCATGGTATGAAACGAGTAAAATGTAGAAAATACTTCATCTTTGTGTTTGAGAAGGTAAAGTCATGTCATTCGTGTACAATCATCAACAAAAATTACAAACCAACAATGACCCGATGATGTAGTGACTGGAGAAGGTCCCCAAACATCATAATATACTAAAGCAAAAGGAATCATACTTTTATGCATGCTCATTGGATAAGAAGCCCTATGACTCTTGGCTAAGATACAAGTATCACATTTGAAGTCTAAGCGTGTGACATTTGAAAATTAACTAGGAAGTAAGTGTTTCAAATACACAAATGATGGATGCCCAAATCGACGATGACATAACCAAATCTGCCGTTCCTTGTTACTGGCCGTGTGTTGCATGTGATTGGCTCTTTTTAAACTGAGGTCATCCACATAGTATAAACCCTCTCTCTTAGTACCACACCCAATGATCTCCTGGGTGAGAATATCCTAAAGAAGACAAAAAGTAGAATGCATCAATACTACACAGTTAAGATCTGAAGTAACTTGACATACACACATCAGTCTGTTTGAAAGGGAGGGTACAAGTAATGTATTAGATAATGCAAAGGAAAGAGATAAAGTCACTATTCCATCCCCTGTAACTGGATAAGTGACCCTATTGGTATTGGCAACACAGGTCCGTCTTGGCTGAGTTGTATTAGAGAAATCCTTTGAGTCAAATTTCATATGATATGTAGCTCCAGAGTCGAGAATCCAGTCTTCATTATCATTATGAATGGAGATTTGAAATGCTTTACTTGAAGTACCTGGATCCTAGGAAGATTCTTCTTGAGGAAAAAAGGATAGTGATGTATCATTGGTAGCCACAACAACTCTCTCAGTGGTTTCCCGTTTCTTCCGTGCTTGAAGATTATTCCACCAATCTGGATATCCATGTAGTTTGAAGCAATTTTCATGGATATGTTTGGAGTTTCCGCAATAGGTACATTTCATGCCATCAGAAGGTGGAATTCCCGTGGATTTCCTGCTACCCAAGGAAAGAATTCTTGGCTTTGGTAGCATGGGATTATGGTTTCCCTTAATCCTTTTGAAAGCCATAACTGCTCCTAGAGTCATATTTTCACCCGTGATCATCACAGTCTGTCTGACCTCTTCCCTACGAACGAATCCATAGGCATGTTCCACTATAGGTAATGGTTTAATTTGAAGCACATCATTTCGAGTTTTGTCTAGTCTGTCATCGAGTCTATCAAGGAAGGTATAAACTCGATCTTCCAGTAAGATGGAGTTGTATTTTTGTATGCCAGTGACATATTCAATTGGGTTAGGATGACGGAAATAAATTTCTTGCCACAACCCTTGAAGGTTATTATAATATTTTTCAATAGATCCACCTGCCTACTTTAGATGAGTAACTCGACATCGGAGATCATAAACTTGAGACGTGTTTATCCCATCAAAATAAGTTGTAGCAGTAGAATCCCAAACCTGATTTGCAGTTGGAAATCGTATAAAATTTTCAATCAAGGAGGGGTCCATCGAATTGATCAACCATCCCTTGACAATAGCATTTTCAGTATGCCATCTCCTTAATGAGGGGTCGGTTTTGGCAGGTTGAGGAAAGTCCCCATTAATATATCCCAGTTTGTCTTTGCTAGAGATATACATCTCCACCACCTGGGACCATAAGGCATAGTTGGATCCTCCCAACTTGATACTAATGGGGGGTAGTCCAAGCTTCAACTAGTGGTGATTGTCGGGCAGTCTGAGCTCTAGTCAAAACCTTATTCATTTTTGTAGTCAGATCGTTAAGGATCGAATTGGTGGTTACTTCAATATATTTCACCATGAACTCTATTGATTATGTTAGTTTCAATAAGAAGACTAAATATTTGTTGGTTTTAATATCAGTTCTCGAAATTCCCCCCAATTGTTAGTGCATAGTGACGTCAAAGCATTCCACTCAGATTTGAGTAGAAAACCTACAACAGTAGCTGTAGCAGCCAAGGTTCGGAGTGTTCTCATTCGATGGTATCTAACGACCCAAGAAAGGCAGGTGGCGTTGGATCCAACCACGATGACAGCTAGTTGATGGTGCCACAACTGATGTCCCAAAATGAGAAATCTAATTATGGAAACTATGACGGAATGATTAGAAGGAACCCATGGCTCTCCCTGAGTAGAAATGGAAACTCTGGATACTAGATGGTGGCAACACTGGTAGGTTTTTTTTTCATTATTGCAACTAATCGGTTTTTTTTCTTCATCCAAATATACACATAAACAAGGTGCACAATGACGTCAAAGGGCCTCTCGCCTAAAAGACGTTCACTTTGGAGTTTACGAGAACTGTTTCCATGGCGCGGTGCTGTTCATCTCTATGATTCAATTTTCTTAGAGAAAAGAGAATCAGTACGACTCCAACGACTACGGTAGCAAGCACCATCCAGCCAAACAAAAGAAGTGACAAACCACAAGCACAGAGACAAAAACACATCAGAAACCTGCTACCGAGGAGACACTAGAGTAAACCAACGACCCAGCGTCGAGGATCAGGTAGCTATTTTATTTTAGGTCAACAATAACCATTGCTCTGATACCATGACAAAATGTGGTACTTTCATTAGTTATTCATCAGCACAAATCAACACACATTTCATATTTTTTCTCCTCTTCTTGATGTACAAAGAATGATATATATTTATACTAAGAAACATAGCACACTACTACAAAAAGGAGCATTAAAGTCGGGTTTTAACCGACTTTAAACTAATTTAAAGTCGGTTCAGCGAACCGACTTTAAATTAAATGACTTAAAGTGTAAAGTCGGTTCACGCGATGAACCGACTTTACGTTTAAAGTCGGTTCACCACTTTTTTTTTTTTTTAATTTATTCATATTCAACCTGTATTCGAGCAGAAAAAAAAATCAATATCAGTTTAACAAATATTTCAAATAATACAAATATTTGAAAAATAAAATATTAATTAATAACAGAAAAATTACCATGGTTTTGTTCTATTTTATTCAAGATCGTCATATTCTTCTCCTTATGTTATAATAGAAACCTACATATATAATACAACAATCTATACATATAAATAATAACACATAATAACAGAAAAAAAATATGAATAATAGGGGATCTAAAAGATTAGTTAGAGAGGAAGAAAACTCACTAACCGATGTTGGAAATGGTAGTCGTAGGTGGCCGAAAAATGAGAAAGAGTGGAGGAGAAATGGAGGAGGAGGTTTTCGATTTTTTAGAGTTCTGGAACGCTGAAAATAGTTTCTGTCTGGGAAGAAAGAAGAGAAAATATTTATCCACGTGTGTAGCGTCGGTTAACATGTCGAACCGACGCTATGTTACGTGGATAGCGTCGGTTCCAGGTGTCAACCGACGCTACGCCCACGCATAGCGTCGGTTTGACACATCAACCGACGCTACGTCCTACGTGGATAGCGTCGGTTTGACATCGAACCGACTTTAAACTAATTTAAAGTCGGTTTTTGGAAAAAACCGACTTTACGTATCGACTTATATACCCAGTTTTGTAGTAGTGGCAGTTGCTCCACACCCATATTTTCTATGCTCTACTAAACATGGATGTTGTTGCACACCTGTACCTTCTCTGCTCCACTAAAGCTTGTTGTCTACCATACTTCTACAACATGCTTTCCAGCACACGCAAAGAATATATCAAATATGGACTTTGCTCTTTTCAATATTTTAGGAAAATATTCTTTTTTCATAAAAACATCAAAATGGTACACATATTGACTTTATACATCAAAGAAAGGCACACATATTACACCAAATTATGCGCGTGAAAAAAATAATACAAGAAATGGAAATTCAACTAATCCCAAGTTTATAAATCACAATTTTTCGAACATAATTGAACTCCTATCTAAGACACAAAAAGACAAATCAATTTCATCATTAAAAGTTGTATCAAGGACTTTAAGCCTAGAAGTTCTCAGACCGTGAATCTATGTTCTGTAGGCATCCTTGTATCAACAAGTACATCCTTTATGTAACATAACACAACTATTACATTGCTCATCTCCAATCTCTCTCTTGACACTTTCGCCAAACCAACAACTTAAATAGTCATGGAAATCAAGTAGTCCTGAATCTGCTCATCTTGCACACGGTTTCTATTCCTATTGGACCTATTTTCTTCTTCTCTTTGAAATAGCCAAGGATCAAGGACTTCCCTTATCCTTCAAGGCAATGAGATCATAACAAAGTTGCGCAGGCTTAGACCATCTCTAAACATGTCGTCAGCTAGCCTACTCGAAGTAAGCATTTCCAGCATCAGGATTCCAAAACTCTTAACATGACCGTATGTTAATGCTTCACTAGATATACTTTGTAAAAATTAAAACAGATTTAGGTGTTATATATCAGACAAATAAATACCTTCAAAGCATAATTACACTGATCAATTTGATGAAGTGCTTAACATGTTTTTTACTGCAAAAGATAGAGGACTTAAGTTCACAGAAGGATCTACTCCTAAGTTTCATTCATAATTTGTAAACAAAGAATAAAATTATACCAAAGGAACAACCTCGTAAGAAATGGTTAAAAAATTACCAGGTGCAATATAACCTAGCAAACCTTTCAATACAATAGAGTAGGTATCTTGAGAAGAATGTGGAAGGGTATTATCACTAAGGAACTTTGCTAAACCAAAATCTACAACACCTGTAGTCATGTCACTGTCCAAGAGAATATTACTCGACTTTAAATCAAGATGAACTATCGGTGTGAGATAATAATTATGCAAATAATTCAGAGCACTAGTTATGTCAATAACAATGTTTAGTTTTTGTGTAAGACTCAAATATATATGTTCAAATTCTATTTTTACTAGTTGACTTGGATGCAACCACCTTCTTAGACTATCATTTTCCATAAACTCATAAACTAGAGCTTTGAAATCATTCCCTTGAAAATCCACACTTGAACAAGTAGTTAGAAGTTTGACAAGATTATAATGCCTAATTGATGAGTGTTAGAAAAAAACTAAATATTATATAATTTATTTTATTTAAGTGTTAAATTAGATTTATATTTGTATAATTTTATCATTATTTTAACAAATCTATGTTTCAGAATCATAAATATGTTTTGTTATTTTTCAGGCATTCTTGGGTTCAAAATGATTTAAAAGTAAAACACTAGAAGAGTAGTACTTAAAAGCACTCAATTACAACTAAGAATAATAAAAAAGATAACAAATGTAAGTCTTATATATGAATCAACCAAGCTTGTAAGAAGGTGAAACAAATAGAAGTTGAAGAAATGCAGCTTAATGCATGTAGTAGCAATGATTAACGTGTGCAATAGCACAATAATTTAGGATCATAATTGAACGCATCCAGAATCAATGCATGATGCAGTGGTGATAGAAGTATGCCACGATGCACAACCTAACGATCCACATTTATCTCTTTTTCTAACTATAAAAACCCCTCCTACTGTTTTAGACACACTAACTTAAGAATAGTTCTAAGTTTTACAATAAATTCTCTCTAAGAATTTTGTTATAGTTTTTAGGTTTAAATTTCTTAGTTTTATGTAGGATTTATGAATCAATAAGTAGTATAGATAAATTTGTTTGGAGGTTTTTCAGATATAGATCAATACTAAAATTTTGTACCTTGTAGGATATTTTTAAGGTATAAATTTTAGATATAGTCTTTTATTTTAAGAATTAATTTTATTTACTATTTTAATGCTATATTTAATTTACAGATTATTTATTAAATTTAAGCATGTTTGTCTCAAAAATATTATGAGATTTTAGTTATGTTGTTATGTTTATGAAATATTAATTTAGATAAATATTTTTATTAAACAAATTAATTTTTATTTCTTTATTCAAGAATTTTACAAAATTTATTACAGAAAATATATTAATCACATATTTTTCGTAGTAGATTTAAAATATAAAAGTTAAATTTAAGATTTAATTATGTAAATCTAATTTAAAATTTACATTCTATTTCAAATATTTTTATAAGATTTATTATTAAAAAATATATTAAGAACATATTTTTCGTCTTAAAGTTATTTCTCAGATACATCAATCTTAAATCTAATTTTGACACCATGAATGAGAGTCTAAATTGTATGATCTACCTAAAAAGTGATTTAAATGGTTTTCTATTTTTTTTATAAACAAATCATAATTTAATATTAATCAACTAGTAGTTTCCGTCTAAGGTTATTAATTCATTTATTAGTTGATTTTTTTTAAATAAAAGGCACCTTCTAAGAAGAATAAAAAGATAACATATGTGAAAGAGTATATGACTCGATCAACCACCAGGGTAAGAAGAATCATACTCCTAAAAGACTCAAACCTAACTCGTAGGAACCATAATAGTAGAACAATTAAACAATTCTCTTACTAGAAGCACAAAAAATATAATATCAAAAGAATATGACTTTAATAACAGATATTATATATCAAAGAGAAAGTAAGTAAATAAAAAACGATTTATAATCAAAGTTTAAGCTTATAGTACGTTGAAACATACACACCTTAGACTTGGATTATACTAATACCTTAAACTGTATCTATATGGTAATATCCACGAGTTGCTTAAGGCAACCACTCAACAACAAATAATTCATTCAATAGTAAACAAGTTACAACAATAATACACAGTAAAACGACTATTACCCCTATTAGTTAGAACCTCCATCCAAACTACATAATACTGTTCTTTACTTGTTGCTTCTATAACTGTTTGGTTTAACACTCGAACCTGACTGTCTTCTATAGTAAACACCACCCAATGTGGTGTGATTGAAAACCATTGATCATTAACAAAAAGTGAAACTACTTACAACCTCAAGGACACGCAGTCCATAACAACTATAAAATCTTGTACGGGAGACAGACAATATAAGCATGTACCATATAGATGAAGATTTAATAACTAAACTCAATGAACAACCCACACTTGAATATTAGCTCTCCAAAATGATTTCAAAAAAAAAAATATCTTATTATGAATTTTGGTAGAGTTTCGACACTAAAAACATAAGAAGAAAGAAAGGAAAAGAGTGGGGTATTTATAGGAATCTGAATGCACACCTCGTCAACCACCTTGCCAAGAATGGTGGAAAATGTGTAGTAGGGTCCATGGCGAGCTTGTTAGCCAAGTGCTAAAAAGTTGCATTTTTTGTTTCCAAAAATGTTTAGTAATATCCATAAATACCCACACCAAAAATCAAAAATAAAAACATTAACTCGCTCGCACGCTCACTCGTCAAAAACCAACACTCTACCTAGCATGCACACCACAAAATTAACCCCGTGGTGTATGTGTAAACATGCTTACATACAATATGTATCTAACTATATGTGTGTGTAAATTATTGATCTACATTAATCAACCTTACACAGAGGAAGGAAAAACACTGAGTAAAATAAAACATACATTGTGTTTTGTACACAGGAAGCCAACATAGAGATATGAGTATATTAGGACTTTCAATATCCCCTTTTGGATTTCCGTGTTAAAACAATGCATAACTAAATACATAAACTTATCAACTATGAGATGATCATAAAGATGTCCTAAAGTTGTTTGTTCCCATGAACAACATAATGACATACACCAAGACCCAAAAGACACACCTACTCCAAGTGCATCCATCTTGTGTGATCTATCCATCTTCATGAATCAAAGCTTTCTCTTTCAAACTAACACGAGGGTTTCAACACCACTACACACAACACATTTGAAGTATGAAGAAATCACTTTACACTTGTAGCCTACACACATGAAACAAACACATACCTCATTAACATATTATGTAGAAACAATATGTAGTTTAACCACAAACTATCATGTTACACCTACATAGGTACATAATGATAGGCACAAACATAAGTAAATATGCACAACTCTTTCTGACTTTAACCCAACGTTATTTTACTTATGATCTTTTTTTTGTAGATAAATTAATGTGAAGAGTAATGGCGTAACAAGATTGAACATTTTGACGACATATATCGTGTACCAAGACTAAGGGAGTTTTCTCTCTTTTTAATTTTTCAAATTTATATGTACACATTGGGGATAATGTGCAATTTAAGTTTGGTTGAAGGAAATTCATTCTCTACTTTAGTGTTTAATATAGATTTTCAATTTTTAGGAATTTTTAGGATTTTTAGGATTTTTTAATCATGATTTAGGTAGAAATTGATAAATATATGGAAACTAAATGTATGCATACTTGATATTAAATGTATGAACCCAATGATAAAAATTGGTTGTCATGACTAGGATAAGAAATGTAACATGCTCGTTAAGATACTTACATTAATTATGTGATATGATTGCTAGTTTTGATTGGATTAATTCAAATTTTTATGCACATGTTCATGTTTGATTTGATGCTCTCACTGAGAAATAATTTGTAGTGAGTTATACGAGTTGAGGAGATCTACCATGTGTTAGAATCTACTTGATAATCCCTTGAGGCAAAATTCTAAATAGTATTTATCAAGAGAAATGATTTAGGTCTTATTTGGATCGTTTGAGCCTTTTAAGCTAACCATTGTTAATATCTTTAATCACCCATTTAAACCTAACAAAAAATCTTTCATATTTTTAAGCTACATTTTATGTCTAACCAATAAGCATTACCTTTACCCTTGCACCTTTTGCTTGTATGAAAAGAAAAGACAATCATGTGTTATGCTATATAATGAGGTGAAATGTAATGCACCCTATATTAAAGAAAAACTCATAACACAATTATCTCTCTAAAGAAAAAGAAAAGAAAATTGAAAATAAATTTAAGGGTGTTGTGAAATTACAAAAAAAATGGAATAAAAGAATACGAAAAGAATGATAAGAAGGGTGCACTAAAATATAAAGTAAAACCTCAATTCTGGTTAAAAAGTGCATGATGAATAAAAAGAAAGCTAAGGTGTGAAAAGAGCCTAAATATCTTTATTTATCGACCCACACCTAAGCATTACATTACAACACATGTAAATTTCTTATTGATCTTTAGCCAAGTGTGTATTTATATTAGTAGAGAGGGAAGTGAAAAATAGACTTATGGGACTTGTTCTAAGATTGAATTGATTAACATATTCATATAGATTGATTTCATGAGTGCACTGGATGATATTATATACAACACATATACGCAAATTTATTCGTCAAAAACCTTACATATCCTTGTATTGATGAAACGTTGATATGTAAACCTTTTTATCGTAAAATTGTATGTCTTTTGAGAAAGATAATTTTTGCTAAATATACATGTATTAATATATATTTATGAAAAATATGAGCTTTATAAACAAAATTATGTCTAGCTAATTTATTAATCTATGAATCTTATGAATCCAATTTTTAATATGTGATGATCTAATATTTTATCTCAATTATGACTTCAATTTAATTTAATTTTTATACTATTAATTGTTTGGCCAACAATTAATCTATATAAGCAATTAAATATATTTAAGAGAATTATTTAATTGTTTGTATTGTTTAAATAACATGCATAGTTTCTATATATAGATGTATAATTTTTATGTATGTGATTTATAATTGATGAACTTAATGAGTAGTATGCAATTTAATTGACATAAGAGTATGATTAAGTTAATTAATATCTGGTATGTAGTTTACTTAAGAGATGAACATATGATAGATTTAATTCAATTGATCATGTATTTTATGATTGGTTATTATATGAAGGGAATTTTAGTAATTCATATTTTAAAAAAATTAAAAGATTAAGTATTTTTAGATATTTTTTCATATATTTTCTTAATTTTTAAATATGAAGTAATTAATTATTGCTATTTATTTTTAGTTCTTTTAATTTTACTTTTCTAAAATATAAAAATACAAAAAAAATGTTTTTTTATTTTTTAGTTTTAAAAAATTAGTTTCTAATAACATAATATCCGTATAAACTATTTTTTTATCATTATATTACTTGTTATTATATGTATATTTGAGCATTCATTATACATGATTCGTTTTTGTTGGATGCAATTATTTTGAAGGTATAGAGTCCTAAGAAGACTCAAATTTCCAATATATGGAGACACAGAACCTTTGAGTTTGCAAGAACTAATGTCCAACACAGTGACTCTCTTGTGCCGTTGGCCACGTGTAATGCCTGACCACTCACAAATGTGTACGGACACATTCCAAGAACTAAGAATTCCTAAAGGGTCATCTGTTATTTGAGATTTACAGGCCAAAAGGGAGAGCCCATCTCTATCATTTTCAAGTAATGAAAAGGAAGGAATGAACAGAAATACACTAAAAATGAAGCCTTTGAGCAGCTCCATTAGACCAATACAATGACTCATTGAGCTTATCTTATAAACGTTGGATGATTTATATATAGAGTTATTCATATAAAGCAAAAGGTTCATCATAATATAAAATCAGTTTTTCTTTACAATAGGTCCAGAAAAAATATATATAAAATAAGAAATTAATTTTCTTTATAATATTTTATCAAGCATTCTGGAATTTTAGGCACCATGCTTGAAGGTAAGTTGCTGGGAAAGTAAGCATATAGGGAGAAATTATGCAGAGTAATTAATGCTATATTCTCTATTAATTTTATTTGTTATTGTTTTAAAAACTTAATAAACACTTGTATTTTTTCAATTGGTGTAAATAAACACGTCATTAATTTCTATTACCTATGTATAATTTCCATCGGTGCCAAAAGTGTGTACACTGAACAGTTAACCACCAAAGCATTGTTATAATTAAAAGTAAACTTTATTGTTAAAACTTCTTTTTAAATAAGGTATCATCCAATTAGAAATGGTAATGACTAAAAAGACAAGTAAAAGAAAAGAAAGGAAATAACCCTGTTTTCAGGGGAACACAAAAAAAAAAGGAATATATCTCAAAACTTTTTCACATTTTCAAATTTCTTCAATTTTATTCCCCATCCTCATTAGTATTCATTCCCATTCTCACTTCTTCTTTTTCTTTTTAAATAAAAATTTCCCTCTAAAAATTTATAATGTTTCATTCTCAATTTAAAATTATAATATACTTTTAGTTTAGATTTTAAATTTATTTAACTAATTTTTTATTATTTAATTTTTTATAAGAAATGACGGTGATTTAAGTAAAATTAAAGATATTATTAAATTAATTATTTTTTAAAAAAATAAAAGTAATATACTAATTATAAATTAAACATAAATAATAATTTATTTACAAGGATGATTTTGTAAAATGTAACTTTTATTATCCTTAATTTTTATTCTATATGTTTACTTTATATTTTAAAAATAATATATTTTTTGATTATTATGTTTCTTACAAAATGTTAGTAAATATTATCAAAAAAATTAACACATTTATTTAAAAAAATTCTTATTTCAATTCCAATTGATTAGTAAATACACCCTTAGAGTATAAGAACATTACTTTTTTTATATCAAGTATTGATTATTTATTTATTTATTAAATAAAATTTTATTAATTTTAAATTTTATTTATCTAAAATACTATATCATTATATAATCTAAAAATAATAATTTCGAGTAAATAATTGAGTTACTGGTACAAAACTCGATGCTTATTTAGCGTCATTCATTTCATGAAACCTAGATTAATTTTATTTAATGAGTTAAGAGTTAAAGTAAGTACCTGTTTTTGTCGCCAGATATAAGAAGAACAAACAAAGTGGCTAGGAAAAATGGTACATCTGCATCTAAATTCAAAGTAGGTGAAGCCCACATCGCCATTATCGATTTCCAAATAGGACAAGTCGTAGGAGTTGCTTGTTCCCGGTAGTTTCGTTAATCATCTTCTACAATAATTTCTTTTGTAATAAGTAATGCATAATTTCTGGTGTAAAAATATTCGATGAATGCTAGAACACACAATTTACACCCATTTTTATCCTATTATATGTTAGTGATACATATCACTATTATTTAAAAATATGAATCATTTCTTTAATATTTAAAATATTAATATAAAATATATGTATTTAAAAATAAGTTTGAATTTATCTGACATTAATATTTTTTGTTATGGGTTAAACTATATGCTTCAAAAATGAAATCATTAATATTAAATTATATTATGATTAGCTGGTTAAATGACTTCTAAATTCTCTAAATTTTAGAATGTTTTACACAAAAGTTCTAATAAATACTTTAACATAAAAATCATTAATTAAAAGTTCTAAAATTATATCACACTTAAATCACAAACTTGGTAAGGTTGGGATAAAAGTGTTATGATAAGTAATCATATTACACTTAATAAGTGTAGTGACAAAAGTGTAAGTTTTTTTAGCTAGAGGGCTTCTGTTTGAAGTACTTTAAAGTTCGAAGACGTTAAAAAATGTTTAACCTAATTAGTTTATATTGTGTTTAGTCATATAAGTATAATAAAATTGATGATAAATATTTTAATAAAAAAATTATTTTTTAAAATAGGATGTAATTTATTTTATGTAATTATATTGCCTATCAAAATAAATTAATTTGACCCAAAACTTAAGATTAATAATTTTAGAATTAAAAATTAAACAGACTAAATTATATGTCTATTATAAAAATAATTTAAATTCACAATCTTAATGAGTTTAAATTTATATATAATTATACAATTTTTATCATATGTAATATGATTTAATTTCAAAACCAATCATACAAAAAATTATAGAATTATAATGTTTAATACTATTTTTCGTTAGTTATTTTTCAAGCAATTTAGTCCAATTATTATTATTTCTAAATCTAAAACAGAAGATACATGTAATTTTTATAATACAATTTTTAAATAACTACATTATTTACTTACTCCAATTGAAATTCAAATACATTATTTACTTGCAATTGAAATTCAAATACATCATTCACCTACTTGCAATTGAAATTTAAATCCCTTATCTTCTACATAACCAAATAAATCTTATATCGTTTAGCCACATCTAATTAATGCAACTAAATTATTTTTTAATTACTTCAAATAATACCTCTAAATTTTATTACCATAAAAATAATGTTTTAATAATATTTGATGTGTTTAATTGATTAAAATTCAATATTTAACAAATTTAGTTTATTGGAATTTAACTTAAACAATATCCAATTAAATAGCAAAAAATTTGAATGTTTGGATTGAGTTTTTTTTTATAAAAAAATTATGAATTGAATATTGTTTGGAGAATTACATATGCTATAGGATTCTAGATAGAATTTAGAGAGATTCAATGATAAGAACCCCCTTATCCATCTCACCAGAGAGGTCTTGATCCTCAGATCTTGATCATCAGGTCTTCTAATCAAAACTAGATTGATTACTTCCGACCAGGTCACTATATACGTGATGTTAAACGACAACATTACCTTAACCATATGAGCGAGGTACCTTATGTTGCTACGATCTCTTACCTACTACCTGCCTAGTCTTCTAATCAAAACTAGATCGATTACTTCCGACCATGTAACTATATACGGGATGTTAAACGACAATATTACCTTAACCATATGAGCGAGGTACCTTATGTTGCTACGATCGCGTACCTACTACCTAGATAATACAAAATATTAACTCCTATATTCTCTTGATTTCAAGAAATTAAGGGAATATTCATGAACCAAGTAAGCTTTTCAACTTTTCCAAACAAGATAACTCCCCTAACAGATGTATGGATCCCCTATGTGTAGCAAATGATCCTCTTATGGAATAATGGGTAATTTATTCGGTAACGTTCAAACTTGGACTCTGATATCCATTTCCAAGAATATTAGTCTGTGCATTGAATAAATTTGACATTAGCCTGACCCAAGTGAACTCTAACTAGTGGCTACTACGCCCCTCCATTGTCGTAAGAGAACACTAAGTAGACCTTACTAACAAAGAGGTGAATGGCCTTGACAATTGATACTAAAATTCCCTGATAGTGCATCTAGTTGGAAAAACAAGTATTTGTATTTTACAGGTGGCATAGGGTGACGAGATAGAGTTTCGAGTCTATCATACATGGAATGACAATTTAAACATAGCCTAACCTTGTGTTAGTGAGCTCCCCAATAGTTTAGGAATTGAGTTCATCTATTTTTGTAGGTGTAATTTATGAAAAAGGTTGATTTTAAAGATCTAGTCAATTTTGGTACTCATGACCTATAGCCCATTATTCCAAAGAATAGTCGAAATATCTTGTCTCTATGGACTGAAGATTTAGCTGTCTAGATGAAGAACCTATTGAAATTCGTCCTACAACCCCAATCGATCTTTCAAACATTTCTAGCTCGTACTCCCTGTCATATCTTGTTGCAACCTCAAAGAATATGGAAATAGTTTCCCACTTCTTAACTCAAAATCATAGGCCTTGGCAAAATTGAATTTGATGAAGTCATTTTGAAGGATATCATGATGTTAAACACTTTGATAACATATATTGACGAGGGAATTTTCAAACAATCTGAACTATTGAGGGGCCTTTATTCATTTTGGATGTGACTCTGAACAGGTTAAGGTCAGGCAAGTCCATAAGGAGAAAGGGGCTTCCAACGGGAAGATGATGGCTAATCATCTCTTAAAGGTAAGATCACACACAAGTTTACACTTTGATACTTTACTTTGCTAGATACTTTACTTCTTCATGTTGCTATTTTCTAACACTTGTATTTCGTCAAGTTCTAGCATTGGCTATAAAAGACGAGCTCTTCCTCAGAGCGTACAAATGGGAGGAACATGATAATTGCCTACAAATAGCGAGATATGGAAAGGCCTTAGAGGATATTTAGCTCACTATATGAATTGATTGATAGCTTGAAAGTGGGGTGAGCATTATGATTAGTAGTTTGAAAATACAAGCCAATAAGTTAGACTTGATTATGCCTTACTACACCTTGAAATTGAATCCACCCCTTGTATACGCTTCCCAAAGAGGGAGTCCACATTGGTGAACTCAAGACCCTTTCTTAAGACATGTAACTCTTATCCTACATCCCAAGTGGGGGGTCCATTTGGCCACCTCACTCTATAGTTGGGGGTTATCGCATCATGAGTGCTTAAAAAACACTAAATTACCATAATTTAATTTACTTTAATTAATTAAATAGATTTATATTTTATTGATTTTATAATATTTTTATATAAATTTTTCTTTTTAGAATCACGGGTATTTTATTATTATTCAAGTATTTTTGTTCAAAAAAATAACTTAAAGACTCGAAGAAAAATATTAGAGACAATACATCACAAATATGTTGAGAAAAATGAGAAAAATTCAAAAAGATAAAAAAATTAGACAAAATGGGTCAAAACGGTCAAAAACAACAAAAACATTGAAATTCTACTCGTATCCGCCCATTCACATTGTGTCCATTGCGTGCGCGTGCATGCCCAGAACATGCCTAACATAACCAACACACACCTGATACATGCCACCTCGATTTTTACACGTGCACAAGCCATGCCTGCCAACACACGCCATGCTTTCCAGCACACGCCTATGTCGTGTCCCTCACACGTCCACACGCGCCAAATGCACGTCTACTATAAATCTCGCACCCCACCCGAGTGTCAACCTATGCAAACGCATCCAAAATCAATTTTTGAAATATTTTTCCACCTTATTTGGCATTTTCCTCACCTATAAAAGGATTATCTCCCCCATTATAAAAAAACATACAATTTTCTCATGTCTTTCTCTCTCTAGAATTTTTAGTTTTTAGTTTTAAAGTTCTCTTTTTGAGAAGACCTAACTATGTTTTTATATATTTTTAGTTTTTTGATTCAATAAACGGAAATCCAAATCCTTTTAAACTTTTTTCAGTAACAGAATTAGCATCAAAGTTCTGTAAGTATTATTTTGATGTATAATTTTAAAATGAATTCTTTACCATTATTTTTATGTTTTATTCTTATATGTTATTTTTAATTTGTCTTTGATTGAATTTAATATAGCTATCTATTTGTAAACATAATATAATAATAACGTTGTTATGCTTGTGAAATATTAAATAAGTGAAACATTTCTATAAAATAAATTGATTTTGTTTTTATTCAAGATTTTATATTAAGAATGTTAGATAAAAATACATTATTTTTCGTTATAAACTTAAATCAAAAAATTAAATTTTAAGGTTTAATTATTCGATCTAATTTAGAGTAGTACTTTTTTATTTGTTAGAACAACTACATGGTAATTAGAGTGAAACTCTAATTCAAAATTTTTTATAATAACTATTATTCGAAAATGTATTGACAACATATTTTCAGTAATGATTTTAAAACTTTAAAGTTAGTACTCGGATAATTAAATTCTTAGGTTTGATTTAGACATCTTAAATAAAGTCTAATTAACTAATTCCACCTAAAGTTGTGATTATATGGTTTTCTATGTTCTTAGAAATAAAGCTAAAATTTAATACTTAATTAATTAATAGGCCACGTCTAAGTAAATTAGTTAATTAATATTAAACAAAAAAACTTAGGTCCCGCCTAATGACACTTTCATACCAAAAAGAGAAAATCAACAAATATTAATTTATATATTTAATAACTTAAATAATATGAGTAAGTATAATTAACTTAATTATTATATCCATATATATTACAATGTTATGAATAATAAAAATTTACATAATTGTTTATTAAATCTATATCTATATTTTTTTTATGTTATTAGATTAGGAAATACAAAACCAAAATATCATGACACGATATTTAAGATTTAATTTTGTTTTTAAAAGTTTGAATAATAAATTAAAAATCATATATATTTGTTCCTTTGATCAACCTTGGGAGTATACTTGTCATTTTCTATAAAATGATTTATGCATTTGTGAGAATTTTAAAAATATAAAACTAAAGTATTTGCGAGATGAGCATTGCTGGTCTTATTCATCAAGTTTTTGGCACGGTTACCAGGGAAGGAATAACATTTTTAAATTATTTATCAAAAATTTGAAAACTTTTTGTGTTGTTAATAATTGTGATTTTATTTATTTATTTTGAGTTCAAAAAAATTTAAAAATTTAAAGAAAAAATTTTAAAAAAATTAAAAATTTATTTAAATAATTAGCTCTAAAATATAAATAAATAATTAACTTAGATTTTTAATTAACTTAGATTTTCACTTAACTTAATTTATTACCATAATTAACTTAGATTTTTACTTAACTTAATTTATTAACATAATTAACTTAGATTTTAACCTAACTTAATTTATTAACTTAGATTTTAATAGCATAAAAAGTAAAGATCTAAGGGGTTTTGTCTAAGACTCTAGTTCTTGAAAGTCTTTGTACCACTAGTCTTTCTTGGAAACGTTGCTCTGTCTAGGAGAATGATTTTCAAGGAGGATTTGCTCCATCATTCTTTTCTAATAACACTATTGGTTAATATAGATTATGTTATTTAACTTAGATATTATAATAAAATAAAATAAAAAACTTCTTAAGCTATCTCCAAAATTTCAAAGTTTTTAATCACAATCTGTGATAAAAAGAGGTAGTTGTTTTGTTAGATCTAGGTACAAATGTGTTTTGATGCCTTAATTATTTGACTTTACCTAGAAGTGGGTTATCTAAATCCCACAATCATGTCCCTAGTTTTAAGCAAATAAAATTTTGAAAATCCATAGGACATGACTTAAAAAGTATAGGTAGACAAACTTGTCTTATCTGTAGGTTTGATTGACTCAATGATGTGGGGACATTGAATTTACTTAAATTGAAATCCCCAAAGTTACGTCTTGTTCAGACGTTAAGCTAAGCGTTGGATGGGAAACAACCCATCATTTTAGGTAATTTAATTTTATTTGTTTTATTTATTTAATTTATGTTTTTTATTTTAGTTTAATTGTGAATAATTTTAAAATTATCAAAACTAAAAATATTTGTTAAGATGTTAGAAGTTTACAATGATATGTCTGTATTAACTTTAATGATCAACATGATGGATGCACCTATATTTCTTCATCACTACTTGCACATTTTTCAGGAAATGGGTAACTTTTTTATCTTTTATCTTTATCTTTAATTTACAATTTTTACATTTAAGATAATGTAAGTTCTAGGTTGGGGTGGTAAAAAGTTACCATGCTTAATTTCAAAAAATTTAATAATTTTAAAATTTTTATGTTCACATTTTCATTTTTATTGTATTTGATTTTATGCGGTTTAGTAATTTTTAGAATTTTAGCATTAGTTTTTAAAAATTCTCTCACAAAAATTTATCATTTCTTTAAATCAAATTTAAGTAAATAGTTAAGTTTTTTGTACTGTTAGAATAAATTTTGAAAACATATCATGGAGTAAATAGTAATTAGTTAGTTTTTTGTCATAACTAGTATTTCTTGATAAGGTGTGAAAATTATATTAAACCCAAAATTGATGTTTAGGAAGCAAATAGTGGAGACTGTCATTGTGAGATATAATTTGAACCTAATTTTCTTTATTCTGAGTGAAATATATTTTTTCTACTCCAAACACATTTCTTATTTCTTCACATTTTTAGATGATCTCTATAGGTATTAGCATTGAATGTATGAATTTTCTCATCTTAATATAATGTTATATATTTATTTTTCATTTTCTTAGATTAAATTATTTATATAGAAATTGATAATATATGTTTTTGAATATTCATGTATGACTTCTATTAAAAAAGAGTTATATCTAAGGTTATCTATTAATCACTCACGTTACCATATAAAAAATGTACAATTTGTATATTGGTTCACTCTCTAAAAAAATGGATTCTCTTATAAAAAAGAATATAAGAGAAAGAAATAAAGAAAAAAAATAGAAAGAAATAGAGGGAAATGAATAGTATAATCTATATACTATGACCCAAAAAGCCTAAATAGTTTATTTTAAATTTTAGTTAACTTCTTATTTCATTTGTTTTATTTTGTTTTTATTATTTTTTTTATTAATGTTTATAAGTATCATTACTAAAAACCCTCACAAGACTTAAACTCGTCCACTAGAGCAACCCATGGGTTTAACAGCTTATTACATATGCTAAATACAACCGTGTCAATCCACGGAAGTGATTTTGAATAGTTTAATTTTATTTTTTATTACTTCTCTTGCTAAGAAACTAGCAAGAAAACTGGTTGAGGTTTGTGATGAGTGCTTAAAAAAATACTAAAATTACCATGATTTAATATACTTTAAATGATTAAATAGATTTATATTTGTATGATTTTATCATATTTTAATATAAATTTATCTTTTAGGAATCACAGGTATTTTTTTTTCAGGTATTTTCGTTCAAAAAAATAACTTAAAGATTCGAAGAAAAATACTAGAGGAAATACATCACAAATATATTGAGAAAAAAATGAAAAAACAAAATTGGACAAAATGGATAAAAATGATCAAAAACGTCAAAAAACTAAAATTTTGCGCTCAACTACCCATTCACACTGAGTCCCGCATATGCACATGCTCAGAACATTCCCGCACGTAGCTAGTATGCACCCAGTACACGCTCACGCACATCCAGCACAAGCGCAACACATGTCTTGCCGATTTTCGCACGCACTAGCACACTTTTACGTCATGTCCCGCGTGCGCCCACATGGGCCAAACGCCCATCTACCCCAAATCTGGTGCCCCACACACGTGCCAGCCTGTCCAAACGCATCCAAAATCAATTTTTGAAATATGTTTTCACCTTTTTTGGTCTTTTCTCACCTATAAAAGGATCATTTCCCTCATTGTAAAAAACACACAATATCTCAACTTTTTCTCTCTCTAAAAAGTTTTCTTTTTTAGTTTTTAGTTTTTAGTTTTTAGTTTTAAAGTTCATCTCTTTTCGAGAAAAACTAGTTATGTTTTATATATTTTTAGTTTTGATTCAATAAACAGAAATGCAAATTCGTTTGGAGGTTTTCCAATAACAAAATTAGCATCAAAGTTCTGTACAGATTCTTTTGAGGTATAATTTTAAATGAATTCTTTACAATTATTTTTTATGTTTTATTCTTATATGTTATGTTTATTTTGTATGTGATTAAATTTAACATGTCTGACTGTTTGTAAACATGATATAATAACAAAGTTATTATGCTTGCCAAATATTAAATAGGTAAAACATTTATATAAAATAAATTGATTTTGTTTTTATTCAATATTTTATATTAAGGATGTTAGAGAGAAATATATTATTTTTCATTACAAACTTAAATTTGAAAATTAGATTTTATGGCTTAATTATCTGATTTAGAGCAGTGCTCTTTTATTTATTGGTACAATCGCCTAGTAGTTAGAGTGAAGCTCTATTTCAAAAGTTTTTATAAGAACTATTATTTGAAAATTTAATGACAACACATTTTCAGTAATGATTTTAAAACTTGAAAGTTAATACTCGGATAATTAAATTCTTAAGTTTAATTTGGACACCTTAAATAAAGTCTAATTAACTGACTCCGCCTAAAGCTCTGATTAGATGGTTTGCTATTTTCTCAAAAATAAAGCTTAAATTTAATACTTAATTAATTAATAGATAATTAATATTAAATAAAAGAATTTGGGCCCAACCTAATAACACTTTCATACCAAAAAGAGAAAATCAACAAATATTAATTTATATCTTTAATAACCTAACTAATATAAGCAGTATAATTAACTTAATTATCATATCCATAAATATTACATTATTATGAATGATAAAAATTTGCATAATTGTTTATTGAATCCATATCTATATTTTATTTTTTTAGGTTATTAGATTAGGAAACACAAAAAGTTTTAAAATTATTACTGAAAATATATTGTCAAAACATTTTCGAATAATAATTGTTACAAAAACTTTTGAAATAGAGCTTCACTCTAACTACCGGACGATTGTACCAACAAATAAAACAACACTACTCTAAATAAAATCAGATAATTAAACCCTAAAATCTAATTTTCACATTTAGGTTTATAATGAAAATAATGTATTTCTCTCTAACATCCTTAATATAAAATCTTAAATAAAAATAAAATAAATTTATTTTATAAAAATGTTTTACCTATTTAATATTTTGGAAGCATAACAACGTTATTATTATATCATTTTTATAACAGTCAGTCATGTTAAATTCAATCAAAGACAAATTAAACATAATATATAAGAATAAAACATAAAAAAATAACTGTAAAAAATTCATTTTAAAATTATACCTAAAAAATTCTTACAAAACTTTGATGCAAATTCTATTACTAAAAAACCACCAAATGGATTTGCATTTCTGTTTATTGAATCAAAAACTAAAAATCTATAAAATCATAACTATTTTTTCTAAAAAAGAGAAAAACTTTAAAATTAAAAAAAAACAATTTCTAGAGAGAGAAAGAGTTGAGAAAATTGTGTGTTTTTTACAATTGGGATAAGGTTCTTTTATACGTCAGGAAAAGGCCAAAAAAGGTTGAAAATATTTCAAAAATTGATTTTTGACGCGTTTAAAAAGGCTGGCACGAGTGTGGTGCATGAGATTTATGGTAGATAGGCGTTTGGTACACGTGGGCACGAGCAAGACACGGTGAAGGCATGTGCTGGCACACGTGAGACACGGCGCGGACATGTGTTGGAGCTTACAGAAACTAGCATGGTATGTGCTGGCTCTGGGACTCAGCGTGAATGGGCAATTGTGCGAGGAATTTCGGCGTTTTTGACATTTGTTTTTCATTTTTTCCAATTTTTCCATTTTTTTGACTTTTTCTCATTTTTTTCTCAACATATTTGTGATGTATTACCTCCAATATTTTTCTTCGAGTCTTTAAGTTATTTTTTTGAACAAAAATACCTGAAAAATAATAAAAATATTTGTGATTTTGAAAAAACAAATTTATATAAAAATATGATAAAATCATACAAATATAAATCTATTTAATCAATTAAAGACCATTTCTTAGATTAGGAAACATGCCTCTTATCCCGCATACCAAGTAGGGGGTCCATTTGGCCACCTTACTCCATGCTTGAGGGTTATTACATTGATTTTTCATGAGACATGAGACATGCAAGGGTAAAATTGAATCCTACCCCTACATGCTTCCCAAAGAAGGGGTTCACATTGGTGAACTCAAGACCCTTTCTTAGGAAGGGTGACATATCTCTTATCCCGTATCCCAAGTGAGGGATCTATTTGGACACCTCATTCTGTACTTTGGGGTTATTGCATTGATTTTTGGTGAGAATTCTTCAATAGCGAATATTTTTTCTTCCCTAGGTTAAGGTCTTTTTACATGGGTTTACACTTGCATTAAGATTGGGTAGGGACCATTTAGATTTTTCACTCCAAACAAGAAATATATAGTTCCTCAAGTAATGAAATTCCATGAATGATCGATTCAAGTTACCTGCCTATTTATATTTGAAAAAATACAATGATCACAAGCATAAATAAAGTTATTAGGTCATACCTTATTTTTAGAGTCAATATTCCAACTTTGGCCTCATGTCTTACCATCCTTAGCTATCTTTTTTTTTTCTTGAAACTTCTACATTGTGATGTGTCAAAGGTTATGCATGGGGAGGCACCTTAAAGACATTCCTTAATTGGCAAGTAGTGCCTTATTGGTAGAAGGTACCTTACTAGGAGGAGACACTCACTGATAATAAGGTACCTCGTTGTTAAGAGGTATCTAGTTGATAAGAAGTAACTCGTTAGTAGAAGATACTTTGTTAATAAGAGGTACCTTGTTGGTAAGAGGTATTATGTGTAAATGATTTGTGGTTGTAGGTTCTCTATATGTGGGTCTTGGTCCTTGAGAATGATACCTTATTGGTTCATAAGAAAGAATTGGTTGAGCTAGCAACACGTGGGATCGTCTTTGTAACCTTAAACCTTCTAACTCATCGAGCTTATGGTTAAATGGAGTAGTACCCCAATTCATGGTAGGGTGTGAGATAAGCTTGTTTTTAGAGCTAAACCTTAATTATCTCCTCTTGAAAATATTTTCCTATAAGATTGGCATCATTAATTGGGTATTGGTATGAACTGAGGTGGTGAATTCCTTAGAACTCCTTTTGGAATGCCTTGATTGTACTAAATTTGAACAATCAAATCTCTAAATTTGCCTTGAATCATTTCATGAACCTTTGAGTTAGATTCTTAATGTGTTAGATGATGGAGAACAAATGGTGTGACCCCTTCGATGTGGGCCTCTTACAAGCATATATATAGGTCACATGGTCTTTAGTCCCACTATAGCCTGAACAACGAAAAGCTCACAAAGATTGTGTCACTCTTAAGTAGATAATATAGCCAATGTGAAACTTTCCTTCATTGACTATGTCATTTTCTTGAGAAGTGATAAATATGTCTTGTTGACGGTGTGTACCTTCGAAGAGAAGCATCATGTATCTCTACTAAAGTGTCAGATTTGTTTCTTTTACAACTCACATTTCCATGACCTAAACCACATGCATCTAGGTCGGTGTTTGTGAAGTGAAACAATACAAATCAGTCTGCATAATTTCAACCTAAGAACTATGTTTGGCAGTGGCTAACCCATTTAGATTGCAACTTAGGCTAAGCTGCATTCCTTTCAACTCGTTGTGTGTAATTCTACACTACTCCAATTAGTTGCAATGCTAGTCGTGCCAGCTTCAATCGAGCCAACCCTAGCATGTTCCTCTTTAGCTTGCACCACGTCCAGTCAAGCTAGGCCTAGTCCATTCCTCTATAGTTCATGCCAACATGTTTCTCTCCATTAAGTGACAGCTCCAATCAAATCATCCCAGTCTGATTTGTATGTGAATTTTGCAATAAAGGATTTCATAGGGATAAAAATTTGTAGCTTCATAGATGGGATCACAATCTTTCATGGAAACTTAGGCAAAGGTCAAGAAAATAAGTAAAGAAGAGTGTTTGAAGTATTCTTGTGTTCATTATGACCTTTTTTTCTCAATATACTTCTACCGGTCATATTATTTGTGTGATTGGAGTGATTATTTGAGTGATTTGAGTGATACTCTTTGTTATTATGAATTGAAATAGTGATTGGTATTAAGTGATTTTCCTATGAAACGAAGTTATTCTTCTAATTAAAGAATGAAAGGTCTTAAATTCTCTTATATGGATTGAAAAAATTTAAGGCCCCACGATAGGCATCGATTATTTGGAGAATTACATATGCTATAGGATTCTATAGAGAAGTTAGAGAGCTTCAATAATGAGATCCTCATATCCATCTCACAAGGGAGGTATATATAGATACATAAGAGGGTAGAAATCATTATTACAAAGATGTGCACTCTTTTTAAGATGTGTAGAGCAGGCCCTATATGATAAGACTATAAACAATTGGTAGGTCACTACTACCATACCATTTTTACTTAGGCCAGGTCTTGAACATCAAGTCTTAATCCCCAAGTCTTCTAATCAAAACTAGATTGATTGCTTCCAAAGACAAGTCGTTATATACAGGATGCTAAATGACAATGTTACCTTAACCATTTGAGTGAGATACCTCAGGTCATTAAAGTCGCGTACCTGATACTTCGATAATACCAAAGAAATATAATAAACATTATTTTTATGGTTACAAAGGGTTAAAAAAAATTAAAATCAATAATTTGTAAATTAGAATTTCCTTGTCACTAACCATGCATGGTTAAAATGCTTAGGATTCTTAAATTTGTAAAAAACTCTAAATATTTTTACTATTATTTTATTCATATTTTATTTTTACTCAACTATAAATTACATTTTTTATTAATTAATGTAAGTCTCACATGATTGATAAACAGAGTCTATTTATGACAACCAATAAAAAATAGATATATAGATGGGATGCAATCTCATTGTATACATGTAAAAGCACTATAAATTTATACTCATATTTATATTCACATTAATTATGATATAACAAGTATTTAAACAATTTCAAAAATATAAAAAAAATTAAGAAAAATACTTTAGAACGTCATTATACCACTTAATCTCATCTTCATGTCACAAATCTAATGATAATTAAAATTTTAATGAAATTTAATCTTTGACAATAATTTCATACAACTAAGTGATTTTGTACCATATTAAACTATAATTAATATGAGTACAAATATAATTACAAATTTTTGTAACCTTGCATTTCACTAAAACTTATATTGCTTGTTAAATGACATCATATTTATCACTACCAAGGATATAAATGTTAACATTATCAATAATTAATATGAGTACAAATATAATTACAAACTTTTGTAGCTTGCATTTCACTAAAACTTATATTGCTTGTTAGATGACATCATATTTATCACTACAAAAGATGTAAATGTCAAACATTGTCAACGATATTAATAATGTCATTTTTTTACATATCTCGACATTAAAATGTGATTCATATATTTTAGTCAAATTGTAAAAAAATTGTCGATAAAATGTAATCATTGCTTAAATATCTTTTTTTGTTAAAATATCCTAGATATTGTCACTTAAATGTCGTTAAAATATCGAACAAATAAATTCTTGATTTTTTTTCTTTCTTCTTTCTAAGTAATCATTTCAATTTAAATTTATTCACTTTTGTTCTAGATAATATATTCTCTTTTTTATTGTTTGTAACATATTTACTATACATATAAGTAATTTTAAAAATAATTAATTAATTAAATTTATTTTCATAGATTTATTTTTTTATAATAGTTATAATTAAATTGTCTACTTAAATATTTCAAATATTTTAATTACTCATTTTACAATATTTAATAAAAAAAATATAATTTATTATATAATATTTTAATTAATTGATTAGTATAAATAATTTAAGTATTTTAAAATACAAATCAACTTAAAATACAAGTTATTAATTATTTTGATATTTTATAAAATTTTATAAAAAAATAATTTTAAGAACTTTTTTTAAAAATTATCGTGTACACATATTTCACCCCTTGTCACTACAGTTTTTGATTAATGGTTGTCTGATATCCGTTAACTCAGACCACAGTGACAACTGATACGTCATGAACTAAAGATAGCGAATAAAAAAGATAATTAAAATAATAATATTCAGAAGAAAAAAACAAAAATAATAATATTCAGAAGAAAAAAACAAAAATAATAATATTCAGAAGAAAAAAAAACAAAAATAATAATTAAAATAATTAAAAAACAAAAAAAGCGTATAAGGCCGCTCATAATATATCTCCGGGGAACTCGTTCTTCGCGAACATCTAGCTCGTTACAGAGAATATCACTCTAAGTATCTTTAGCCCACCATATCATCTGAGTTCATGGACTCGTTCACTCAAGCTGGAGATGACTCGGTCCCTAACGAGTCAACTCGACCATTTGAAGACGATGGCTACCTAGGTCATGACCCCCACCTTCCGTCACAGCACTATGACTTCGCTCATTCCGAGTCACACAAAGACTCAGCCTCCGATTCTCCGATTTACCACAGTTTTTCCGGAGGTGATGTTTTTGGAGCGAATTCCTCATCCCCGCCGTTGATACACCCTGAATCGAACGGGAAGGGTTTCGATGGGGGATTTGGTGGATCCGACGGTCCCATTTTGCCCACTCCGACCGAAATGGAACCTGAGGAGGGCTATGCGCTCAGAGAATGGAGGAGGTAACCTCTGAATCTCCCAAATTCTCAGTCTTATTGCTACATCCTAGATGTTACTTCATTAGATGTATAAAATAATTGCTGGCCGACAAGCTTTGGTTATTGGTGAACAACAACTTCTAACAATTTCATATGTTTCTGTTTCTGAAAAAAATTAGTCCAATTTGTGGTCAATTGGACGTCCTGTGTAGTCAATGCGGATTTTGACAGAATTTACTGACTTATTAATTTTACGGAGTTTACTTGGACCATTCAGCTGCCATTCAGCTGTAGTCCCCTTGGCTCCCAATAATTGAAAATCCATGTTTAGAATGGATTTGGAGTTCGTCTAAAAATTAATGCTTACTATCAGGTCTTTGAATGTTTTGCTGCCTTAACAATCAGTGGCTAACTGTTTTCTTCCATGGGTTTTTTATTTTAGTAAAATCCTTTTCATGAATATAACTGTTAGTGTTCTGATATTGTCCGTACAATTTTCTAAAGAAGTCATTTAGGCTTAAATTATGGTTTGATTTTATGCTCTTAAGCTTTCTATGTGGTTTAGTTGTTGATGGTTGATGCATTTAGTGAGAGCATTGGTAGAACTTATATCATATTTTCGTGACAATCAGACAGAATGCAATTCGGCTAGAGGAGAAGGAGAAGAGGGAAAAGCAGTTACTGAACCAAATAATTGAAGAAGCCGATGAGTACAAAATTGAGTTCCACCAGAAGAGGAAAGTTGCGATTGAGAATAACAAAAGTGCCAACAGAGAAAAGCAAGAGGTGATTATGAATTTATTTTTCATAAATATATAAATCTATTTTTTTAATTAAACTATTTTGCTTAATTAGCTTATTGTCTTCTCTGCAGTTGCTTGTGTCATAATTTGTCTTTGTTGTATTGTCCAGTTATGAGCTTTTGTTTTGACATGTTCTATTCTCGATGCTACCATTTAGTTTTCGTCATGGAATGCATTTCAATTTTCACCAGCTCAACATTTAATTACCTAACGAAGTATATCTGGAGTTTATAGATGTTTCGATTTAACTGCAAACTCTTTGTTGTAGTTTTGGTTCTGTAGTAGAAAGCCCATATTTTCAACTGGGATAGTAGGTTATCTCTAACAATTCTTCTTAAGTTCCTCCCATGATTGTACGGCCAAATCATGCAATTTAAATGCTTAAGCAAATCTGTGTGGGTTTTGCTTAAGCATGAACTATCATGAAGATCGTGTGGGTTTTTTTTTTTTTTGAGTAAACTCAAAACTCACATCTATCCAGTTAATGTTAAAACATTAAATTTGTCCTAATTCTGAATTTCTTTCTTTTTTTCCCAGTCATTTCTGGCCACTCAAGAGAAGTTTCATGCTGAGGTTTCTAAGAACTACTGGAAGGCAATTGCTGAGCTTATTCCTAATGAAGTGCCGACAATAGAAAAGAGAGGGAAGAAAGAAAAGGAGAAGAATCCCTCTGTTACTGTTATTCAAGGCCCAAAGCCTGGGAAGCCAACTGAGCTTTCAAGGATGAGGCAGATACTTGTTAAACTGAAGCATAACACTCCTCCCCACTTAAAGCTTTCACCACAATTGCAACTCAAAGATAGTGCCAAAAACAGTGGTGGTGGTGGTGTGGCTGCAACCTCGAAGGAAGAAGCTGTGGTCACGCCAAAGGCTGTAGTTGCTTCATGAGCTTCTTGTTAGTAGACTTCTTCTCTGCATTTGTATATTCACATGTCTTTGTAATGGTGTAATTTGTTGAAAAGTAATAGCGTACTTGTGACAGCATGGAAAATCATTGAGATGTCAAACATATCATTATGGTTTGTGGTATTTCCTAGTCCTTGGATATCTATCTATAGCGAGATGTCTTTGAGTGCTTTGTTTCCTGTATTTGTGCATATAAAGACTATTTAGGCATCTTCCCTTGGAATAAACGCTATTTGTAGTAAGTAGCGAGCCGAATGTAAATGCAATTATACATCATCACAAATGATGTAGCAAAATATCATTACGGTTAAAGTGGCTGGCCTAATTGCACTTTTTGAATGCATGTTCATGTTGTTACCCACATTTTATATCCGTGGTTTGTGCAGCTATCTCATTTTAATCCTTTTCCCCCTTGTGTGCTGCATTTTAGAGCTGAAATGGCAATTGTGTTGGTTTTTGAGCTGCATTTTGGAGTCTCATTTTCCCTTACCTTTAACTAGCCAAATAAATAAAGAGGGAGGAAAATGCAATTAACTTTCCTCTTCGTGTAGTAATATAGAGGAGCCTTGGGTCTTTTGTTTCAACTCACCCAACGTTAAAATTGTGGAATCCTTGATATGTGAGAGTATCGTTGTGATTCTTACATAAAAATTTCAAAATGGTTATAAAATCTAAACTAATGTTGGCTACCAATTGTCGATGACCATTAGGAACCAAATCCATATTAATGTGTATATTCCTGATCAATCACCTTACTTTTTATACAAAACATAACGTTCTTCATTAAAGTACTAGTACTAATCAGAATATCATTGATATGAAGTATCATCAGTAATATTCCAAATGAATAACTGCTCGTGTTTGAATTGGGCTGACAAAACGTAGGAGCGCTTTTCTGTTTTTAACCTTCTCATTTTAAAATCTTGTTTGATCCTCCACCCCTACCCCTTTCTCCTAAATTATTGGAGCCTTGTAAATATGGTCACGTTTTTTACAACTGGGACTGGCCCTACAAGTGCTATATTCTGTGTAACTGTGTTGTAATAATTCATTGGTCCATTGATTGCTAATGCATGGGTTCAGGCTTCCAAATTCATAAAGATAGATGGTACTATTAAATTCCAGAGTATAGAGAACTTATAAATCCCATGAATGCCACCCACGTTTCCTTCATTGACCGAATATTGAAAACGAAATTGGACAGTGGAGTGTCAACTTTGCACCTGCCACCTGACAACTATAAATATGGGAATACCATTAATATCTTATACCGTGTTTTATATGATGTAGGCTGTACAAGAAATTGCAAGGCCAACCAAAAGCAATGTAACTATAAAGAGTTATTAAAGATAACAAGATCAACAGAAGAACAATTGTTTAACCTCTATATAAGCTTAAAGCTTTTTTAAAAATACAAGCCATACACGGTGAATAGAGAGGAGATGGGAAGGGAAGGGAATGAGAAGAACGGGAGTCATTAATAAAATACTCTTATGACATTATCAATTTGAATCGTGGTAATATCACTACCATTACAATTTTCAAATTGAACTTTACATCACCCATAATAGCAAATTTTCAGTCAGTTCTTCAGAAACTGGTTTTCTTAAAACTATTGCGATGGGTTTAATTTAAATCTCAATATAAATCACAAGCTCAGAAGCATCACCTACCATGCATGCTAGGAGGAGATCGACCACCTCGCTCACTGCCAATATCATCTTCTGCTTCACTCCCATCTAGGCAAAAGCCATTGTTGTTCACACTAAATTCAGAACTAGCATTACTGCTTGTGGCTAGGGGTGAGTCTGAAACACTGACCATTCTGCTCCCTGTGGAACCTGATCTCACGCTGTACATAGAGGATGCAGGAATATTTGTCATTAGTGGCCGTAAATTCCCTGGAATGGTTCTCCGTATGTCCTGTAATCATTGGGAAATGGGAAAACAATGTCATAAAAATGTGCAAACTTTGTTTGCTCTGTTTCATGTATATATATATATGTTATTTGATTTAAACAAAGCTCATTTCTAAAAGGTCTTAATCTGTAGTGCGTGTTTTTAAAATAAAAATAAAAAAGAAGAAGACACTAAAGTTCCTTTTTTATTAAATAAATGAAGCATTACAAAGTGGATTCGAACTTGGGTCCACAATGATGAGATTGGAAAATCATACCACCTGAACCACAAGCCAATTCTGTCTTTAATCTGTAGTGTTAAACACAAAAAGTGCAAAGAACAAGCCACATCCTCATTCAGATCCTAAGAAACACATGTATCATGCTGTAACCAGGCATTCATAACTAGTGTCAAGCAAGGGAGGAAATCAAAGAAGAAAACCGTACCATATGCCTTATGGCCATATCCAGAGATTTCTTTGACAGAGTTCTACCAAAACCTGAGCTGTCTGGGGATGAAGAAGACTTCACAGAAAGGTTATTATGAGGAGAATGTTTTTCATCTATCTTTGGCGGTGCCAGTTTTCGCATGTTTATTACCCTTTCCACCATTTTTGTTCCCATTAAAACAGGACTCACATTGGTGTTAGCTTTATGATGTGCCCGGCTCACTGCAGGCATTGAACTTCCACTAGTATAAACAACACCATTGGGAGGTCGTCCTCTGGAAGGAGAGCACGACTGCCGCCTTGGTCTTCCATTTGATCCAGGTTCAACAGAAGAAGATCGAGAGCTGGGAGCTCCAGGTCTACCCCTAGTTGCTGATGCTGGCCTTTCAGGAAGAGATGTCCTTAAGTTTGGTGGAGTCTCAAGTGAAAAACCAGGCATCTCTGAGGGCTTCCATGGTCTGGATCTTACTATTGGAGATGTGCCACGTGATGGAGGATTTTTAGGAGCTGTAGAAGCTGGCTTGGAAACTGAAGAGGAAGGCTTGGATAGAGAAGTTGATGGATTGGATGTAGTAGATGGTGTGGACTGACGACGAGTAGGTGTTGCTGATCTAGATATGGACTTGGGTGGAGGTACAGTGGGTCTGGAAGTTGGCGTTGATGACCTTGCTGTAGACCTAGATAAAGGCGTAGAGGATCTTGATGAAACTATGGGCTTAGTTGCACTTATATTACTTGTGACCCTAACCATATTACCTGAAGGCTTGGCCATGGGAACCATTGACTTGGCTGCAGAAACACTGGGCTTGATTGAAGGCAAAGTTGCTCTAGAAGTAGGAGTTGAGGGTCTTGAAGGTTTAGATGCAGTAGACAGTGTAGAACGTCCAGTTGGTGTTGCAGGTCTTGATCCTGGACCCCCTGATGAAGATGGTCTCCGAATCCCAGCACTTGAAGAATTCAACCCAGCAGATGAAGTTGGTTGCTTAGATATCAAGCTGCTCCTAGCTGTTGGCTCTAGCTGGGGATTTGCTAACTATAAAAACAGAATTAAGTAAAGACTTAGCAGTGCTTCACACACAATCTGATGATATTACAATTATATAGAGCACAAAGTTCCCCAGAATAATACCTGTTTCATTATAATCAAAAGACTATAATATTGAGGAGGAACATCACTATCTTTAGGAATGACAAGAATTTAATGCCTCAAAAGTAGCAATTTTTTTTTTAAAACAGGTATCCATAAGCACATATAATCCTATTCAATAGTACAAAGTAAAAGTGAAGCAATTAGTTTGTATCACATGCAAGAAGCTGAAAAGGTTAATGAATGTGCATGACTAAATTACCAGCAAATAATGCTCCATATGCAAATATAGGCCAAGTAACAATTGATAAATAATTTGCAACTACTTCTTTGCGCAATCCCACTTCTTTATGATAAAAGCAGTGCCAAACAGGGTCGACGGACCGACAAACTAAAATCAAGAACAATGCATTACTTGCACTTTTCTCAAACACTGTTTTAATTAAAAAACTTCAGAACAAATAAGTTCTACCCAAGTTATAACAGTAAAGCATTGCTTACTCTAGATTTTAAAGCAGTTGGACGTGCCTTTGAGGTGCCAAGCCGACTCATCATGGTCTTCTGTGATTCCATCTCCAAGGAAGGAAACAAAGGAGTACCTGGAGGTGTTAAAAGCCTGAAAACAAAAGAAAATAAAATATGTTAATCCAACCAACTCAGAAGATAGAAAAACCTGAATCAGCAAATACTGAACTCAGAATTCAGAGAATTTATGATTGGGGCAGAAAACACCACAAATGCATGGCGTTAAATATTAATCTTAGAAACAAAGGAAATTATATGTAATTCTCTCCTTTCTCCTCATATAAACAGCTTGATGAGCATTATGTAAATCAGAAGAGTATCTCCAACTATCAAGCAGACAGATGGTATAAGAAGAGTTCAAGCATTAATTGTGGGACTTGGCTACCTCAAAAGGACTAAAACCACCAAAGACCTCACTAGAACTCTCATGGGTTCAATAGAAGGTTCCAGGTTAATCACATGACCAGCATGAATGTAATTATGTAACCCTTTTTTCACACATAAGAATGACAACAAATTGAAAATATGAAATGAACTTTGCCCACATCTGTAAAGTCATCTATACTGCTACACAACTTTAAATCATCTCATATATATCAATTTGATAGTGAAAATGTTAATCTATTAGGAAATTTTATCTTGCCATTGCCTCCATCGTAGCTGCCAAATTCTTGGAAACTTAATCATTGGAGTGAAGCAAATGAGACAAAGGATCATGATAAGACATTAAATCCATTAGGAATGAAACAAAGAGTCAAAGACAAATTGATCAACTTCAATAATTGTAATTTTGATAAGAAATAGCAATCTTTGTTTTCAAACTTTTTCTTGAAACTCTTCAGCGACTAAGAATTAGAGAGAATTGTAAAGATGATAGAACATTACCAGTCATAGTCATTCTTATCACTGTCAGAGTTGAGGAATTCATCAGCAACAGTCTTTCGGGGAGGAGCTGTCGTTGATGATGAAATATTAAAAATGGGAGAGTTCCCGGAGTTTGATCCTGTGAATGGAAATCACAAGACAATGGGAAAAAAATTATAATCCGAACTAATACCTAAAATTAGCAAGTTACTAAAGCAAATAAATAGAAACTACTACTCAGAAAATTCAAGCATATTTAATCTCCTTCAAAAACATACCTAATGGTGCATCAAACTCCTCAGATTTGTTAAGTAGAAGATCATTGCGTTCCTTTTCCCGTTTCTTCATCTCTAAAAACAACGCTAGGTCTTCATCTTTCTCCTTCATCATTGAGGCTCTCAGCTGCTGCCTCTGCTTCACCGCCGCTTGCATTTGCGATTCCTGAGCCCTAAAACTTCGATTCATTGCCGAATCCCAAAGTCTACTAACGTTAAAACAGCCTAGTTGACACGGATCAAAACAAAGACCAACACAGGAAACTTAGCTTATTCTTCACGTTTCCAACCCACCAAAAATATTTCTACAACAAACGCGTTGTCGTTATCGAAAAATACCTAGCTAAAACCAAACGCAGCAGAGACGGCTAGATCTGAAACATAACTCAAACAGTGCAAGACTCGGAGACACGAATTCGAAAACTCAAATAAGTATACCAACTAGATATTTCGGATACTGATGATAGCTATTTGAGAGTGCGAGAGTGGCAGAGGACTATATAGATTAGAGCTATCAGCTCGAAGGAACCGCCATTGTCACAAGTCGAAGCTCGAGTCTCTACGAGTCAATAAACGATAGATGTTGACTTCGAAAGAACCGCCATTTTACACAAATGTGCTGTGAAGCCTAGTCAGACTCAAGAGATTCGAAATTGGTTAGAGAGAGAAAGTTAGAAGTTAGACGAAAGAAAGGAAACTTCACGGTGAGACACAGAGGAAGAAGAGGAGGTGAGACGTGGGGGAAGAGTGGCAAAAATGGTAATTAAGTAGAGTTCGGAGTCCGAAGTGGGGAACATGAAGGAGAATAGATCGTACAGTTCTCGTGGTTTCTCTCTCTCTCTTGAAGCCTACGTTTTCAGGGTTGTATTTTATCATGGATAGATAATTACGATATTACCTCTTTTTATTTTATTTTATTTTATTTCTATGTTTTTTGAATTTTGAAACCAGAATCTTTGTGGATGATTCCTCCAGTTTTCGGTTTTTCTGATAAGGATTATTTTAATTATATCTTATTATTTTAAGCATTTACGTATATAAAATAAATCTTATTTGAACAATTTGTCATTTTAGTACAATTGTAGTGCATTATTATGAAAACGTTACATGTGTGTGTGGGTGTGTACTACTGGGAAAAATTATTATAATTATTTTTGAGTTTTTATATTTCCTTTTTCAGGTATATTCTTAACATTTATAATTTAATTATAAATATCTTAATATTTTATATATTTTATATATTAATATTTTAAATTATTAAGTTATTAATAATTACGTTACTTTATCAATTTTTTATGTAATAAATTATCACAAAATATTTTTAAATTTTTATTGTTTGTGACATATATTTTAATGTTTATAATTTGATCACAAATACTTCAAAGATTTATATATTCTCATTTATATCTCTAAATTATTAAATATTTATTATTAATTTCTCTATTTTAAACATAAAATTCAAAATTTAAAATTAATGAATTAATTTTTGTGATACATATTAAAAATTATGATCTACATTAACTTATTTTCTTCTATATCAAAAATATTATAATGACAATAAATATTATTTCATCTTTTCTCTTATTAAACAAAAATATGAATAAACCACTACATTAGATTTCAAACAAAATTAGATAAAAAATAAAGTTGCTTTGGGCATGTAAAAAAAATCTAAACGATTTTATATAAAGATCTCATTAACTTGATAATGTTAATATCTTAAATAAAACTAATTATCTTAAATAATTTAGATTAAAAATTTAATATGAATTAGTAGAGAAATTTGTTGATGATCCGAGTCCAAAACAATACCCCAAATGAAGAATCATATTTTTTATCAAAATTCTACATTTCGTTAATAACATAAATCAGAAAAAATCGTACATACACAAGTTATAGGAACCATTACCCTATAATCCTCATGTCATCGATCTTTGTGTTCTTAATAAGAATGTAGAAACAACATATATCAATCTTAACATTGTAATGGTTTTTGTAATTTAAAGAATTTAGGTTTCAATTGTCAATAAAAGAATGCATAAACTTGTAGGTTTGTGTTAAAAAGAAGAATATTGGTTTTGTGTTTACGTAGATAGTCTAGTAGAATATGAGAGAATTTTGAATGATCTTGATGACTTTTTAGACTTGAAAATTAGATTATAATTGTTAGGATATCCTCGTAGATCTGTAGCTTTTATACAATGGAAGTCCTTAGATTTTATCTCCAAACTGAGCTACGACGAGTTCCTTTTAACTTCCCCAAGTTTCGAACCTATGACCAAGCCCTTAAGTACACAGATTAGTAGAAACTTGGTACCAACTGAGACGCGTCTGTGTACTTAAGGGTCTGGTCACAAGTTTGAAGCTTAGTGAAGGTGAAAGGAACTCGTCGTAACTCAATTTAAAGATGGAGTCTAAAGACCCCACATCTATAAAAGCTACGGATTCACGAAGATATCCTAACAATAATTATATATTTAAATATCACATCAAATATAACGAAATTGGTATTAAGGATAGGTGACATTTTAAAAAAGTTTTTAGTATGTGATAAAATATTAAAACTCGTATTTATGATAAAAGAGAGCGATTGTATAGGTCTTATACTTATTCTAAAAATAAAATTTTCATCATATACGTATTTTATATAACAGCTTAGTCCTATTTTTATAAAAAAAATCATAAAGAAAAATGATTATTTTTTATTTATTTAATTTTTTGTATTATTTCAATTATAATTTATTAGAGTTAAAATAATTTTTATCTAATGCACCAAAAAAATAAAAAAAAAATAAAAATATTTTGTCACTGTACGATCACTTTTTAATAATGATAGGATTAAACTGTTATGAAAAATAAATATAAAATCTAAGTGTCATTTTTTTAATAAGTAAATGATACATATTTATCTCTTATAATAATTGTCTTATACCATATCAAATATAATGATATTAGTGTTAAAGATATTTGTGATATTTTAAAAACGTTAAAAATATATATAATAAAAATATAAAAGTATTTGTGATAATTTCATTGCAGTGTAAATGTCACTTTAACTAGTAGTAAAATGTAAGATATATTAGGTTCTTACTAGGTTCAATTTTATTTTATTTTTTATCATTTTATATATCATTAACAACTTTATAAAAAATGCACATTTATTATACAATAAACACATATTTTTAACTAATTTTTGTCACATATTAGCAGTTTAGTGAATTAAATTCTTGTTTATTCTGAGACCTGAGTGCTTCTTTATAGGGCGTTTTGAATTTTTAGGGCTTAGTTTGGGTCTCGTGGTGGGCATGTGGGCCGTGACTTCTGTTATACGGAAATGGATTGGATGGTGGTGTGGGTTCAAAGATTTACTTGGTTTTTTGACTTTTTTGGAGATGAATGATGCTTTTCGGCTGTCAGAACAAGCTTATCCTACACATGGAGTGGGATACCCAACTGGCCAACTCTTTACTCCTAACTCCGATGAGTCACCAACTAAACATTGATGTAACCTTATATTTATGATTAATAATTAGTAACTAATCATGGAGCTTTCAGCTTCACTTAATTGTTAAAAATGGCTTAAAATGGCATCGTACACGTGTTTTTGGACAAAATTAACTCCCAAATAGACTATACAATAATGTCATATTTACAAGTTAAATGAATTCAAGTATTTCTCAGCAACTGCCTTGTTTCCTCCCTCCTCTAACATTTTTTCTCTTTTTTGTCTTCTTCTTATTATTTTATACGACCACGAAAAAATATGGTTCAAATATGTCAATCAGATTTTCTTTAGAGATTCTTAACGGAATATTTCGTACAATAACCCTTGATTTTTATAAAATAAAAAAATTGTAAGAAGTAAAACGAAATTATCCTCTAATATTAATAAAAAGTACTCAATTTTTTTTGCACTTTAAAAGCATTAAACAATGTACTCATATAAGTTATTTTTATTAATTTTAAAGTTGATGGAAATAAGGGTGTACAACGTTTCGATTTGGTCCGATTTTAGTTAAAAAAAATTAACTGGATCAGATCGGACCGTTTGAAATGGTTTTAATTAATACAAATCAGATCGGATCGTTTGATTTATAAAACGATTCGGTCCGGTTTGGTTTGATTTTTTTATACATTTAATGAAAAATAATGTGAAATTTTTAATATATTATTAAACCAGTCTGGTCCGGTTCGAACGGTTTAAAATTAGTATAAATCGAATCGAACCGTTTGATTTGTAAAACCGTTCGATCTGGTCCGATTCAATCTGATTTTATGATTTGGTTCAATCTGATCCGATTTATGGACACCTCTGTATGAAAACTCCAAACATTTTTGTTATTCTTTTTTTCTATGAATATTTTAAGAAGTTAAATAAATTTTTGTCTACCTTCGTATTGAAAAGCCTTACAATAAAGTAATAAAAAATTAAAGTTTTATTTGTGTGTTTAAAAATATTTTTAGTTTTGGATTTGGTTTAACAACTTTAAATATTAATATATTTATATTAATAAATTTTTATCTACACGATACTTTTTAATCTTTAATGAAATTTTATTTTTTCAAAACATATCAATTATTAATTATCACTCCCTAAAAATATAAAAAAAATTAATTATTAACTCACTCCAACAATTTAGCAAAGTTTCAAACAGCAACATAAAGTTACTTGACCGTAGCCATGCTAGTGAATAAATTATTTGTATCTATATCTTTATATTCTAAATTACACTTTATAAAAAATTACACGTCTGTTTTAGAATAATAACACATATTGCCCTTAGTACTTAATTATTATATAATTTATTTTAACATCTTAAATTTTTATTAATTAAATAATAAATATTTAATATTTAAAATATTGGTAATTATCTTAAATATTACTTGTAAGGTTAAATTTTTTATATGATAATAAAAATATTTTAATTTTAATTAAAATAAAATTTAGTAACAATTATTTTTCATTTTTATAAATTACATTCAACCCACATTGTTTATCACTAGTAAACAAAATATGGGAATCAAAAATGAAACTGTTCCAGTTATGCTAGGAACTTGAGTAGTTGGGTTTGGGCAAGTTTGCCCCAAACGAGGGAATAACAAGAAGTTGATCATAAGAAGAATGAAGGTCAAAAGAATGTACAGTTGGAGATTTAAGGTATCAATCAAGCATCATCTGCATCACTTCCACCTATTTGCGTCTCATAACGAACACAATAACTGCTTCCGTCTGGACCTAAAACCTTGACCCTATCAAAAGTCAAAACCGTTAACCTTTGTTAAAATGAGCATTAGTATATATCACAAATATGTGACGATTACAAGAGAAATAGATCATTCGATACAGTTGAAATGCGGCAATAAAACTATGTAATCTCCTTTTGTGATCTATTACAAATTTGAAATTTGTGAATGCCTACTGACCGTTCAAGTACTGATTTTCCTTCCTTGTACTTCTGGCTCTTTTCATGGGCAGTCTCCTGAAATAAACCATTTCAATAACTAATTGCAACAGAAGATATGCACAAATCACATTATATATTAAATGCCCCCAATCTTACATATTTCCACCCCACAATGGATCCACATCCAATGCAGAAAATGTCAGCAACAGTGTGCAACCCAGTCATCATCAATCTATCATCTTTCTCCCCAACTAAGGTGTTCACGCTGTCAAATAATTTGATACAAGAATTACATATATGAGGGATACTAAACATGTAAGATTCATGCTATCTCAGCCGATAATCCTCAATCTCAAATTTCAACTCTGTAACAATGGGGACTCTAACCAGCGCTGTTTAGATAGGAATAAGACTAGTATTGACAGAAAACTCAAAGTTACTAAGAATAGTAGTAGCGCTAGCGCAACATTAATGGCACCAAATATGACCGGTCAGTTTGCTAATCTAGTATGAGGTTTAAGATGTGCGTCGGTTCTGCAACGAGAAGGTGCCAAAGATAAAGGAAACACTTACACCTTATTGAAGAGATATGCTTTCCCATGCCTGCTGTGGAAAGACTGAATGGAAACAACACAGGCAAAATATGTAGTCAGAAGATTTCCTTACAAAACCCCCAATCAACACTTGTTGGACATCGGAAATAAAAACGTCTATAAAAAACATGTAGTTGAGTAAAACAAAGGAGAGCCTTCAACATACTATGTCAGCATTTAGGCATGCCTGAAAATTTTGAAACAATTCTAAATATGTAACGTGACTAATATGTGACTATCTAGAACAAATATCTCCTCATGTATGCTTACTAATTTTATTGAGGCACAACTTGAGTGAAACATTCATGACCAAGGGATGCCGTCTCCATGCTGTACTTGAAAGTATAGTAACAACTAAAAACAGGTCATCAAAATAGGATTACCATTGCATAAGACTACATTCTTCCACCACAATGCTTTCAACAAGATGTTACAACACAGGCATTGATATGTGAAGCGAACAAAATTTCGTCCACAGTAGAATTTTAAAGAGAACAATCAACAGCTAAACAGTTAAACAAGTTTGTAGATATTGCATTTTATTATTAAAAATATAAATACAATGCTTATAATTAAAAAAAAAAAAGTTCAACACATCATAGGGCATTTAAAGTATCACAAGATAATTATATTGTCAACAACTGGATCAACTACAATTGGAAGTGGGACATTGTAAGTGTCATTTTCTGTGTTCTAAAAAATTAATGCATACACTTGAAAATGCAAGCAAAGGAGTTAACAACCAAATGGCCGAAAACGGAAATGAGGTCTCCGATCATCATCATCTTTCTTTTTTATTATTAATCAAACATAATTGAAGTAGGGAATTATCAAGCAGAGACATGAATAATCCTGAAGAAGAAAAAAAAATTATCCCCATAAGCTAACTACCCAGAAAGGATTCTAGCATCATGATCGCCAAAAACCCAAATTCCAATTCACTGGAAACGTTCCCAACTTAACCAATAAATCATGAATTTACTGTCGGGAGAATGTATCAACAAAATACGTTTGCATAAATCCTAAGGAGACTCGAATTCTACGAGAACCCAATAAAAAGAATGAGACAACGAGAACCCATATAAGAATTTATGAAATCAAAATAGAAGACACAAGTTTGAGCGATCAAAGCAAGAAAGTAGCAAAAAGAAAAACCTTGGAAATGATGTCTTCACCAAGCGCAAGATGAATCCTGCAGTGTTTGCAGCTGTAGATCTTCCCCTCTAGATTCATCACAAACAACCTCCCCATGCCTACCCTCCACCAGCCCCAGAAATCTATAATACCAAAACAAGTTGCTGAGCAATTATTCAGATTCAAATAAAGGGTGGTTAAGAAAAACGAGGTCTGGGGGTTTGTCAAGATCAACAAAGATGATTATACTTGGTTTGAAGCAATGGAAAACAAAGAGAAGAAAGCAAAGGATTGAATTAGTATTACCTTAGCTGCTATGCTTTGGCTTAGCTTGCAATCACAAGAAAAGTGATCCGAGAAGCTTACACAATTCAATTAAGAATAATGATATATGTGTTAAATTAATATTGGGAATTTAACGTTAAATTTGAAAGATTATGTTAAAGTAATAGTAAAATCGCCTTAAAAAAACATTTTCCTTCGATTAAATCACCTTTTTTTTCCCTGTAAAAGTGCTACTTGACAAGACGTGTATACTACGATCTATGCTTTTTATATTTCTTTCGTCCTTTCTGTTTTTGTACAATGTTACCAAATTACCATTTTGATGTATCAACATCTAACATTGATTAATTATATTTTCACCCAGCATTAAATCACATATTTATTTTACTCTTTAATTTTATTTTATTCTTAACATTAATTACATTTTAATTTCATTATTTTTATATAAAATTAAGATTAATAAAATATTTTTATAATAATAATAATTTATATTGTATCAATATCACTATCATATCTTTAACATTTTAAGTATTTTTTATAAAATTATTATATATCATAAATATATCACATTCTCAATCTCTTGTTTAATACATTTTAATAAATCATATTATATTTATTAATAATATTTTTATATGTTATCTAATATATATCTTAAATTTAATATTCATGTTATTTTTTTATATAAATTTACACTTCCCAAGTATATAATATTTGCCAATATTGCTATTTTCAAAAGTCCCATTCATTTGTTTGGTTGAATCGAAAATTGTACTGTTTGTGTGAGTATGATTTCACAACATGATGGCATAATCCAATCAAACGAAGATTTCACATCATGATGATGTGAAGGAGAGAGAGAAAGGAAGAAGGAAAAAAAAAAACAAAGATCACCAACCTCGTGAGGCATGGTGGGCAGTTGGGCGCCATCACCGTGCCAACAACACTAACTATTTAGGCCTTGTGGAGAAAGAAAAAAAAACTTCTGATTCTGATCATTACCTACTAAATCAATGCTTTGGGCGCACTCTAAAAACTACAAGTGTGATCTTTTTCTTGCTCTTGATTAATATCATTTGGAAAAGAAAAAAAAACTTATTCTATTTATTTTTTTATAGATAAAATAATATTTTAATGTGATTTGAAATTAAAAATAACGAGCCACTATACAAATTACAAAATAGTATCATCAATAGAGACTACCCACGTGTTTAAATGAGAAGATCACATTGTATAAATAGATCTATATGGGCCTCTCTTTTTTATTAGTTTCTATGAGTACTCTATTTGTGCATTTCATAATATATTTTATAGTGTTCATCACTGTTACTTGCCTTATTTATGGTGTGAAGCTTCCTTCATAATATACTTTGCGTTGAGTTTGAATGATTATTAGCTTCTAAGGTTGATGCCTCAAATTACGCAAAGAAATATGATGAATAAAATTCTTTAGACAAAAAAGAAAAAAAAGCATGACACCTTCCAATTACCTTTTATCAAATTTAAGATAAATCTCAAATAATGACAATATTATTGTTAAGTAAAATCGAACTCACATAAATATATTCAATAAAAAAAATTATCATTAAATTATGATTATGATATAATTGTAAAAATAGTAGTGCTCCACCCAAAATGAGTACTCATATCAATTACGAAATGGATGCACATGGATTGAGATAGAAATTTGGACCAGTTCTTTCTATACCAGCTAGAATTTGAGTTTAAGATTTGTAGAGTGGGAGCCTAACTCAGAAGTCAAACTTGCCGCTTTGTGAATGGAGTTGAAATATTTTGGCTAATGTACAAATACATTTCTTGACATGTCATACATGTTTTGCTTTCTGCAAAGGAAAAGAGAATACTTTATATCACAAATCAAAGTCACGTTAATCCAAAATGATATGGAGGTATGCATATAAGCCACCTTTATCACCTGACTGGCAAATCCAGAAGAGTGTGCATCATCTGCTTATCTCTTGATTTTTAATGGCAGAGTCCACAAGCTTAACCTTTTTAAGGTTCTCGCTGTTGACAAGCGAAAGCTGCTCAAGTGCAGATTTTAGTTGGGAGATTTTAGAATCTTGGACATGAGTTCTTCTCTCTGAAATTAGCCTCCGTTCATTTGATGCACTGCCCTTCAAAGATTGTGTGTGCCTTCTTAATCTCCCAGTTAAAGCCGAAATTGATGAACGCAAAGCATCCAACTCAACTAGTTGTAATTGATCTGTAGAGTCACAGTAATATGCAAAAAGTATTTCAAGTTAATTGAAATATTCCAGTCATGCTGATCATCACAGCTAAAGCTTAAAAATTGTTTTAAGTGGGTGATCAGTTAAGAAATAAAAGTAAAATAATGAAAAAGAAAGTACCAACTATTAACAAAATAAAGATCTTACGACCAGGTAATTATTGAAAGAAACTAAATGCAAAATTTCCATCAAACTCGATGGACATCCATCCATCTCTCAAGATGTAACAAAACAACAATTTGAGAACACATTCTTAACAGTAAAGTCGACAAAGAGTAACTACTAAATAGTTCCATGAGTCTAAGTTCTATTAGAAAGAATATTACGTTCAACAAATATCAGAACTGTTATAATTAAGTCCTATTATTTTATGCATCTAAGATAATCTGCTGCCAGGAAGATAGAGAGACTGAGAGAAGAAATTATTACCAAGCTCAGACTTAAACTCTTGCTCAGCTCTGGAAAGAGGCTTTTTATGGACACCAGGCAAGTTCCGCAAGCGTTTCAAGCGTTCTTCGAGATAATTGTGGCGCTGACTTGCACGATCCATTCTTTCATCCAACTTTGCCTGTTTCTGCTCAACTTGTGAAAGCTTCTGGTGAGCCTCATTTAAATGTTTTTGCATGTCATCAATAATTCTCTTCAAGTGAGGCGCATGATGCTTAAGCTCAAAGTAAACCTAAGAAAACAAAGAAAAAGTTCAGTAATGTTTTTAACCAAAAATATAAAAGCAGCACTAGCTGTACCAAGTCAGTTGGCCAAAAATACTTGAATGCAGTAAACAAGCACTCGAACAAAATTTTAAGATTACAGAACTGCAAAAGCTTGATAGCATTTGGAACAAATATGATTATGATGTTTCTCACACATTAATTTCTTCATACATCCAGCTCATACCATCCACCTTAATGCTAAAACTAAGCATGGATTATAATTGATTTTCTTGACTTTTTTAAGCTTGAATTAACAGATAGACTCAAGAGAACTTTGACTGCTGCACTTAGATAGCAATTCTCACGGTAATAGATGAAAATGCAATCTCTGAATGGTGAGAATATTTTTGGCATAAGAAGAAAGAATAAATTTTAGTGTGGTTCAATTTGATTAACAAGATCTAAGAAAGAGTAGAACAAGTTTCATAAATTTGGAGAAAATATAGATACATTCCTTATAACATGAGGGCTCAAATAAGAAAGGGATAATATAATGGAATAGGTTTAAATATGAAACTTTTTTGTTATCTAATAGCAATTTCTTTACCTTATGCGCATATTCAACATAATTTTCATGGAAAAGCTTGAAAGACTGATGAAGTGCCGACCGACCTTCAATAGAATCAGCAGTCAGAGAACGCAGATTTGGAGAGATTTGAGGAATGAGGACTGTCTTAGGTCCAGCAAGTAGCTCTTTGCTGATAATATCTGGCATGTCCCTCTCTTTTGGTTCTTCCAAGTGAATTGCCTTATTATCAATTTCAACATTAATGGGAAGTAACAGGTCCCATGATTTCATCTCTAGCACAAAACACTCCTTAGAAATAGTAACCCCTACAATCCATGAATAACCAAATGAATCTGCTAATGACACAAACCCGAGGAGTGGTGATGGTGATACACTTTCTCCTTGGCATGTACTCAAAACAGAATGCACTGAAGGAGTTCTCATGGTCTCATCTTTGCCCCTCATCTGATTAGTAAAGGGGAGAAAATGCAAAACTATTGAATCTACTCCACCATCGTGAAGGGAAAATATTCTTTCAGGCATCAGGGGATCAGCAAAAAGGGTGATAAGAGAACCACGTTCCAAATTCTTTGGAAGTGCCAGATCCACAACAGCAAGTCTCAATAAAGGAGGAGGATGTCCCAACCAAACAGTATGTTCAAATGGTTGATCAAGCTTCACGTTGGAATGGTTATCAGGGATCGACTCACAAATCATAGCAAGACCAAGAACACGATCATGGGAATCAACACGGAGACGAGGTGGGCAACTGACATTCCAGAGCGGCTGGATTTCATCAGCTAGTGCATCTATTTGCAATTGCCCACCACTCCAAGCAATCACAAGAATGGAATCTCTGCTTACAATGTTGTATAAAAAGCTGACAGCAAATCCTTCACATTCCGCACCATGAATGGCAAGATTATCGTTGTCACTTTGACATACTTTTCTCAAAGGCCCCTAGAATACATGATGCAAATAATTGTGAGGGTTTCTTAAATCACTGAATAAAAAACAGCCAAATTTTTGAGAGAAAAACATATTTTTCGTCCCCATAATCTGAAATGCTAGGCCGTAATAAGGGCACTATGCCCGGTTCAAACAAAACAGAGACACACAGCACAAACTGATAGCCCTTGGAGACAAGTAATAAGGTCCAAAGTTGAATCATTTCAATAAGTTAAGTTAGAGTTTGGTACCTTAGTGGTATCCCTTTTAACTAAAAGGTATCCATATTCTCAAAGTAGTACAATAATAGTCCTCCCATATACTTTAAGGTACAAAAAAAATCCAATTTCTTGTTTTAAATTGGAAATTTTATTACATGTTTGACACATATGATATAAGTGAAGGGTAATTGTGTCATTCAGAGAGTTTTATTACATGTTTGATACATATGATATAAGTGAAGGGTAATTGTGTCATTCAGAGAGTTTGATACTTTACTAGTACTTCTATTTAACAAAAGGTATGCATGCCCATATTTTCATAGTTACTTACTAGTAACCCATACATTTAATTTTAAGTAAATCAGTAATCTAAAATTAAGATTTAATTAAAAATTTCAACATGAGTCACATACAAGAGGCAACAATTAAGAGCAAACGTGCCTTTAAAAAAATTTAAAAATAAAAGAAGTTCATTAAACATTATTAATAAAAAAAATTAGTTTAATCCCAAAATCAAACGAAATCATGAAAAGTTGAGAAAGAGTCTTGAATAAACCCTAAAGAAATAAAATCGTGTTGAAGATGATTGTTTTGCGAAAAAACCAAAAAAGGGATGGATGGCTTTACAATAAAAACTTTAAGCTTTTATTTGTTACTAAGACGAGTTTTCCCTTAACTATTTGCACATGTTTATGACACATGATGAAATTCTCATTTAAATCCTAAATTTGAACCACTGGTTTACTTAAAATTAAATGTAAGGACTATGCTATGAAAATATTGATCCACATGCCTACATTTAGTTAAATAGGAATACTATTAAATTACCAAACTCTCAAAATGACACAATTACCCTTCCTTTACGTCACATGTGTCAAGCATATAATGAAATTCCCAATTTAAAACATGAAATTGGAACATTTGTATACCTTAAAATAAATAGGAAGATTACTATTGTACTACTTTGAAAATATGGATCCATATAGGTACATTTTGGTTAAAAGGGGTACCACTAAGGTACCTAACCAGTAAAATTATCCACATTACTGACCCAAGTTATTTTGAGATAATATCAGTCCAGCAGAAACATTAGATGTAAAATACAGTTGCTTCCTGCTACCATTGTACCAAGCAGATTTTGGAATTGAAGAATCATTATTTTGGGTATAAAGCATATCAACTAAACTTTGAATGTTTTACTATAATGTTCTTGATCCAGAAGAGAATACCAATTTTCTGAAGTTACTGTGTAACATACAGAGAGGGTTTATATTCTAATTTTTTAATCGGCCTATTAAACGTCCAGCACATATACGTAACCAATTCACCCTGTTCAATATATCAAATTCTCATAATTGGAGATCCATAGAATGTAGGTTAAAAATGCTTCAACTTCAGGCAATGTGTACCTGCATGGCAACAGATGCATCAAATAATGCGTATGGGTGGGCTCTTAGTATGGATGAGCCTGATCCTTCAGGTGCTTGATGTGCTATGTTTGGAAATGTTGCTTCCAACCAAGAAATTGCCATACTGGAATTCCTAAAAGCTGCTGGCTTGGCTGATTTCAGCCCAAATGTTTGAGCATCGTTGTACATTTCAATTATAGATTCCCATTTGTGTACACTGTCACAAGGGAAAGAAAAAAAAAGATATTTGATACTAGGAAGGAAAAAAACAGTTAGATTTGAAAATACGGAGTTAAACATCACAGTCACAACTTTGAAGTAGAAACTATGGGCAGGTAGTTTCCACATCAGATATGGAAACAGGTTATGTAAGCGTGATCTATAATTTCCTAAGAAGACAACCAACTTGTTGCAACAAGGTCTTTACCCCATACAGAAATAGAAAACAGCCTTTCATCATGATTTGATAAAAGGCATAAGCTATATTGTATCTTCTAAACAAAGTTGATAAAAAGTGTAAAGTAACATCTAAGGAAACATTTAAATAAGGGAGCAAGAGAAAAAAAACATGAAAGGTAAAGTACCTTCCGAAAGGAACAAGGGGGCAAAGGATATAAACAGAGCCATCACTGAACAAAACAAAGACCTGTAGAGAGAGGGGAAAAAAACATAAATTGAGCAACAAAGAAATGTCAAACACCAAGAAATTGAGAGCACCAATTTAGTCAATCGAGAAACCAGAGCAACACAATAAAACAAAGCAAGCTGCATATTATTTTAAAACAAAAGTAATAAAAAACATAACAATCTGCACTAAAACAAGAGCAAGAGAGATCAGCTAGAGCTAGATATTCTCTCTCAAAAAGTAGATTAAAAAATATATAATAAAAGGATGCATTCAGACTACGGACGAGGACAATTGCAACCAGCATTAAAGACAACAGGAAAATGACGAAGAGGGAGGTACTATTACACCAATATCACGACTCACTAAGCATGGCATCATTCATGAGGGAGAGGAGAAAAGGAAGTCAGTGTTCTAACCACAGTAACAAGAAAATGTCACATCATCAAAAAGAACAAATCAGATCACTGGAGTTTCAATTGAACTTACACTAAACCTGTCCCATAAGTGGTCACCACCAAATGAAAAATCAACAGCACAAATTGATGCAGCATTCTTGCATTTACCAGGTTCCACTGGCTGCAGATAATACTCTTGTTCTGGTTGAATGAGATCCAAAGCCAAATCAAAAAGTCTAAAAAATTAAGAATGTGTGTGTTAGAAAGGCACCTACAGGAGAAAAGTAAAATAAATTGCACCTATCAAAGCTAGATGTCTGACTTGAAATTGAGGTAGGACCCAATTCCAAAGCCCGACTTGTTTTTCATCAATTAATGCACCCCATCTTTGCATAATGTAAACTTTCACATAAGTTATAGCCATAATTTTATAACTCATAGTAGGCTATCTTGTACTCCTGCACATAATGTATAAATAACAAAATGGAAAAATTGAAAAAGTCAACCAGTACACCACTGGCAAGAAACTACTACTCAAAGCATTCTTGGATGAAAACAGATGTGATACCTGAAAACTGAATCAGATGAAAGAATTCCTAAATGGGTGTCACTAAAAGGATGCCATGAAATTTGCAGTAGGCGTATACCATTACTGCCACCAAAGTATATTTCAGAACCAACACAAACGGTCCTGTTGAAACAGTCATCAGCGATTTGGTCAGTTAAATACTTAGTTTCAGCAAATGAGCAAAAGCAATAGAACTGCATTGTTTACACCGCAACTCTTGAGACTCATACAAAACACATGTTGTTTCAACGAAACCTAAAATGAGTTATAAGTAAATAAGGCATTTCTGATTTCAGCTCATACCTGCAAATTAGGGTATTATCTTTTGAAGAGGCACGCCCGTAGAGATACATAATACATAGACCGTCTGAACCAGCAAGGAACAATGCTGATCCATTCCTATTGATGGACATTTTCTGAACCTCAAAGTTGAGCTGCACATCTGCGAGCAACACCTGAAAATTTACAATAAATAAGCTAAGATTTATTATGAAAAAAAACCAAAAGTTCACAGAGCAATTCAGTACTATATTCCAGAAAAAACAATGAAAATGAGGGTTGAGATAGAAAGGTTACTTTAGACGGCGAAGCAGCAAGAACAGAGTTAGGCTCGGGATCGCCGAGTCGAATTGAAATGCGATTAAGGCAGCGTTTTTGAGAGTCCCAAAAGTAAAGGCGAGAGGCTCCATCCCAGGCTAGTAGGTTTGTGGGCCCCGCAGGTAACGTCGGAGATTCTTCGGCCGGAGAGGTACCAGAAGTAAAAACCGGGTGGTTCTGGAGGGGGACCCACTCCACTTCGTCTTTGGGAGTGGAAGAACGCCCTTGTTCAGCCTGGGTTTCATTAAGGTCGAAGTTGAACCGCATCTTTCCTCTTTCGACTTGAAGCTTTCTCCACAATACAACTTTCCCGTGAACAACTGACAAGAAGCAAGCCCTTACAGCGCTGATTTTGTTTACCACAGGACTGTGCCAATGAGAGTGGAAGACGAAGTGTAAAATTGAAGCAAACAGTAAACGATGTCTGTTATTACTTCTTCTTCTTTTTCCTTTTTAATATATTTTAGTGAATCTTTTTCATAAAATTCTCATTAACAAAAAACAATAACTATAATAATAATAATTTAAATTATCAAAATATCGTAGCCATTTCCATTTTAGTGCTAAATTGTATACTGTATATGAATATTTTTACTAATTATGTTAAAGCAAGAAGAATGCTTACATTTGAAGGGGAGGAAAAAAAAACTTCAAAAAATTAGGATTATAATAATAAAAAAAATATTAGTATTTGGTTTGTTGGAATAGAATGAAATAAAATCATAATTAATTTCTTTTAATTTTATGTTTGGTTGGACTTAAAAGTAGGAATGAAATCGAATCGATTCCTAAAATCTTATTCATTATTCTATTTTCATCTCAATTTTTTTTCCAATTTTATCTCAATTCAAATATAATTCTAAATCCTAAATCTAAAAATCATAAACCTTATTTAGAAAAATAATAATTTTAATTATAAAACTTAACCCGCAAATATAACCTTAAACCCTAAATCCTATTTAGAAAAAAATAATAATTTTAACCCTAAACCTTAACCCACAAATATAACCCAAAACCCCAAAACTTTAAATCATATTTAAAAAAAATAACCCTAAACTTTAACCTACAAATATAATCTCAAACCCTAATCCCTAAATCTCAATTCTTAAATCTCAAAACCCTAAATCATATTTAGAAAAATAATAATTTTAATAATATATTTTATTTTTAAGTAATAATTATTTAGAAAAATAATGATTTTAATAATATATTTTGTCTGACGAAAAAATAATAATTAAATGATATTATTTAAATTTTATTGAATATAGAGTATTAAAGTAATATACAGTGTTTTCATTTTATTCTAACTGTAAGCCAAACACTGTAATTATGATTCTTTCTTTGATTTCAGTGATCAAACCAAACAAAATTATTGCATTCTCATTCTATTTCATTTTATTCTCGTTCTTATTCTCATTCTCATTCTGATTCCATTTAGCGAACCAAACGTCACCTTAGATCCAACTCTTAAATAAAATATATGAGTGTATAAATGTTATTTAAAAAAAATATTTTTCAAAAAATTAAAAATAGTCATAAAAGCCCATTAATTGTGTTATAATAAAACTATTTTAATTATTCTAATGATTACAAGCCACGAGATTGAAAGTCGTGAAATATAGTCTCGTGCCCTATTTTCTTGAACACAATCAAAAGAAAAGGTGGATTGGGGATTGAGTGAAGAGTCTGAGCCAAACTTGTCATGTAATCTTCAATCGTGACGCAAAATTTTATATTTTCTACGATCATTTAAAGACTTTGAAACTCTACATTGTTGTGTCATCCATCTTGTTTCACGATGTGATCATGATTGCTAATATGTTTTTTGATGTGTTTTTATTAAGTCATGTTCTTTAGACACATAAACCTACAAATTATTAAAAAATCACATCATAAAAAATCACATCAATGGGTGTGATATCCGTTTTAATACGTAAGTTAATTTATGATATAAAAGTTAACATCAAATAAAATTTAAGAGAAATTAAGTTGTGAGCTTAGAAGTTTAGGCGTTAACTTATATGTATCTTTTTTATTTACGGTAATATATTTAAAAGTTTTGACAAGTAACATAATTACAAATAATCAATATCAATTAATTAATATTTAATTATTTATAATACTAATGATATTTTATAATTAGTATTGAGTTATTAATATTTATTTTAAATTAAATAATAAAATATATATTTACTGTTAATTGATTGTAACATTTAATTTTTCAAAATCTATACCTACCAATCAAATAGAGCTATAAGTACTTGAATATTTTTCTATCCAACAGTTTCCTCAAAATCATGAGTCAAATAAGCTATTAGATTTATAAAATAATGCTTGTCTTCTCCCTTAAGTGAGTTTGTCTACTTTTTCTTAAACGTGTATATATATATATCACTACTCAAATAAATAATTACATATATTATCACTTACACCCAAAATTATGATTAATCAATGCATATAATAAACTATAAATATAACATAGATTTCAATACCATATACTAAATATCACATAAATAAAAAATCCATCATAGCTAAATCATTACTCTATGATAAATATCATTTTCCATTGTAAACATAGTTCTGTTTTAATTTCTTGTTATTTACATAATATTGTTTATCATATATATTTCTGATTTGACCACACCTATTGGTGAATCATAAGTATTGTTATGACAGTATGACTAGTTATCTATTTTGTTGTAGCCCTAAATTTTTTAATCCTAGCAAGAACCTTGTTACCTTGTATTCTTACAGGCTACATTGTTTGGTGCTCAAGCAATAACAAAAATAATAGTTTTAAAGTAGGTGCTAGATTGAGGCCGTGGAATATCGTAAGCATATCAATTTTAGCCATAACTCGAAACACAAACACAATTGTGATCACCTCTCTAAACGATGGTAATAGTCTAATTGATTCGGCCACTAACTCACTTAGTGAAACAAGCGAGCGTTCAGAACTATAGGTGAGCTTTGGATTTAGCTCTCCACAAATGAGGGAAAACTTTAATGATACCCTCAAGTTTCCTCTAAATAATATGTTCCAATACCTCTAGCATTTAATGTATTTTCAGTAATAACTCTGAAGATAACTACCGTTACTTTTCATCAGTTAAATCTGTACAATTACTGTAGAAATTGATACAAGTTAGTTTTATTTAGATTAAAAGGGAAAAATCTAGTTCATGATCGTTACATAACCAACAGTCATGAAAAAAATATTCTTTGAAGTTGTATAACTATCATCAATAATACCCCTGGTTCAAGTACTATAAAAACCACAGCCATGGCATAAAAGAAATACCTTGGTTCACAAAATAGATACAACACAAGTTTTCCACCCATAACACACATTAGCCTATATTCTAAATATAGTATTACAAAATAAAATATCTACACAATAGTAGATATTACACACCAGCAAAACAAATTACAATTTGTTCATTTCAACCACCTAATCTCTCCATTTTAGTCACTCAATCTCTCCATTTTAGCCACCCAAATTAGAACAACCTCCCTTCTAAACTGTACTATTACAAACAGATACATGCAATTACAAAACATTTACATTTGACATTTGTTCATTTTCAAAAACAATTACATTTTACATTCAGTTTACAAAAAAGATACAAAATAATGGCATCTTTTACTAGTTCAAGCACTTCACATGGCTCAAATGGTTCTATCATAAAATTTAATAAGAATTTTCCAATCAAAAATGAATCCTAACAAATTGATCTTCTATTGTGCAATTGAGAAATGCAAGTACTTTCATTTTTGGAATCTAAATGGTGATGAATATGCTGGTAGTAATGCAGGAAACATGAATGCAGTGAATGGACTATTTTAGAAGAGATTAAAATTGAAATTTCATAATTAGGGGATAGGTTCAACATGGAAAAGACAATGCATAATGGGTTGAAGAATAGCATGCTACTCAATAGGTGTTTTTTTCTTCTTTATTTTCCTGTGTAGTTATTATACAAGCTTTGCTAAAATAATTAAAAATATATATATGCAAATTATATATATCCGACATTGATCGATGATAACTCCAAAGTAGTATTTATATGTATCGTGTTTTCCATTAAGTTAAACAAATTGGGCCAGCATGTTTACAAACTCTACAAAACTTAATACACATGAAACTAACAATTGCATTATTTATGATTACATCTACAAATTCAGAAAAATGAGTAGCAATCTTAAATACTTAAAATAATTGATATCGATACTACTATACTTGGCCAAAATGAATCCACCTGAAGTAAAAGGGAAATGATAAGTTAGGAAATGATAAAATTGTCTAAATATGAAAACAATTGCATTCAAAAGAGGTTACAATATAGAAGAGACGAAACCTAAAATAGTAAACTTAATCATTGCAAATAAATGATTAATACCTTAGGTTTTTTTCTTTTATTGACCGAAACATATCCATCATTCATTTGGGATGATGATTCAGTAGATCCAACAAGTCCAATTTCATACTACAAAATTAAATATATCATTAAATTTGAATATTTTGTTTATTAAAAACTAAATAAACAAATATAAAAGACAATACTTGATGGTTCTTCTTTTCCAATCTCTTTTGTTGTTTTTCCTACACAAAAAATGAAAGTAAGTTATATTTGTGTTAATATTAAAGTAAAAATGTACAATAAATTATGTTAAAAACAATGATCTTGTTATGGTTCTATAGGTTCTCTTGTTCTTCATTTGGAGGTCTCCCTTTTTTAAGCATATAACTGATAGAATGAAGTTAATGTTCTTCGGTTTCATTTGCATTCCAAGATTTCTATGAAGGTATAGGATGAATCATGCCACTGTATGTCTTCATGTACGATTCTTTTATGAAGTAATGATAGATATAATCTTCAATCTTGTATCTTCTATATAGGATGCAAAAGACACCATGTTTGCATGGAAATCCACTTACTTGCCAACTGTAACGACTGCATGACCATTTATTCAAATCCACCAGCATATTACTTCCATCAATCACTTCAAATTCACCCTCTCCATTGCATGAGACCTTTAACACCCTTCCTTGTTCTTATTGTTGTCTCAAATATTGCATAACATTAGATGGAAAGGGAATTATCCACTTTCAACCTTTTATTTTCTTCTAACCATTATTCTCATTATCTTCTTCCTTACCTCTTTAAATGGTTCGACAATTGGTTTAAACCTCACCCTATACAACCAACTATTAAAACCTTTTGTCATGTTTGTAACATGATCAACTTTAACATCATTATCAAACTCATGTGACTATATTGAAGGTTCAATCCCTTTTAAATACTCAAAGACCTCTTCATTTTCTAGGTTAATTTTTCTTATTAACTCATTAAATCCACTAACTCTTGTAGCTTTAGGTGTTTCCTAAAACAGTGATCTCAATTTGACACTGGAAAATTGACCCTTGAAGTTTGCATATATGTGCCTTGAACAGTGCCTCTTTTATGCATTTGGAAAGAACCTTCTCATTGCATCAATCAATTATTTTTGCCTATCAGACATGAAACACCATATCTTATTTTCCTCTTCACCAATGTATTGATCTAACAAAACCATGAACCACAACCATGTTTCAATTTTTTTTACCTTTCGCCCATGCAAGTGAAATTGAAAACACTCCACTATTGTTTGTAAGGCCCTTTCCAAAAGCAACCATCAACACCAATTAAAAGGTCTACATCAAAAACTTATAAAGCATCCCCTGAAGTATAGGACGGAATTTGGTAGTAGCATATGACTATTAACAATAGCCAATGCTTTAGCTCTTCAAACCATATGACAATATTACCTAATTTTGGCAAAACTGCCAATATGGTCACCCAACCTATTATTTGATGTTATTTTCCTTACTTTGTACAAGGTCAATTCTTTTGAAACCACAATACCCCAACTTCTCTTACATTCTGCCTCCAAAATACTAATTTAAATTTTAGGATTTGCATGAATCAAATCCATTAATTGCAATGCTAACCAAGGTGCTTTAGCATCTTGTTGGTGCTCAACCTTCTAACAAATGTGTTCCCTATCAAATTTTTTTACCATAAATGTTTTTTATCAAGACAATATAGAAATATGAAACCTCTAATTACAATTATTCCCAAGACACTTCACAGTTGTCCTTTTCCCATCAACCTTAATTCTTTTACATTCAAATCCAACTTGCAATATATACTCCCTCAGTATTTCTCTAAAATGATTAACATCTTGAGTATCACATTCTCTAAATTCAATACTTTCATTAGCCCTTTTCTTAAACTCCCTCATTTCACAATATTTGCTCACTTTTCTACTACCTCTACCTTCATTTTCCTCATCATTAGTATCACGAATATAAAGCTCATCATTAATTGTATTTTCATCCAAACTATCTTCACTCTCATCAATTTCATGATCATCTTCTTTCTTCATCCCATAAACTGCAACCATATCAATTTCATTACCTACTTTTCATGTAGGATCCTCTTCATCACTTTTCTGTTCAAAGTCATCACCACCATTATAGAATTCATCATCTATTTCATCCACATTACCAATTTTATATTTCCTTAATGTTGGGTACTGGAAGAGTTAAGTTCTTTGGATATTGGTATGTCAAAACTAGGGTCAAGGAATGGGTCCATAAGAACTTCATTGATATCAATAATATGGTCATCTCTAAGACTATGGCTAACATAATTTGGAGTTTCATCAATTAAAGATGGATGATAAGGTTCATTATCATTTTCAAGAAAGCTTGACTTTGACTACACTATTGACAGTCCTTATAAATTGATCGCTTAAATACTCGAGGTTGTGTTTGAGGTGGGTTTGGTTCTACTTCAGTTTCAGTGTGAAGTTCATGTTGTGGATGAGGTGAATTTATTTATTGGTATTGACTAGATAAGTATGTTTGAGGTTATGTAACATTTTCTTGTTCATGAGTTTTTGAAATACTTTTTGGTTCATTAGGGACATAAGGATTGATATCTAACATTTTTAAGGGTTCACAAACTTCTAAGGGATTGAATTCAACATAAAAGTCCAACCTACCAACCTTCTTATTCTTGTATTCTACTATAAGTCAAACAATGCCTCATCACTTTTTAAAACATTTAACTTAGAATCACTAGGTATAGTAGCTTCTATTCTAAAGTCCTCTCTCATTAACGTCAATCCCGCATTCATTACAACCCTTAGCATCATGAAAAGCACATATCAAACTATATTCATTTGTGGTATACGTCCAACCTATTTTGTAACACCAGACAAATGGACATACAATTCTATCCACTCAGACATACTAACTGTCCCATACACATTCACATATAATAAGAAAATATCATTAGTATAAATCAATAAAAATAATATAATAAGAAAATATCATAAGTAATCAATAAAAATAATATAATAAGAAAATATCACCAATATGAATCAATAAAAATAATATTATGCAGCCATTATGAAAAGTATTATGCAAAATACTCTAGAGTTCCACATAGAGAAACAACTATTATGCGAAATCCTAATGCATGAAAGTATTAACAAAGGCTCAACATTACTAATATTCATTCATTCTTCAAGCCTTAAACATGATTAAATTATTGATTTTAAGTATTAAAAAAATTAGATATACAAAATTTAAAATATTAGTCAAATTTTTTAAATATGATACCAAAAATTCAATCACTATTGCTTTGAATTATTAGTTTCAATCATTTTATTAAAAATGATAATAAATATCATTTTCGATTTCAAAGTAATTACATATTCTCAACATTACTAATATTTTATTTATTCTTTAAACCTCAAACATGATTAAGTTATTGTTTTTTAGTATTAAAAAATTAAATATACAAAATTTAAAAGATTAGTCAAATTTTGCCACAAAAATAACAAATACGTTTTCTATGTTTCAATATTGAAAAAACATTTTCATTTTCAAAATATTATCATAGTCTCAACAGAAAATAACATGTTATTTTCATATATTTTTCCCTGATTTCTAATAAAAAATCTAGCAGAAAATATCATCTATATGATTTATGATTTTAGCCAATATTAACATACATGTGTCTTGATAAGATTTCAATTATGATGATTGATGTATAGAGGTGGACTGGGCCTAGCTCGACCCAAGTGAGCTATCATGGATCGGGCTTAGATTGGCCCAAATGAAAAGGCGTGATATGCTAGCCACTATTTGTCATCGTCTCGATATACTCATTATACTTCTCTAAGGAAGAACGAACTGTGTTGATGAAGAATAGACTGCAATGGGTCGATTTCTATATAGGAAAAACGAAATATGTTTAAATGAAATGAATTGTATCCCCTGGTGAACATTCATAAGAAGGTGAACACTAGTTCAAAAACCTCAGCAGTGCACCTAGGAGATGGAGAACCATCTGAAACCAATAATTCCTAAGTGCCAAACGAATCCATTTTCAGTTGGAAAAGAAATATTACAACTTACAAGGCCTGAAAGGGTAGAACTAAGCGTGGGTTAACAAACAATTGGGTGCACGCTCAAATCGGGGTCCTCCATCGCTCTCTCATTAAATCTGTTTGGAAAAGTGCTGATGTGCTAAGATCATATGATATTGAGAACACCATAATGAGTTTGACTGTGGACTTATAGTTCGAGTTTATTGCACGAGGCATAGGCCCATAGGTTTTAGCAAAGTAGAGAGACAATTCTCACATGGAATAGAACCACTATGTTTATTACCATATATCAAATGTTAAACATCAATTTATGGCAAAAAAATCCATTTTCGGATATGGGAAGTTGTGGTCGAGTTGATCCAACGGCCTCAAACAACTCTCTCACTACTCTATATACATCATTTGCCATCTTTGGCATATTGGGTGGTGGAACCTATAATATTTTAGGTCATATTTGACTCTTCTTTCAGCTTGTTTATGTTCTATACGTTGGGTCTTTTTCTACTACAATCACCATCAACAACAAGGATAAAGGAGGTACCAAAACTTATGTGCACCAAACGAGGTGCATTTATATGATGTATGAGTTGATCATTACATGCCACTCTTTATATGATGTAGGGGCTGATATTGGCGACTAAGGTAAAACTTGGTGCACCTTGAGATCTGTGTGATCCATGCGTCTCTAAAAGGAATTATAAGATATTCAACACTTGCTAAAATATGACAATATTTTGGTCTTTGAAGACTATTTAACGAGATCCATTAACAAGTCGTATTATTTATCCATCATGACAAGAAATATTGTTGAGGAAATTATTATAAAGTGGGACTATTCATGCCACATATGGCGTATACCACCAATTCATTATCCAAATATTGATAAAGTTATTATGAAGTTCGCACCGTGTTTTCTTTAGGCATGTAAGGTCGATACATGAACTCCCATGTTTCGAGTATTTAACTACGAGCTTGTCAAAGTATTGACTATTTCTTCATGTAAGAAAAAAATTGGAGCACATGTGGGGTAGGGTTTTCACCCTCGCATGTCGCATATCTCGCAAAATATTAAAGCGATCAATTCCTCAAAGTTTGGAGTGCATATGGGGTAGGGTTTTCACCCTCGCATGTCATGTATTTCTCAAAATATTAAAGCGATCAATTCCTCAAAGTTTGGAGCGCATGTGGGGATAGGGTTTTCACCCTCGTATGTCGCGTATTTTGCAAAATATTAAAGCGATCAATTCCTCAAAGTTTGGAGCACATATGGGGTAGGGTTTTCACCCTCACATGTCGCATATCTCGCAAAATATTAAAGTGATCAATTCCTCAAAGTTTGGAGTGCATGTGGGGTAGGGTTTTCACCCTCGCATGTCGCCTATCTCACGAAATTTATGACCCTTCAAGTTGGAAGGAAGAGTCGACTGATCCCTCTATTCGACACGCGGTTTGTCTTATACCTCATGATTGTAAGAGGAGTCCCCTGACCCCCTACTCGAGATGTGGGATACGTCCTATGCCTTGTGATTGAAGGAGGAGTCCCCTGAACCCCCTACTCGAGATGCGAAATATGCTTGCAATCATGCTTTGGGTGTCTTATTTTGTGCCCCCAAGTTGGGAAAAGTCATTCGACCTTCTCACTTGAGATGCGAGACATGTTCCATTGCTTCGTGATTGGAGGTAGAGTCCCCTGACCCCCCCACTCGACACACAACATGTCTTATGCCTCGTGATTGGAGGTGGAGTTCCCTAACCCCCCCACTCGAGATGTGAGATATGTCATATGCCTCGTGATTGGAGGAGGAGTCCCTTAACCCCCACTTGATATGCGAAATATGCTCGCAATCATGCTTTGGACGTCTTATTTCATGCCCCCACATTGGGAAAAGTCATTTGACCTTCTCGTTTGGGATGTAGGACACGTCTTATGCCTCATTATTAGAGGTGGAGTCCCCTAACCCCCACTTGAAATGCGGGATATGTCTTATGCCTCATGATTGGAGGTGGAGTCCCCTGACCCCCACTTGAGATGCGGGATACATCCTATGCCTCATGATTGGAGGTGGAGTCCCCTGACCCCCCTACTTGAAACGTCAGATGTGTTTCAACATGGTAAAAATGCAGGTATTATTAAATGATCCACTCATAATCCGAAATATGTCTTAAGAAAGATACTTGAGTTCCAAGGAAAACTACTTCTCTTATGGAAGCACATGTGAGGGGTTGGATATGTCACCATTGCATGTCACATCTAACTGTGGGTCAATATTTCATCATGGCATGTTGTATCTAAATGTGGGCTATTAATCTCTTCTGATAAGTTCCACCACTTCCTTCGAAAGGGACCTCAGTTCACCCCACTACTTCGGTATTAGAAACAATATAGACATAGCAATTCACATATTTTTCATTGAGGTAGAGAATTTAAGTCCCTGGTTCATTGGGGTAGTTAGGGTATATGAGCCATATGTCCGCTATAAGGCGATGTTTTATTCCTAGTTTGAAAATATCATATCATAGTATAGTACGGTGCAATAAAAGCCCCGCTTGTTAGGCTACGTGACAAATAAGGGCTTATATATATGAATTCCAATAGCAAGGCCATCCACCTTTCTTATTTGTAAGGATTACTTAATTATTCCTCTATAACAATGGAGTGGCATAGTAGCATTCGCCTAGCAACTTGAGAGTCGAGATCTGAAGACCAAGATCTTCAGGTCAAAGTAAATGACCTGGCTCACTTATGCATACAAGACCTAATCAAGTAACTCTTATACGATGGCTTGATTAGGCAACATTTATATGACGATCAGGTAGCACTTAAATGACGACCTGATTTTTAGAGTTAATAACGAAACCCTAGGAGAGCCTGAAGAGTTTACCCCTTCAAACTCAGATTAATAATAGGAATATACTTTTAACAACCTGGTGACCTCGCAAATAGGGCAGTTAATATAAATTTGTTGTATTATATAAGTATCAGGTGCGCTACCTGACGACCTAGATCACGTCGTCATAGAATGAACCAACTCTTTCCCTTTTTTGAGACATGTTATATAAAATAAATTACTTAATGTGAATGTTGATCGTTTGAATCTCGACCTAAAAATAGAGAATGGACTGGTTCTCCCTTTGACGTCGTTAAACAAATGAACTAAAATATAGACTAAGTATTTTTCTAAACGGGCAGACAGAGCGGAATAATAGGAAAACACTTAACATGTCGAAATTCTCGGAAAATAAATTTTACTTAAAATGTACGGTGAAAGTAAATTTCTTCACTATTTATAAAGTGAGCGGGAAACTGAAAAGTTTAACCAAAGAATGAAATTAATTAAAGCAATATTATTTGTAGAATAAATAACCTTGCGATTGAAAATTGTATCGTCTGAGTGACCATTATATACTTAGATACATTGAATCGTTTAAAGTGGTTTATTTAAATTAAAATCAACAAATAAGTATTATTCTCTTGACTTCTCAAAATCAAGAGAATATGAGAGTTAATGTTTGGTATTAAATATGTAACGGACATACGACTTAATAAGTACAGGTATCCCGCTAGGATATAACGAAGATATAGGGCTGGCTTAACAAATGGTTTGGGCCCAACGAGCTTGGTAGAGCGTACAACACAATCGACAAAAGTATCTCGTTATCAAACGGCGAAGTCTTGGATGTCAAGACCTGGTGAAACTATGATATCCCGATGTGATCACGGTCGTCCCTCTCCGTGAGCGACCTGCATATAACGACCTCCCTTTATTTGTGTGTAACACTTGTAGCGATTTCCTTTCTATTTTTTTACTATATATGTAACCATGTATACAAGTCGCTTATACGTACATTGCCACAAACGTAGGTTATCATACATATATATCCCTTAAATGAGGAGAATATATGATCTATTTATTTATCCATATTTTCACTTCTCTCTAAAAATCACTAAAATCTTTGACTAGAAAATTCTCTCCAAACAAGATGTATAAGAGTGTTTTTTTAAAATTATATTTAATTCACTCAAATAAATAATATAAGAATAATTAAATTAATAAAATAAAAATAAGTTAAATTTTTTTACATTAAAAATTAATTTTGTTGTAAAATAAGAATAGTTATTTTTTTATTCTTAAATATTACCAAAAAAAATTGTAATTATTTTATACATAATTAATGAATATGATGACACTTTGGTGATTTTACTTTTATAAATTTGAAACATTAGTCATATTTAATAAAATTAGTACATTTTATTAATCATATTATTTTATATTTTAAAAGCTTTAGTTATTTTTATTTAATTTTTTCATTTTCTTATATTATATATTTATAAAATTTTGTAGTTAAATTAAATGATTTTTTATTAAAATACAATATTTTTTAAATAAATCAATAATTTAATAATAAATTTTTTATATTACGATAGATTAGATAAAAAATTATAATAATTATTAAATTTATATAAATATTTAATTATAGCTATACTTTGTATTCTATATTTAAATTTATTAAATTTAATTACTAATTATTAAGTATTCAATTAATTTTAATTTATTTAAAAATAAGGAGTCTTTGAACACCATAAAATATCCAAGCTTTTAATAAAAAATCACCCCCTCGTTCCCCAATATTTAAATAAGGGATGGGATAATCGCTCTCACCCCGCTCTGGCCCGCTATGCTCCATTAACATCCTTAGAGACTTCAGATAGGGTACCAGAATTTTGACGGTATTCGATTGGAATGAATTTAATGTAAAATATTTGAATTAAATTTTTTAATTTTAATAATAAAAATATATAAATTGAATATAATGAATATTATTTTTACTATTACAAATTTTAAAAATGTTATAAATATTACTTTTTTAAAACTTTTAATAAACTATAAAATAGTTTCTTAATGTTTTAATTGGGTTGATACAAAGTGATTAGGTGCACCTACATGTACATGAACTGATATGAAGTACTCAACTCAAGGACCACATCTATGATAGGTTTACTTTTGATTATGTTAAAAGTAGTTTCTGATTGAAATGATTTTTGAAAAAAAATCACATATCTAACAATAACAAAATCTGTTTTATGAGTCCTAACAAACGTTTTTAAATTATTGTTTGTAGTTGATTTTGAAGCTTTTTTTTTTTACTGTTAAAATTGCTTTTACATGTTCCATAAATAAAAACATAAAGACGATAAGTTGTCTAGCGCCTCATTCCCTAATAAAAAAGTAGAATTGGTATATACATTCATGCATTGATAGTAAAACCTTATTTTGCGTGAATAGCTAATCAATTTTTTCTTACAGAAAAATAAAGTTCGATTTCATCATATATTATGTGTTCTTAAAACGTATTTGGGAAATTATAAATATACCTATTTTTTTTGCTAATTTATTAAGAAATTAATTATATTTATATAATTTAATCAAATTGTATCGATAAAATTAAGGACACACGTGTAATTTAATTTAATTAAATTTTGTTAACTAAATTTACAAAAAAATATATACGTAACACAAATCAATATAACCAAAGTTATTTTTAAGTATAAAATGTTGGTTGCATATTCGGAATTATAAAAAAAAATAGTTTACGCTTGATAATAAGAAAAGATGCATGATATTCATATTGTCTTGGGTAGTTGTTCCAATAAATGTCAACCGCCTTTGCATTGTTCAACCACCTGCATTTCCTCTGCTGATAGATGCAACAAATATAATTTATATTCATTGAAAAAGGAAAATACATTTAGGAATTATGAACGTTTGAATGCTTCTTTTTTATTTGCTTTTATTAGCGTGGTTCGGGTAAGGTATCATTACTTGTTTAATAATAAGATTAAGATGCCGTTTGGTTCATGAAATAGAATGATAATGAAATGAGACGAAAATGAAACAATTTTATTTGTTTTAATCACTGAAATTAAAGAATAAATAAGTATTATAGTGTTTGATTTACAATTTGAATGAAATATAAAACGTTATATATTACCTTAATAACCCTACATTCAGTAAAGTTTAAATAATATCTTTTAATTATTATTTTTCGTTAGACAAAATACATTATTAAAATTATTATTTTTCTAAATAATTATTATTTAAAAATAAAATATATTATTAAAATTATTATTTTTCAAAATAGGGTTTAGGGTTTTGAGGTTTGAGATTTGAGATTTGTGATTTTGGGTTTTGGGATTTAAGATTTGATGTTTAGGGTTTAGGGTTATATTTGTGGGTTAAGATTTAGGATTAAAATTATTATCTTTCTAAATAGAGTTTTGGGATTTAAGATTTAAGATTTAGGTTTTAGGGTTTAGGATTATATTTATGGGCTAAGGTTTAGGGTTAAAATTATTATTAGTCTAAATAGGGTTTCGAGTTTTAGGATTTGAGATTTGGGGTTTAGGGTTATATTTATGTGTTAAGGTTTAGGGTTAAAATTATTATTTTTCTAAATAGGTTTAGGGTTTTGGGATTTGGCCGATTTGAGATTTAGGGTTTAGGGTTAAAATTATTATATTTCTAAATAGGATTTAGGGTTTAAGATTTAGGGTTATATTTGTGGGTTAAGGTTTATGGTTAAAATTATTATTTTTCGAATAGGGTTTAGGTTTATATTTGTGGGTTAAGATTTAAGATTAAAATTATTATTTTTCTAAATAGGGTTTTGTCTTTTGGGATTTAGGATTATATTTGTGGGTTAAGGTTTAAGGTTAAAATTATTATTTTTCTAAATAAGGTTTAGGGTTTTAGGATTTGAGATTTAGGGTTTATGGTTTAGGATTATATTTGTGATTAGGGTAAAATTGGAAAAAAATATGAGAATGAAATCATGATTCCTTAAGAGGGAAGAAAGAATTATGATTTTTTTTAGAAATCGATTTCATTCTATTCCCACTTTTCAGCCCAACTAAACATAAAATTAAAAGAAATTGATTCTGATTTCATTTCATTTTATTTCAATCAATCAAACATGAGTAAGGGTAGCATAACAAAAATACATTTTAATGCATTAATTATTTAGTATATCAGTATAAATCCTTTTATTTCTTTTTTGAAATAATCATTGAAGTATACTTATAATATTTAGGTTAATTTTTAGAAATAAAATTGATACTTTTTAAAAGTTTTATATTCTTTTATTAAAATAATGAAAATATATATTAAAAAATTATTTTTTATTCAAGACTATACCATAGTTCATCTTTTTACAAAGAATATTCTTAATAATATTTGTTAATATTTAATTTTTTATCTATTTATGATTTTAAATCATAAATTATTCATTTTTTTAAAAAATAAAATATTTATTGGGAAAAATTACTAGAAAACCCACTTAGGTTTTCAAACGTAGAAAAAAACATCCCTTGATTTTTTACAAATACCTCACTTGAAAAATTGAAATAATGGCAAAAAGGGATGTGATTATTATTTTTCAAACATTTAAGGTTCTTTTTTGTTATTTCATGAAACCTAATGTATTTATAATTGACCTATTTACTTTTGTTATTTAATGAAAAAATAAAATTTTACAAAATATTAACTTTAATCATAAAAATTTAGCTTAAATCTTTTAGATAAATTTTAATAATCTTTTGTAGAAAGATAACATAATTATAGTATATTACCTAAAAACAAATAAATTAAAGTATTAGTTTTGTTAAAAATAATAATAACATTTTTATATATCATAATTATATCATAATCACAACTATATAAATTTTTCATTTGATATAACTATATGAATCTGACTGTATTTATTAATAATACTCTACAATTTATCACAAATTTATAATAAATAGAGTTTTACATATAATAATATATCTCCCTCTCTTTCTATGGTATATATAAAAAGAGATGGTTATTGTTTATCAATAATGTTGTCTCATTGTCTTGCTTTGTTAATACTTATAAAATCAAATTTATATTATAATACAAAAAAATGAAACACAATTTTTTAATAAAAAATGCACACAATAATAATAATATTAAAATTAGGGGTGTGCATCAGATCGAAACCGTTGATTTTATATTCATTTAATCTGATCCAACCTTTTAATTGGATTGAAGCATTCTAATCTACAACCGATCTGATTACTTTTCAAATCTGATCCGTAATCTATTTGGATTGGATCGGTTGAATCCAATAAATCTGTAACCTATTCAGATTGAATTGGTTGAATCTGACCAATAAACTTAATTAACTCTATTTTTGATATTTTTGAATAAAATTTTTAAATTTTCAGATAACATAAATTTATTTAAGCTAAAAGAAACCTTAAAATACCAAATAAAAATGTTAAAATACTATTCAAATGGTCAAACCTATATAAAATAAAAATAATACGATACCAATTACAATAGTCATTTTAATAAAGTTAACAATACATTCAAACAATAAATAAAAGAATATTTCACAATAATCTAAAGCTAAATTAAGTTGATCATTTCATTCTTTAACATCTATTGAGCATCTTGAAAATAATCTTGGGTCTTGAGTCTTAAGAACAATAGCAAAAACCTTCAATGTTTCATTACCTATTAGCTATAATTTTAAAAATGTTAGTAAATTGATAATTAAATATATATAAATATAAAAAATACATATGAAATAAAATAATTATATATCATACTTAATCGTGGATAATATCCTTAATGCCTCCCAACATATCTACAAAATAGAAGATAAAAAAGTGATAAAAATATTAAAACGTCAATCATAAGAGAATGCTATCAATTAATAATGAAAATTAAAATAATATTACTTGCTTAAATTGCTTCAATATCATCAAGCGACTCACGAATGTTAATTATTATTGATGATCAAATCTAATTTTGAGTACAAATAAATGCTTGGACAATTTTTGGGGACAATAAGCTTCTAAAAGGATTGATAACTCTTCCTCTAGTAGAAAATATAGACTTATAAGCTACAGTTGATATAGGTATAACTAAAACATTTTTGGCAACCTTAGAGAGAACCTTGTACCTCAATGAGTTCACCTTCCATCAACCTAAAAGATCAAAAGACTCATCATCCACATCCCCACATGTCTCACCCAAATATTTATCAATTTAAGTTTGGTTGTCTATCTTTTTTGCATCTTTGGCACACTTTTTATAACGGTCCATCCATAGTGAAAATGAATCGATGTTACAACTATCCAATTCTTATGTGTCTAAAGGTTGTGAGCATATAGCTTGCACATTTACAAAATAAAAAACTAAATATTGATCAAACATATTATCCAAAGTTTGTCTAAACTTTTTCATCATTTGACCAACCATAATATCATCTTCATCGCATAAAAGATCCAAAAAAATTCACAAACCTTGTTCCTTACGTCTTGGATCAAGAAAAGTTGCAATAAATAAAAAAAATCATTAATCTTTTCTACACCTCCCCAATATTTATTGAACTTTGTTTTCATTTCTTCCGTCATTTTTCTTAACACAAAATTTGTATTTTCACACCAGAAACTCAATTGATTGTGTATGAAGCAAGTTTGATTAAAAAATAAATTTGAAGTAACATACATAGAACCATAAAATCTCAATGTTACATCATAGAGTATTTTTCAAAACCTCACAAATACACGAGCATTAGGCCAATCAAACATATAAGGAGCTATGCAACTATCTTTTTCAATGTTGAACTCTTGCTTAAATATCACATCATCATCTTCTAAACGTTCAAAAGCATTCTGAAATCTTATTGTAGCTTCTAATATTAAGTAGGTGAAATTCCACCTTGTTACTACATCCAAACATAAAATTTTATTAGTACTAATATTCTCTTGCTCCACACAATTCTTAAATTTTAACAACCTTGAAGGTGATCCATATTTCACAATTTCTCTTATCTTACTTATTCTTGAATCATGTTCTTTCAAGACCCTTTTCACAAACAAATTTAGAATATGAGCTACACACCTCATATGCATATGTTGTCCATCTAATATTGCACCTCCCAATTGTTCACTTTTTATACAAGTAAGAAACTAATGTATTATTTGAGCTAGCATTATCCATAGTAACAGTAGATACCTTATCAGTTCCCTAATCTAAAAAGAATTGCTCAATTTGTTTCCCAAGGATATCATCTTTATGGCTAAGAACTACACAAAAATTTAAGATTTTTTTTTTGGAGTTTCCAACTATCATCGATGAAGTGAGCAATCTTGTGCAACAATGGTACGAGAAGGAACTTGGAACCTTGGTTCCAAAACTCTACTATACTTCTTAAATCCTTCATTCTCAACATGACTAAATGAAAATTCATCAACTATGATCATTTTTGTAATTGTAAGCCCACAAGCCTCAATAATAAATATGTGTGCAACAAGTACACCTTCTTTATTGTTTGTGACATTTTCAAAAGCTAGAGTATTTTGCTTCTTCTTAGTTCTACCATGAAATAATTTACATTGCATAGTAATATGGGAATTTAAGTTTGATGTACCAGACTTGCTTGATACATACACATACTCTCTTGAACAATATTTATATCTCACCTTGCGATCTAACCCTTTACCCACGATATAAAAATGTTTCCAAGCAGGAGAAGGAGGTTTAGAAGACTTTCGCTTACCTTTTCCATCATAGCTATCTGTGAAAGGTTCACGTTTTTCATTCAATAGTAGATCTTTAGTTTCTGATGAAACATTTTGTGGATTCTTATCTTGATTTTCAACATCCTAGGCAACGCTTGTGCTTCTGGTGGTTGCAAGTGGACTACCTATAATAAGGGTGTTTTTCCATTTAAGATAAATTACAAAATAAATAAATAATTCAAAAAAACACAAGTATAAGTGTATAATAGTAAAATCTATAATTCTAAAATAAGTAGTTAAAAAACATTCATACATTAGATGATGACATAGAATATGAATCCATTGTGGTTGCTTTCCATATCAACTAGCTAACCAAATGCACCTATTTAAGACCACATTTGAAACAATTCCAACATTAAATCCAAAACAAACATGAGTTGAGTTCACTACCATACAACAATTAATAATGAATATGCATATGATAATAATAAACCTTAAGAAAATATGTGATCCAAAGAGATGTAGTTATGCCTCACTAATACCCAAGAAATACCATAACTAAGAAATGCACATTCCACGTATCTGGGTTTAAGCATATGACTATTATAGGCTCTTAGACATGAAAAGAACTGACACTCAAGGATGTATATTAGAATAATCTCGTCAAATACACAAACATAAGAAGGAAGCAATCAAATATGAGTAGGAAACAAACAAAGAAATTACGAGTTGATGTTTATTTGTTTCTCTATGCAAAGAAAAAAGAGAGGTATTTTCTCTTTACAAAGATGGTGGTTGAGATTGACATTATTATTACACAGTAATTTGTGAATTGTGATTACTGAATCACTTTGTTTGTGTCCTCATTTTTAATTTTGCAAAGATTTCGTCGATGGAGATGTTGGCCGGTGATGGTTGTCGTGAAAAACTGAAAATGATGAACATGAGGGAAGCGTGCGTAGAGATTAGGGAGATGTTGGTAGCTGAAAAACTAAAAATGATGAGTAGGATTACATAAGGTGAGGGAGGCGTGAGCAAGATGTGAGAGAGGTAGAGCCGCATGAGTCACGATGACATGAGGATAGAGATAAAGGAAGTGAGGCGTGACGGGCTGACGTCATATGGACGTGAGGAAGACGAAGGGAGGGAAACAATAGGGCTAAAAAATGAAAATGAAATGCAGAACAATAGAAGTGATGAAGACTGAAATGCATAGCAATAGGCACGTGTACGAGCAAGGACGGTTTTGGATATAACTGTCCCCAAAACTAAATTATAAAATATGTACCCGAAACTACACAAAAACCATTACAGTTTGGGGACTATTTTTTACCCGTGCGTAATAGTTTGGGTGGTTATTAAAAAATACCCAGAAAAAACATTTTCCAACAAGGCCTCATAGCATTAGTCAATAGAAGAATATCAAGTTAAAAGGGGTTAGTCATAACATCATTACAAACATAACAACCAAGCACATTAAGTTGAAAATTTAAAGACAAAGTCCAGAAATTGATTCCTCAAAATAAAGAAAACTCTAGAAGCAACAAGACACTTGGGGATCGACTAAGGATAGTGGTTACGTGCAATGTTTCGCTCTAACTGTTAAAGTTATTGCTAAATTTAATATCAATTTTGGCTAAATTCACATCTTAATTTGGGCAGTATTTTGATTGAGGTCCTATTCATTTCAAAAATGGAAACTCAGTCTACCTAGAGTAGACAAACCATGAAAATTGAAATTGAAATCCTTTAATTTGAAAATTTGAAAGAATTAGTGCCCAAATGAAACAAAAACAGAGCCAAACCTGTTGGATTTCTAATCCTACTACCCGAAAAGAAAACAAGAAACAACATTGAAATGGAAAGGGGAATAAATAACAAACAAATGGATGGTAGATGCAGAGACAAAGGTAGTAGACATAGAGATGAGGATGGTGAACGTAGAGACGAGGACGTTGATTCGACGACACACACAGGGTAGAACGAAAGTTGGTAGAGATGTAGAATTTCTGAATCTAATCTCAAGCACTCAAGCTCTTTTGTAACTTTCATTTATATACATACATTTTGCACGAAAAGGAAACCCTAATTCTAAATATATAATTTAATTTAATAAATATAATTAATTTGAGTACGAGCAGGTATGGTTATCAGTATAACTATACTCGTTGCTTTATGTTTGGTTAATACCCAAAACAATACCCGTTTCTAAATTTATCAAATAAAAACCAAATCGATGGTGCAGATAACCGTAGATAACCAAACTCATAGTTTTTTTGCCCATTCCTAGAAATGTAGACATTAGGGTTTTTTTAATTATAAAAAATGTTTTAGGGTTTTTAATTTTGTTAATGTGCGATGTGTTGTATAATAGAAATAAGAATGATCAATGAGGATATGACTAATGTATAAATATAAATATATATTTAATTATTTTCGTTCGAATCGGATGAGATCGGATGATACATAGTGAAATCTATCATCTGATCCGAACTTAATGGATTGAAAAAGTTTCCATCTAATTTGATTCTATGGTCGAATCAAAACCGTCAAAAAATTAATGGATTGGTTGGATTAATCGGATGATCGGATTTTTTGCACACCCCTAATTAAAATTATGTATTTTGATAGTATCAATAATACTCAAACTTTTTTTCTTTTTTAAATAAGACATGTACACTTACACTATATTATGTAATTATGATTATATCATTTATCTATTCATATACGAATAATAATATCAAAATTATGTATTGTGAATATCAATACTTGAACTTTTGTTGTTTTGTATAGGACACTTTATACTTATCACTAGACTATAATGTAAAAAAGTAGATTTTTAAAACATCACTTTATAGTAAAAATGCATACAATAATAATATCAAACTTATGTATCGTGATAATAGAATACTTAAACTTTTTTTGTATAAGCCACTTTACATTTACATTAAATTATGTGTTATGACTATATCATTTATTTACTCTTATATGAATAAAAATATCAAAACTATGCATTATGATAATACTAATATTTAATTTTTTTGTTTTTTTTTTGCATAGGAAATTTTACATTTACCACTAGATTATAATGTCAAAAATAGATTTTTAAAGTACCCTATATAACAAAAATGCACGTGATAATAATATCAAAATTATGTAATGTGATAATACTAGTACTTAATTTTTTTTATATGATACTTCAAACTTACCACTTGACTATATAATTATGAGTGTCATTTATCTAATGTGATAATACTAGTACTTGAACTTTTTTGTATATGACTTTAAACTTACCAGTAGATTATATGATTATGAGTATTATTTATCTACTCATATACGAATAATAATATCAAAGTTATCTAATGTGATAATATTAATACTTGAACTTTTGCTCTTTTATATAGGTGACTTTACATTTACTACTAAATTATATGGTTATGATTATGTCATTTATCTACTAATATACAAAGCAAATATTTTTTAAACAAATTATAAAGTCAAATTTATATAATGGTATAAAAAATGGATTTTAAAGCACAATTTTTTAATAAAAAATGTACAAAATAATACTATCAAACTTATGTATTGTGATACCGATACTTGAACTTTTTTTGTAAATGGTAATTTACACTTATTACTAGATTATGAGATTATGATTACATTATTTATCTACTTATATAAGAAACAATTTTTTTCCTAATTATAAACCCAAATTTATATTATAATGTGATTTTTTTTTTAATATAATAAAATCTATACTTTCTCTCTAAATATCTATCTACATCTCTTTGCATCATAAGGAGAGACTAGTATCCTCCTTTTCCTTACTACCTAGACTTATTTAAGCATTTGAGGGCCAAAGGCCACCACATTCCATGATGATCCAAGGTCCTAACAGTGTGTTTTCTGTTCTTAAATACACAAGAAGTAGAGATGCATGTGACCCAACATGGTACATATGGCCAAACGCGACCCGCATGACCAAATAAGGGGAGCATGATCAGACATAGCATATATGGTAGGATTCAAGGTATATGACCAGTTAGGGTGCATGTTCATAAGCATGTAGTCATATGGATCACTCTGGATCCGTTTTTTAAGAAGTACGCACTATTGCATATTAACATAGTGGATCATAGATCGTAATATGGGACGTGCTCAAGGAGCACCCTTCATCTCAAAATAAACGAGATCATTGATGGACCTTGCCAAAGAGTCACTACAAAAATATAAAAGTAAAGTACATAACTCAAATGTGCAAACATAACAAATATATATATAGAAACTGAGTCTATTATTAGAAAGTAAAATCAGCAAGTACATGCATTTTGGTGGGTACTAAAATCAAAAGAACAAAAAGTGATAGCCTACTAATCTCCACCATAATCTTCTCGGTTAGCTTTTTCCTCAGTTACCTCTAGACAATCACTGCCAAATCTATTATGGTCCTTTTTTTCCTAGTCAAAATTGATCACACCATGGTAGAAGGCCTTCTATTTTGAATATGGAAAAACAATGGTAGAAAGAGTTATGTTAGGATAAACCCTCTGGAACTACTATTTTACAGTTTCAAAAATGTGAACACACACTTCCAATGTATCCTAAGTATAATCATTAGAATCTTTACACTCTTCAACAACACTTGCTGTAAGTGTCCCCATCTTAGTATTGAGTCTATGTATTTTCTCTCGAGATGAACGATGGTTGGTAGATAACACCTGAGTTAGCTCATTATCTTGGGTCAAAGTAGTATCTTGAGTCACTAAGATAGCCTTCAATGTTGCCATTGATGTTGCATGAACTAGTTGGGATACGCAATGTCTCTTGAAATTTTTCTAACTCCCACTCACCTCATGGCAGGCAAGATTAGCAGCATCTCGAGCCTCAACTACCTTACAATGCTCATCCTTTATAGCTGTCAAGTGACCCTTTGAATCAGTATGAACCTTAACAACATGGTCCAAATTTGAGGTTAGTATCTAGGTCATAACAACAAGACTGTGCAGGTCTCACTTCTACAAATAAGGCTTTTAAAGTCAATTATTAAGAGATTTGATTAGTGAATTGACTTAAAACGAGGTGATTTGAAATTTAAAGTCAGTTCTACCTATGAGAAACATTAAATTGAATCGACTTTAAATTTTAAGTTGGTCATACGTGTCAACCGACTTGAATTTTTAAGTTGGTCACATGTGTCAACTGACTTAAAATTTTAAGTCGATTCACTAATAGAATTGACTTTAAATTTTAAGTCGGTTTACCTGTAGAACCAACTTAAAATGCTATATCATTAGTGGGCATAAAAGAAAGCCCTGAAAGATCCAAGTCAAAATCTCTATCCACCATGAATAGTGAGTTCTACCACTTCTTATTGGTATCTAGAAGCTTCTCAATCAAAATGCGGTTAGCAAAGGATCTAAGATAAAATCGACCACGATTGCCACCTTGAATTTGTAAAAAGTAGCAATAAGTGAACTCTTCCACGATCAGTTCACATTCATATTCCTTCTAGAGCACCCAAGAAGATAATATTATCTGGTAACAGCTGGGGGAAACTAGGATGGAGCGGCCCTTCATGAACTGGGGTTACTCCAGCTTATATCTAGAGCTTAAGGTATCAACATTATTGATTATGGCATATTAAAGATCTCCCTAATTCTGTCCAATAAAGGATTTGTCATCTAAGAATGAATATTGTTCATAGAAAAAGAGAGTGCAGTATTCTTCATCAGGACCTAATTGGTACTTAAGAATACCAACCAAGATAAAATATAAGTCTTTATCGTTGAAAGAATCAATCCATGGTGAAAGAGAATCCAAACGAATCCCACAGACATAGCCACGTAGTCGAATCTACCACCACGTATACATGAGCCACCACCATGGTTGGACACCTTATGAACGATTGGACCATAGTCGAACACTTCATGAGTCATCGGATCATGATGGGACATGCCATTGGTGACCAAACCATGTAAGAAACAATATGGTTAGACACACCATGGGTGCCCAGACCATGCTTAGACATACCATTGTCGACCAAACATGGGTCCCTCATTCTTTTGTCGATCCTCCACTCGATGATCACCTCACATGACCTATCTCAACCTGTGCTTTCTCATCCCTATGACGATCAAGTTAGATCTTGTCCATCAATCATCCCATCCTTTATCATTGCATACACAAGAAAGGATAAATGTAAGTATAGTAGGGTGCGAGGTGTTTGGATAGCAGGAAAAATAAAAATCCTATAAGTTTTAAAAAGTTCTTGGAAAATAAATAAATAAAAAGGAAAGGAAAAGAGAATAAAATCTTATCAAACCTTGAAGCAAGCTCCCCCACTTCTTTCTCTATCTCTCTCAAAAGTGAGCTTGGAATGGTGGAATGAAAAAGTAAGAGAGGGAGCTCTCTTTATATAAAGGATAAGGTGAGATATTATACTTTCATCAAGGAACCCATCCACAGGTTCTAGGCTATTGGATAATCCATGGGCTTAAAAGTGTATACACTTGAACCCATTGAGTAGCGGTTTTGACATGATATAACTCTCTAATCGAGATTCCGATTGAAAATTTATAAAAATCATTAACAACATGACATCATCGTACATATTTTGAGTTCCCGAGAAAAACAAGAAATTGGTCATACGTGCAAGTAATGACCAAACATGAGTGAACTTGACATCACTATTGAGGTTAAAAAAATAGTGAATCCAAATGGTGATGGAATGGTAAAATAGACCTCTTAGCCTATATACCTAGGTCTAGCAAGTCAACGGGGATGATGTTCAGTGTAAAATAGTTCATGCCATGTGATATAATATAAGAGATCTTAGTCAGCAAGTAGCTTGCAGGCTAGCCTAATTAATGTTGAGTTGGTAGATAAACATCAATATCAATTAATATCTAACATGATAAATGACCATCATTCAAACTCTTAATTATCTAACAATTAGATAATTAACTAGATAGAATTCTGATATTTAAATATAAGTCTATCACTATAGATAAGGGTCGTAGGTATATTCTATCCTATAAATAGTCATCACTATTCAATATTAAAACATAACTTCTAACTTAAGAACTTGACAAAGTTTCATAATTAAAGATAACTAGAAGAATTGAAATCTACACTTCTCTCCCTAAATGTCTCTCTACATCATAAAGAGAGATAATAATCTCCTCTTTCTCCCCACTACCTAGACTTATTTAAGCATCAAAATGCCAAATATCGTCACATCCTGTGGTAGTCTAAGGTCATAATGGCATATTCTCTATTATCAGGTATACAAGAAGCAGATGTTCACCCAATCACTGATGTTGACAAAAATCGACATCGACAAATATTATTCTCGTGCAATTTCGTTATTTTGCTTGTGTTTTGTGATAAATCAAGATCTCATCTAGATTTATTGTGTCCAATCTCTTGTAGTAATATGATATCAATATTTAATTGCTTATATAAAATATTTAATATGTCAATTAAAATAATCAAATAGTTGATGAAACTTTCAACAATGTGAATGATGAAAGTTCATATTTTTCTCTATAAGATTTTTTAGTTTTATTTATTAAATTTGATTATTGGTATATTTATGTATATGTTTTGATATATATTGTATCTTTCATGTTTTAATCTATATTGTATCTTTCGTGTTTATTAATGAAATTTTATATTATATTGATATCTTAACTTTTTTTCATGATATTATGTCAAATATATTTTTAAATTTAATAATTTTAATCCACATTTAAAAATAATAGATTAAATATGTTAAATTTTAAAAGATAAGAATCTATATAATATAAAAAATAATTTTTTTAACATGTTAATTCTAATTACTACAATATAATTTAATCTAATTTTTAAATTTAATCTAAATATATTTAATTTAAAAAGATAATCAATATAATATTATAAAAACAAATTTAAATGGGCAAAATATCAAATCTATAAAAATATAGGATCATCGATGTAGTCTAAAACCTTTAAAATTTATATAATTAGTTCATGGTATAAGAGTTATCAAGATATAATTTTAAAAAAAATACTTATATTCATTTATTTTTATAATTCTACAAAAGAAAAAAAATAAATTATACTATTTATACAAATATTTTTTATCTTTCCTAAAAAAATTATATTTTATATATTTTTGAAAAATAAATAATTTTAAATAAAAGCTATTCAATAAAGTTATTTTAAAAATTTATACCGGTTGAGTATAAGCAATTTGGATATATTGACTTTGTATAACACCCTTAAAGAATTAAGTTTTTTTTAAAATATAATTTATATTTATCTAATATATTTTTATTATTATTCAAAAAAATATAATCTATTAAAAAATAACATATTTTTTTAATCGTGATCCAATTAATTATTTTTTAAATTCATTCAATAATGATCAATTGAATCATATTAAATATTATTAAAATATTATTTTTATTATTATAAATTTTAATCATGAATCTTTTCATTTCAAGTTGTAATAAATTATCAACTTAAATCATATATTATAATATAAAACATTTATATCCATTTAAATCATACACTTATTAAATTTCAAATTAAATTTCAAAGTTACCATAAATTATCAACTTAATTCATATATTATAATAGAAGGAGACATTTACATCCATTTTAATCATCCACTTAAATTAATAACATGTCTCACTTATGAATAAAATTTCATTAAAGAATTAGCCAATTTGACGAGTCTCAATCGTGAACCAGCCTACAGAGCAGGGCATTAAGTATGGTAGGTGTTGTTTGCTCTACGAGTTGATTACCAATACCACCACCGTACTCATATTTCAATTATTCATAAACTTAGAAAGAAAGGTAGACCCCTCGTTCCTATTTTTGTACTCTATATCCACTGCACATTACTATTCGCTTTAATGTTCTGACTCACTCTCCTCTGAATATTTTCTGCTTATATTTTTTTTTCTATTTAAAAAGATGCATAAGAATTTGTTACTTGTATTCATTATCTTCGTATGCAAAAATTGGGAAACAATATCAATTTAGCACACCCTTTTATTCACTCAAAACAGTCTCGATGGACAGATTTGCTGTGAAAGTTTTGACTTTTCATCAAAAGTGGGCATGCTAACATCCACGAACCATGTTTTACTATCATTAGATTAGATGTGATAATTGATGAACTTGTTTAGTGGTAAAACCACTTATTTAATTTAATGTTATATTTTAATATTGGATGAAGTAGTAAACATGAAAGACATTTAATTAAAGATGTTATTGGAGCACTAATTTCTTGTGCATTCAATGTTTAATACTAATTTCTTATTCATTCAATGTGGAACACTAATTTCTTGTACATTTAAAGTGGAGATGAACATGAAGTCTTTGCTACCACAAGTTCTTCAAGGATGTTGCTTATAAATAGCTTGTTTTATTTGTGCAAAATATAAGAGCAAATGAATTAGAGAGCATCCATAAGAAAGATAGTAAAAATCTTTGTGAGAGTTATCTTGTGAGTTACTACTTAGAAAGGAAAATTTTGTTCCTTTTTTGTAAGTAATATTTTCCTTATTTTGTTATAGAGTTATTTCTCCTATTACAATAGAGATTAGAATTGTTATCTCATTGTAACTAGAGAGAAGGTATTGTAATCCCTATTTTACAATAGTGAAATCCTCCTATACTTGCCCGTGGGTTTTTATCCCAATTTGTTCGGGGTTTTTTCACGTAAAATATTTGTGTCCATTTTATTTTCATTATTCTCAATTTTCACTTTAGTTGTATTTTAGCTTCAACCCGGTAATTTTTCCTAACAGTGGTATCAGAGTAATTGGTTAAAAGGTGTGAAGTAGATCGTTGTCAACGAGATGTCGACTACGACAAAGTTCGATGTTGAGAAGTTCAACGGGAGTAATTTCTCGTTGTGGAAAATGAAAATTAAGGCAATTTTTAAGAAAGACAATTGTTTGGCAACAATTGGAGAAAGACCCGTAGAGATAACCGATGACAGCAATTGGAGCGAGATGGATGACAATGCAATTGCTGATCTACACTTAGCACTAGCCGATGAAGTGTTATCTAGTGTGGCAGAAAAGAAGACTGCAAAGGAGATTTGAGATACTCTAACAAGACTGTACGAGGCCAAGTCACTATACAATAAAATCTTCTTAAAAAGGAGATTGTACACTCTTCGAATGACGGAATCCATATCGGTGACTAACCACATCAACATTTTGAATACTCTATTTTTGCAACTTACATCAATGAGTTACACAATAGAGACATCTGAATGTGCAGAGCTTCTATTACAAAGTCTACCTCATCGTATGATCAACTCATCATTAACCTGACGAAAAACATCCTCACAGACAATCTACTTTTCGATGAAATTACTACTGTTGTTTTGGAAGAAGAAACCAGGCGTAAAAACAAGAAAGATAGACAGGCAGGTTCGCAAAAAATGGAAGCTTTGACGATGACAAGAGGAAGATCAACGGAACGTGGCCCCAGTGGGAGTGAAAATCATGGTAGATCAAAATCAAGAAACAAGAAGAATTTCAAGTGCTACAACTGTGGCAAGAAAAAGGGATGTCAAGAAAGATTGTTGGTTCAAAAAGAAGAGTGGAGTCCCCGAGTCATCAAATGCTCAAGGGAATGTGGCAAGTGCCTCAGATGATGGTGAAGTTCTATACAGTGAGGCAACAACGACAGTTTGAGGCAGAAAGTAGTTCATTGATATTTGGTTATTAGACTTAGAAGAAACATGGCACATGACATCTCGGAGAGAATGGTTTCATAAATATGAACCAATCTTAGGAGGTTTTGTACACATGGGCAATTTTCATGCTTTGGAGATCGCTGGTATTGGTACTATCAAGACAAAGATGTTTGATGGTACAATTCACACTATTCAAGAGGTACGACACGTGAAAGGCCTGAGGAAGAATCTATTATCTTTGGGTCAAATTGATAGTCTTGGATGCAAGACCCATATTGAAAATGGGCTCATGAAAATTGTTAAAGGCGCACTTATGGTTATGAAGGAAGAAAAGATCGAGACAAATCTATTCATGCTAAAAGGAGAAACATTGGAGGAAGATGATGTGTGTGTTGCGTCAATCAAGAAGGGAGAATAGTCAACGAAGATATGGCATCTCAAACTAGGTCATATGTCAGAACGAGATTTGAAGATTCTCTTCGTTAGAAAGCTACTTCTAAGGCTCAAATCGATAAATCTACCTTTCTGTGAGCATTATGTTACAAGTAAGCAGCATAGATTGAAGTTTAACGGATCTGATTCCAAGAGTAAATATATTCTAGACTTGATTTATTCTGATGTATGGGAGTCACCAAAAATGTCCCTAAGAGGAGCAAAGTATTTTGTATCTTTTATTGATGATTATTCTAGGAGATGTTGGGTGTATCCAATCAAGAAGAAGTTAGATATATTTATGGTATTCAAGGACTTCAAAGCACGGGTGGAACTTGAATCTGGGAAAAATATCAAGTGCTTGAGGACAGATAATGGAAGAGAGTACATAGACGGTGAGTTTCTTGCTTTTTGCAAGCAGTAAGGTATTAAGCGATAATTCACAGTCACATACATGCCTCAACAAAATGGAGTGGCAGAACGGATGAATATAACTCTTACAGAAAAGATGAGAGCTATGTTGAGGATTGCAGGTCAATCCAACTTTTTTTAGGCAGAAGTAGCCAAAATCCCTTGTTATGTGATAAATCGGTCGCCATCAACAGCAATTGATTTAAAGACACCGATGGAGATGTGAACTGGTAAGCCAACAGACTACTCTACTTTACATTCTTTTGGATGTCATGCGTATGTGATGTACAATGCCCAAGAAATAACAAAGTTGAATCCAAAATCTAGTAAGTATATATTCTTGGGGTATGCTGACAGAGTGAATGAGGTATCGCCTAAGGGATCCCACTACCCGCAAGGTTATTGTCAGCAGGGATGTGATCTTTGTAGAAGATCAGCTACTACAAACAGATGGACACGATAGCACATCGAAAGAGGTTTCAGAGACTACAACAATACAGGTGGAAAATAATCCGGTACAAGAAACTCCAGTTTCTACTGAAGCAACACCAGAGCACGAGGTACAAGAACCAGTTGAGTCCGAGTCTTCAGAAGTTTGTCGGTCAACTCGTGAGAGAAGGCTGCCATCTTGGCATTCAGAGTATGTTATGGAGAGCAATATTGCATATTGTCTTTTAACGGAGGACAGAGAGCCCTCAACTTTCAAAGAAGCTACAAGTAGCTCAGATGTGTCTTTATGGATGACAGTAATACAGGAAGAAATTGAAGCTTTACACAAGAATAAGACTTAGGAACTTGTAACATTTCCACATGAGATAAAATCCATAGGTAACAAATGGGTCTACAAGATCAAACGTGATAAAAATGATCAAGTGGAACGCTTTCGTGCAAGATTGGTGGTAAAAGGATTCGCTCAGAAAGAAGGTATTGATTTCAACGAGATATTTTCCCCGGTAGTTTGACTTACAACAATCAGAATAGTCCTGGCTATATGTGCTACGTTTGACTTACATATGGAGCAATTGGATGTAAAAACTACATTTCTTCATGGAGAACTTGAAGAAGAAATCTATATGTTCCAACTAGAAGGTTTTGCTGAAATAAGAAAGGAGAACTTGGTTTGCAGGTTGAACAAATCTTTATACGGTCTCACATAGGCACCGAGGTATTGGTACAAGATATTTGATTCCTTCATTATTAGCCTTGGATACAACAGACTCAGTTCAGACCATTGTACGTACTTCAAAAGGTTTGATGGTGATAATAGTTTTATTATCTTGTTGTTGTATATGGATGACATGTTGGTAGTAGGCCCCAACATAGATCAAATCCAAGAATTGAAGGCACAGTTGGCTAGGGAGTTTGATATGAAGGACTTAGGACCAGAAAACAAGATTCTAGAGATGTAGATTCACCGAGATAGAAATAACAGGAAGATTTGGCTTTCTCAGAAGAACTATTTCAACAAGATCTTGCGACGCTTCAACATGCAAGATAGTAAGCCAATTTCAACCCCACTTCCTATTAATTTCAAGTTATCCTCAAGTATGTTTCCTAGCAATGAAGCCGAGAGGAGGGAGATGTCTCGAGTACCGTATGCATCAACAATGGGAAGTTTAATGTGTTGCCATGATATGTATGAGACCAGACATTGCACAAATAGTGGGAGTAGTTAGTCGGTTTATGAAAAATCCTGGAGGAGAGCATTGGAATACTATGAAGAGTGTTATGAGATACATCAGAGGAACCTCAAATGCTGCATTATGTTACAGAGGATCAAATTTTATTATCAGAGGCTATGTTGATTCAGATTTTGTAGGGGATCTCAATAAAAGCAAATCTACTACAGGTTATGTGTTTACACTTGCAGAAGGAACTGTAAGTTGGGTATCTAAACTGCAATCAATTGTAGCTCTATCTACAACGGAAGCAGAATACATGGCGGCTACCCAAGCTTGCAAGGAAGCAGTCTGGATACAGAGGTTATTGGAGAAGCTCAGGTATAAGTAGGAGAAGATTGTTCTGTTTTGTGACAGTTAGAGTGCTTTGCACATTGTAAGGAATCCAGCTTTTCATTCACGAACAATGCAGGAGATTCACACCGACGAGAACCTAGCAAATGTTATGACCAAGCCAATCAACACTGACAAGTTTAAATGGTGTAGATCCTCATGTGGTCTAGCAAAAATATAAGCAATGTGATAATTGATGACCTTGTTTAGTGGTAAAGCCACTTACTTGGTTTAATGTTATATTTTGCTAATGGATGGAGTAGGAAACATGGAAGGCATTTAATTAAGGATGCTATTGGAGCACTAATTTCTTGTGCATTCAATGTGGAGCACTAATTTCTTCTACATTTAATGTGGAACACTAATTTCTTGTTCATTCAATGTGGAGCACTAATTTCTTGTCCATTCAAAGTGGAGATGAACATGTAGTTTTTGCTACCACAAGTTCTTCAAGGATGTTGCCTATAAATAGCTTGTTTCATTTATGCAAAATATAAGAACAAATGAATTAGAGAGCATCCATAAGAAAGATAGTAAAAGTCTTTGTGAGAGTTATCTTGTGAGTTACTACTTAGGAAGGAAAATTGTGTTCCTTCTTTGTAAGTAATATTTTCCCTATTTTGTGAGAAAATTATTTCTCCTATTACAATAGAGATTAAAATTGTTATCTCATAGTAACTAGAGAGAAGATGTTGTAATCCCTATTTTACAATAGTGAAATCCTCCTACACTTGTCCGTGATTTTTTACCCCAATTTGTTCGGGGATTTTTCCATGTAAAATATTTGTGTCCATTTTATTTTCATTATTCTCAATTTTCACTTTAGTTGTATTTTAGCTTCAACCCGGTAATTTTTCCTAACAGTAGAGAATTAAAATAAGTTCTTTACAGTTCATTTAAAGTAATTTTAATAAACTTGTGTTAGAAAAACCAACTTATAAATTTAAATAAATAATTCACTAGTTTTTTTTCTTAATATTTTTGGGACCAAATACTTTTTTTTTCTTAATAATCAATTTTTTTTATCAGAGTAACAAAGTTTAACTATTAATTTTTTTATTAAACTCATTATAATATATCCATCATCCATAATATCGGTATTCAATATTAAAAAAATAATACTATAAATATTACTAATATCTATAAACTTGATAAACTAATCATTGGTAGATAAATTTTACACACTAATATCGTAACACTAATTATTATTAAAAATATCAAATAAATTATCACATATTATTCAATGTTTCATTTAATATTACTAATAAGTTTATAGGTTAAAGTTTTCTTATCTCATTTAAATCTAATAACATCTTATTTAAAATTATACTCAATATATTTATAGTTATTATAAATAATCTTAGTTATTATATTTCAACATAATTTATTTTTATAATTTTATTCATTATTTAAGTTTTTTTATATTAAATAAAATATGTATCTTACTATCACAATTTATTAAAAATTAGTTAAGATACCATATAACGAATTTATAATTATATTAATTAGACATATTATGACAATTCACACTTCTAACCCGTATGAGCTAATCATGGATAATTTCTATTTGACAGCGACGACTACGAATGGCAAAAATAGGGTTCATCGAAAAAACAGTGTTGTTGGCCTGCTTTTCACGGCTAACGTCGTCTTGAAAAATATCAAGTACCTACCCACCTAGATAGAACATTATAAAGCGCTCTAATCCAAAGTAGATAAAGTGATAAATAACGACGATTTAAAAAATAAATTTAAATATATGAAAATCGAAATATTATTTTAAGTTTTTTATTATTTGTACCTATTATTTTGATATGATATTATCCTGTTCCGTCTATCAGGCGCCAATAAATAATTCTTCGGGCGGGTATGTTTATTACTGTTTTTTATTTTTTGGAAATGCTTATTTAGCTTGAGTAGTTTTTTTAACGTTAGTTTGAAAAATAATAATACATGTTTAAATAGTTAATTTTATATTATTATTATTATTTTCATATTTTTCTATTTTCTAAAAAATTCATTTTAATAAATTTTTATATTAAATTTTCTTTTCTTAAAAAATATTTTTTAAATACTTAAAGTTTGAATATATTGATTAAATTATTATTTTTTTATAATTAATAAAATAAATTATAAAAAAGAATTATTAAATTACAATAACTAATAAATGTCTATCGTTTATCTCAAACTATTCAAATAGATATTTCTTTATTAGTGCAATTCACTTGTAATGGGTGGTTGTGCTTGTGGTCACATAAGAAAGCGAAAAGTAAAAAGCGCGAATTGTAATTTTCGGAATGTGATATATATATATATATATATCTAAATATTTAGTTTAAAAATATTATTTAGATAATATATTTATTTTTATAATAATTTAATTATATTATTATAAAAAAAATTGTAAAATGATAAATAATTATTTTTTCAATTATAATTTATTTAAATTATCATAATTTTTTATGTAATGTAATTAAAAAATAAAATCAATAAAAATTATGTATTATTATAAAAATATAAACACTGAATTTAAGTGTTTTTTTTTACTATAAATAAAGTAATATGAAAGTATTTCTTTTTCTTATTTATAAAGTCTCAGTGAAGTTTCTCCCGGCAAATATTACTTGCATTTGGATTTCTCCACTTGCGTCTCCCAAAGAGGTAGGTAGAGATCCAAATACTTGTTACTACGGAGAGAGAGTGAAGAAGAGATAGAGATGGTGGGACCAGTGAGACCGCAGTTCGTGTTGTTTGGCTCTTCTATAGTTCAGCTAAGCTACAGCAATGGCGGTTGGGGTGCCATTCTCTCCGATATTTACGCTCGAAAAGTCTGCTCTCTTTGTCTCTATCTCTCTGTTTATGTTCAGTTCATTATAAATTTAGAACTCAGTCTTATACACGAATTTGATAAATTATCATAACATTTTTCAACTTATTACTCAAATTATGTAGTTTTCGTCCCACGATCAACCCATTGTTACTATTAAAGATTAAGGAGGAACCCTAAGGTTTAAATTGTTTCTTTAGTAAATGCGATCATGCCCTCAAGTGATTTTCCTTTTCTCTTTTCATTGTATTTGATCATTCCCCAGTGCCCCATGTTGTTTGTTTGCTGGTAAATCAACGTGTTCGTTAATTTAGTAGGATTATTGTACAAAAAGAGTGTCATGTTTATTAAAAAAGACATGAAAGTCGTATTTATAAGTAGTATCATACTTTTATTCTTTAAAAGTTAACATTTTGAGATTTAATGACTCATATTGTTCACATATTATACAAAATTTACGAGTAATATTCTATTTAACAAAAGTTATGCATTTGAACCCATATTTTACAACATTATAATAATAGTTTATATATTTAATTTTAGATATAACAATAGTCTAAAATTAAGATTTTAATTGCAAATTTCAGTATATAACACATAGTTAGGCGAAAAATGAAGACAAACTCGTCTTTAAAATTATTTCTATCTGGTGGATCATCTCATCAATAATTTGAGTTAAAATATTTAAGTTTTTCTCGAAAATCCATCTATCCTACTATGGTGTTTCTCGCAGAGTCATCACCTTCAATCATATTTGATTACTTATGGTTTTTTCGATACTCTCTATCAGTTTTTTTTTATTCCATTTCATTCTGGGGTTAAACTAATTTTTTTTTTTGTTAATAATGGTTAAATGAATCTTTTTTTATTTAATTATTTTAAAGACGATTTTGCCCTTATTTTTTGCCTATGTTTATGATATCCACTAGTGTACCTAAGATTAAATGTAAGAACTATTAATATACTTAAAATTAAATGTAAAAAGTAATTGTTATAAAAATATGGATTTACGTGCATACATTTTGTAAAATTAAGCTACTATAACCCAATATCAACTAGTTAACGTTTATAGTGCTTTCATGAAACTTGCATAGTATCCTTTCTTTGCAAATCGCAAAGGGATTTACCATGATGCTTCTCTATTTTGATATTATAGGTCTCATTAATGCTATTCTAGTTGTTCACCAGTATCCTTTGTTGTTGTCTATTAATAATAGGTAGATATAGTCTTGCGAGGATACTATGGATGGAACTCTCGGCGTGCCATACAGGTGCTTGATCAAGTTTTCCCTAAGGTATCTTCTATTTGTACTCTGTAGATACCATTATATTTTTCCCTTTCTTTTGGGTGGGGTTGGCTTTTGCTTTTGCTCCATGTGTTTGAGAAAATCTAGAAATCAATTCAGAAGAGTATGTCAATTTCGAGTCCTGGAATATGTAAGAGAGTCTTTCTATAGTTTTCCAATGATGTTTTCAATGTATTCTAGCTAAATTTATGTGAAACAGTGTCAAGGTAAGGAATGATTGAAGCAACTATCAAGCTGAAGTTCCTTTTGTCTGTCTCTATGTTACATGGATTCTTTTAGGATTCCATGCCATATCTACTTGTTAGATAGACCTAATTCTCTTCACTTTTTTTTAATCTCCACTAATGAATGTCAATGCATTGCTTGATGAGAAATGAAAAGTCAATGTAGTATAAGTATGTCATCCATAGCTAGAGACAATTCATTTGAGTGTCCAAAATAGATATAGTGATGAAGTATTGTAGATCAGTGTGAGTGCTTTTGCTATTTCTTTGAAGTTTAAATGAAAAGTGGGGAATACGTATATCTGTGCTCGACATCCATGACTTCTGGTATAGATAACTTTCTTGTGTGGCTACCCATTGTGTAATTCACTAATCCTCTTTGTTCTCATGATTAATTGGCTTGGTTTTTGTTTAAATGGGTTTCTGACTCCAAGAACATATGTTTTAAATTCTAGGATGCTGCTGTACAGCCGTCTTTGGTCATAGTTTATTTTGGTGGTAATGATTCAATGGGACCTCACTCATCTGGCTTAGGCCCTCATGTGCCACTTCCTGAATTCATCGAGAACATGAAAAAGATTGCAAGTCATCTTCAGGTACTTTCTTACTGTACAAAACAATGTAGTCTTATCATGTTAATGACTAGAGAAACAGCCAAGGACAAAATGATTTGCTGAAAGGGCTCTAAACAACATATATCAAATTGGGCTCTTGTGTTGGGACAATGCGCAGATGAATTCTAGAAATATGTATTATACAATTACGAATAGGACTGAATATTGAATCAATTGAAATATTTCATTCCTTCGGAAACAAAATATTTATTTCAAATTGATTTAGTTCAGAAATGGTAACTATTGCATACTAACATTAAGATTCTTGAAACCAGAGTCTCTCCGATGCAACACGCATCATTTTTCTTACTTGTCCTCCCGTAAATGAGGCTAAACTTCGTGGAAATACAAGGTTATGAGATTCATATTTCTACATATCATATTCTTATTCAATTTTCTATCAAATGAAAACTCAAATGCAGATGATTTACCTTTGAAACAGTGGGATTTTTAGCGAGCTAGTAAGAACTAACGAACTGTGTGGACAGTATTCAGAAGCTTGTATAAAAGTGTGCCAGGAAATGAGTGTCAAAGTGGTTGATCTATTTAGTGCATTTCAGAAAAGAGAGAACTGGATGGATGCTTGCTTTACGTAAGTTCTTTCCTTTTCCTATAATTGTCCTCTAGGATTGTGTTTAATTTTCCAGTCTCCAGCACCTTCACTATCTGAGTTCATTGTGAATGGATGTATTGCTGAGGATTGTGTTAGTGTACCTCTTGGGATGGAAAATTGTTTTCACAAAGCATAATAGTAATTAATTTCTCAACTGTATCTTTCTGTGCAGTTCCTCGAGCAGGTGTTATTCATGTAGTTTTGACTATTTTATATCTATGGTTGAACAGTTCCCCAGCCCACCAACCATCAAAATGACAAAAAGTTTACGTGTAAACTTTCTATTACATATTTACACAGATTGTCTTGGTGAACTTATTATATGATGAATATATGCGTGTGTGTTAATAAGTGTACTCCTCTTCTTCCTTTGGCAGAGAAGAAATGCTAGTAGTTATTGACATGAATATCCTTGTCTTTTTATTGTATTTCTATTTTTTAGCTTTGAATATCCTTTTTTTATTGACCTAGTCATAAAAATGAGAGTGGTTGATTAATGTTGCTAAATAATAGGGAATTAAACTTTTTCTTAGATTTCTATTTTCTTTTTTATAAATTTTCTGCAGAGATGGGGTTCATTTGGCTGCGACAGGAAGCAAGGTGGTTGTGGAAGAGATATTGAAGGTGCTGAAAAATTCTGACTGGAAGCCAAGCTTACACTGGAAATCTATGCCAACTGAATTTGCAGAGGACTCACCGTATGATCTTGTCGCTGCTGACGGAAAACAAACACTGAACCCCTCAGAGTGGAATTTTCACTGGGAGGATCAATGGGATTAATGTTCAACATTGTCTCTCTTTCTCCAAAGAAAATATGTAGTTTGATGTAAGTAGAGTCGTGCAGAAGTAGAAAAGGGGAAAGGGAAGGAACACTAGAATACATTTAGTTTGAGTGCCTAGTTGTAAGGTGGAAACGATTACATTACTCAAGGGCATTTGCTTTTTGCTGCTCGTTATTGACATTGTTGTAATGTTTCTGAACAACGTTAGATTTATAGAAAACATTGTTCTGTTTGAAATGTTTTGTGGATCACATTGGATGAGGTTGTAGATCGTGTTCTATATATCATAGATATTGATATATGTGCAAAGTCAAAATGAGCTAAATGTTAGTAAATTCTATAATTTATCAACAAAATTCAGGTACCAACTGATGATGTTTGGTCAAGACCGATTCCTTCAAAGAAGCCTCTCAGTAGGGCCAGTAGGGGTAGCAATCCTCTCATGTGTGTACGTTGACACAAGCTTGTATAAGTAACATTTGATTCTGACGTGTTGCATATGCAGATATACTTAAGTATAAAGTGAGAGAGAGCATTTAATAATAGAGCATGGACAAAATCTAAAAAATGTGCCAAGTTTACTTTGAGTTGTGGTACGCCCTTAATATGCTATGGATGTGTTCCACCTTGGCTCATTCCATTCGTGTTTAATGAAGTAATTGTTTCTTAATTAATTCAATTATAATAATCTCTCTTAAGAAATGTTATATTTCATAAGGTTGACAAGATTCGGAAGTTAATCTAATAAGGGAAGAGAAATATAATTCTTATAGTTCTAGTATTATATTTTATCCATGTAAAACTTACACTTTTTACTTGTCTATTAATAGCACAATGAAGAAACTATAAGGTTTATGTGAATGTTGACGATATTTATAAACAAAACACATAATTATAATTTTAGTTTTTAGATGTATTTTATAAGAATATTTTCAAGCCGAATAAATTATCGAGCCTTAACGATCACATATCAGATATATTTTTGTTCTCGTACATGTTAGATTGCATATTAAACACAGAAACAATATGAAAATAAGTTACTTGATCGATCGAGGAATTAATACTCGATCGATCGAGCACTAAATTAATCAATATTAATAACTTGACTGATCCATTTTTCGAGAATTGATTAATTGATACACTAGATCGATCGAGAGGACATTCGATTGATCGAAATATATACTCGATCGATTGATCACTTGATTAGATCAATCGAGCATCCAATTTTAAAACATATTTTTTTAATACGAATTGGATTGACCTTTTACTATATTGTTATTATTCCTTAAAACTCATTTAATTGATTTTATGGACAATATGGTAATTTTACTTTAACCTAAAATGCTTCAAAATATTTTATAAATATAAATCTAATCATGCAATTGAAACCAACTACACTAGAGTTTAATTGTATTTATTCTCTTTCTTATTTTGCTAAAATTATTGAAGTAGACTTTTTCATTAAGTTAATTTATCAAACATATGTGGTCGTGTTTGTTAGATCAACAAGCCTACGATAATTGAGATATTGTGTTTTTAAACTAATTGTTCTAGAGTTGCTAGTTTTTTCAATTTATCTAATGTATTGTTTAACTCAACTAGTTAAGGTTGTTCATTATTGAATCTGCTCTAGGACACACACTTGCACTTGTGTTTATGTGCTAACTTTTTAGGGGATAACGGTACGAGTTCGATTAAGCCGTGTGACTCGAGTTTTTCAGAACATTGGTTCAGATTTGAACACCTTTCTTGTAGAGCAATGATGAAAGCAACGACTTGCAAATAAATTACTTGAGGGCATTACCTTGGTGGGTAGTTTGCATCATAGCCTTGTAATTTGATACTTATCTTTCATAGTGGATAGTTAGGTGGTTCAGTGGATTAATGGTTTTCCTCTTAGGTCATTGGTGTGACCTAGGTTGTTTTCACCTAAAAATCTCGTGTGTTGATCTTTATTTTCCATATTACTTTATTTACACGTGATTGCATGCTTGGCCGCTTATGAAATTTTAATTTTTCATACTTTCGCTAATATTCTGCTAATTAGATAACTAGATCCATAACTAAATAAACGAATTTTTATTTGGTGTCAAAGCCAGTCACTAAATAAAGTTAGTGTGCCTAGAACCTTGTTATGGATCATTTAAGAGAGGGTTCGTCCACAACCTGTGTACCTTACTTTGATGGGTCTAATTACCCATATTGGAAGGCTCATATGAGAGCCTCTCTACAATCTTTAGATGATAGTACCTAAAACTCTGTACTTTATGGTTGGAAACCACCTATGATTACCAAAGATAACATAGTCATTCCTAAGCTTAGGAATGAATGGACCAACCAAGATAAAATTGCTAGAAATTGAAATCAAATGGGTATTAATGCTATTTTTTAGTATTGTGTCTGCTGATAAGTTTCGCCGTATTTTTCATGTTAATACTACTAAGCATGCTTGGGATATTTTAGAGGTTGCCTATGAGGGAACCAAACAAGTTAAACGAACTAAAATTTGCATGATCGGTAGTTAATTTGAAAATCTTAGGATGAAAGAAGATGAAACTTTCTCTGAATTTTATATTATATTATGTGATATTACTAACACCTTTGCCAATCTTGGAGAGAAAATTGATGATTCCATGATAGTTCAAAAGATTCTCTGCTCATTATCAGATTGATTCCATGCAAAGGTCACTATCATTGATGAAATCAAGGATGTGTGACACCATCAAAATAGAGGAACACGTTGTTTCACTTCAAACTTTTGAGATGAGCTTTCAAAACCCCCTCAAAGATTAAAGGTATCACTTTAAAAACTTCTATGATTGAAGACAGTGATAATAATGATGAAGAATTGATACTCTTGACCAGAAGATTGAACAAAAGCATTAACCTCGAATCAAAGGACAATCAAGTTGTCAAAAAGATTAGAATATGAGAGAACTCAAATATGTGAGTTCTGATGGTAAGAAATCTAAACCCATTGGACTTAGTGTTCATAGATTATGTAAGATGTAAAAGGAAAGTAGTTAAATTAAATGACAAACTTAAATCCATTGAAATAAATTGCTCAATTATAGAAAAATAAATAAATTGAATTATTTGAATGTGCTAATTTTTTAATTCAAGTCTTGCAGATGTTAAATAGGAAAACAAGAATCTTATGCAAGAACTTGAACAATCAAAGGAAGTAGTAAGGAGCTTAACAATTGAAGTTGAAAGGTTGAACAAAGTTCTGCATTATGGAAAGCTAACTGGATATAAGAAAGGGCTAGAATATATAGACGAGCACACTACGCCATCTTCATCAAAATCAACTGAATTTGTCAAACCTTCAGACATGTCCTCCTCACATGATACATATGTCATTGGTTATAAGGATGAGAGCTCCATTCATTCAACATCAAAAAATAGATATATAAGACCTTCTAGCTTTATCCTTATGTTACCCATTATAACAATTACACCTGTGATTGAAAAATCTGTTAAGTTTGTGCCCGTTTGTCATCATTGTGGTAGGAAATGTCATATTAGGCCCAAGTGTAGATTTTTGATAAATGACTTAAATGTAATAATACTTTCCATGGTTTACATCGTAGGACTCATAACCATCATCCATATATGCATGTTGCATCATATTCTAGGATGAATAGATATTATGATAAAATGTTCAAAAATCCTAGTGGAAAGCATGAAGTTGTTGGCTCAAAGAGGCAGTGAGTTAAATGTATTGAATTTCAGGATTAATTATCATTATCCTACCATGCATGTTGCATCTTCGTTTAGGATGAATGGAAAATCTAAAGATAAGTCTAAGAATATGCCAATGACAACTAAGATAATTGATTTTCATCTTAAAGATATAAAAAAACCAAAATTTAGAAAAAAATTGGGTTAGAAAAAATTCTCTTTTTGATCAACTAATTGTCATTTATTGTTCATCTCGATACTCGTATTTGAGTGATTATTTGACCATAGATGAGAATCTTTAGTTTTTTTTTAATTTTAATTTTTATTGATGTTTCTTTAGTTTTTTAAAAAAAAGAGGGAAGTAGACATGCTTTAACATTGATATGATCATTATATACTCCATTTATATTTGTTTTGATTGGTTATACATTATACAAATGAATATTTTGACTTATGCATTTACATATTTTTCACATATGGTGATCGATGTTGACATAAACCTACTCACTGAACACATATGTATGCCATGCTTAAAGTTTATGATTGATTTTGTGAGATTCTAGGGAACGAGTTAACCTTGGCTGCAAACTTTTTTTGAGATCTATCTTTTACTTTCTAAAATGCTACTATAGAGAGACATCTAGTTTTGAGAAGGTTACCTACTGTGATGTGTGAAAACTATTGCAGTGAGCGGAGAAGCCTACCTCACAACTAGTGTGAAATTCATCATACTAGGTATATTAACTTGTGTATATTTTCTTTAAAAAAAAAATATTAAAGAAAAAATACAAATACAAAAACTTTTGCATGCACAAAAAGAAATGGTTCTCTCTTGTTAAGTAAATTTTATTTTATGCAAGTATAAATTCAAATGAAATTTTTTATGATAGTTGATAATTCTTCATTTAAATCCTCCATAACTAATCATAAATAAAAAAATTGACATATTCTTACTGTTTAAATTTTTATCTAATTTTTGGTGACTGTCTATATGTCATTATATGTGTTAGTATATTTGTGTATCTTGTCTACATATATTTATGATGTCAATGGATAGTCATACTTTAAACAAAATTAATTTAATCATTTGTGTGTACGGTTGTAGTCATATTAAGCTAAGTCTATTACTCTCAATTAAAAAAAAATTATATATATTATTTTTTATTAATTTTGTTTTATTCAAATTTATTTAGAGGAATGGTAAAATTTAGGGGGAGTTTATTCATTTTTGGGAAAAATATTGTTTTTAGCTCTATGTTTTGATTGTTATGAGTTTTTTTAGAAGGTGTACTCTTTTTTTCAATCATTAAATACACTATTTTCTTCATCTTGAAACCAACTACATAAGAGCTTAATTATGATTATTCTCTTCATCTTTTATTCTCCATTTTAATTATAATTCATAAAGTGACAATGGAAATCCTAATGACACTGAAAATTATGGCACCAACTACCTAGCATTTACCGTAACTATATGTGAACACTCTAGTAAGTCTGACATTGGCTCAGATAGTAAGGAAAGTGAATTTAAATTTTGGCTTAATAAGTTTAATGCTAATAGCCTTGATTAACTATTTATAGACTTGGTGGGTTGTAAGAGACAAAATCATAAAGTTAAATCTTATGAAGTTGATTCCTTCATCTTAGAAAAATAAAAAATTGAGTTGTGTGAACTTGTTAATGTTTTGAATTCAAATCTTATAGATCTTAAATAGGAAAACAAGAATCTTTTGTAGGAACTTAGACAATCAAAGGAAGCTATAAAAAGGTTAACCATTGAAGCTTAAAGGCTAACAAAATATTTGACTATGGAAAACCTTTTGGAGACAAGAAAAGGGCTAGGCTATGTAGATGATCACTCTACACCATCATCTTTTAAAGAAACTCAGCTTATAAAACCTTCTAACCCTTCTTCTTCATATGATACACATGGTCTTGGTTATAGGATGATATTTCTATTTATTCAACATCAAAAACCAAATTTGTAAGGCATTCAAACTCTACTCCCACTGTTACTAATTATGCATAAAGAACCATTGCACCTATGATAAAAAAGTTGTTAAGTTTGTGCCTGTCTATCAACATTGTGGTAGAAAAGGTCATATTAGGATCAAGTATAGATTTTTGTTGACTACTGCCCATGTCGATAATTCTTTCCATGCTTCTAATTATAGGACTCATTATTATCATCCATCTATATATAGTGATATGAGATGTATCTAGTTTAGAGAGAGAAAGTAGAAAGAAGTAGTAAATGTTCAATTAATGTTGATGCTTAGTTTTCCTTTTGAACACACACACACACACATATATAGGGTGTACATCACATGAAAATCGTTTGGGGAATCCATATAGGCTTACAAAGATTAGCATTAAAACATACATATAAATAAGCATAAATTACTAAACACATCCGGTCTTCACTTCGAACAATACATATAGCAATCCGATATAATCCTTGATAATACATACAAAAATCTGATTTTTTCCTTGACATTGATACTTAGGACATGTCCAAGCATCATGTCTCTTAGTATTTTAGTCAAGATGCAAGGACCAAGTGGAAGAGTGTTCAACTTATCGAAACCCTAGTCCCCATTCTTACATGTGACAATCATGCTCTGATGTTCATATTTATGAATGATTTTGAATTTGAAACATTTGGTGGAAGATGCAGAAGTATAAATATGGGTCAACAGTCTCAAGAATCCCATTTACTTTTGCTTTCTATCAACTCATTGTGCCAAAAATTATCTCTGTCACTTCTCATCGATGCGTGATCACCTCAGCTTAGTTATTTGCATTTCTTGCTCGAAGTTTGATGGTAAGTATTCATTGGTTGATTTATCTTAAGATAGTACAAATTTCTTCTTCTTAGCTTAGATTTAATAGGTATTTTTTTTTATTTAAGGTTGATTTTCATATTAGCTTATACCGTAACATTTTTTTATTTAGGTACTTTCTATCGAACTTGTCTCCTTACTTGTTTTACCTTTTTTTATATAGGTTAACCCTAAATTTAGGATCTCATAATAGGCATGGTTGGTAAGCAGCTTAGGAACATCCCAATAACGGATAATGTTTTAGTTTGTGAGAGGAAGGAAGAATCTATAGGCTTTGAGGGATCTAGGTTTTTACGAGCTTTAGGTTCAACTTTTAATATGAGCTCTTTAGATTACTTGAGTAGCTTACAAAACATTACAGTAGCCATACCTTTAGTAAGTAAAGCTTGATCACCAACTAGCACTTCAATTTGTATACCCATTTTGACTAGTATTATGGTCCATTTAGTCTAGTGTAAAAAGACTCGAGTTGAAAAAGGTAAAGGAAAATTGACTTATAGGACTAAGGGATAAAAGTCTGAACCTATATTAGTGCATTTAGGTAAGAAGATAAAGTTAAATAAGGGCCTTATATGACATCCTAGTGATAGTCCAAATCCAAATTCTAAATCATATAGCTCTTGACAATGACAATCCTTGTAAGGGTAATGCTTTTCATGAGAAGCCCATCTTCTTGGGTTTATGTTTTACCTTTCCCAACTTCATTAGGTATTTCTTGAGGCATGCTTAGATATGTCCTAATCAGTTGCTTCCCAATGGATAGAGGTATATACCTTGTATTACTTAACTGGGAAAGGAGCTCAATATGAGCATTGGGATGCCCAAGTTCAATAAAACATACAATCTTAAACAAAACCATTCAGATCTACGACGTATATATATGTCATCTAAACAAGATAAAGGCATGAATTTTATGTTTTTGAATAACAAAAAACATTGAAAATAATTCTTTTTTATGTTTATAGTAATTGGGAGTATATGGATGAGAGTAACTTAGTACTTCTGATCTGGAGTAATGTGAAGGCCAGAGGTCGTGCTTTCATGTGTCCTCTTTGAGTATTGAGGCAAAGCACAAGCTATCTAAGCTCCAAAATTTCTTTCCTAAACTAGTCATATGGGACGACCTTCTATCGGAGACTAGACTGGTTGCTATTGGAATGATATGCCCAGGGTCTGGCATGTTGCAAACCATGGTGGTACACAAGTCACGCTATATGACTAAGAAAAAAACCTTAAAATGTAAAAGGAGTCTACCTAAGTTCGGCTATAATTTTGAGTTGATACTTGAAGGTCTTAGCCCTTTTAAGAAATTCAATTTTGTTCTCAATTTTTTGCTCTACTAACCATGTTTTGGATTTTGTTATACAGATATAGATATTGGATCTTTATCTCTGGATGACCTTCTCAAAAATTTTGTGACCACCCAAGAGACTTCGACCCCTACCTCCAAGACAAAAATGAGGAAGTTTTCACCCAAAGATAAGAGTATAGTGGGATGGACTCCCAAAATTTTCCAACTCCTCTAACCAATATCGTGGTCTTCCCTAGATTGAACTCTACTGTGGTGTCATTTGTTGCTGTGACCCTGATCATGATGGGCAAAGATGAGTTTGTTAATTTTGTAAGCTTTCATGGCTTCAATGAGACCGTCATGGATAATTCAACTATCGAGGATGAATTTATTAATTTGATACCCACTAGGATTGATGAAGTTATCTTGGCTAAAATGTGTATGGAGATCAATGCCCTTGTATTGGCAAACATGAACGTTCTTGAGGTGAGCTTGTTATAATTCTTTCTTACAAACTATGACCATATGATTCGATCAAGGACTTACATTTTCTTTCCATTATGCTCAATTGTAGGTAATGATCTCTATTTTCTATTACAAGGTGTGGGAATTAAAGCGAATGAAGGAAGAGCTGATAAAAGGAGAAAAAAGATCACTTGGTAGCCCTATCCAAGGTGATAACTCTACACATTCAAAATGGCACATTGGAGTGGATGTAAAAAGCTACTCTAAAGGCGTAAGAGAAGTTAGATAGGCATCTCTACGAACTCAGGAAATACTTTAATAGGCTAAAAATTATCGAGGAGAAAGCCCCCTAGGAAATAGAGGTGGTCAAGCTACAATATATGGAAGTCCTACAATTTGGGTTTAACAAAGCCATGAAGTCTTTTAAGTAAAGGATACAACAAAGAGGAGAGTCGATGACTATTAAAAAATCCTCAAACTTTTCCCATCTTAGATCGAATCTCCTCAGACCTTACTTGAGGGAGAATAGAAGAAGCTCGAAGAAGATGATGAAGAGGAGACCAACTTACTCTTTTTAATACTCGAATGTAACTAATAGTTTTATAGACCACCATTATCTCTTTTTTTTGTTTATCTAAATTTGTTCTTCTCTCTATTTGTATGTTTTTTATGTAAGGAACAATCAATGTACCTTTTTGGTAATTTAACAAATACATATTCTCATTATTCCATACACATTAAAATTGAAATTGTCTTTATATGCAAATGACAAAGTTTTTCCAATTTTGATAAAGTATGGGACACTGATGAGCGAAAACCAACATCGTCGATTCTTGCTAATATTTTGGTTTTATATTTATAAGATTCTCGCAAGTGCACGAATCGTTTCGTAGAAAATGATAAGTATACTCCCAAGGTCGATCTAAGGAAGGAATGTGTGTGGTTTTTAATTTATTATTCAAACTTTTAAAAACGAAATTAAATCCTAAACATCCTGTCACGATATTTTGGGGTTTTTGTGTTTTTAATCTACTTACATAAAAATAAACATAGATTCAATAAACATTTATGCAAATTTTATCATTTATAATGGCGGAGTATTTATGGATATAATAACTAAGTTAATTATGCTTGCTCATATTATCTAGGTTATTAAGGATATGAATTGATATTTATTGATTCTCCCTTTTTTGTATGAATACCACCTTTGGTGGGGTTAGATATTCTTTGTTAACTAAACAAATCAATTAACACCTATGGGTGGGGTTGATAACTAATATGCTTAATTAAATTAATTCCTTTTTCTAAGAGATTGAAAATGAACCATTTAAATGCCACCTTTGGTGGGGTTAGACAGTTTAAACTTTATTCAAGGTGTCCAAATTAAACCCAAGAATTTAGTTATCCGAGTACTAACTTTCAAGTTTTAAAACCACTACCGAAAACATGTCGTCAATACATTTTCAGATAATAATTCTTATAAAAACTTTTGAAATAGAGCTTCACTCTAACTACCGGGCGATTGTACCATCAAATAAAAGAGCACTACTCTAAATCAGACCGGATAACTAAACCTTAAAATCTAATTTTCAGGTTTAAGTTTGTAATGAAAAATAATATATTTCTCTCTAACATTCTTAATATAAAATCATGAATAAAAATAAAATCAATTCATTTTAGAGATTTTTACCTATTTAATATTTCGCAAGCATAACAACGTTATTATTACATCATGTTTACTAAATAGCCAGGACAGTTAAATTTAACCACAGACAAATTAAATATAACATGTAAGAATAAAGCATAAAAATAACTGTAAAGAAAATAAAATCCTTACAGAACTTCGACGCTATTCCCGTTGCTGGAAAAACTCCAAGCGGAATTTGCACTCCCATTTATTGAATCAAAAAGCTAAAATATTACAAAAACATAACTAGTTCTTCCCAAAAAGGGAAGAACTCTAAAACTAAGAGAAATTAACTAAAAACTAAGAAAAACTAAAAAAACCTAAAAATCTAAGAAAAGAGAGAAAGAAATAAGAGAGAAGTGTGTTTTGAAGTGAAGGGAAGGGGGGTATTTATAGGTGAGGATGGAGAGAAAAAGTAGAGAAAAAAATGTTAAAAAAATGTAAAAACGCGGATTATTGATTGCTGACGTCATTTGATGACGTCAGCATGACAGGGGGCGGCTGCACAGTACCGAGTATGAACAGTACCGCGGCTGCACAGCACCGGGGATGAACAGTGCCGAGTCTGCACAGTACCGCGGATGAACAGTGCGCGCGGATGAACAATGCGCGCGGATGAACAGTGCGCGCGGATGAACAGTGCCGCGCGCTGCTGCTTGGGGCGGAGCTGGGCGCTGGGGTGCGGCGGCGTGATTTTTGTCTTTTTGACATTTTTGACCCTTTCGACCCATTTTGTCCAATTTTTCCATGTTTGTTGACCTTTTCCCACTTATTTATTAATATATTTGTGATGTATTGCTTCAAGTATTTCTGTTTGAGTCTTTAAATTGCGTTTTTAAGCCAAAATACCTGAAAAACAATAAAAATACCCGTGATTCCGAAAAAGACAAATTTATATAAATATATGATAAAACATATAAATATATGTATTTTTAATCAATTAATGTGCATAAAATCATGGTTATTTTAGTGCTTTTTGAGCACTCATCAGACACGTAGGGCCTATCCTTGGCTATAAAAGTGGTGGGTTATTCCCTTGATTAATTGAGTTACAAACACTTTCTCCTTTATTACTTAAACTTTGTTAAGAATTCTTGCTCATTCATTATATTAATAGATCTCTCTTCTCATTTTTGAGCTCTTTTACTTAAAAGAAAAAGCTCTAAACTTGAGAGTGAAGTCAAGAAATTAAGTATTGAGGTTAACAAGCACAAGGCATCAACTCACCTTCTCAAATATGAAGTTAACCTTTTTCTAGCTCGAATCAAGGATAAGGAACATACTCATGATAAGGCAATTAGTATGTTGACCAATTGTATCGAGGACGAGAGCATTAGGCCAATACTTGTCTTAAACATGGAGAGGATGTGTTTTTGGAGGTGATAAAAATTACTCAAGGTCTTAACAGGCCTCCCAAAAATCTTGAGTTTAGCTCTTCTAGTACTTAAGTGAAATTGACCTTAATCTGCTAATGAGATTCAAGCCAAGATTTTTCCACTAGTTTTTCCAGAAGTATTCAACATAAATAGTCAAATAGAAGCCAAGAATTTGAGGAGTGTTTCTTAACTGATTGGAATAATGTTTAGTTTTCACTCCCAATTATTTTAATTTTTTGAGCTAGCACTTTACATGTTTTCTCATTTGCTCTCTCTTCTTTCTAATGTAACGTACGAGCTAGTACTTTCAAAATAAATGAAACTTTGCATGTTTGATTATTTTGTCATCATTTTTATTCTTGAAGAATGTAATTTACAAGCTAACATGCTACATGTCTTGCTTATCATCTTATTTTACCCTACTTGACTTTAAACAATCAGCCCACTTTCAAAATTGGATGCCCTTTTGGTTTGAAGTTAGTAGACACTAGATTTCTAAGGTTCCTTAGGCTTTACTTGAGTTTTCTACCTGGCTCTTTACCTAGGCAATCAACTCATTTCAAACGTGGGCATCCCTTCGACCAAGAGCTGGTTGATGCCAACTTCTTGAGGCTCTCAAGGCTTTACAATACCCTGGTTGGTTCTTTATCTTGGTAATTAACTCGTTTCAAACATAGGTACTCCTTCAATCTAGAGCTAGTTAATGCTAGCTTCCTAAGACTGCTAAGACTTTTTCTGAGTTCTCTTCTTGGTTTTTTACCTAGGTGATATACTTATTTCATACGTGGATGACTCTTCGGCCTAGAGTTGGTTGATGCTAGCTTCCTATGGCTTCTAAGGAATTACCCAAGTGCTTTAACTGGATCTTTACCTATGTGATCAAATCACTTCAAAAATAGGTGCCCATTTGGCCTAGATCTAGTCGATGCAACCTTTCCAATGCTCCCAAGGCTTTGCTTGAGTACTCTACATGGTTCTTTACTTAGACGATCAACTCATTTCAAGCATGGGCAACCTTTTGGCCTAGAACTTGTTGATACCAGCTTCCTAAGACTTCCAAGGCTTTTCCCAAATGCTCTTCATAGTTCTTTACCTTGGTGATCGACTCGTTTTAAAAGTAGACGTCCCTTTGACTTAGAGCTGGTTGATGCCAGCTTTCTAAGGCTTCGCCTTAGTGCTTTGCATGGTTATTTACCTAGGAAATTAAACTCATTTTAATAATGTTATGAGGGGTAATACACAATATTTTCTTTAAAAGTGAATCATTGGATATCCAATCACGTTACATGTCATAAATTGCACGATAAAAGTATTTATCTTGTCAACTACGTTGTTAGACTTAATAGTGATATTTTTTCAAATGTCAAGCATTACAACTCATTTCTTCTATTTGGCCATCCATATTAGATAGGATGTAAGCTCTGACCGGCGTGACTTGGGTGACTTGGTACGATCCTTCCTAATTAGCTCCTAGCTTCTCAACCATCAACTCTTTTTTATTTGGGAACATTCATTGTAAGACCCATTCACCAATCGAGAAAGCTTTGAATTAGACATCTTTATTAAATTAAGATCCTACCCTTCTTTTCTAATCTTTTATTTGGATGTTATATTTGTCACAAAGTTCTTTGGACAATACTAAATCCATGGATCTTTCTAAGTTGTTGTTGGACTCTTCAATTCTGGCTTGTTAGGTGGGTGTAATAATTACTATTGGGATGATGACCTTTGTCTTGTAAACGAGAGAAAATAGGGTTTCATTTGTTACCTATATCGAACTAGTTCGAAACTCCCAAAACACTCTGGGTAATTCTTCAATCCACTTACCTTTCGAAGACTCGAGCTTCTTTTGAGCAAATTGAGAAATAACTTGTTCAATGATTTTGCCTTCCCATTTTCCTAGGGATAATATGGTGATGAGTGATAAAATTTTACTTCATACTTTATCACAAAGTCCTTCAGCTTTCATCTAGTGAATTATTTTCTATTATCTATGATGATTTCTTTGGACAGACTGAATCAACACATGATGTTCTTCCATAAGAAATTAATGACCTCTTCTTCTCGAACTCTACTTAAGGCCTTGACCCCAATCTATTAGGTGAAATAGGTTATTGCTACCAGAATTGATTTTTATTGACTGATTGCTAATGGTATAGGTCCTATTATGTCTAACCCTTATTTGTAAAACAATCAAGGGATAACCATGCCAATCATAGATACAGAGGGAACATGAGTGAGTGGACTAAACCTTTGAAATTTGTCACACATTTGTGAGTATTTTATTCTATCTGCCATTATGGTGGGCCAATTATACCCTTAATGAATGACTCTTTGTGATAATTTTCTACCACCAAAATGTGATCCATACTCACCATAATGTGCCTCCTTTGGGAGATATTGGCTTGATTCCCTATTAACACAAAGGAGTCTGGGCCCCAATGATGTTTTCCTGTATAATTTATTCTCTTATAGGAAATAACTCCTTGACTTATTAACTATGGCATGGGCCTTTTGTTCTCTTATAGGAAATAACTCCTTGACTTATTGACTATGGCATGTGATTTCTTTTTTTTATATTTGGAGAATTCCATCACTAAGATATCTAACAAAGGGGTCAAATCATGACCCTACTAAGTCTTTTATTTGGTTTATGGACTTCTCAACCTTAGACAAAATAACTCTAGATAAGACTGTGATGGTGGCCAATCATTCGTTCTTAGTGTCTTATACTAAGGCAGGTGTTTCCAAGATATGTGCCTGATAGTTGTTGTTATGAGAAATTTATTATTTTTTGACATTATTTTGCAATGAACTTTCATGCCTATACCTTTCCAGTTATTTTCTCATCTTGTCCTCCCTAGCCTTGAAAATTCCAACATATTAATTAATAAATAACCTCAAGTTGTTGAATGAAATAAAGATATGTGTACCCAACTTCCTAGCAGTTATTACCCCAAAAATGGCAGCTTCATATTTAGCAACATCATTTTTCATCGGGAAGGAAATATAGACTGAGTACTCATGAATATTTTGTTCATTATCCATTATGATTACACCAATACTAGATCCTTTGATGTTGCTAGAACCATCCACAAATTCCTTTCACATTGCCCTATTTTTTGATGCTTTAATGGAGTTGATTGATGGGAGAGTACTTTCTTTTTCGATACACTCGCTACAAAATCTGTTATGGCCTATGCCTTAATTTTTGTTCAAGGTTAAAACTTTATATAATAATCTCTAAGTTCAATAGATATTTGTGTGTGCCTACCTAAGACTTCTGGCTTACTAAGGACATTCTTTAATGGGTATGAGGTCAAAATAATGACAGTGTGAGATCCAAAATAATGTCTTAACTTATGGGTTATGACCTTTAGTACAAATTCCAATTTGTTGATCACTAGTTATCTTCCTTGGGCATCTTTTAGAACTTGACTAATGTAGTACACCAAGTGCTAGACCTTCTCACTTTCTACCAATAATAAAGTGTTATACATTCGTGTAGTGACAGCCAAGTACACATAATCCAACTCACCTGGAAGTGGGCTGAGGAGGATAGAAGGCTAGTTGAGATATGCCTTTATGTTTTGAAGGCATGTCTGCACTCCACATTCCAAAAGACCAAGGTGTTTTTCCTTAATAGCTTAAAAAAATGTGAGACATTTTTCTATACACCTCGATATAAATCTATTTAGTGCTATGATTTGTCTATTCATTTATTGGATGTCTTTTAGGTAAGAAAGGGATTTGATGTTCACAAGTGCTTCAATTTTGTCATGATTTGTCTCAATTTCTCGAGCAGAGATGAGATAACTTAGGAATTTACCCAAACTAACACGAAACACACATTTCTTTGGGTTTAACCTCATTTTATGCTTTCTTATCACCCTGAATACTTCATTGAGATAAAAAAAATATGGTCTGAGGGTCATTTTGTTTTTACCATTATGTTTTCCATGTATACCTCCATGTTTTTTCCAAGCAGACCATTGAACATTTTGTTTGCCAATTTTTGCTAAGTTTCCCTTACATTCTTAAGATTGAAGGGCATCTTTTTTGTAATAAAAGGCCCACCCTTCATTATGTAACTATATTTTCTTCATTTTCGGGGCTCATTTGTATATAATGATAACCCCAATATGTAATTAGGAAACTGATAATGTCATATATGGATGTTGAGTCTACCAACTGATCAATGATTGGAAGAGGATAACAATCTTCAAGCATGTGTCATTCAAATCTATAAAAGCCATACACATTCAAATAGCACCACATGGCTTCGCAACAAGAACCATATTTGAAGGGCAAGTCAGGTGGTATAATTTTCTTAGAATCTCAATGTTTTTTAGTGAATTGAACTATGTTCGAATGATCTTATTTTTATTCCTTGGGAATTTCCTCTTACTTTGTTGTACCGAATTTTTTTCAGGGTTGACATTCAACCTATGCAATATTAGCTCGGGGTCAACCACTAGCATGTCCTCTAGCTTCCAAGTAATGACATCCAAATTCTTTCAAAGGAAGTCGACAAAAGTCCTATTTCTCACATTATCGAAGCTCAAATTCAAATTTTGTTCCCAACTTTCTCTACCCCTTAGTTCAAGAAACTCCATCTCATCCATACCGATCGTTCTAACAAGCGAAATCTTCAATCACCCTTGACAGTATTGAGCAGTCATTAATTGCTATTTTGAGTCGACTTGTTTTGTGACCACGTTATTCCAACTATGCACTTTTTCTTGGTCTCCTGAAATTTCAATAATGCCATCCTTAGTAGGGTATTTTATTACTTGATGATAAGTAGATGAAACGACTCTCATTTTGTGTATCCATAGTTTTCCTAGTATCAAATTGTAATGGGCCGTCACATCGATCACTACAAAGTTTTCCATTATGATAGTTCCTTTAGTCATTATAGGCAACTTGATTATTCCTAAGGTGTATGTCGTACTACTATTGAACCCTATGAGAGACATTTATTTTTTCACCACATCTTCCTCATGCACTCCCAATGCGTGATGGTGGACAATAATAGTAGCTTGACCAAACTTCTAGTATCAATCAATATACAACAAACATCACATAAGCTAACTCTCAATATTATAACCAGATGATCTTCGTAGGGGTGGGTCACTTCATCTTCTTCATTAAATGTTATCAGGGTAGTGGAATACTTTCTCTGTAGGCTATTGATGAGCGAAAACTAGCATCGCCGATTCTTGCCAATATTTTGGTTTTATATTTATAAGATTCTCGCAAGTGCACGAATCGTTTCGTAGAAAATGATAAGTATACTCCCAAGGTCGATCTAAGGAAGGAATGTCTGTGGTTTTTAATTTATTATTCAAACTTTTAAAAACAAAATTAAATCCTAAACATCCTATCACGATATTTTGGGGTTTTGTGTTTTTAATCTACTTACATAAAATTAAACATAGATTCAATAAACATTTATGCAAATTTTATCTTTTATAAAGTGGAGTATTTATGGATATAATAACTAAGTTAATTATGCTTGCTCATATTATTTAGGTTATTAAAGATATGAATTGATATTTATTGATTCTCTCTTTTTTGTATGAATACCACCTTTGGTGGGGTTGGATATTCTTTGTTAACTAAACAAATCAATTAACACCTATGGGTGGGGTTGATGACTAATTTGGTTAATTAAATTGATTCCTTTTTCTAAGAGATTGAAAATGAACCATTTAAATGCCACCTTTGGTAGGGTTAGACAGTTTAAACTTTATTCAAGGTGTCCAAATTAAACCTAAGAATTTAGTTATTCGAGTACTAACTTTCAAGTTTTAAAACCACTACTGAAAACATGTTGTCAATACATTTTCAGATAATAATTCTTATAAAAAATTTTCAAATAGAGCTTCACTCTAACTACCGGGCGATTGTACCAACAAATAAAAGAGCACTACTCTAAATTAGACTGGGTAACTAAACCTTAAAATCTAATTTTCAGATTTAAGTTTGTAATGAAAAATAATATATTTCTCTCTAACATTCTTAATATAAAATCTTGAATAAAAATAAAATCAATTCATTTTAGAGATTTTTACCTATTTAATATTTCGCAAACATAACAACGTTATTATTATATCATGTGTACAAACAGCCAGCATAGTTAAATTTAATCACAGACAAATTAAATATAACATGTAAGAATAAAGCATAAAAAATAACTATAAAGAAAATAAAATCCTTACAGAACTTTGATGCTATTCCCGTTGCTGGAAAACCTCAAAGCGAAATTTGCACTCCCATTTATTGAATCAAAAAGCAAATAAATTACAAAAACATAGCTAGTTCTTCCCAAAAAAAGGAAGAACTCTAAAACTAAGAAAAACTAACTAAAAACTAAGAAAAACTAACTAAAAACTAAGAAATGGAGAGAAAGAAAGAGGAGATAAGTGTGTTTTGAGGTGTGTTATGAAGTGAAGAGAAGGGATGTATTTATAGGTGAGGATGGAGAGAAAAAGTGGGTGAAAAAATGGTGAAAACGTGGAATGGTGATTGTTGACGTCATTTATGATGTCAGTATGACGTGGGGGAGGCGGCTGCGTGCGAAAATGGGGTGAAATGGCAGCGGCGCGTGCGGAGGGCAGCTGGGGCATGCGGGCATGGGGCACTGGCGCGCGCGGGCTGGGCAGCGCGATTTCCTCCTTTTTGACATTTTTGACCTTTTTGACCCATTTTGTCCAATTTTTCCATATTTGTTGACCTTTCCTCATTTATTTATTAATATATGTGATGTATTGCCTCCAGTATTCATCTTTGAGTCTTTAAGTTACGTTTTTAAGCGAAAATACTTGAAAAACAATAAAAATACCCGTGATTCCAAAAAAGAAAAATTTATATAAATATATGATAAAATCATATAAATAGATATATTTTAAATCAATTAATGTGCATAAAATCATTGTAATTTTAGTACTTTTTGAGCACTCATCAGCTATACACTCTAATGCCTATTTCATTCTACCCCTCCCTCGTATATCTCTTTCAAGCATTACTAGAATCGTCATTCAGGATAGGTCTGCCATGGATGGAATGAATTATTTAGATATTCTCATTTGTCATTTAATCTTTCTCCTATCCAAAGCGGTAGGTATCTAAGGTACTTCTCTAATTGGCCTGATTTGTTTTCTTCAATTACCACCATAGATAACAAATCTTCGATTTCCTTTTTTAAATGTTAGTAATCCCTAGTGCCATGTCCGATCTTTGTGGAACACATACCATTTTGTGGTGTATCTATTTGGCACTCTTATTTGAGAAGGCCATCTAATGTTTTGTTCTTCCTCTCTCTTTAAAACTACTTTGGACAGACAAGCTCTTAATGGGGGTCCTTTGAAGGAAAAAAACTCATCTTCCCCATGGACCCAGGTTTCTCTTCTTAGAGTTTCCACATCTACAATTATGTCTTGTAAATCTTTTCTCTTTCCTTTCATGGTCATAGGTGTAGTTGGGCTCTTTTTTGTTTAACCAATTTTAGCTCTCTTTCTAAGTTATTAAAATTTTGCACCTCTTTGTACGCTTCTTGCATAGTTTAGGGTACCATTTTTGTGAGTTTGGTGAAAAGGTCTGTACTTCTCAACACCCATATTCTAAATTCCTGAATAGTAATTTAGTCAAGGCAATCAAATTCCATCTTCTCCTTGTGAACTTTCTTCATAAATGCTTTGACGAATTCAACCACATTTTGAACCATGGAGAACAGGTGGTGAGCCTCTGATAGTTGTATTTTATATAGTTATTTTCATATATTTTATTAATTATAATTACTATGTTCTTTACATTTTTAGTTAATTTTAATGCAATAAATTAATATTTACTGTTAGTTTCTTAAGGAATATATTTTGAAGAAAATTAAAGAATTTGAATTGAAAAAAGACTTAATTGCAAATAAAATGTCTAACTATATAAAAGGTTTAATTACAATTAACCAAAGTTTAAAATTTTATTTGAATTAAATTGGAGGGATAAAATGCAATTAAACAAAGTTTAATTTTCTACGTAGGAAAGAAGTCCACGCGCATCTATTGTCCACGCGCCACGTGCACCGTCAGATTATACTATCAACGGTGATGATCAGCGCGTGTAATACAAACACGACCAAAGGTGATTGGATGCGAGTTTTCTAGTTGCACCCTGCTCGGTGCATCGTGTGGGGCCTACTAATCCGCGCAGGCTGGCATGCAGGATGGGACCCTGTTGCATGTCCACCAAAAGAAATGGTCCCGTGCGTCGCAGTCTACAAATTCTTCGTGTGCCCTGCTATTCTAACGAGTAATAAAATGCCACGTGTCCCAAATATTATTTCAGCAATAAGAAGATGACACGTGGCATATGTTTTGTTAAAACAAAAATACAGAAACGATGCGCGATCCCAGCATTTTCTGCATGCCTCATGTGTCCTCGATGACAATAATCCCATGTGATGCCTTCTTTGTTCGCTCTCTCTTCACAACGAATAAATGGCTTCCATGTGTCTCATTATATCTTATAGCTAATCAGATGGCGACACGTAGCAACATGAATTGAAACGAAAATCAGTAGTGGTGCTCGTTCCCTTATTTTGCGTGTTTCAAGCATCTTGTCCCCCACGCAGATTTTATTATTATTTTTGATACATTATTTTGTCTCTCGCATGTAGAAAAATATATTTTGAAATATATATTTTTTAGAGATTTGATGTTATAAATATGGGATTATTGTGTTAAATTGAGAGGTTTGCTCTTCGGGTTCGTTTTGGGGAGACTTGGACTGTGGAACATGCAGAAGCCATTTTTGGTTTCTATTGTGTTCTATGTGTGCCATTAAATTTAGAAGCAGAAATGTTTTAATTTTCTTTGTGTTCTTGAGCGCATATTCCTTAAGTGTTGTAATTTTATTTTTATTATGAACTAATTTAATTTTTCTAGGATTTTTATATAAATTTATGAAGCTTGAGTTTAATTATTTTTGAATGATTTATTAGATTTTTAATTTGTTTATTCTATTTGTGCTTAATGCTTTTGATTATTGGAAAATTTATCAATTGATCTGTGGCACTCAAATAAACTTGAAAGATGCATTTTTGTGTATATTGCTCATGGATAGAATAACATGTATATATGAAGGATATGAATATACCTTTATCGTATGTGTGGCCATTTGAGAACTTTGGACTTAATGAATTTTGGTAAATTTAACTCTCATAGGAATATAGTGAATTAATTTAACGAGGTGTGTCTATACAGAGCTCGGAAGAGATGTATGGATAAAATTAGAAGTTTTCGGTTGACAAATTAAATTTACAAAAAATATAAATAAAGAGAAAATGATATGATTCGAGTGGACTAATTTGGTGAAAACTACAATCCTAGAATTTTCTTTTATTTGGTTATAAAACTCTTAGTTAACTTGTTCCAATTAACGATTGTTTTGTATAAAATCAAAGTGAAATAATTTTAGTACTGAACAAACTGTAGGAACAAATCTCCGTGGGAACGATAATTTACTTATCATATTATTACTTATGACCGTGTATACTTGCACGTTTTTATGTTCTCCTAAAAGAGACAACAACCTCTTTCTTTAATTGCTTGTTGCTGGCATAATATATCATGAATAGTCTGACTAATTCAATGAAAGAAGTGATACAACTAGGCTTCATATCAGTATTGAGTAGTTGAAAAGGACTTACATAACATTGCATCCCTTTTGTATTGAGGTATGTTTATGGTAGATATGATGGTTTTTAAAAGGAGTATATAGGAAATGGGTTCCTTTTTTCCCTTTGTAACCTGAACATTTAATGGATACAAACTTCTCAGGAGGTTCACTCAGTTCAATCACTTCTGAAAAAGAGGAACCAGCCGGTTGCCTACACATTATGTCGAGGTAAATTTGAGATTTCCCTATATACTATTTTTTTATTTGTTTTTTCAAGGCCATTACTTTATTCTACCATAACAAATTTTCTTCTAGTGACACATCAAGGTACCACAAGGAATATGTACCCTCTGTTTGGACCACTTAGGCTACTGTTGATCTATGATATGCCCAATCACAAATTATGTTTACTCAATCTTGCAAATCTATATTCCTTTCATGGTTTGTTAATATTCTATTGACCTCTTCATCTTTGTCCCTTTCTGTCCATACATACTCACAACTAGGCTCAAGCCCAGGTCTTGTAGGGAGATCATGACTCATTTCTTCGACTTACCTCCTTAATTCTAGATTTTCTCTCCTCATCTCACTTTGCATCTTTTCCATGGATTTCTTAATGTCAAGCATTTATGAGAGAAACTCTTGATTCATATTCTCCACCTTGATAATGCCATTTCTCGTGTCTTCTATTACCCTTTCTTTTGGAAAAAGAGGATTGTTAGTAACAACTTTGACTTTGGTCTTGGTCCTTTCAAAAGCTCTAATTTCAACCATGATTTCAGAGTTTTACTTGGTAGGTGAGATCAATCTAAACTATTGATAAGTCCAAGGAAATGATAGGCATCAAATTCTATTAATCATGTCTTAAAATTTGAGTCCTACGGTGGGTGCCAAAATGTTGGATGTATCTAGTTTAGAGAGAGAAAGTAGAAAGAAGTAGTAAATGTTTAATTAATGATGATGCTTAGTATTCCTTTTGAGCATATATATAGGTGGTACATACATGTGACAATCCTTTGGGGGGTCCACATAGACTTACAAAGATCAGCCTTAAAATATATATTTAAATAAGCATAAATTACAAAACACATATGGTCTTCACTTTGAATAGTACATACATCAAATCGGTCTAATCCTTAACAATAAATATAGTAATCTGATCTACTTTTTGACAAAGATAAGTAAGACTTGTCCAAACATATAATATGTCCTATAATTCTACTAGAAAGCGTGAAGTTATTAGTTCAAAGACACAAGTGCATTTCAACATATTTAATTCTATGACTAATTATCATCTTCCTATCATGCATATTGCGTTTTCATTTAGGATGAATGTGAAATCTCAAGTTAATTCCAAGAACATGCCAATGAGGACTAACAAAGTTGATTTCCAATCCAAAGAAATATAAAAACCAAAATTCAAGAAAATTTGGGTTAGGAAATGTTGTCTTTTTTTGGTCACCTGATCATCCTTTATTGTTCACCTAGGTACTTTTATTTAAGTGCTTAATTAACCCTAGATGAGTACTTTAGTAGGATTATTTGTTTCTTATTTTTATTCTTATAGTTATTTCTTAAGTTATATATATATATATATATAGATAAATGGAGTAGATTTGTTTTAACGATGAAATAGACTTCAAATATTACTTTCACTTACAAACTTATTCTCGTCTTCACTTATTGTAATTGACTCTTCTTTGTGTAAATTTGTATTTTGATTTGTACATTTACATACTTTTTGTAAGGACTATGAGTATTGTCTATTTTCACGGACAAAATATTTACCTGTAAATTTATTTTTAGCCCTGCTATCAAGTCTATCAAGAAAAACTGAACAAATGCTCGAGTTTCAGATAATCGTACTCTAGGTATATATTTTATAACTATGACACATATGATTGCATTTATATATTTAATATTACATGTTCATAAATCTAAAATTAATTTTTGTGCTTAAATATTTTTTTATGTGTCTTAAAAATTTTAAGATGTGATTTAAAAATATTTTTTTACTAAGGCTTTGAATGGACTTTGAATAATAAAGCCTAAAATATTCTAACCTAATGCTAGTAGGTTATCATTATCTATATATATAAACACACATAGGGTTAGAGTTTGTGTGAGGCTGAATAGAAGTTCAAACTGATCATATGCTGCCCTCGAAAACAGTAGAAAAGAAAAAAAATCAGAGGAACTAACTAGGAGCTTAATTGTCTTCACGTTGAATGATATAGGTAATATACATTTATATATATTTACTTAGGCTTGTTATGTTCACGTTGAATGTTATATAGGTAATATATATATATAATTAAGATTGGCGAAGATTAGCGGCAGTGGACATAGGCTTGCTGTGTAATCTTATATAGGTAACATATATATATATATATATATAATTCAGATTAGCGTAAGCTTTTAGGTAATATATGTGTATGGTGTTTGAGTGAAGATATATATATGAGAAGAGATATTAATTGATATAATTATAAATTGATGATTATTTTTTTTACTTATCATATTCATATAGTTTATTCTGTGATTAGTATCTTGCATATTTAAATTAAATAATTGTATGAGTAATCATAATTATTTAATTTAATTATCAAAATTCAAAGAAACTATTTTTATGGAACTTGTGCCTAATCTGGTTGCTCTAGGATTTACTAGTTGATTTGATTTAAATAAAATTTGTTTTAAATCATCTAGTTAAGATTATTCATTATTCAATCCATTCTAGAACACACATGGGCACTTATGTTTTTGTGCTAACCATTTTGTAGTTAACTCGAGAACGTAACTGATTGGCAGGAGAGCTTATTGGAACATTGGTCTGAAAATCGCTCACACTAACATTAGAAACTGCGAAAATAGAGCAAGAGCTTGTAAGTAAAGTACATTGGGGCAGTATCCTAGGGAGGGTAGCATAAGATCGAGTTTGTACTTAAACATTTGATTTTCATTGTGGAAAGTTAGGTGGCCTGGTGGTTTTCCTCTTAGGTTATGGTTATGGCCTAGGTTATTTCCACCAAAAAATATCGTGTGTTATTATTTTATTTCTGTACTTTATTCTTACATGCAATTGTATGCATGGCCGCTTTGTTTAGGTTATTAAGTTATAAATTGAAAAAAATTAAAAATAACCTATTCACTCCCTCTAGGTTAATTAGGTCCATAATTTATAAACTTTCACTTTTTTACATCTGGTAATCAATGTTAACAAGAATTTACTCACATATATATATCATGCATTAAGTTTGTGATTTCTCTTTGTAAGGTTTATGAGTGTTGGTGATATTCGTGAACAAACATATAAATATAATTTAGTTTCTATATGGGTCTTTCATGAACAATATTCAAGTTGAAGAAACTATCGAACTCCAAACGAACACATCTTAAGTATATCTCTGCTCTTATACATATTAGCTTTCATATTAGATACATTATAATAATTTACATATAAGTTACTCTATCAATTGTGTAATATCTGGATCGATCGAAGAAGTAGATGATGAGTAGAAACTGGCATCGCCGATCCTGCCAATACTTTGGCTTTATATTTATAAAACTCTCGCAAGTGCACAAATCATTTTGTAGAAAATGATAAGTATACTCCCAAGGTCGATCTAAGGAAGGAATGTATGTGGTTTTTAATTTATTATTCAAATTTTTAAAAATTAAATTAAATCTTAAACATCCTGTCACGATATTTGGGTTTTTGTGTTTCTAATCTAATAACATAAAAATAAATATAGATAAAGATTCAATAAAAATTTATGAAAATTTTATCATTTATAATAGTGGAGTATTTATGGATATAATAACTAAGTTAATTATGCTTACTCATATTATTTAGGTTATTAAAGATATGAATTGATATTTATTGATTCTCTCTTTTTTTGTATGAATACCACCTTTGGTGGGGTTAGATATTCTTTGTTAACTAAACAAATCAATTAATACCTATGGGTGAGGTTGATAACTAATTTGGTTAATTAAATTAATTCTTTTTTCTAAGAGATTGAAAATGAACCATTTAAATGCCACCTTTGGTGGGGTTAGACAGTTTAAACTTTATTCAATGTGTCCAAATTAAACCTAAGAATTTAGTTATCCAAGTACTAACTTTCAAGTTTTAAAATCACTACTAAAAACATGTTGTCAATACATTTTCATATAATAATTCTTATAAAAACTTTTGAAATAAATCTTCACTCAAACTACCGGGCGATTGTACCAACAAATAAAAGAACAATACTCTAAATCAAACCAGATAACTAAACCTTAAAATCTAATTTTCAAATATAAGTTTGTAATGAAAAATAATATATTTCTCTCTAACATTCTTAATATAAAATCTTGAATAAAAATAAAATCAATTCATTTTAGAGATTTTTATCTATTTAATATTTCGCAAGCATAACAATGTTATTATTATATCATGTTTAAAAACAGCTAGCAAAGTTAAATTTAATCACAAACAAATTAAATATAACATGTAAGAATAAAGCATAAAAAAATAACTATAAGAAAATAAAATCCTTACAGTACTTTGTTGCTATTCCCGTTGCTGGAAAACATCCAAATGGAATGTGCACTCCATTTATTGAATCAAAAAGCAAATAAATTACCAAAACATAACTAGTTCTTCTCAAAAGGAGAAGAACTCTAAAACTAAGAGAAACTAACTAAGAAAAGCTAAAAACTAAGAAAAACTTAAAAAACTAAGAAATGAGAGAAAGAAAGAGAAGAGAAAATGTGTTTTGAGGTGTGTTTAGTTATGAATAAAATGAGGGTATTTATAGGTGAGGATGGAAAGAAAAAGTGGGTAAAAAGATGATAAAAAATGGTGGAAATGCGGAGTAGTGAATGATGATGTCATTTGATGACGCCAGCATGATGTGGGCAGTAGCGCGCGGATTGGGCGCAGATGGGTAGCGGCGTGCGCGGACAGGAGTAAGGGAACACGTGGGATTGGGCATGGGTGCATGCGAAATGGGCGTGCTGCGGTGGCTGCTCCGCGCGCCTGGGCGGCTGTGTCCACGATTTCCTCCTTTTTGATATTTTTTACCTTTTTGACCCATTTTGTCCAATTTTTCCATTTTTGTTAACTTTTTCTCATTTATTTATGAATATATTTGTGATGTATTGCCTTCAGTATTCCTTTTTGTGTCTTTAAGTTACATTTTTAAGCAAAAATACCTAAAAAACAATAAGAATACCTGTGATTCCGAAAAGACAAATTTATATAAATATATGATAAAATCATATAAATATAAATATATATTTAATAAATTAATGTGCGTAAAATCATGGTAATTTTAGTGCTTTTTGAGCACTCATCAGTAGATCAATCAAGAATCGATCTACCTTGATTAAAAGTCCTCTTAAAATTAATTTTTAAATAAGGTAAATCAATCAAAGTTTAGGGCTCGATCTCATTCAATCTACCTGGTCTCAGGTTTTATTTTTTTAATACCCTAGATCGATCAAAATTTGGTTGGATTAATCGATCATCTTTTATTGTTGCTTGGATTGATTGAAATGGTTTTGATCGATCGAGCAACCAGGGTTTTATAGTCAAATTAGTTTATTAACATATTGTCAAAATCATTCAATCTATGTGGTCTTAGGTTTTATATTTTTTAATACCCTAGATCGATCAAAATTTGGTTAGATCAATCGATCATCTTTTATTGTTGCTTGGATTGATCGAAAAAAGGGTTTTGATTGATGGAGCGGCCAAGGTTTCAAATTTAACATAATTTTTACTATAATAAAATTATTTTATTAATATATTCCCTTATTTTTAAAGATATTTTAAATAAATTTTTGGACAAAATAGTAATAGGTCTTTGACCTAAGAATTCAACAAATTCTATTTAAACAAACTTAAAGCATATAATTCTCTCAACCATAATTGAATCAATTTTTGCGACTTATAGTTTATCTAAACTATTTTGCAAAAGTATTCTACTAGGCTTTTTTCATTAGTTAATCCATCAAATATTTTTTGGTTATTTGGGATATTGTGCTTAATCATATGCTCTAAGGTTTGCTATTCTGTTAAATCATCTAGTTAGGACTTTTTATTATTTAATCCACTATTGGACACATATTGCACATATGTTTTTATGCTAACATTTCAAGTGCTAGCTGAATGGGTTCGATAACTCATATGACTCAAGTTTATCAGAAAATTGGTCTAGATCTAAACACCTTGCTTATGAAGACTATGAAAGAAAGGAGAGGCTTGTAAGTAGGTTACTTGTGGGCATTATCTTGGAAGGTATTTTGAGGTTTAGCCTTGTAATTGAACATATTTTCATAATGGATAGATAGGTTGTCTTGTGGACTGGTGGTTTTCCTCTTGTGTTATTATATTGGCTTAAATCATTTCTACCTAAAAATGTTGTGTATCAATTTATCTTTTGGTATTATTGTATTTGCATGCAATTGCATGTCTAGTAGTCTGTAAAATTTTAATTTAGCATATTTTTGTTAATTATCTGTTAATCCTTTGTAGCTAATTAGATTCATAACTTAAAAAAATTTAATTGGTATTAGAACAAGTCACTAGATGCATTTAGTGTTTCCTAGTACCTTGCTATGTATCATTTGAGAGATGATTCATCTACAATCTATGCTCCCTTCTTTGATGGGTTTAACTACCCATATTGGAAGGATCTTATGAGAGCCTTTATATGGTCTATAAATGAGAGTGTTTGGAACTCTGTTATTTATGGTTATGAACCACCTATTATTACCAAAGATAATGTAGTCACTCTTAAACCTAGGAGCGAATGGATCATTGAAATTAAGAATGGTAGAAATTGGAATAAAAAATATATAAATGCTATCTTTAGTGCTGTATATACTGACGAATTTCATCGTATATCTAATGTTGAAGTATCCAAGTATGGTACAAATACTTTAGAGGTTGGCCACCAGCGTACCACCCAAGTTAAAATAACAAAACTTTTCCTACTAGGTACTAGGTTTGAAAATCTGATAATGGAGGAGTTTGAAATATTTTTTGAATATTTATATTAAATTATATGATATTGCTAACTCTTTTTCTAATCTTTGAGAAAATTGAGGAATTTAGATTGGTTCAAAAGATACTATACACTTTACCAGATCGCTTTCATACAAATTCACCGCTATTGATGAAAGTAAAGATGTGAACACCATTAAAATTGAGGAAGTAGTAGACTCACTTCTCATTTTTGCGATAAGCTTTTGAACTCTTATAAAGAACGAAGGTGTTGCTTTGAAAATATCCATGATTAAAGATGGTGAAAATGATGATGATAATTAGTTCTCATGGCCAAAAGATTAAAGAAAATATTTAACAAAAATATTCCTCAAAGTAAAGGATAATCAAGTTGGCCAAAAGATCATAATCAAAGAGAAAAATAAACCCAATGGACCTCAATATTTTGAATGTATGAGTTATGGTCACTTTACAATGGATTGTTCCAACAGAAAGAAAAAAAAATTGGAAGAGCCTTCAATGCTACACTTACTAACTCTGAAATTGATAGTAACAATCCAGTTGAATCATAAAACACTGACACCAGCTTTCTGGTATTTACTGCAACAACTAGTGGACATTCTAGTAAGTTTGATATTGATTCCGATAATGTGAAAAGTGACTCTGAATTCTTACTGAATAAATTTAATGCCACTAATATTGATGAATTGTTAATCGAACTATTAGGTGCACCCAACATTGGTATCAAATCTAAAAAACGGTATATCTTGGGTGAAATCACTACTTTTTATTAGATCTTGAGTAAGATGGTATGTGCAAATCTGTTAACATCCAAGTACTTCTTTGATATTGGCTACCTACATGCTAAGATATTGTATTGGAAAAAAGGATTTCCTTAAATGCATGAACATAGATGAAATAAAAAATCAATCTCAAATCATAAACCCAAGGATTGGTCTTCCCTATGGCTACTTCTTTACATATTAATTCTTACTAAAGTTTTGCAACCTATAAGGGTTTTTTATTTCATTCATTTTATGGATGACATTGGGAGGACAACCATCTCAAGATCCTCTACCTAAAACTCAAAGAGACAGAGGTCCACTTATATTGATACTAACATGGGAGCAGTTGCTAATATTGGAACCAGTGGCAAAATAGCTGTTGACATTTTTGGTGATGAAGCAATGGAAAACATGCCTGCTTCCAAACATTCTTGTTAGGACTTATTTGAGGATGAAATCCAAATGAGAATGGAAGCACTATCAACTATAATGGATGGTATCCAACAAAAAAGTGACTACTATCTATGAATGATAAGAAGCTATGTATTCTATGATCAAAGATATATACTCACAATATGGTTTTGACCACTAGGACATTGATTATTTTATGTTTATGTTTTCTTTGCATTGTAATGTCTCCTTGGTTGTTATAAATCATATTGTTATGAACTTTTGTTTCTTCAAAGTGTAATAAAAATCTGTTTATTGATGTACATGAATCTGATCATTGAATAAACTTTATGCTTGCTTCACCTGCTTGTATTCTTTGTGTTGTTTATTCCTATGATAAAAAAGGGAGAAAATTATTAATAATTAATTAAAATCTACTAAAAGAGATAGAGTAATTTAGGGGGAGAGTTAATTTTAATTTTTTTGGAAGAATTAAGTTAGGGGGATTAACTTTTAAAATTTTCTATATGTTGTTTATCTTTAGAGATATGGATCAACCTGGAGTCTGACTAGACCAAAGAACTGCCCGAGCCATAATATGAGTCACCCCAAAGTCCTACCTTTTCCTGCATCTATGAATACACTCATGGAAGAGACCTCTTCTGTTGAGCTTGGGCATCTAAAGGGTCGACCTCTAGTCTAGGCTATGGGGGGGTGGTTGACCTTAGTATATAAATACTCTTGCTTTTACTTTTATTCCACTCCTAACACACTTATATGTATATACCCTATGTAACCGACACCTACACATGTAAAACTCTATATATACATGGACTCACTAAGAGATCCACAAATTTAATCAATTTTTCTCACTTCTCTCTAGTTTCTCTCTCAGTAAATCAGACCAATCCCAACATTTTTGGTGCCCATTGTAGGGCTCAAATTCTAAGGTCAAGCTTTGGATTTTTACCTCATACTTTCAAGGATTCACCCCAAATTCTGAGAGAGACTTAAGAGACTTAACACATGTACCACATACCCTTAGAATCATAATCATCATGGTAGTAACACTTGCTAAAGTATGAATAAGATAAGAAAATGAAGAAGTGGCGGTGGCAACGGATAACGCCTTGCCAATCCATGATGAAGACAGAATGGAGACCCACCCCCATTAAGAGTTAGCTTATCAACTTCTCAAGTTAAGAAGAACACTTAAGAAGACCAAATGAGGAAATAGGATGCTATGCTCATAATCCGATTTGAGACCCTTTGATGGTCACACCACTAACCTAGATGGTGGAAACAGACCTGATCGCGTTATGCCCAAGAAAAAATAAGGAGAATGTGAAGTTGGGGGTGATCCCTCTTCTAGTTCGATGGGACCTAGTAACAAGCAGTGATTGATGGAATTAAAAAACTAGGATGTTGGGAGAGGAATAAAAGTAGCCAATGGTTAAGGCATAAGGGACTCTAGGGACTTTTAAAAGTTGATTTGGCTTAGGCTGTTAAGGATGGAGGAGGAGCCAAATGTCAGGTGGCCCTTGAAAATGAAGTCTCCCCTTATATACACATCTAAATGGTGTGCTTTTCACAAATATGTGGGTCATGAGACAAGAGACTGTAGAAAACTCAAAAAGGAAATGGAAGAGCTATTTCCTAGAGGATATTTAAAGGACCTTATGGAAAGCAACAGTAGAGGAAGAGGGCATCAAGATAGACATGAAGCACCAAGGCCACAAGCTCTCTTAAATAGCAGGAGAAACCCCCACAATGATCCCAGTATCAGGACTATACATACCATACATGGAGGCCCTAGGATCAATAGACCTATATTAACTCACACAAGAGGTACACCAGAGACCTATGTAGTGCCCCACACATATACACCTTGGAAAAGGTGAGGTCTCTTGTGGAAATCATCTTCATTGAGAAAGACAAGACCTCGTCTCATCATGAAGACCCCTTAGTGATCACTTTAAGAATAGGATCTTATGATGTTTACCAAATCATGGTTGATACAAGAAGCTCTATGGATCTTCTCTTTCTATCCATAAAAAAATCCCTAGGCGTAAAATAAATTTATATTATAAGGAGAGAGCTACCCTTGGTGGGACTCAATAGTATCACCACTTATGATGTAGTCGAGACCGTGGAACTACTTGTCATGGATAAAGGGACAATAGTGATGACAAACTTCATGGTAATTGTGTCCCAACTCATTATAATGCCATTTTTAGTAGGCCATGGATACATAAGTTAAAGCAGTCCTATTCATCTTCTACCAAGTGATTAAATTTCTAACTGGGGGAGGTACATATGAGATAATGGGAGATCAATAAAAGGCCAAGAACTGTTACAATGCCACTATGAAAAGGGTCATTCCTAAGTAGCAATCACAGTAGGGCCTCTTTGGAAGGAGGCTAAGGGGTATAAGTCTAGCACGATTTATCAACACAACTGAAGTACAAGGATTATCAATAGGAGATAAGGAGGAGAATTACCCTTTAAAACTAAGTGAAGATTTGACAACAAATATAGAGGAGAAACTAACTCAATTCCTCAAAGTGAACTCTGATGTTTTCGCATGGACCCCTACAGGGATGCCAAGAATTGACCCAAAAGTTATAAAAAATTGAATAAATGTTGATATGAAGGCTAGACCTATCCAACATAGAAATATAAAGTTTCCCATGGACAAAAATGAGGTGATTAAAATCCAGGTTAATACCCTCAAAGAGATAGAGATTATATGGGAACTACACTACCTTACTTGGTTATCAAATGTGGTGTTGGTAAAGAAGGCATACAGATCACCTCATATGTGTGTAGCCTTTACGGACTTGAATAAGGTATGCCCTAAAGATTATTTCTCCTTTCCCAGTATTGATCAACTAGTTAATGCTACCACGATTTTGGATTTATGAGTTTCTTAGATGCCTATTCTAGTTACCATCAAATCAGGATGCATATAAAAGATAAGGAGAAACCATCTTTTATCACCGAAGAGGGGACATTTTGGTATACTAGAATTCTGTTTGGGTTAAAAAATATGAGTTCCACATATCAATGCCTTGTCAACAAAATGTTTATAAATCAACTGGAAAAAAACTTAGAGGCATATGTGGATGATATTGTGGTAAAGTTAGCATAACCACTAAACCACGTCAAACACTTGGAAGAGATATTTGTTGTATTCTGAAGGTACGATATGAAGCTCGATCCTAAGAAGTATGTCTTTAGTGTTGCCTTTGGAAAATTCTTAGCCTACCTCATATCTACCTGAGGAATTGAGGCTAACCCAAACAAGATACATGCCTTAATAAATATGAGGCCTCTTACCAATTTGAAAAGGATCCAACAATTGAATGGAAGGATAGTGGCATTAAACAAGTTCATTTACAAATGTATGGACAAGTGCTTATCATTCTTCAAAATGCTGAGGAAAACCATGTTAGTTTTCTAGGATGAAGATTGTGATAGAGATTTTGAAGGAATCGAGGAATACCTTGGTAAACTTACAATCCTTGTTAGCTCTCTCCTAGGAAAGACATTTTATTTATACTTGGTTATGGCCTTCTACACTTGCAGTGCCACACTACTATTCGAAAGAGACAAGGTCCAACACCTCATCTATTACATCAACCAAATCCTAACAAATGCCTAAAAAAGATACTCAATGATTGACATTTTTTCCTTCACCTTGAAAATTAGCATGCAGAAGCTTAAGCATTACTTTGGCTCACACACAATGGTAGTACTTATCTCTTATCCATTCAAAAGAGTTTTGACGAGGCCAAAAGTTTCAAGAATATTTGCACAAATCACCATAGAGTTGGGAGAGTATGATATTATGTACATAGCTAGAACAATCATTAAAGGTCAAGCAATGATTGGTTTTATGGAAAAATTCAGTGAGACACCAGAGGTCATCAGTAATGAGGAGCGAGAAGAGGTGTGTGTTGTGGATCAAAAAGATATGCTAGCCTAGCAAATATTCATTGATGGCACACATAAATTCAATGGCACTGGGCTAGGGGTGATCATAATTGATCATGACAAAAATTGTTTCAAGCATATTGTCAAGTTGAATTTCCAAGCAACCAATAATTTCTCAAAGTATGAGGCGGCTATATTTGGGGCCATGACGTCAAATAAACTCAGGGTGGACAAGATCACATTGCATAGTGACTCTTGACTAGTGGTCAACGAGTACTTGAGGACATTTGAAGCCAAAGATGGTAAGATGAGAAAATATCTAGAGAGGCTAAAATAAGAGTCCTCTAAATTTCTTACTTCGAGATCAAACAAATAGCCAAAAATGAGAATGGACACACTGATGCTTTGGCTATACTAGCATTGGTCCAAGAAACTAACCGAAATCAGGTGGTGTCAATAGCAATGTTGGTAGAGAAAAGTTTGATGGAGACCAAAAGAATAGTTAGGTGTGTAGATGCTCCTATCAACTCATGGTTCACCATGATTTTGAACTTCCTGAAAAGGAGAAACCTACCTGAGGATCACAAAACTTGTAAAGGAAATCAAGGTCAAGGTGGGATGATACTTGATTGAAACTGGTAAGATGTACAGAAGAACCGCACTTAGACCTAGGCTCTTGTGTATATCCAAGGAGGGATCTGAAAGAATAATGTTTGAAATGCATGAAGGGGAGTGTGACTATCATTCAAGTGGAAGAAGGCTATCCCAACGGATTATGTGGTAGGGCTACTATTAGCCAACTACGTTTCAAAATTTTACGAAATACACTCAAGAATGTGATAAGTGCCAAATATTTGCCACATTATCACACACATCTCAAAACATCATGACATGGATGGTAAGTCCTTGGCCCTTCTACAAGTGTAGGCTTGACATAGAAGGACTTCTACCTCAAGCAAAGAGTCAAAATAAGTTTTTACTAATGGAAACTGATTACTTTTCCAAATGGATTGAAGTGGAATTTCTACGAAGAATACAAGAGGAAGAGATGATTCTATTTATCTGAAAATCTATAATTTTTTAGTTCAGTCTACCCAAGGAGCTCGTTACTGATAACTGGAGGCATTTTACAAGTCATAACAACAAGGAGTTCAACATTAAATACAACATCAAGATGTGTAAATCAATGCCATATTATCCCCCAAGCCAATGGTCATACATAATCTTCCTATAAATTAATAATCAACCTATTAAAGAAAAGGTTAGAGGGTGTAAAAGGAATATGGGTTAAGGAGATGTCTGGGGCATTATGGGTTATTAGGACTAGTCCCCAAGGGAACACTAATGAGACACCTTTCTTCTTAGTATATGAGACTGAATTCGTGATCCCAACTAAGGTTACAGTACCCACTATGATATCAGCTTTAATAGAAGAGTATAACACTACAAGTAGATCAATTAAACTGACCCTTATTGAGGAAAAAAAGGGATGAGGCCTTAAGAAGGATAATTGATCAAAAAAGGAAAGTATCAGATTATTAAAACAAGGTTGTACGTTTCAAAGATTTTTCTATGGTCGATTGGGTTCTAATAAGGGTTTTCCCTTGCAAGAAGGAATGTATGGCCGACAAAATGGGTGAAAATTGGGAAGGACTTTATCAAATAGTTGAGAGAACATCGGGAAAGGTTGACTTATTGAGAAGCATTGAAGGAGATGAGGATGACACAAGCTGGAATGCCTGACACTTAAAATACTACTTCTGATGTATCTTAATTTACTACTTTTATGTACCATCATTGTATGTATGAACATGAAGTGAGTCCTTTCGAGAAATGGTTCTTTCCCAGAAGCCTTCCACTAATACATGTCACAGGGTAATCACCTTGGTCAGGAACCAAATAGAGCACCCTAACACTTATAAAGCCACAAGTGAATCACCTCAATTAGGAACCAGGTAGAGCATTTTGGTACTAAAGAGAGAGTTGAGCACCTTGGTCAAGAACCAAGTATAATGCTCTCTCCCACTAATACATGTCACATGTTAATCTCCTAGGTCAAAAACCAGGTAGAGCACTCTGGAACTGAAGGGACAGTCAAGCATTTCAATCATGAACCAGCTAGAATGATCTCTCCCACTAATACATATCACAGGATGATCACCTCATTCAGGAACCAGGTAAAGAACTTTTCATTGAAGGGAAAGTCAAGCACCTCAATCAGGAACCAAGTAGAATGCCTTTTCCCACTAATACATGTCATTGACTGATCATTTTGGTCAAGAACTAGCTAGAGTACCCTGACACTTATAAAAGACACGAGTTGATCACCTCCGTCAAGAACTAGGTAAAGCACTCTGACACTAAAGGGAAAGTCAAGCACCTTGGTAAAGAACCAAATAGAATGCTCTCTTCCACTAATACAGGTCATGGGCTGATCACCTCGGTCAAGAAGATTTCTCTCTCCCACTAATGCATGTCATATGTTGATCATATTGGTCAAGAACTAGGAAGAGCACCCTAAAACTTGTAAAATCCATGAGTTAATCACCTCGATCAAGAACCAAGTAGAGCATTCTAGCATTGAAGGGAAAGTTGAGCACATCAGTCAGGAACCAAGTAGGATGCTTTTTCTTACTAATACATGTCATGGACTGATCACCTCGATCAAGAACCAAGTAGAGCACCCTGACACTTCTAAAAGTCATAAGTTGATCACCTCGGAAAGAAAACAAGTAGAACACCCTGACACTTGTAAAAAAATTAGGGAGGAAGAAATTCATATGAAAATGGAAATATACATTGGTCTGGCATAGCAAATGTATTCTATTAAAAAACATTTATTATTTGAGCTTACAATGCTCTTAAAATTTATTAATAAATATCCCGATCTTCCAAAGTTAAAAATTCCTCAAATGCTTAGACACAAGACCAGTGTCTGGGCTATCTGTTTCCTTCATTAGGGCAACAACTAGGCCTGAATCTTGATAATTTTCTTTTGTATGTTGGCCATTAATTCAAAAGGGACCAAACTTAATATGAGCACAACACGCTCTAATTATTTAGTGACCAACATCACCTTAAGGAACACCCCTTAAGATCACTTCATATAGAAGTTTTCCCAATAGGACTCCCTATGTATGAAGGTGACCATTTACTCAAGGTCTTTCTCTTTCGAGCTTGAGTTTGGGATAGCTACTATTTATAGGAGGCTAATTCATACTTGGCCTTCTCATAAAGCTTTAAATTTTCCTTGAGTTTAAACACCTTGATTTTTAATTCTCCTTCCTATGTCTTAAGCCTATCATTTTCCAGTTTCAAAGTTTGAAATAAATTTCTATTTTCCCTGTCAAAATCCATAAGGTTTGAGCAAGAAATATGGAGAAGGAGTTGGCAACTATTTCAATAATATTGTTTGAATTTAACAAGAATCCCTAACCCTCTTTTATAGGGGATGATGTTAAGAAAAGTCCGGTAACATATGTGCCAAAAACATGTGGGTAGGACAACATCATAAATAAACATTTCAAGTGATATAAATACACAATTATGCAAGCAAGGTGAGTTGTTTGGCCATTGCATGAAGTTCGACCTTTACCTTTTCTTCTATCTCGTCCAACCTCGATTACATGCCTCAATCTTAGCCTCATTTTTCTATGGGCCTCCTTAAGCTCAGGCTCATCACCATTCTCACTGAAGTCTAAGTCCTTTTTCTCATCCCCTTCTTGAGATTAAGTAGGAATGTAATAGGGAGTGACTAGGATATCCAAAATTTCATAGTATTACTCCCCCACATCCCTCTTTTTGGCCTCCATTTGAAGGATTCCATGGCCAACCTATACCCCATCTCAACACTCAAGGTGAGTTGTTTGGCCATTGCATCAAGTTCAACCTTTACCTTTTCTTTTATCTCGTCCAACCTCGATTACATGCCTCAATCTTAGCCTCATTTTTCTATGGGCCTCCTTAAGCTCATTAAAATGCATCAAGTTTTCATTTAGCTCGGCAACTACGTTAGATAGCTTTTATTCCTTATGTATGGACTCACCCTTCCACTTGTTGGCCTTTCCCAATAGCACCACATACTTGGCCTAAGTAAAGGCATGGACCTATTTTTCTTATGCCATGTCATGATTTAAATGCCCTATACCTTGAGCCATGTCCAATCTATAAAGTAGCCATAATTGAAAAAAATGTCAGACACCGCGAGGTCAAACATAAGAAATATATATAGTGACAAAAAAGTATATACATAAGAAGCAAGGTAAGATTAACACCTTTAGTACACGAGGTGATTGATCACAACCTCAGAGCTCGTGTCCTACCATATGGAATTGAGTTGATTCTCATGCACTATAAAAGGAAGGTGGCACACAGTGGTTGAGCTGCTCTAGTTCCATACCCAATATAAAGGAACCCTATCCATGTTGGTGGTAAGAACGTTGATAACACCCTTTATTTTCCTTGAAACCCTTATAGGATGGTCAGGTTATTGAGGACCTAAGTTAGGAAGTGGTGAAGTGTATTGGTCTTGAGACAAGGATAAAGGCTCAAAGACATTCAAAGGCTCCAATTTGAGCACAAACTTATTGATGGTCACTTTTCTCTTCCTTCTAGATAGGGTGGAGAAGTATTTCCACCCAGAAGACTTGTTACTCTTATTATTTTTAGAGGAGTCTCTCCCTAGTATAGGGGTGTATTCTTTTGGGAGCTCTCCCCCTAATGATCAACCTTACTCTTAAGTCTAGTAAGGAGATATGCGGTATCAAACTCTATAGTATCTACAAAATAAGATCGATGAGGTGTTAGTATTATTAGGTCGAGTCCATAAAAAAATTTCAAGTCTTACGGCTAGTTCACCATCATCAGATGCCACTTCAAATCTTCCCTCATAGTCTATAGGATGGGTTTGACACTTAGAGGGGGTGCAAGGTTTATGAATGATTATGTGAGAGGACTCTACTAAACCTTGCATCATGACCCACATGTGATAAAGTGCGGGGTGTTGAACAGTTATTTCCAACGGGTTCACTCAAGTAGATAGTTCTGGATATTAGTTAAGCATTGCTTCGTATTCTCACTTAAGGTTGTCATGAAGGAACCCATATTCCTTGCCACAAAATTTGTATCAATCCAGGTGCTCCTTATTAGCCTTGTGTCACTAATAGAAGTCTCCCATTGACTTGTGACATAAAATAAATATTCCATCCAATTCTTCTCGTTTTAGGAAGGGCCATGTTTATATCCCGATCCTACTTCTCTGACATGTATACCTTCCTTAGGTCTGCAGGGTTCTGCTTTAACACATAGGCTTTATTAAACTCGAGCATCTCTAGATCCACCTCAATCTCTTTATATATCAATGTAAGGTAGATTAGGTACCTCCAACCATTAGGAATCATTTAACCTAGCGTGAGTTGAGTCATGGCCAAAAACCTTCTTATGAAAGGGTACAAGTGAAACCTGATCCCTAACCATACATTTTTCTTGTAAACAAAAGTCCACCTAGATAGAGGTGGATCACTACCATCGGCCCCATACATTAGAATCATTATTTGAACAAAGTCAGGGATGTTATAAGTCCTCTTAAACCTCTCCTCATCTTGAGGTGACAAACCACTAGACTTGACCTTGGTTGACCAACCTTTGGTATGGCCTGTAGGTTCACCAGTCCCTAGATTCCTCATTTTCTTCCTCCATGATCTAGCGATTAAAATTTGAGTCTGAGGTACATTCAACCTAATAATTGGTATGGCATGTAGATGAATGGTGGAGGTGCAAGGCTATGGTTGGGATGAACCTTCTTTACTTGAAGAGTTTGTCTCGTTGAAGGACCCCATGTTGTCACTCTCAACCTGACCCGAGAAGCTGGGACATCATGGGCTCTCCTAGGAGGCCGAGCTTGAGGTCTTATCTCTGTGCATGGTCTCTACAAAAATATCAAAAAACATAAAAAAGGGTAAGGCATGAGAATAAGAGATTACCTAGGGTTGAGTTTGAAATAAAAAGTAGAATGATTCTTTAAAATTAACCTAAAAAGAAAGTAGAAAGACATTAGACAGGAAGAATTTTTTACTTTAAAAACTTGAGAAATTAATCTATGTGCCGAGCTAGTTTCTTACCACCAAATTGAAAAAATATTATGGCTCAAGTTGAGGCGACAAAGCATTTTTTCTCCTTATTTTTTTCTAATGTGCAGAAATTGATAAGATAAAGCTCAACCCACGTACTTCCTTATATAGAGACCTAAACTTCTCTCTTCAATCAATTGACACACATTTATTATGGGAACTGAACGGTTCAAATCCACTACTGAAGCATTACTCTTCCATTTTAGTTCAAAACTCAAGCTAAAAAAGTATGAGGACTATATGTTTAGACATATGGATCAACCTGGAGTTTGACCTGAGCCTAGAGAATAGCCCGAGTCGTAATATGAGTCACCTTTAAAGACCTACCTCGACCCACATCCACGAATACACTCGGATGAGAGACCTTTCCTGTTGAGCTTTGGCATATGAAGGGTTGATTCCTAGTCAAGGCTACCACTAGTCCAGGCTATAGGGTGGTCAACCTCAGACTATAAATATGCTTGATTTTACTTTTATATCCTCCTGACACACTTATATGTGTATATCATATATAATTGACACATGTATCTATATATACATGGACTCTAAAAGAGATCCACAGTTTCCATCCATTACTCTAACTTATCTTTATAAATCAGACCATTACCAATAGTTTATGATAAGAACCAAGGGTTTAGGACCTAGCTAATTTCAGATTATATAGCAAAGGGTTTCTCCACAAATCAATGGATATTAATCACCATTTTTCTGAGGAGAAAAGATGCCACAAGGAGCTGCTAATTACTTGATAAGTCTAGCATAAATGATACCCTAACAAGTATGGATATTACTCATCACAAATGCTTGGATGCTAAACAACACCACAAAGGTTGCCAATCCCTTGATAAGTTTCTTGAAGAGGAACAAAGAGCTAGAATGAGCTCTCAAATGATCTAAATATTCAAACTTCCTTATAAACACAACCAAAAAGTAGAAAAGGCAGCAAAAAACATTGACCAAAACATGGAAAAATTGGGGCAGTTGACCACAAAGCAATCCTATAAAGTATTACATCTTAACCCTTGTTTCCATCTAATGGCTAAAAATGAAGCTGCCCAAAAAGTCCAAATGGCACAACAATGTGCCTAGTTTTATTTTGCCAATTTTGCCCTAATTTCCATCATAGGATTGTCCCAATCCTTGCACTCCCAATTTAGGTCCCCTTGATTATGAATGACCTCTTGAATGAGCCCATTTAATGCCTTTTCGAGTTGTGCCTTCCTAGACCTTGTGATTGGTCCACTTGGAATTTGTAGAGCTCGATGATTCTCATCATTCCCCCTCTCTTCAAGAGGATTTGTCCTCGAATCATCACCTGCATAATCAAAAGGAGAAAGATCAGAAACATTAAAAGAGGTGCTAACATTATACTCACTAGGAAGATCAATTTTGTAGGCATTGTCATTGATTCGCTCAATCACTTGAAAGAGTCCATCTCTCCGAGGTTGCAACTTGGACCGTCTTTTTTCAGGAAACCGTTCCTTCCTCATATGCACCCAAACCCAATCACAAGGCTCAAAAATGACTCTTCTCCTCCCTTTGTTGGCTCTGTAAGCATAACCCTTATTTCTCTTCTCAATTTTCTCATGAATGCATTCATGGAGCTTCTTCACCGTTTCTTCCTTGCACCATCTAAGTTAGTTTTCTCTGAAATATGAGTAGGTAATAAGTCCAAAGGAGTTGGTGGATTGAAACCATAAAAAATTTCGAATGGAGAATGATCAGTAGTTGAATGCACACTCCGGTTATAAGCAAATTCAACAAAAGGTAAACAATCATCCCAATTTTTCAAATTCCTTTTTATTACCGCCTTAAGCAACGTGGGCAGAGTCCTATTGACTACCTCAGTTTTCCCATCTGTTTGAGGGTGACAAGTCGGTTTGGAAGAGAAGCCCCCGGTATAAAGTCAATTTGATGCTCAATCCCCCTAATTGGTAGCACCCCATCTGGAATCTCTTCAGGGAACACGCCTTCAAATTCCTACAAAAGAGAAATAGTGGTACTAGGCAAAGACTAGTTAAGATCGTTAATAGAAAAATTTGCCTCCTTGTACAAAAGTACAAGTATGGGTTATTTTGAATAAAAATCCCTCTTGACCTCACTTGCCTTAGCATAAAAATTCACATTTTTTTTCTCTAGTATTTTTCCACTCTCCTCTCCTTTTTCATCACTCTTTTTTTTCTTTCACTCTTTTTTTCTTTTTCATCTTTCTCTTTTTTTTTTCTTTTTCCCTAACCATCCTCAATTGATCTTCAAAGACTTGCTTGTGTGAAAGGGGTACAAGTGTGATGTTTCTACCATTCTTCACAAACGAATACTTGTTTCTATATCCGTCATGTGTAACCCTCCTATCATATTGCCAAGGCCTACCTAGCAAAATGTGTCCAGCTTGCATGGGTACCACATCACACATCACCTCATCCTTGTACCTTCCAATGGAGAAGCTCACTAATACTTTCTTATTAACCTTCACTTCCCCACTATCATTTAACCATTGCAACTTGTAAGGCTTAGGGTGTTCAAATGTAGGCAACCCTAATTTCTCAACTAAGGTAGTACTAGCCACATTGGTGCAACTTCCCCCATCTATGATAACACTACACACTTTGTTACTCACATGACATCTTGTGTGAAAGATGTTATCTCTTTGTTGTTCAAGGTCATACTCCTTGACTTGAGTGCTCAAAGATCGCCTTATTACAAGTGCTTCTCCATCCACGGGTCCTATCTACTCTTCACTAGCATCCCCTGTAGATGGCATCTCATCTTCTTCACTTTCATTATCAGTTCCAACCTCACCACTCGCTAAGGTGAACATTTCCTTCTTATTGGGACATTCAGAAGCTATATGACCATTACTAAGACACCGAAAACACCTTAAGTCACGATTACGAATTAGGGTGTCGATTTTACCTTTTTCCTTGCTAGCCCCCATCTCTTTGGCTTTGTAAGGCTCAAATCTTGGTTTGGATGTAGCTATTTCATCTTTTTTCTCATTGGACTTCCAAGGACTAGTAAGGTTTGGTTTTTGAGTAATGGGACTAGACCTTAATGGTTGGGAGAAAACCCTGTTTCTTTAATTGCCTTTCCACCTTGATTTCCATGTGGACCATTTCCTCCTTCTCCACATAATGATGAAGTTCCACAATGTTGGCAATGTCAGGATTCAACCCACTAAGAAACCTAGCCATGGTTGCCTCTCTATCTTCCTCGACATTAGCTCTTGCCATAGCCACTTCCATTTCCTTGTAGTACTCATCAACACATTTATATCCTTGAGTCAATCTTTGTAAGCGTTGGTGTAACTCTCTATAGTAGTAGCTAGGTACAAACCTCTTTCTCATGATAGCCTTCATGTCCTCCCAATTATCTATGGGCCTTTCACGGTTTCTCCTCCTACTAATGACCAATTGATCCCACCAATTCAATGCATAGTCAGAAAACTCAATTACAGCAAGTTTTACTTTTTTCTCCGTGGAGTAGTTGTGACATTCAAAAATATGCTCCACTTTCTTTCCCCACTCAAAATACAACTCCGGGTCATTCTTTCCTTGGAATTGTGGCATCTTCATTTTTATACTACTTAGATCTCTATCAACTCTATCTTGAGCTCTAGGTGGGGGTCTCCACATACCTCCTCTACCATTTCTTCGTCCTCTATTCCCATTTTTTCCTCCTCTAGGCATTCTTCCCCCTTCTTCCTCCAATTCTTCTTCCCAATCTTCTTCCTCTATATCATCCCCAACATGAGCTTGCCTATTAACCCTCCTTACATTGGGTGGAGGTGTTTCTCGTTGTAAATCTGCTAAGGAATTTTCTTGCCTTTCCAATCTTTCATTCATATCAACTACCAAGTTGTTCATCCTTTCCAAACATTGTTGCAGTGCCCTCATCATGAACATCATATCCGATCTTCCTTCAGGACTACTGTTTGACATTTTTTTTCAATTATACACAACAATAGGTTAGTGTAATAAAATAGAACTAATGTAAATTCACACAATACCTCATGTGTTTAGCGCTCGGATTGATCACTCAAACCCTCTTAGTTCCTAATCAAAGCAACCAAATCCAGGAATTCCAACCAATTTGTAGAATTATCAAACACCAAAAAAAAAAGTTCACAATATCCCACTTGTTAAAAAACAAAGGAAACTAACTCAAAGTGTTTATAGTAGTAAGAACAAGAAAAAGCAATAGAACAACACGATTGGAAAACAACAATTTCCTCAAAGGAACTAAGCACACAATGGAAGATTTATAATCAAAGTGTAAAATCCTTGAAACTATGAGTTCTAATACTCACTAGAAATTAGCACCAAAAGCTCTGATACCAAATCATAAGAACCAAGGGTTTAGGACCTAGCTAATTTCAGATTATATAGCAAAAGGTTTCTCCACAAATCAATGGATATTACTCACCATTTTTCTGAGGAGAAAAGATGCCACAAGGAGCTGCTAATTCCTTGATAATTCTAGCATAAATAACACCCTAACAAGTATGGATATTACTCACCACAAATTCTTGGATGCTAATCAACGCCACAAAGGTTGCCAATCCCTTGATAAGTTGCTTGAAGAGGAACAAAGAGCTAGAATGAGCTCTCAAATGATCTGAATATTCAAAATTCATTCAAAATTCTCTTTTACAGTAGTTGAGCTGCTCTTAAAAGGATACAAACCAACCCTAAGCTATACTACATCATAGCCATTGATCTCATCCAAGGGTTGAAAATAAACACAGCCAAAAAGTAGAAAAGGCAGCAAAAAACATTGACCAAAACATGGAAAAATTGGGGCAGCTGACCACAAAGCAATCCTTTAAAGTATTACATCTTAACCCTTGTTTCCATCTAAGGGCTGAAAATCTAAGGGCTGAAAATGAAGCTGCCCAAAAAGTTCAAATGGCACAACAATGTGCCTACTACAAAAAGGGGTATATAAGTCGCTGTGTAAAGTCGGTTTTTGGAAAAAACCAACTTATAATGAATTTAAAGTCGGTTCTCCACGTCAATCGACGCTATCCACGTGACATAGCGTCGGTTGACGTGGAGAATCGACGCTATCCACCTAATATATTCACATTCGGGTCATTTTTTACGTAGAATCTAGTTTTCTTCTTCTCTCCTCCATTTTATTCCTCACTCTTCTACATTTTCTCCCAAAATCTACACCGTTCGCCACCTTCGTTCTAAATTTCTGGCCACCTCCGACCACCATTTGTAACGTTGTTTTGTAAGTTATATTTCTCTTCTCACATTATCTGTCAGTTCTTCTATTTTTTTGAGCAAAATATTAAAAAACATTTATACCCATTTTCTGTATAAATTATTGATTTAGGTATATATCTTATTTGTTATTATGTTTGAATTAGTTTATGCAGAATGCAGCTAGCTTATTATTCGATCAGTTTGTTTTATATTTTGTATAAATTTTTGATTTAGTTATGTTTTTTATTTTGCTTGTAATAATGTTTAACTTATTGTATGTATTCAATAATATCTGAAATGTTGTGTGGGTTTGCGTAGATAAATTTATTTATATACGTATAATTAATATTAATTTTTAATTATGATATAGTAACATGCTTAGAAATTAGAATCAACCACGTGATTAGTTTTTATATATTCATGAAACATGCACTACTACAAAACTGGGTATATAAGTCGATACGTAAAGTCGGTTTTTTCCAAAAACCGACTTTAAATTAGTTTAAAGTCGGTTCGATGTCGAACCGACGCTATCCACGTAGGACGTAGCGTCGGTTGATGTGTCAAACCGACGCTATCCGACGTGGATAGCGTCGGTTGACACCTGGAACCGACTTTACACTTTAAGTCATTTAATTTAAAGTCGGTTCAGCGAACCGACTTTAAATTAGTTTAAAGTCGGTTAAAACCCGACTTATATACCCAGTTTTGTAGTAGTGATGTTGCTTATTTTTTAATTTGTATAGAAATGGTTTTGTAAAATGATTAAAATGATAATTGTTTTGCATTATGTATGTTTTAATATATATTCTAATAATTAGGAAATTTATATATAATAATACTTGAAATATATTCATTGTATACATAATTAAGTAATATGTTTAATTAATGTCATTAATAGAAAATGGACAAATCTTGGATGTCAAAGTGTAGAATTGAGCAAGACTATATTTCTGGAGTTGAAAGTTTCATGGAATTTGCTTGTAGAACTAGTAATACTGGAAGTAGTATGATTCGATGCCCATGTGTTAAATGTAAAAATGTGCGATTTCATGAATTTGATGAGGTTAAGTATCACTTTATCCGTAATGGTATTCTATTGAGCTATAAATGTTGGTATTATCATGGAGAAAATATTGATAATACTCATGGGGAAAAGTATAATAAGAATGTGAGTGGATTACATACATTTTATCATAATGTACATACAAAAAATATGTTTCATGGTGTTGAAGATGAATTACGCGAGGATGATCCCGAAACCTTTAATAAACTTATAGAAGATGCCAAAAAACCGTTGTATCCAAAATGCAAAAAATACACTAAAATGTCAGGATTGATTCATTTGTACAATGTGAAGGCAAAACATGGTTTTTTCTGACAAGGGATTCACAGAATTACTAAATCTACTAGTCAATATATTTCCTGAGGGTATTGAATTTCCATCTTCAATGTATGAAGTGAAGAAATCTCTTAGTCGATTTGGCATGGAATATCATAAGATTCACGTTTGTCCTAATTATTGCATTATTTATAGAAAATAATATGAGACATTACATGATTGTCCTATGTGTAAAGAATCGAGATGGAAGCATGGTACAAATGAGAGTACAACACATAAGAAAGGCGTTCCTGCAAAGGTTCTTTGGTACTTTCCTCCGATTCCTCGCTTTCAAAGGTTGTTCAATAGTAAATATACATCAAAGATGTTGACTTGGCATTCAGATAATCGATCTGATGATGGGGTGCTACGTCATCCTTGTGATTCTCCAAATTGGAAAGTAGTAGATAATTTATCTCCTCAATTTTCATTTGATCTGCGCAATCTTCATCTTGCCATTGTTGCTGATGGAATTAATCCACAAGTTCCCTCAGTAGTAGATATAGTTGTTGGCCAGTAATTATGGTAACATACAACCTTCCTCCCTGGTTATGTATGAAAAGAAAATTCATGATGTTAACATTATTGATCTTAGGACGGAAACAACCTGGTGTTGATATTGATGTATATTTGAAGCCTCTTATAGATGATTTAAAGACGTTGTGGAATGATGGTGTAAATGTTTACGATGCACAAAAAGAAGAATACTTTAACTTGAAGGGGGTTCTTTTATGGACAATTAATGATTTTCCTGCCTATGGAAACTTATCATGACATGCAACAAAAGGTTACAAGGGATGTCCTATATGTAGTGATGGAACTTCTACAAATTATCCTGTTCACGGAAGAAAGATGTCTTATAGAAGACATAGGATATTTTTGCCATCTGGACACAAGTTTAGATACCAAAAGAAACCATTCGATGGTGAAGAAGATCATGATCATGCAACTCGACCTTTGCCAGGTATTGAGATATTGAGGCAATTGAATGGGATGACATTCAAACGATTAGGAAAGATGAAAAAAAAACTCACCAAGGTAGGGAAACGAAAGAGGTCAACTAATGAAATGGGTGAAAATGAAAAAGAGTTTGAACCGAATTACCATGGTTGTTGGAAAAAAATCAATATTTTGGGAATTACCTTATTGGAAAGACCTACACATTTGTCACATCTTATATGTCATGCACATTGAGAAGAATGTATGTGAGAGCTTGATTGGTACTTTACTTAATATACCTGGAAAAACAAAGGATGGCATTAAAGCAAGATTGGATTTTAAGAAACTAGGCATACGACCTGAATTGGAACCAAGGGTGGAAAATGATAAGAATCGAACATACTTACCACCAGCATCATATACAATGTCAACAAAAGAGAAGGATGTGTTTTGTAAATGTTTGGAAGGTGTAAAAGTTCCTGATGGTTACTCATCCAACTTAAGAAATTTTGTGTCTATCATCGATAAGAGACTGTATGGATTGAAATCACATGACTGTCATATCTTAATGCAACAGTTATTACCAGCTGCTATTAGATTAATTCTTCCAAAACATGTTCGAATATCAATAATTCGACTTTGTTCATTCTTCAATACAATATGCAAGAAATCTATATCAATTGGCGAGTTAAATTCTTTACAGAAAGAAATTGTAGAAACTTTGTGTCTAATTGAAAAATATTTTCCTCCTTCTTTCTTCGATATAATGATTCACTTATGTGTTCATTTAGGTCGAGAGGTTCAATTATGTGGTCCTACTTACTTAAGGTGGATGTATCCTTTTGAGAGATATATGCAAGTCCTTAAAGGATATGTAAATAATAGATATCGACCTGAAGAATGCATGGTGGAATGCTACATTGCTGAAGAGGCCATTGAGTTTTGTTCTGAATACTTTAGTGGTTGCACTGAAATTGGGAATCCTACGCACAAGTTGTTCTTAGAACATCACATGATCCAAGTAGGTAACCCTATGCTTGGTGGAAGTAAGAAATTATTTATTGATCGCACTCGATGGGAAAAAGCACACCGAATCATTATGGTAAATAATAATGAGGCATAACCGTACATAGAGTAAGTGATGTTCATTGTTTCATGATTGCAAAAATCATTTTTTATTTTAACTATTAATGATGATATATAACTTAATATATATTTAATAACATTACAGGATGCATTTAAACTTATTGAAGATCGATCCTCGTTATAAAAAAAAAAGAGGAGAAAAATGGTTGTATGATGAACATAAGCGAGAGCTTATTAATTGGTTTCACAACCACGTAAGTGTCACAAACAAAAATTCATGCATGTATCTTCCTAGATCTATTCAATGTTTTAAAACTTTGCTCTAAACACATTTTGTGTTTTTGTATACATAGATTCGAGATGAACTCAAGAAACTCAATCATAAAATATCAAAAAGTTTATAATGGCTTGCACATGGGCCAAAATTCGATGTCAAGTCATTTCATAGTTTCACAATAAATGGATCGAGGTTTACGACTCAAGCTAGGGACAAAGTCCGAGTAAATCAAAATAGTGGGGTGAAGATGGTTGCACAAACTATGCAATTTTCCAGTTCAAAAGATGCTAATCTTGTACTTTCTGATAGAACATATTATGGTATAATACAAGAGATTTGGGAATTGGATTATGAGGTCTTCCATGAAATAGTTTTCTTGTGTGATTGGGTCGAAGATGTTATCAATGTTGGATATAAAATAGATGATTTTGGATTTACCCTTGTAAATTTATCCAGGATAAGTCACACTGATGATCCTTTCACGTTAGCACTTCATACAAAACAAGTATTTTACGTGAGCGATCAAATTGATCCAAGATGGTCTGTTGTGTTAATGCCTCCACAAAAAGAGTTTTACCATTGTGATGTTGTAGAAGATGATGACTCTATGCTTGATACATTAACCAATATTAGTAATTTCTCAAATAAATTGCCTAATGTACGTGATGATCTAATTGATGATGATGATTCTTCGACATGGACTCGAAGTGATTGTGAAGGAATATATGTATACGATCAACAACCTAATTAAACATAATGTATGTTCTATATTGTTGTAATAACTCTTGTATATAAAATTGTCATAAATTTATATTTCTTCATTGTTTGTAGATATTTCATGGATATTCAACTTGTAGATCCAAATAATCCATTGGGGTATTTGAAAAGAAGGGGTTGGGTGAATATACCTGATGCTCCACTTAATCTAGATGATAGAATACCTGTTCTATTTGATGCTACTGGTAATCCACTAGGGGGAAATGGTCAACAATTGAAATCTTCTATTGGTCGACTGGCAAAGTCCAGTATACCAATCAATATAAATCATTGGTCTGAGGTTGCCGATGCAGAAAAGTTCAAAATATGGATAACCATTTATGTAAGTCTCTTATATTTTATAATCAATATATATTATATTAGGTGTATTATATCTAATCTTTTGTACTGTGTTTTTACAGAATCGTTACAAAGTCGATGACAGTTGGAAGGACAAGTGTTATAAGATTGCAAATAAGGCGTGGAAGGAATACAAGATGAGAATGTTTCCATATTTGGAAACACTTGATGAGAATGTGATATACAAAATCCCTGAAGGACACCCCTGGATTACACCTCAAGTTTGGAAAGACTTTATGGATTATAGACGTTCAGATGAATTTCAAATTATTAGAGAAGATCATCAGAATGTCCAAATGCATAACATTCTTCCTAACCGTATTGGGAGGTCTTCAAATCCTGAAGTTAGATATAGAATGGTATTATTAATTTGTCTTAATATTATAAATATTTTTATATTAATTTTTCTCAATTTAATTTCATGTCATTGTTAATAAATTTTTCCTAATTTATGTAGGAAGCTGAATTGGGTAGACATGTTACCTGAATTGAATTGTACATAGAAACAAAGACTCCCAAAACGAAGAATGCAAGACCGATGAGTCAACGAGGAAAAGAACAATTAAATAAGTTGGTTAGTAATTTCGGTTGATAAAAAGTCTGATTGATATTTAATAATTGATGTAATAATGAATGATATGTTTGTGTGCTTTATTATTTGTAGAGAGTTGTTCAAGAAAAAATATCCAGGGGTGAAATAATCGAAGAGCCTGGGAGAGATGCTTTATATCATGCATTCGGACGCGAGCATCCTGGTCGTGTTAGGGGAGGTAGCCAATATGATGGTTCTATGAAGTATTTTAAAATTCCAAAACATAAGCCTCAAATGGTAAGTAAGGAGAAATACACTAAAATTGAAGAAAAATTCAACTCCTTTAAGGCCTCGGTGATGAGTGAGATTGCCACTCTAAAAGAACATCAATCACAACAGTTGTCATCCATGGCATCATGTTACAACCAGGGCATGCCATATTGGCCAAGCATGCAACCATCCATGCCAGGCATACCACCCTTCATGTCAGGCATGCCACTCACACAATCTCATTGTGCTTAAACTACATCCAGTATGGAATATAGTCATCCTATTGGTCCTCACTATATGCCAGGAATGCATATGCAATCAAGTAGTGGTTCATTTTCTCCAATGTAATCTGCACATTCTTACCATAAATCAAACCAAGATGAACATTTTGGTGAGAATGTACATCTAATAGCTACCCCACATGAGAGTCCTCCTCTATTTGATGAATCATATGTGGTAAGATTTTAATTTCTGGTGTATATAATCTATTATTTTTAAATTCTTATTATATGTTTTATTTTTTATATATAACACTTAAATTTTTTACAAAATATGAAATGTTTGTTGAAACATCCTTCGTCAATGGACTATGTTGCTATTGGAACAGTACAACAATTGAGCGATGATCGGATGATTCATAATCAATATTTGCCTAATCACTGGCAAATAGTAATTGATCAATCATTGTTTCATGATTGTCCACTACCTGTGCCTTCTGATGCTACCATAGTCCAAGAGGCGGTTGGACAGTATGTGGTTTGGCCGTCGATTCAAGTTGTTCTAAATTTTGACATGGTACTATTTTTTAACTTAAAAGATAACACTTGTTTACTACTATTATTTAATTATATCTTATATTCTTACTAAAAATACATATATGATACTATTTTGTTAGTCTATTATACCAAAACTCTTAAATGCGACACATTTAAGAGATACGAAGCAAGTATCTCGTGCTAAATCTATGACTAGTGGCCAATCATCGTGCATCAAGTCATTCAGAAAAAGTCTTGGAAAAAGTATAGTAATACTTATGCGTTAAAGTTCAGTAGAAATCTTGGCACTTTGATGACTATTGGTGGGAGGGCATCTAACATAAATGATGGATGGACTGTGCCACTTCCTATTGAAATTTCTGGTGTAGACCTCGGCCAAACTTATATATCGATCGAGTGCTTATTGCAAATATTTGAATATCAAATGATCGATTTAAGTATAATTCAAGTGTGGACAAGGTGAGTCCTCAATCTAGTTAGTTTTCTTTTATTTATGCAGAACATATATAATTATATTTATATTATCTAATTATATATATATATATATATATATATATATCTTTTATATAGGGCGTGCTATTATCGACTTCAACATAATCACTCATCACATTTAGCAATGTTCTATGATTCTTCATATGTCAATCAATATCAAGAGAAGGATATTAGCATCAGAGTTAAACAATTATGTGATAGAGCATTAACGCTTAACAGAAATCAAAAGTTGATAATCCCTTGACCATTAAGGTTTGAACAAGGCCAAGATCATTGGATGTTGGTAATCATTGATATGTTCAATAATCATGCTTGGTACTGTGACTTAGCTTCCATAGAACTGAGTAAAGATACAAAAGCAGTTGTTGAAATGTAAGAGTTATATATAGTTACATATTAGTTTCTTCTATTAGTTTTTGTAATATTTAATAAAAACTAATCGTTTTATACATTGGTAGGGCATGGAAGTTGTGGAACAAGTTTAGGGGCATTGCCCTTAAAAAATCTCATAAGCTTATATGGACAAAAGTTATGGTATGTACAATTCAATATTAATAATTTTATTAATTTTACAATTGAATAATAAGGATGTTCGAATATGAAAATTCATGTATACATGCACTTTTTTTGTAGGTTCCACAACAAAATAATGGAGTCATGTGTGGTTATTATGTCATGAAATTTATGAGCAAAACCATCACAAATATCAAAATTCCAATTGATGATGTGGTAATATATTTTACCCATATACATACAAGTTTTTAACATATTTGAGTTTGTTTTTGTAAATAAATGAAATTATATTCTTATTTTGATTTTGAATACATGTAGTTCTTTGGTTGGAACAAGACGGGTTACGACCAGCAAATTTTTGATGATTTACGAGAGGAATGGGCAGAACACATGGTTCAAATTATATCATCACAAGAAGAATCAAGAGAAGATTCTGATGATCTTGAATAGCATATGACAACATAACAGTAAATGTTTTAATGATTTAATTTCTTTATTTATTCATGTGTCTGAAATCACTTGTTTGATGACGATTAATCATATGCTCATGTATTTAGGGGAATGCATTGTTTTATGGACCCATTTTTGGCCCAAACTACATCTCATCTCTCTTTCCTACTTTCCTTACGAACTCATATTAGCACTTTATTAATCATTTGTTTATAATTATGAATTTATCTGGAATCTCTGCTAGTATTTTTAATGATATAATGAGCTCTAAATGGACAAATCAGGTGTACGTAACTCCAATTTGTTTCTTGGTTTGTATGAGTTTTGGTGCCCATGAACATGTTCTATATGTTTAAGGGCACCAAAACTCACACAAGCCAAGTAAGAAATCGAAGTTACAATTGATTTCATATTTAGAGTTCATTATATATAGCATTATAAAATACTAGTAGAGATTCCAGATAACTTCATATATATAGACAAATGATTAATAAAGTGCTACTATGAGTTAGTCAAATGTCGTTGTACGTGGTAATCTCTTTTTTATGGTAATATTTATAATGATTTAATTTCTTCATTCGTATGTCTAAAGTTTAAACTGCTTTTTTGATGGATGTTTTACGTGCTCATGTATGTAGGGAAATATTTGTTATATGGATCAGCTGTTTTTTTTGTCATAATGCTTGTGAAGGCCAATCAAGATTCTAAGCCAACCAAGCTTACTCGATCGCATAATAATTATACTTTGATGACATTATTTTATTTGTAATTTAAGTTAAATATATGTATTATTTATACATTATTTGTTTTTGTAATAAATTTAGTTATCAAGTAATTAAATATATTTAAATTTTTAATTATTTTTATTATTATTTATATTTTAGTTTTTTTATGTTATATATATATATATTGAATAATATGAAAAATAAAAATAAAAATAAAAACAAATCTGAAAATGTTACCTGTAAAGTCGATTCACGGGATGAACCGACTTTACATTTTAAGTCTCTAGCTAGTTTTATTTTGCCCTAATTTCCATCATAGGATTATCCCAATCCTTGCACTCCCAATTTAGGTCCCCTTGATTATGAATGACCTCTTGAATGAGCCCATTTAAAGCCTTTTCGAGTTGTGCCTTCCTAGACCTTGTGATTGGTCCACTTGGAATTTGTAGAGCTCGATGATTCTCATCAGTTTACTCACTGGTTCTTTACTCATCTATTATTTTGTACACTAAACTAATGAACAATGAGTCTTTAGGGACAAGTTACATAGTTATTTTTGCTTCTTTATCTTTTAGTGTACACATGACTATCAAGATTCAAGCGAAGATGGTTTCACCAGATCATATGATAGTTTTACTATGTAAATTTACTTTTCCTATGAGCATTATGTAGTGAGAGAAATATTTTTTCACATGAATATACCAATGAGGGAAATTGTAAGGTTTATAAGTTTTGGCAATATTCGTAAACAAAACATATAAATACAATTTAGTTTCTAGCCGAGTCTTTTAAGAACAATATTCAAGTTGAAGAAACTATCAAGCTCCAAACAAACACATCTCAAATAAAACATATGTTCTTATGCATATTAGATTTCATATTAGACATATAAAAATATTTTACATATAGGTTACTCGATTGATCAAGTAATGTCTGGATCGATCGAGAAAGTAAATCGATCAAGAATTGATCTACCTTGATTAAAATTCCTATTAGAATTAATGTTTAAATGAAATAGATCAATAAAAGTTTAGAGCTTGATCGATTGAGAATCAATTTCATTCGATCTACCTGGTCTCGAATTTTTTATACCCTAGATCGATCAAAATTCGGTTAGATCGATCGATTATATCTTAATCTTTGGTTGGATAAATCAAAAAGGGTTTTGATTTATCAACCTTTTTGTTTTGATCGATCGAGTAGTCAAGGTTTCAACTTTAACCTAATTTTTACTCAAGCCAATTTGACATAAGGGTTCAACAAATTCTATCTAAACAAACCTAAAGCATACAATTTTCTCAGCCATAATTGAATCAACTTTTGCAACTTATGCTTCTACTATAAATTTGTTAGGCAAAAACTATTCTACTAGTCTTTCTTATTAGTTAATCTATCAAATATTTTGTGATTGTATTTGATTGATTAACAAGCCTGTGTTATTTGTGATATCATGTTTAATCATTTATTCTTGAGTTTGTTAGTGATTTTGGTTTATTTTCTATTCTGTTAATTCATCTAACTAGGATTGTTCGTTGTTCAATCCATTCTAGAACACATATTAGACTTGTGTTTTTATGGTAACATTTCAGATGCTAGCTGAAAGGGTTCGATAACTCATGTGACTCAAGTTTATCAGAACCTTGGTCCAGATCTGAATACCCTACTTGTGGAAACTATGAAAGAAAGCATAGTCTTGTAAGTAGATTACTTGGAAGCATTACCTTGAAGATTAGTTTGAGTCCTAGCCTTGTAATCAAACATATTTTCATAGTGGATAGTCAAGTTTTCCTATGGACCGATGATTTTCCTCTTAGGTCATTGTTATGGCTTAGGTTATTTCCATCTAAGAATCTCGTGTGTCAATTATCTTTTTTATATTATTTTATTTACACACAATTGCATGTCTGGTCATCTGTGAAACTTTAATTTGGCTTATTTTTTGTTAATTATCTATTTACCCATCTAACTAATTAAATCCATAACTTAAAACCTTTCACTCTTGTAAAATTCTAGGACTTGAGCTAACCTTGACTATAAAATTACGTTTGAGCTCTATCTTTTACCTTCTAAAATTTTATTGTAGAGAGACACCTAGTTTTTAGAGGGTTATTTACTGTGATGAGTGAAGCTAACGTAGTGAGTGTAGAGAGAACTATCTCATAACCAGTGTGAAAGTTATCATACTAAGTTTCTATCTCATAACCAGTGTTTGATTGATTAATAAACTTATTTGTTTTTATGATACTGTGTTCTTATTTTTTGTTCAAGGATTTGCTAGATAATTTGATTTTTTATGATTTACATATTGAATCTTCTAGCTAGGGTTTTTTATTATTGAATTTTCTCTAGGGCATACTTTACACTTGTGTTATTTGTGCTAACTTTTCAGGTGCTTATTAAATGGTTTCAATTGCTTATGTGACTCGAAATATCAAAACATTGGTCGGATCTGTACACATATCTTACAAAAATTGTGAAAGAAGCGACAGTTTGTAAGTAAATTACATTGGAGTTTTATCTGTAAAGGATAATCTAAGACCTGGCTTTGTAACTGAATATTGATTTTCATAGTGAATAGTTAAGTAGTTCTGTGGACTAATAGTTTTCCTCTTAGGTTATTATTGTAACCTAAGTTATTTCCACCTAAAATATAGTCTGTCAAGTTTAGCTTTATTCTCACTTTATATTATTTACATACGATTGTATGTGTGTCACTTGGTAATGTTTAATTAGACGGATTTAGAAAAATTACATATTCACTCATTTTAGGTTAATTAGATTGATAACTTTAAACTTTTAAATTGTTTAAACTTACGCGATTCGTCAAAAAGCAATAGGATTTTAGTGCCCTATTTGTGTAAGTTACAAAACCTCTAACATCTTTCACTCTAGATTTAACTTAAATTAAATAAAAAAAATAAAAAATATAATAAACAAAAAAATGAAGGAATATTTTATAAAAAAAAATTGGCAAAAAGAAAAAGAAGTTCTAATCGTTATTTGGAACCTCATGCTATTCTATAAGTTATATAGCCTTTTAGGCTTATAGACGTCTGCAAATTAGGTGCATAAAACAAGCGAGGCTCCTCGTGTGTTAACAAACATCCATTGGACTAAAGAAAATGGCATATCAGATGCTTCTCAATTCTCCTCGCTTTTCTTTTTTTATAAATGGGAAATTGAATTCATTTTTATTATTAATAAATAAAATATTATACCAATGGGATTCTAATTTACTACGTAAATACACTAATCCAAAAAAAAGTAATAATATGCCAAAGAAATCAAAGAGCTCAACTCTCCTCACTTAGCAAATCACGTTTCAGAATCACTCCCACCGCGCGTGTAGTTCCTTTGGCACGAGCACAAAAGAAAAGAGTTAGTTACAATTCCAGGTCACTTAAAACTGCAATGCACTGCACTACACACCACGCCAATATAGAAGCTCTCTCGCCTCTTCATCTCTTTTAAACTATAAAGCTAAGCTAGCTACTCCAACTAGCTAATCTCTGCTCTTCTTCACTATAATTTCTACATTCTCTTCTCTACCTTTTCTTCTTCACACTGCCAGCAACATGTTCTACTCTCACAATCTTTTAGCTCGCAAAAAACCACTCGGCCAAATCTGGTAAATCAATGTTCTTCTTAATCTTATTAAATTTTAACTAATCAAGCATCTTCTTCATTTGTTTTCCCTTAACTATTTTCTGTTAATGCCTGTTCTTTCTGTTTCCCAAACTAAAGTTACAGCTAGAATAATCCGGAGACGTTCTTTTGTTATGTATGATGTTTTGACTTTGAAACTTAAACCGTCTGATAACAACCTCTTAATCATCCATGATCCTTCAAGATCTGTTCTCTGTCAAAATATTCATCGCATGCATTAGTCCAATATTAACATTACATAGAGTTGCAGAAACTTTTGGTGATATTAATTGGCCTTATGCACTTTGCTGAGATCAGCTGTTTTCAGCTCGTTCGTAGCTGGTTATATTCTTTTGATAGCATTGGATCTATGACAGTGTGGATGATTTACCTTAATTACTGTGATTATAACAAGCTTCTCTCTGTTTATAAATTTCAACTTAATTTCTCTTTTCCAGTTTATAGTTCATGTTTAATAAATTTATGGGATCCTTATGCGTATTGATATCCCTGACGGAGACTAATCCTGTATCTATTTTTTTTCTTTTCACTTCGGAGTTTCGATCTGCTTGGTTGTTAAGAAAATAACCGGAAGAATAGAGGCAGAAATTTGCTTCTGATATATATATTTTTAATCATGCTGTGTTCAGAAATAGGAATTTCTTTTCAACATTATAACATAGAAAGGGATGATCATAAATGACAATGTCTCTTGACAAAGCGTCCCAAATTTTCCAAACGTCATCATCGTTTTTAAAATCAAGATGAGAAATTAGTCTGTTATTGTCTTTGAAATATTTTTTAGAAACAATTAAATCAGTTACAACATAAAATTCATATATTTTTTATATTAAAAGTATAGAGTATAGTATAGAGTATATATTTTATTTATTTACCTTTTATTTGATATACGAAATTTTATTTTTAATCAAAAAAATTATATTTTTATAATGTAAATGAAAATATATTTTTTAATAATATATGAAAATAAATATTTTTATTTTATTTTTTTACTGAATGAGTTAAATAACTTAGTAAATTAGGGTAAATTAGTGAAATTATATTTTTAATATAATGTAAAATATATATTTTTATAATAAATTAGAGGGGAAACTATTTAAATAATCAAATCTTTATATTTTTGTGTTTATAAGTATTTTAATGAAAATCAGTTAAAGTTTTCATGAGTATCACAGTAGGACATTTCGTGGGTCCCAAATCCTCAAGCCATAGAACTCCTCGTAGCTAACTTCTACCGCCGTTAACGTCCCTTCCGAATTTCGCTCACTCTCCATCGGTAATTAAAACTCTACTCTTACAATCATCTGGCTAGCTCTAGAAGATCATCCCTTTCGAACAGAATGGTAGTTTGGCTCTTAGTCAATTGGCTAATGGCATGCTTAATTTACTTTTATTTATGCCGATGAAATGCATTCTGAACACTGCTAATAATCCCTTAGAGGAAGGAAGGGAACTTCATGTTCTTTTGGTCAAATAAGAGAAAGTTATTTTAGTGTTTTACATTGAAAGTTCTCCTTTTTCTTATTGGAGGATGGCTGCGACCACCCACGCGAAAATCAACCGGCGGAAGCTAAACAAGCTTAATATCATCAAGATATGGTACAATTTAAGATGGCTTTGAAAGTTTATTTTCTCCTTCATTGTTGTTTATGCTATATTCAGCATTTTACATTTCTTGATTGTAATTCGCAGTGAGGAGATATTGAACCCAGCAGTTCCTATGGCTCTCAGATTATCTGGCATTCTCATGGGTATCTTTTTAAATATTTATTTCCATAATATCTATTTCATTTTATCAAGAAGACATCACTGATTCAATTTTGTTGTAGGAGGAGTTGTAATCGTCTATGAACGAAAAGTTAAACTCCTCCGTGGTAAATACGATATCCCAAGTAACAATTTTTTTTTCGCTTTGAAATTTTTAAAGCAAGTTTTAACGCGCTATTTTTATATTATGTTATTCGCACAGATGATGTGAATCAGCTTCTGGTAGTTCCTTCATCTTCTACTTTGTATTTTAATAATTAATATTGTGTAACCTTTAAAAAAATTAAACCTCAATTTTGTTTTCTCAGGCTGAAATTAACGAAGCGCGGAAAGGGAAAGCTGCTCGAGATCCCACGTTACTCCCCAAAGGCAAATGTCAAGCCAAGTCAGTACTGATTCTTAGTTTACTTTTTTTGTCCTTCGATGGTTTCTATTCTTGTACCCATTGGATGTGTAAGTACGAATAGTCATCTGTTCAAAAATTTAAGTAGCCTCTAGAAGAATGCAAGGGAAAGGGTAGAGGGGAAAAATACTGGGATTTAGAGTTTGTTGCTTATTTGCATATTTTTTTAGTTAATAAGCATGGTCTAAGGCGGCGGGGTTGATGGGCTTATTTGTAGGAAAGAAGCCGTGACTTTACCTGAGAATGGAGATGCAGATATTGAGGATGATGAGCATCCCCCTTATGCCATGTTTTTTCAACAAACCGCCTATTTCTCCATGGTAAGTGACTCAACGAGCCAAAAATGTCGGAAGTTTCTCTGAGATTCTTATAAGATCATAGACTAATCTGCAAATCAGTATTATTTTAATTCGAAGAAATAAATGTTCGTTATGATGTTGAAAATGACTAATGATCCATGGACATTGCAACTGATAATGACCATGAAGTTTTTTTCCTTCCACGATGATGGTAAAAAACTTAAATGGGATTACATGAAATCCTACGCAGTTTCTTATTAAGGTTAGTCTTAATTTTTGATTTTGCAGGATAGCGTACAAATTGACGCTGAGGAAGGAAACCCATCTGAAGGATTCCATCAAGGTTTCCATTTAAGTCCTTGAGCTACCTATTTCGGTTTGTTAAGGTTTACAGGAAGACCACGTGTAGCTGGCTGCTAATCCACATCATTCTTCCCTGTAGTTGAAGCTAAAGATATTACCATTGAACACACCGACTCATATAATGCCAGTGCCAATTTGTGCAATCATTTTGAAAGGTAACTTCAATTCAAGTTTACATGTGTTCCCTTCACTTGAACAATTAGGTTATTTTTTAAAATCTACGTTCTCTTATGGGTACAATATGCAGTCTAGTCCAAAACTTCACAAAACTTCCAGCAAATCACCATGCCCTGTCATTCCTCTTGTACCTGTTGCTTTGATGACCACATTATGTAATCATTATATTTTCAACAATATATGTGGCAGATTCGATATTGATGATAATGAGGACGTGCTGATGGATGTCACTCATGCACAAATCCCTGAAAGCTTAATACCGTCTCCACCTTATTCTGATGAGCCCCAAAGAGGTCAGCAGAGAGATAATGCCCTTCATATCCTTTATTTCTGTTCCGCTATTCCATTTGTATAGCTGTTAATTAAACCCTGATCAACAAGAACTACACTTCTGCTAGTAAAAGTTTCCTGGATTGTGGGGACGAGACAACAGAAATTATGTAATGTAACATTATATTAATTCAATCTCCCACTGGGAAGACAGCCTGCTTGCATGTAAATGAAATTTTGTATTTTAGAAATGCCAGAATTCCCCCTATTGTCATCATGAAGCCACCCTGGTAGTTGTTGTGGAATTCAGATTATTCTTGTGACTGGTACTCTGCAAACCTAATCACTGTCATAACAGGTAGTTCTTGTGGAACTCGGATTATTCTTGTGACTGTCACCTTTCTAGAGACCTACTTAGATGAGCTTCAAGCAAAATTAAAATTTTTCCCTTGTTCAACCTTTATGCATATCAGAACTTTCGGATGACCTGAGCTGCTTTACCTCATTTCCCCCCTTCTTCTGCATATCCTTCGAGAGCATCTTAATTCAGAATGCACTAGCATGGAATTTTGGTTCTATCATTCTCTTGCACAAATGGAAGCCCTCTTGCATATTTCTAGATTTTTTCCTTTAGCTTCTGATTCTTTTTTTAAGGAAAACAACTTTTCCTCTAATCTCAGGCCCTCCTGTTGCCAACAAAGTCCAGGATCAAAACCAGGAGCACACTGCTGGACAGCCTTATGACGGATACCAGAATATTGCCCAGGTATTACATTTTTATGCCAGCAAAGTGACGTGGCTTGGAGAACAGAGAATGAGCCCAATTCAACTTAGAAACTATGGATGAAGCAGGTTGAGCAGAGGCTGGGTCCCATCAGAAGGAAAACTAGAAGAAAAGCTGCCTCTTTCATGGACTGTGAACAAACTACTATCCCCGGTCATGTATACCAGTCATGGCTTCAAGATGCTTCAAATATTATTTCAAGGAGAAGAAGAAAGATGAAGGTCTTTTCCTCAACTACAAGACATCTCCCACTTTATTTATGTTTTGCATGGTGCAGGTGAAGATGATATTTGGCCACTAAAATTGTGTGCATGAGCAAACATATCTTTGTGCCTACTGGTTATTTGGAAATGAATAGACTTGCATCGTCTATGAAACCAAACTCTCCACATCCCGGATCTTAATCCATGTGCTTAACAATTGTGTACAAACTCAATATGGACCCAATTAAAACAATTTGAAGCATACATCGACTCACCTATTTCATGGATTTATGTATTTAGACGTTCTAGCAATATAAATAGTAGTTTGAACTTAAAAATTATGCCTGGTAGAGAAAAAGTTCAACCTTGATGTTCATCCAATGCAAAATAAAACTTATTATAAGCCCCCATATGCAGAAGGCCAATTTATCTTCCACCATGAAGATAGCTAACCTTATGGAGCTGCCACCTACTGTACTAGTTAATAACTTATTTACAGCTGGGGGAGAAATCTATTATCCACAACCTCTCTTGGAGCTGTGGAAGAAAAGTACTGAACCTTCCTGTGGCTCTCCTTCTGGTTAGTACTACTATTCTACTACCCATTGCTGTTCTGAGACCTTCCTCTTTACTTTAGATAAGAGGAAAAGACAATGGACTATTCTTTTATTTGCAGGGAGTTCCTCTCCACACCGACCCTCGGAACCAGTATCATCAATACCATCCAATCACCAAGAACCAATAGGATTTGTAAGCTACTGTGAGAATCTTCATTTTGATTTTATCATGTTTTTAGAAACAACTCAGCTGACTTATTTCCCTTTATGTAAGTCCTTCGAAGGGACATGGGATGACCAAGTTAATATAGAAGAGCCAACTGAAGTGACATTCAGATCCAAGAAAAGACCTCACCTATTTTCATCAGCACGCATTAGCAGCAGCAGCCTTGAACCAATTGAGGAGGAGAATACATGGAATTCCCCTGGTCCAAATTTCAAGGTGGCGAGGCGATCTGGCTTGACACTTGATTATGGTACACCTCCATTCCTTTGCCTGTTGTTCCATATGCTACATAGGGTTCGTTTGTTTAGCTCGAGAGATTTTATTGATTTTTTACCCCATTATCTTTTCTATTCTTCCAGAAGCAGAGATATTGATGGAAACTGGACCTACACAAACCCAACAACCGATATTCAATGATTCAGTTGACAGTATAACTGATTCTATTCGAATGTATCTATCAGCTTAATTATATGTTTGTATTTTATTATAAGGTCCATAAAAAGCTTCAATCATATTCTTCATTGCATGCTTGCAGGCAAATGAAGGAACATTTTGATACTCCAGGAGCCCCTCAAATAGAATCGCTGAACAACCTTGCAGCTGAAATTAACAGAAAGGGAGCAGCGCAACTCTTCTATCATACTTGTGGTTGCCATCCATGCTTATTCTTACCTGCGCCATATTGCAACGTTGTTTGTGATTATCATAAGATCATTCAGTTGCAGCATTTTTAACTAAACTCCATGTATTTTTGTGCAGTTCTTGCAACTCGTAATTTTCTGAAAGTCAACCAAGAAATGCCATATGGAGAAATTCTCATTTCTAAAGGATCAAAAATGTGATTGGGTTTGTGATAATTCCTGAGACACCAGGCTGAGGGAAAAGCATGAGAGCGGTAAATGGGTTCCCAACCTTACCACACATGCGAGAGATGAAGGTAAATAAATCTACAGATATATTAATCCTAGCTAGGTTTTTATACTCGTGTGGCACTTTTACTTACTAGCAATTGGTTGGCTGGTTATATGTTATAGAGGGAAACTTTCATTTGAAAAACAAAATTACAGGGAGAGAGTTAGCTTTAGACTTTTACTATGTACTTGACCAAATGTAAGCAGAAATTTTTAATTAGCTTGCTAAAGATTCGGTCTCATAGATGGAAATACACCGATAACTTTTTTGAGTTTGAGCAATCCATACAGCTGACCTAACAAACTTTACAATTTTTATATGATTAAGTTATTAAACTGGTTTTCTTTTGATCCCTTAAAAAACATGTTTTTTATGTTATAAAAAACAAAAAAAATTAAACATGCTAAAAATATATGCTTTTTATAATGTAAAAAAAATATGTGTATTGGGTTAGAGGAGGTTAAAAATATAACTCTACCTATGAAAAGAGTTATACCGTCCAATTAAATATTTATATTTTTTTAACATTATATTGCTTTATAAGCATCAAAGCCTACAAAGCCTAAAAGTGACCGAGTGATTATGATTGAAATTTGAGTAGTCCATGGTCGGTGTGAGAATAATTCTCAGTACTTTAGGAATACGTTTCGATTGGGTACCTCCAAGAAGAATATTAATTCTTTAAAAATTAAAGAATCTTTATCTCTCTATTAACAGCAGTGCTGTTAAAAAACAAATTACAAGCCTAAACCCTTTTCTTAAAGGAATTAAGAAAAAATCAAATTGTGTAACAATAGAAAACATAAGATGTAGCAAGTATATAAAGTTGGGAAATTGATAGGGGTAGGAAAGAATAAGGCTCTCCACTCATTAGAAAACATAAGTTATTGTACATGTGTGGGGTTAAAACAAAGCATAGTAAGATTTTATGGTCAGTTAAGTTTATTGTGATATCTATATTATTATTTTGAAAAATAAATCGGAATAAGATTTTATGGTCAGTGGTATTTATATTATTATTTTGTTGATCATTCTTATTATGTGTATTTGAGGGTTCTATTTTATTACCCAATTTCTCCTATTGTTATCAATTTTGTCCAAAAAAATAAACTATAGTAATTCAAAACTTGTTCAAATAAGTAGGTATATTTATGAAAAAATTTATATATAAAAAAAGTTATGCTTCAGTTCCCTTATAGTTGTTTAAAAAAAAAAGCATAATGAGAAACTTAAAACTAAATCTTTTAAATTTTTTCATTCATATGTCAAAGTTTCTAGTATTTTTTAAACTCTATATTTAATTTTATATAATATTATATTATTTTATATTTTATTTAAATAATTTTTTAATTTATTTGAAATTTTGTAATATGAAAATTTTAATATTTTTTTTAATAATTTTTCATTCATTTTATAAAATTGGCTCATTTCATCGATTCAAAAAAATAAATGTAACAAGTATAAATAAAAAAATATTTATATTTTTTATTTTTTAACAATATATATTTTTAAATATACTCTCAAGCTTAAAATACTAAATCATATATTATTCTTTATATTTTAATAAGTTTATTTTAATTTTAATTTTTAACACTTATACATATATAACATTAATACTTATTAAACTATTATATACATTTTTAAAAGAAACCATAAGAATAACTGATCCAGCAAAACAGTTAAAAACTATAATGCTGCTAAAGATCTTAAATATTTTATATTAGATAATTTTTATTATAAGTTATACTATATTAACTCTATGTATCTTTTGTAATATGACATAAAAGTTATCTTTTGTAATATGACATAAAAGTTATCTTTCATTTCATTAAGAGTCCACCGTACTTTTTAACCACTTACTATATCTATATATGATATTTTTTTTCTTAAATATTTAAATGCAATTATCTATTTTGTATAAAAAAATTACACTTCTGCCCCTTTTGCGATTGAATCGTGGTATATGTGATATAATCCATTCTCACCACTGTGGATCTAAGTTTGAATCCTTTATTTATTTAATAAAAAAGTCCTTAGTTAACCTCCTTAAAATATTTCTGGCTCTGTCCCTGTTAAGAGATAAATAATAGGTAAATATTTATTAACTATATGAAAGAAATAATTATGAAAAAATGATAACGATAATACTTTATCTAAATGAGTAATTGATATTTTAGGTTATTTTTAATCTCTCTATATATTCACCGTTATCCATTTTACACATCATCTTATATATATTATCTAAAAATAATTACAAATATTTTCCTTCCTTTCATCATAGAGTGAGATCCCAGCACCTCCATCTTTCTATAAATCTTATATTGATTTAAGTATCGAAGTATATTTGAAAAAATACCACATTGATGTCCAATAATCTCATCTCTTTCATTTTTAGGATAATTATCCTATCGACAAAAATTGACATTAGAATAATAATTGATCTTCGAATACATGTCATTAATAAAGTTACTACAAATAAGTCATTTGAATTATTTTTTTTACTTTTTATATTATTAGTTAAAAATACTTGTTTTGCTAGTCATTTTTAAAAAAAATTGTATTTTTATTTTATTTTATAATATATTTAAGAATAATATGATCTAATGATAATAAAAATTAATCATAATTTTTTGAATTATTTAGACCATGTATGATAAAAATAGATATTAATAATATTATTAATTAAAATATTTGAATTTTGATAAAACTTATAATAAATTCATAAAATATTGATTATAAAAGTAAACTCTTTATCATATGTTTTATTTATTTAAGAGGTATTTTGTTTTCCAAATTATGTATTTAAAAGGTATTTTGTTTTCCAAATTATGTATAAAGGTAATATGTATCATTATTTTAAAGTATAATGGATATTTTTGTCAATTTGTTTTTTTATAATTTAGACTTTTATTACCAAATTTCTTAACCATTTTTACTACCTCTATAATAATAATAAAAACCTCATTTTTGATCTTGTGTGTATCCATAATTAGTTGACATGCATGAAAAACGTATAAAATCATGTAAAATAATTTTTTTAAAATTTATAATAACAAAAATGTAATTTTAAAATTTATAATAACAAAAATAGAATTTTAATAACATTTAATGAAATTTAATTATTTAAAGTTTAATTTAAACAGTATTTAATGTTAAATTTTTGAGTTAACATTTTTAATAAAAATATATAAATTAAATATAAAATATATTATTTTTTATTATTAATATATATATAAAAAAATGTTAAATTTTTTAGATAATATTTTTAATAAAAAAATATTATTTTTGATGATATATATATAAATTAAAAGTAAAATATATTATTTTTGTGATTATAAATTATATATATATATATATATATATGTATGTATAAAAAAGGAAATAAAAGTGAAGATTCTTAGCTTTAGAGATATTGACTTCCCATTGTCTTTACTCGGCCTTCGCTTTCTTACACTGCAATATCTCCCTCACAAATTCATTTATTTTTATTTTTTTTCGTTCCTCCTAACTAAAATGGCACTATTTTGATGTGGCTGAAAAAGAGAAGGCATCTATGGTGTTCTTCTAGCTTTAAATAAAAGATTTCATTAGTTTTTAATTTTTTATTGAAATATTTTTTAAAAATATATAATTTAATATTAAAAAGATATATTTTAATTAATACACATAAATCTTTTAAAATTAAATTATATATTTTAACACATTTTAATTAAAAATAACTAAACTAAACATCTTTTCTAAAAGGTCATGTAACTTGTATGCCCTCACCTATTAAAAGTGTCGTCTTTTTGGCCATCGAGAGTTGAAAGAGCAACAACATATATGCGATATTGACCTTTTCATATCTGTACTAAAAGACCTTCTTGTTTTTGCTAACAATGATTTTTTTTAAATGTCCAAAATTAAATTTTTATGAACAGAAATTTCATTTAACTTATATAAATATTATGTTCAATTATCTTAATTACTTAAAAAATTATAAAAAAAAAATTATTAAAATTTATAACAATAAAAATATAATAGCAATAATTTTGAACAAGTTTATTTAGACGTTGTTTAATATTAAATAAATCTAAATGATCCTAGTTAAATTTAAACGATATATAATTAGATGATATTTAAAATTAAATGATGTATTATTTTTTTAATACTAAAAATATATAAAATAAACACAAGGAATATTATTTTTGTTTAATGTTCAATATTTAACATATCTAAATGATTATAGTTTAACTTAAATATCATCCTATGTGAAATGATAGGAATTTTTTTCTAATATTATATGAGTTACTTAAAATGTGTTAACTATTTTGTGATTATAAGTTTGAAATGGTACTATTTTTATTATTTTTTAAAAAATCAATAATGCATTAATTAAAAAAATATATCTTATCATTAGTATTTTAGTCTTAATTATTTAAAAAATAATGTTGAAAATTTCTACGATGATTTTACTCTCCGGTATCCTCAATAATGTTTTTTTATTTCATGTCATTGCTTATAAATTATAAATTATTTATAATTTTTAAATTTAATAGTTAAAATTAATTATGAGATTTATAATACTTTTAGAAATAAACTAGTACTTGTAATAAGTTTTGATCGTGTAGTTTAATTCTCAAAAATAATTTGTTATATAAATGATTAATGTTATAAGAATATGATATATTTTCATAGGTATTAAACACTACAAATCAATCATACATGCGCATGCAGTCAGACACGAAACATATTTTATTATTTCATAATAAATATATATTTTTTAATTTTTCTGAAATAGCAATATAATTCAAAGGATTTGAAAAATAATAATTAAATCCTTTATTGTTACTGTTTATTATTTTTCCCACGAATATATCTGCGAGAAAATCACAACAAAATTTGCAATAAAATAATAATATAGTATTTGATGGGTAGTGTTTCCGTAGTTTTTTTTTGTGATTTTTTTTAAAAGTTAAAAAGTCCAAAAATAAGCAAGAATTTTTACAAATAATAGTTATTTTGCTAAAATACAGAGGTGTTTTATACATTAAAAATATATAAATTGTATATATTGACATATATGAATTTGAGTAAACTATAGTACCATGAGAAACTTTAACATGAATTTATTCTATGCGTAACTGAAGTAGCTGTTTTAGTGTTTTTTGCTTAAGGAATAGTCAACCTTAGAAGGGTTGGGAGAAGAATGACACGTAGGAGAAGCCAATATTTGGTAACGAAGGAAAAATGTTTATTTATTTATTTATTTATTATTATCATCATCACAAATTGATATACTAAAAAAAATCCACTTATACAATCTAATTAATCTCTTATAGGAAAAGTGCACCCATAGTTTTGTAATTTTAGGCAATCCGTAGATTTCAATTGCATCACTTCAATCTAAAAGTATATATTTTAATTCTAAAAAAAATATACATAAATCTTATAATTTTGAAATTTTAAAATTAAATTATATATTTTTTAAAACTATAGAACTAAAATATTTCAGTTAAAAGTAATAAAATTAAAATAATTATTTTATAAAAAAAATTGAGATTTTTTCACCTATCATCTTATTAATAAATAATTTCATAATTATTTTATCAATTCAAATTTTAAATTTTAAATTTAATTAATAAATGAAAAATATAATGAAAAATAATAATGGAAAAGTAGGGGGGGAAAGTAAACAAGAAAGGTAAGAACAAAACAAGACATCAAATTTAATACCTTTTAATTCATTGGAATCTTTTCCTCTTTCTAGTGTCTCAGTTGGTTCCTACCATGATAGTAACAAGAAGGGCTGAAAATTAGTTGGGAAGAGAAAATGAGATCGATGGAAAAAAACGGAAGGCATGTCAAGCTGTAATGATCTAGAGGGGTCTCTCTTTCTTTCTTTGTTACATTATTTCTTTCTTTCATTTTCTTTTTCACTTTAAAACCTTAATCAATTAATTAAATACTTCATTAACAATAAAATCATATACCTAACTAAATGGGAACACACAATTATAAACATATAAATGAAAATAAGTTATTAATTGATAGATACTAAAGTTTTGATTTACCTATAATTTCAAAACTTGATCCGATAAATAATAAAAATAAACCTAAATAATCTGATCATTTGTTTTATTATTGTACCATTTTTGTTAATATATTCCTCAACGTGTTAAAAATTTCACAAGTTCATATTTAAAAGAACATATATAATTAAATATAAACCATTTAGAATTGATAATGTTTTTGAACCCATATAATCTACAAGAGAGATCTTCATCTGTGAAGACTAAAAAGCAGAGAAAATACCAATTATAAATAGAGATTATATAAAATTGGCATCACATACTAAAGATCATCTTTTAAATAATAGATCAATTAAATCACACCAAAATTATAGAACACTTTGTAAGAAAATATATTTCCCATTATGCAAAAAATCCATAAAGTTCACAAAAATTTTAAAAAGATAAAAAATAATATTTATTTTATTCTTATAGATTAGGGTTGGACAGAAAAATCGATAAACTATAATGTTCTGAAAAAATAGATTGTTTTGTCCGATTCAATTTATTACCTAATTTGATTTGATTTATAAAAAAATTAAATTGTTTAAACAAGATCGAACCTTTTATATTGTTATATTTATAATTTATATTTTATAAATATAATAGTGCATTTAACTTGGTTGTTAAATCCATTACTATTTAACATGATATCTTAAAATTTAACACTTAAGAATAGCATTTTTTATTGTTTTAACTAAGAATAGATACGTATCAAAAATAATATTGTTGTTGGATGATCATGTTTCGAAATGAGATAAAAGATGTTAATAATATGCTAAAAATTAATAAGTTATTGTTTGATTGGTGATAATATAGTTTTTTTTTTATATTTAGTGTTAATTTTTATCAGAACATAATGAATTTAACGAACTTATACAGACTAATTTGATATTTAAGAATTTGACATCTAGTAAACTACTAGGGTAAATAGATATTGATTTTTCAAAGACTCACAACAAACTCATAAGTAGTAAAAAAACAAATAGTAGATGATAAGTTACATAATTTGATATAATTTATCATTTTTTAACTTTAAATTTTAGTTTAATTTTTATTAATTTTAGAATTTATTATTATTATTTAAATTTTATTTTAAATTTTATTTTAAATTTAAAGAGAATGAAAATCAAATAGTTTAGAAGTATATACTCTTAAATTTAAATAAAAATTTATTTAAATTAGATTTAAATTTAAATTTATATATATATCATAGGAGAGAGAAAGAAAAAAAGAAGTCAGCGACGCAGGAGGTGTAAAGGGTAAGTAGAAAAGAAAAAGGAAATAGAAGGCACAGATACGAAAAAGCAGAGAATAGAAAAAGAAACAGAAAGCGGATGGCAGAAAACTGGAAAAAAACAAAAAAAGCAGAATACAGAGCGAAAAAAAAAACTTAGGAAAGAAAAAATGCAAAAGCATATTCTTTTAAATTGTGTATTAGTCAATATTCAATCTGTACTATAGCCTACTTATCCATAAAATTAACTTTCTTTAAAACCTTATAATAATATTAAAGCCCTGTTCTAATCCGCTTTTATCACTATAAATAAAATATCATATTGCTCTTATCACTAGAGATAAAATAAAGTACCTTGACTTATATGAATAACTTTAAAGTTGTCTTGCTGGCTCACTAAATTTGATTGCAAACTCACTCGCCCTAGAATTGGTTATCCTTTGCGATTCAATTTTATTTTATTTTTTTCTTACTTTAAATTCGTTTATTTTTAATTTAATTTTTAATATAAACTAAATTTTCTTTATTTAAAAAAAATACAATTTAATTCCAAATTATATTTGATTTTTTATGTTAATTTAAATTATTTTTCTACATATTTGTTTGATTTATTATAAATTTATTACTTTTAATTTTCACTTCATTAATTATATGATTTTAATCTTATGATTTACTATCGAAAAGAGGAAATTATAAAATAGATTTAAAATATTTTGGTATAGGTAAATATAGAGATCGAAACACTTGTATGAAACTATGTAATATTAAAATCATTGATCTTAATGTTTTATTATTTTATTAAATTACATATTCTTCTCTAAATTAATAAACAAAAATATTTTCAATTGAGTATTGAAAAAAAGGTTTTTGGATTTTTTTGGAGATTGCTAACAAACATAGAGAGTTAAACTCTATTAGTTAGATGAGTAAAGCATAGTGAAGGATTAGGTGAAATTGATTTCTTAGAATTTTTCTTTTCAATAATTTGATCTTTGAATAATATCTTTATTTTATTTTACGTATTTTCTTTAAATTGATTTTATTTTAAATTTCAATTATAACAACCTTAGTGACTTTTCTAGATAAAATTGAGATTAGTATAATTTTAATATTTTTCAAAAATAAGTTACCAACCCTTGAGGACGATATTTTTTTTATCACTTTATTATAAAACTATAATACTGTGTATTTGTAGTTTTGCACTGATCAAATTTTTGGCGCGGGATTGATTTTTTCTTATTTTTTTCCAATACTAATACAAAGTAATTTTGGTTTTAATTTAGAATTATTTTTTATTTTATTTATATTTATATTTATATATTTTTTCTCTAGGTGTGTTTTTAATGTTAGATGCGTCGTACTAGAACTCAAAACATTATTCCTTTTGATCTGGAGATTGAAAGAACCTTTAGATCACGAAGAAAGAAGAAAATATTAGCCATGGTTGAAGGAGAACAAAATGCTTCGCCACTCACCTTGAAGGATTATGTAAGGCCAATTGTGAATGATAATTACTCATGTGTAATACGCCAAACCATTAATGCCAATAATTTTGACCTCAAACTAGCATTGATCAGCATAGTGCAACAAGCCCAATTTAGCGTATCACCACTTGATGATCCCAATATTCATTTGGCGATATTTTTAGAGATTCGTGACACTATAAAGATGAATGGTGTTACTGAAGATATCATTAGAATGAGATTGTTTCCTTTTTCATTGAGTGACAAGGCTAAAGGTTGGCTATAATCTCTACAATTGGGAAACATCACTAGTTGCCAGGATATGGCAAAAACGTTTCTTGCTAAATTCTTTCCACTTGTAAAATGCAGTCCAACTCAAGAGTAAGATTGGTCAATTCAGACAAATGATTTTGAGACACTCTATAAAGCATGAGAAAGATATAAAGATATGATTCAGCATTGCCCTCAACATGGATTGCCAGATTTGTTGCAAGTTTAGATGTTCTATAATGGGTTAAATGGGCAAACTAGAACTATAGTTGAAGCTACTTTTGGTGGAACTTTAATGTCAAAGATAGCTCAAGGTGTTACTTCTCTTTTGGAAGAAATGGCCTTAAACAACTATCAATGGCCAATTTAAAGATCTATGGCTAAGAAAGTTGTCGTGATTCATAATTTGGAGTCGTTTGCTGCCCTTTCAACTCAAGTATTTTCCCTATCTCATCCAATTTCAGCCTTGACAACCCAAAGAATACCACAAAGTGAAAAATATGTTGCAAATCCGAGTATGACAACTCCGATGAATGAAACAAGTCAAGAACATATTCAATACATCAACAATCGGAACTACAATTATCGTGGTAATCCTATGCCAAATTACTGCTATCCATGGATTCGAAATCATGAGAATTTTTCTTATGGAAACACAAAGAATGTGTTGTAACCTCCTCTAGAGTTTGATAATCAACCATGCAAAAAGAAGATGTCACTTGAAGATATCATGGTTTCCTTTCTTGAGGAGATCAAAGCAATGTTTAAAAATAATGATTCACATATGGATAACATTGAGACTCATTTTAACAATATGGAAGCCACTATGAAAAATCTTGAAGTGCAAATTGGGTAACTAGCCACAACCATCAATGCTTAACAAAGATGAATCTTTCCTAGCAATACAGAAGTGAATCCAAAGGAACAATACAAGACCATTACACTTAGGGGTAGAAGAGAAATTGAGAGGTCACCATCAAAAGAAACCGAGTCCACCCCTACAACTCTAAATAATGGCCAAAGTAATAATAAAGTAGAAGAATAAGAGATTGTTTATGATACACTAACAGAGATGATGAGTGCTTAAAAAGCACTAAAAGATTTATATTTATATGATTTTATTATATTTTTATATAAATTTGTCTTTTTGGAATCACAAGTATTTTTATTATTTTTTCAGGTATTTTTGCTTCAAAAATAATTTAAAGACTCGAAAAATAATACTGAAGGCAATACATCACAACTATGTTGAGAAACAAAATGAGAAAAAGTCAAAAAATGGAAAAAATAGCCTAACCGCGTGAGCATCATGCTTATCCCGTGCGCAGCCATGCTCATTTCACATCGAAGCCGCACACGCAGTAATGCCCATTTCACACTGCAATCTAGCATGCATTTGTGCATGCATCATGCTGAATTCCTACACGTATCAGTACCCATCCATTCCATAAATCCAACGCGCGTCAACACTACACACGCATGCCAGCTATCCAATACATGTATATCATCATTTTTTAAGATATTTTCCCACTGTTTTATCCTTTTCCTCACCTAAAAAATTCCCTTCTCCCTCATTGTAAAAAAAACACCTTAAGACACAATTTTCTCAACTCTTTCTCTCTCTAGAAAGTTTTCTTAGTTTTTTAAATTTTTAGTTTTAAAGTTCTTCTCTTTTTATATAAATACCACATTTGGTAGGGTTAAACATTCTTTGTTAATTAAACAAATTAATTAATACCTATTGGTAAGGTCTATAATTAATTTGGTTAATTAAATTAATTCATTTGTTAATTTAGTTAGATATTCTTTATTAATTAAATTAAATTAACTAAATTAATTATCAACTTTACCCATAAGTGTTAATTGCTTTTTTTAATTAACAAAGAACGTCTAACCTCACCAAATATGGTATTTATATAAAAAAGAAAAAAACTTTAAAATTAAACTAAAAAACTAAAAAAACTAAGAAAACTTTCTAAAGAAAGAAAGCTAGAGAGAGAAAGAGATGAGAAAATTGTGTCTTAAGGTGTGTTTTTTACAATGGGGAATATGGGCTTTCTATAGGTGAGAAAAATGCTAAAAAATGAAAAAATATCTTTAAAATGATGATAGACTCGTATTGGATAGGCTGACATATGTGTAAGGCATTAACGTGCACGATTAAGAGGGATTCATGTCTGAAAATGCACTGGATTCGAGGAGTGGATGAGTAATGGTGTAGGCGCTGATGCACGCAGGAATTCGGCATGATGGGTTCAAGATTGCGGCGTAAATGGGCGTGGCTATGCATGCAACTTCGGCGTGAAATGGGCGTAGTTGCGTGTGGAATAAGCATGATGCGTGCATGATGAGCAGAATCGGCATCGCCTATCCTGCCAATACTTTGGTTTTATATTTATAAAACTCTCCCAAGTGCACGAATCATTTCATAGAAAATAATAAGTATACTCCCAAGGTCGATCTAAGGAAGGAATATATGTGGTTTTTAATTTATTATTTAAACTTTTAAAAACGAAATTAAATCCTAAACATCCTGTCATGATATTTGGGTTTTTGTGTTTCTAATCTAATAACATAAAAATAAACATTTATGCAAATTTTATCATTTATAATAGTGGAGTATTTATGGATATAATAACTATGTTAATTATGCTTGCTCCTATTATTTAGGTTATTAAAGATATGAATTGATATTTATTGATTCTCTCTTTTTTATATGAATACCACCTTTGGTGGGGTTAGATATTCTTTGTTAACTAAACAAATCAATTAACACCTATAGATGGGGTTCATAACTAATTTGGTTAATTAAATTAATTCCTTTTTCTAAGAGATTGAAAATGAACCATTTAAATGCCACTTTTGAAGGGGTTAAATAGTTTAAACTTTATTCAAGGTGTCCAAATTAAACCTAAGAATTTAATTATCTAAATACTAACTTTCAAGTTTTAAAACTACTACTGAAAACATGTTGTCAATACATTTTCAAATAATAATTCTTATAAAAACTTTTGAAATAGAGCTTCACTCTAACTACCGTGCGATTGTACCAACAAATAAAATAGCACTACTCTAAATCAGACCGGATAACTAAACCTTAAAATCTAATTTTTAGGTTTAAGTTTGTAATGAAAAATAATATATTTCTCTCTAACATTCTTAATATAAAATCTTGAATAAAAACAAAATCAATTCATTTTAGAGATTTTTACCTATTTAATATTTCGCACGTATAACAACGTTATTATTATATCATGTTTACAAATAGCCAGCAAAGTTAAATTTAATCACAGATAAATTAAATATAACATGTAAGAATAAAACATAAAAAATAACTGTAAAGAAAATAAAATCCTTATAGTACTTTGATGCTATTCCTGTTGTTGGAAAACCTCCAAACGGAATTTGCACTCCCATTTATTGAATCAAAAAGCAAATAAATTACAAAAGCATAATTAGTTCTTCTCAAAAAGAGAAGAACTCTAAAACTAAGAAAAACTAACTAAGAAAAGCTAAAAACTAAGAAAAACTTAAAAATTAAGAAATGGAGAGAAAAAAGATGTGTTTTGAGATGTGTTTAGTTATGAAGAGAATGATGTTATTTATAGTTGAGGAGGGAAGAAAAAGTGGGTGAAAAAATGATTAAAAATGAAGAAAACGCGAAATAGTGAATTATGACGTCATATTGATGACATCATGCTGGTGTGGGTGTAGCAGCGTGTGGAATGTAGAGCAGGTGCGCACGTTGCTGGGTGTGGCTGGGGCAGATGTTGGCACGCTGCGCGCGTTGGCCGGCGCGGTTGGGCGGCTACATGCACGATTTCCTCCTATTTGAGATTTTTGACCTTTTGAATCCATTTTGTCCAATTTTTCCATATTTGTTGACTTTTTCTCATTTATTTTATCAATATATTTGTGATGTATTATCTCTAGTATTCCTCTTTGAGACTTTAAGTTACGTTTTTAAGCAAAAATACCTAAAAAACAATAAAAATACCCGTGATTTCGAAAATACAAATATATATAAATATATATATTTAATCAATTAATGTGCATAAAATCATGGTAATTTTAGTGCTTTTTGAGCACTCATCAGTGCGCGATTGGGCAATTTTTTCATTTTTTTGACTTTTTCTCATTTTTTTCTCAACATATTTGTGATGTATTGCCTCTAGTATTATTTTTCAAGTCTTTAAATTATTTTTGAAGTGAAAATACCTGAAAAAATAATAAAATACCCATAATTCAGAAAAGACAAATTTATATAAAAATATGATAAAATCATACAAATATAATTTTTTTTAATCAATTAAAGTACATTAAATCGTGGTAATTTTTCTACATTTTAAGCACTTATCACAACCTCCAACCATCTTCTAACTAGTCCCTTAGCAAGAGAAGTGGTAAAAACTAAAAATTAAAATATCCTAAATCACTTCTGTGGATTGACATTGTTATAATTAGCATATGCAATAAGTCTTTAAACCCCTAGGTTGTCCTAATGGATGAGTTTAAGTATTGTGAGGGTTTTCAGTAATGATACCCACAAGCATTAACGAAAAAAAAAATAAGAAATTAACTAAAATTTAAAATAAAGTGAAACTACTAAAATAAAATAAAAAAATATCTTATGCTTATAATCTCTTTTAAATTTCATAATTAAAATCTTAAGCATAGATTATTTAAACTTCCTAAACATTCATGATTTATTATAATAATTAGTTGAAAATCATTTTCATATTTCATATAAAAAATGTATCAATTTAATTTCACTCAAACTTAGTGTCATTAATCCGAATTCGCTTCGACTCTATTTTCACAAGTCAATACTCTCAAAACCCTGAATCTTATAGGTTCAAACACTCATACTAATTTATATGTAAAAGAGTTTATATATAGAAATAAACTAATATGTTCGCATATGTATACAGAAGAAAGACTCAATGTGTTATTTTAACGTTGATCTCATTAAATGAATCAAATGTATGGATTTATAAAATATTGCATTACTTTCATACATCAATCAAATTTATCAAATAAAAATATCAAGTAATGTGTCTTTTAGAAAATGAAGGAAAATACAATGACTGCTTAAGGAATTATTTCCTATATTTTCTTTTGCATTAAACCATTTCTTGCAACTTTTTAGACTTTTTGGGTCATAGTATATAAATTATACTATTCATTTTCCTTTCTCTTATATTCTTTTTTTTATCGAAAAATCCATTTTGTTAAAGAGTGGACCTACGTAGAGATTGTACATTTTTTATATGGTAAGGTGAGTGATTAATATTTAACTTTTCTGTTTTATTTGTATAGGTAACCCTAGATATATCTCTTTTTTAGTAGAAGTCGTGCATGAATGAATAAAGACATATACTAATCAATTTCTATTTAAATCATTTAATCTAAGCAAATGAAAAATAAATATATAATACTTCATTAAGATGTAAAAATCTAAACATTCAATGCTAAGTCATATAGAGATCATCTAATAATGATAAAAAAATAAGAAAATTGTTTAGAGTAGAAAAAATATATTTCACTCAGAATAAAGGAAATTAGGCTAAAATTATGTCTCAAAAGATAGTCTCCACTATTTAATTTCTAAACATCGATTTTGGGTTTAACATAATTTCCACAACTTATCAAGAAATATTAGTCATGACAAAAACTAATTAATTATCATATACTTCATGATATATTTTCAAAAATTAATCTAATAGTACAAGAGACATAACTATTTACTTAAATTTGATTTAAAAATGATAATTTTTTGTGATAAATTTTTTAAAATTAATCATAAAATTCTAAAAATTACTAAACCACACAAAGAGAATAAATCACTAATTATAAAATAAAATCAAACACAATAAAAATGAAAATGTGAACATAATTTTTTAAAAAAATTGTTAAATTTTTAGAAATTAAGCATAGTAACTTTTCACCATCATTAACCTAAAACTTACATTGTCCTCAATATAATAATTGTAAATTCAAGATAAAGAGAAAGTATAATAAAAGTTTGGTATTTTCTAAGAATGTGCAAGTAGTGATGGAGAAATGTAGGTGAATCCATCATTTTCATAATTAAAGTTCACACAGACAGATCGTTGTGAACTTTTTATATCTCAACAAATATTTTTAGTTTTAACAATTTTAAAATTATTCACATGCAATTAAACTAAAATGAACAAAATAAAATAAAATAAAAATTACCTAAAATGATGGTTTGTCTTTCATTGATTAACGTCTTAGGAAGACGTAACTTGAGTGATTTCATTTTAAGTAGACTCAATGTTCTCACATCATTGAATCAATCAAAACTATAGGTACATAAAGTTTGTCTACCTATACTTTTTAAGTCATGCCTAATGGATCTTCAAAATTTATTTACTTAAAACTAGGGACATGATTATGGGTGTTAGATAACTCACTTTTAGGTACAAGTCAAATAATTAAGGCATCAAAACACAGTTGTACCTAGATCTAACAAAGCAACTACCTCATTTTGTTACAGATTGTGATTAAAAACTTTAAAATTTTGGAGATAGTTTCAAAAAAAATTTATCTTTTATATTTTATTTTATGATAAGTTCTAAGTTAAATAACATAATTAGTATTAACCAAGAGTTATCCTAGGAAATAATGAGGGGCAAAGAGTCCTTAAAAACCATTCTCATAGACATGACAACGTTCCTAAGAAAGACTAATGGTACAAAGACTTCCAAGAATTAGTCTCCTAGACAAAACTCTCTTAGATCTTTACCTTTTATGCTATTAAAATATAAGTTAATTAAGTGAAAATATAAATTAATTAAGTTAATTGAAAATCTATGTTAATTAAGTTAATAAATTAATTTTTTATTTAAAATTAAAATTAAAAGTTACAGTTAAAAATTAATTAATTTTTTTTTATAAAAAAATTAAAAATTAAAATTAAAAAATAACAAAAAATGAAAGAACTCAAAATTTGAGTTTTTTATTTGGCTAATTTTTGATACGTATGGAAATTATAAATTATTGTAGCATTGATATTTGAATGATCTTATGAATTGATACTTGAAAAATCATGAGGAAAATAATTCCAATTTGTCGTGCACATTCATTGGAATCAATTAATTAATTTTTTTATTTTGATGTTTTTAATTCAAAATAATACACGAATCACTCGAAAATCAAATTCTGACAATTTTGATCAAAAGAGTGGTGAAATTAATAGAAACCATTGGGCCTCTGTTCGAGTCAAAACAGGGTCATGCGACTTGACTAGAGGTTGAAGACGACTTCTACAGGGGAGAAACGACTTGTTTTTTAGCAAAAAAAACTGGTTTTTCTGAGAATTGAACTCGGATCTCATAGTTGAGATTGAAATATCTTGTTCACCGGACCACGATGTACTTTGTGTTAGGATATGTACCAGGCTTATTTTTATATACATTCGAAATTTAATTTTTTATTAATAAAAAAATTTCGAATATAATTTTAATATTATTAATTATTTAACTTAGGTTTGTCATGTGTACAATATTTTTTATATATGTGACATTTGTTTAAATAATTTTTGGGAGGATTAAAATTTATTTAAATACATTATGTTTAAATTATTTGTTTTGGTATTTATATGTATAAATTTTGTAATTAATTATACATATGAAATCTGGTTAAATAATTTATGCATAATGAAATTAATTGTTAATGACTCTTTATGGATTTAATTAGTGCTTATATTATTTATTTTTGCTTATATAATTTATCATCATGTATGCAATCTTAAGATAGATAATATTTGTAAATTTGGAATTAAATTAATATTGATTATGGTTTATGCAATAATTAAGCCTAAGGATTTACTTAATGTTTAAGTGATTAATATAGTTTAATTAATTAAGAAATAACCACAACATTTTTAATTAATTAAAATTATAATAAGTTTTATTTACGATCACATTTAGAAAATAAACATTAATTTTGATTAATCATATGTGATATAATAAGTCTTATCCCACAAGAATTTTTATCATATTTTTGTGTGATTAATTAGGATAGAATATTAAATTATATTTTCTAGTTTACCCATGAGAATTAGGAAAAAAGAACACAATTTGATAGTTTTATTGTAAAGTTAGGATGAATCTAATTGAATTAAAACTTTAGCCCACATGTAAGTTTTATGTCACTAAATTCATATTTGTTCCATGATTTTACATTGGTAGAACATGTCATATTTTTATGATAGCTTCAAATTTAGTAACATGAACGTGAATATTTGATTTATTGCAACAATTCAACCTATTAATTACTATGATATGAAATGTGATGTTCTCAAGCTTAAAGTAGACAACTACAAGGTCTAGAAGGAGAGAGTTCTCCTTCACATGGGATGAATGGACATAGATTATGCCATTAGGAAAGAGGATCCCCTTACATTAACTAAAACCAACTCTCCAGATGTAATTGTTTTTCATGATAAGTGAGAGCGATCTAATCATATCTTCGTTATGTTCATAAAGACGAAAATATCTACTGGTATTATGGGCTTCGTCGAGTAGTATAATAAGGTCCAAGACCTACTAAAGGCCATTAATGATCAGTTTATCACTTTAGATAAGGCTTTGGCAAGTACCCTAATTATAAAGTTCTCTTCCTTAAGACCTACTAGTGGTAAAAGAAAATCTCAAAATAAACAGAAAGGGAAAGAAATATTTCCACCTCAGGCTAATATTAAGAAAAGAGCCAATTGTTTCTTCTCTTAAAAGAAGGGACACATGAAGAAGAAATGTATCAAATTCTAGAAATGGCTTGAGAATAAAGGTAATCCAACCTTGTTTGTTTGTTATGAATCTATTATGGTTAATCACTACTACAAAACGGACTATTAAAGTCGGTTAAAAACCGACTTTAAATGAAATGACTTAAAATTTAAAGTCGGTTCAACGGTAGAACCGACGCTACGTCCTACGTGTAGCATCAGTTCGATACGCCAACCGATGCTACAAACTACATGGATAGTATGGCATAGGAGATTAGGACATATCTTCATAGAAAGAATTAAAAGATTAGCAAAAGATAAGGTACTTAGTACTCTAGATTTTACTGATTTTGAGACATGTGTAGATTGCATTAAGGGAAAGTAGACTAACAAGTCAAAGAGAGGTGCCAATAGGAGCTTAGACATATTAGAAATCATAGATAGTGATATATGTTGTCTAGACATGGACATACAGGGTTAGAAATATTTTATCACCTTTATTGATGATTTTTCTCAATATATGTATCTCTATGAAAGTTTATAAAATATGGACCTGATTAACCTAGAGAGGGGGTGAATAGGTTATTTTTAATTTTTATCAATTTATAATTTAATAACCTAAACAAAGCGGCCAGACATGCAATCGTGTGGAAGAGTAAATTGTGGAAATAATAACACATGATATTTTTAGGTGGAAACAACCTAGGCCATAACCATAACCTAAGAGGAAAACCACCGGTCCACCGGACCACCTAACTTTCCACTATGAAAATCAAATGTTCAAGTACCAACTCGGTCTTATGCTACCCTCCCTAGGATACTGCCCCAATGTACTCTACTTACGTGCCCTTGCTCTATTTTTCATAGTTTCTAAAATTAGCGTGAACGGTTTTCAGACCAATGTTCCAATAAGCTCCTCGCCAATCAGATCGTTCACAAATCAACTACAAAAAGGTTAGCACAAAAAACACAAGTGCTCGTGTGTGTTCTAGAGTGGATTTAATAATGAATAATCCTAACTAGATGATTTAAAACAAATGTCATTTAAACCAAATCAACTAGAATATTCTAGAGCAAAAAGATTAAGCATAAATTCAAAAAATAACTTTTTAAAATTTAATAATCAAATCAAATAATTATAATCGTATATAAAATTATTTAATCTGAATATGTAAAAATCTAATAAAAAGAAGTCATATAAAGATAAAACATATCAAATAAATTTATTAATAAATACCTCTAATATTATATCAATTTGATATTCATCAATTTATTTAATTGCTTGTGTTTCAATTGATAAAGATTAATTTACCTTCTTTTGTTTTACTTCCCTTTCAATATATATTAAGCCCAGACATCATATTCATCCTTCTTTTTCCATAGCAGTTTTTTTTCTTGTTTCTATTTTTTTCTTTTTCAACAACGCAACAAATTTTACTCTATATATAAACTTAATTACCTTTTATTGTTTTCAGATTTTTCTTCAACAGTTTCGACTATTTTTGGATTTTTCTTCAATAACATCGGTTGTTTTTGTAAATTCAATTAAGAGGTTTTCTACTCCTTTTTTTGTTTCGGCAAGTTTTATTTTTCTTTTTTGTTTTTCCACCCAACTCTAACCCTAATGTATATATATATATATAGATAATAATAATACTTAATGATATTAGGGTTAAATGTGTTTTGGTCTTAATTTGAATTTCAAAGCCCATTAAAAACAAAAAACTTAATATTATAAAAAAATCATTTCTTAAGACACATTATAAAAATATTTAATTAATAATTTAATAAATTAATTAAAGTTTAAATAAATATTTTAACACAAAATATAGTTTCAAATTTATGAAAATATGCTATTAAATTTGTGAATGCAATCCTATGTGTCGTAGTTATAAAAGACATACCTGAAGTACGAATATCTGGAACTTGAATATTTGTTCGACTTTCTTGATAAACATGATAGCAAGCCTAAAAACAAGTTTACAAGTAAATATTTTGTCCATAAAAATAGCCAACATTCATAGTCCTTACACTCTACGTGCTTCATAACAAGAGTGAAGTGTTAGATGCCTTCAAGATCTTTAAGGCTGAAATAGAAAAAAACAATGTAGAAAGCAAATAAAGTTTGTGAGATTAGATAGAGGTGGTGAATATTATGGTAGATATACTGAGAATGGACAAGTGTCTAGTCTATTTGCTAAGTTTCTTTAAGAGTATAGGATAATTTCCCAATACATTATGCCTAGTTCACCAGACCAAAATGGTGTAGCTAAAAGGAGAAATCGAACATTATTGGACATGGTGCGAAGCATGCTTGCTAGCACTAAACTTCTTGAGTCCTTATGGACTGAAGCTCTTTAGACGGTTGCATACATATTGAACTGAGTTCCAACCAAAGTTGTCCTAAAGATACCTTTTGAGTTATTCAAGAATTGGAAACTGAGTTTGCAACATTTACCCGTTTGGGGTTGCCCGTCTGAAGTAAGAGTCTACAATCCACAAGAAAAGAAGTTGGACCCAAGGACTATAAGTAGGTATTTCGTTGGATATGCCGAAAGGTGTAAGAAATATATGTTATATTGTCCATATCATAGCACTAGGTTTATGGAATCAAGAAATGCAAAAACTATTGAGAATGACTTGATTAGTGGGATTGATTGATCCCAAAGCATTAGTCTAGAGAAAGATCATTCAGATGCTCAATGTGTCACTTCAAGTAATGGACTGATCTTTGTTGTTACCAACGTGCCTCGAATACAAACGCGTGTTGAAGAACGAGTCCTAGAAGTACCATAAGCTATTGATCCTGATCCAGTAGATGCTGAAGTTCAACATATACCTGAAGCCGTTGAACAACCAACTGAACAACATGATCCTACTCCTTAGAAGAATGTTGATGCAAAATTAAGAAGATCTAGTAGAGTAAGGAAATCGGTGATTCCTAGTGACTATGTTGTGTATCTACAAGAGTGTGACTACAATGTTAGTGCCAAAAATAATCCTGAGATGTTTTCATAGGCCATTAGTTCCGAGGTTTCGAATTTATGGTACAATGCCATGAAAGAAGTGATGGATTCTATGGTGTCTAACCAAGTCTAGGATCTCGTTAAGTTTCCTGATGGTGTAAACCTAGTGGATGTAAATGGGTCTTCAAGACAAAGAAAGACTCATAAGGAAACATTAAGAGACATAAGGCAAGACTCTTTGACAAAAGATTCACTCAAAGGGAGGGAATTGACTACACAAAGAAATTCTCTCCTGTATCTAAGAAAAATTCACTTAGTGTGATCATGGCATTTGTTGCCCATTTTGACTTGGATTTGCATCAAATGGATGTGAAAACAAATTTTCTTAATGGTAACCTAGAGGAAAGGTTTACATGAAACAACTTGAAGGATTCTTCTCTAGTGATGGTGAGCACTTGGTATGTAAGCTTAATAAATCTATATATGGATTAAAACAAGCTTCCCATCAATGGTATTTGAAATTTCATAACGTCACCACTTCATTTGGTTTTGAGAGAACGTCATGGATCAATGTGTATACCAGAAGGTTAGTGGGAGCAAGATTTGTTATTTGGTGCTATATGTGGATGATATTTTTCTTGCAACCAATGATAATGGTTTGCAATATGAGGTGAAACGATTCCTCTCGAAGAACTTTGATATGAAGGATATATGTGAGGCATCTGATGTTATTAGCATTAAGATCCATATGGATATATATTGAGACATTTTAGGTTTGTCTCAAGAGACATATATCTCTAAAGGTTTAGAGAGATTTCAGATGAAGGATTGTTCACAGAGTGTGGCACCCATTGTAAAGGGTGCCAGATTTAGTTTAAACCAATGCCCTAAAAATGAACTCGAGATGGAACAGTTGAAAAACATTCCATATGCTTCAATCGTTGGAAGCTTGATGTATGCTCAAGTCTACACCAGACTCGATATTGCATTTGTTGTTGGGATGCTAGGGAGATATTATAGTAACCCATGTGTTTACCACTAGAAAGTTGCAAAGAAAGTCATGAGGTACATTCAAGAGACAAAGGATTATATGCTCATATATAGACGAACCGATGATCTTGAAGTGATTGGCTACTCCGATGTGAACTTCGCTGACTGTGTTGATTCACAAAAATCAACATCTAGTTACATTTTCATGCTTTTTGGTGGAGCCATGTTTTGGAGGAATGCGAAACAAACCTTGACTGCTACTTCCACTATGAAGGTCGAGTTCATGTCATGTTTTGAAGCTACATCGCATGGTGTGTGGTTGAAGAATTTCATTTTCAAGCTTAGAGTAGTTAACTCTATTTCTATGCTATTGAGATTATACTGTGAAAACTCAGTTGTTGTGTTTATGGTCAAGAATAAAAAAAGTGGTAATCATAGTAAGCATATCGATATCAAATATTTGGGCATAAGAGAACGTGTCAAGGAAAAGAAAGTGGTCATTGAGCACGTTAGCATTGAGTTCATGATTGTTGATCTTTTGACTAAATGCATGCTACTAAAGAATTTCAAGGATTATGTAATAAGAGCACATCAACATCAAATACTTGGCCATAAGAGAACATGTTAAGGAAAAGAAAGCGGTCATTGAGCACGTTAGCACTGAGTTGATGATTGCTGATTGTTTGACTAAATACATGCCACTAAAGAATTTTAAGGATCATGTAATAAGAACACATTGACATCAAATACTTGGCCATAAGAGAACGTGTTAAGAAAAAGAAAGTAGTCACTGAACACATTAACACTGAAGAATTTCAATGATCATGTAATAAGAATGAGACTTGGTTCCATAATGTAAATATTCATTTTATGTACATTTGTTAATATTAATGGAACTCTTATTCAATTGATGTTTTCTCATTAATTTTATGCGCATATTTTGTTTATTCATATATTTTGAGAAAATATTTTTAAGTAATGGACCTCGAATAAACATCAGGTTTAGTCATTAAGTTATATAGGCTTGAGATGCATAATGTATCGTGATACATGAAAGATAATACTTATTATTAGAGGACATATTGCCATGATTCATGTGTTATGTTTCTTATAAATTTGAATGATGGAATATATGGATCAAGTGTGAGAATGTTGGTTTTTTCTCTTCAAACTACTTAGCAACCAGTTGAGCAATCACTACTACAAAAATGGGTATTTAAGTCGATACGTAAAGTTGGTTTTTGGAAAAAACTACCTTATAATAAATTTAAAGTTGGTTCGGTGTAGAACCGATGCTATCCACGTAGGATGTAGCGTCGGTTCCAGGTGTCAACCGATGCTACGCTACATGGATAGCGTCAGTTGACACCTAGAACCGACGCTATCCACGTAGCATAGCGTCGATTGACACGTGGAACTGACGCTACACACGTGGATAAATTCTTTTCTCTTCTTTCTTCCCTAGACAAAAACTATTCCAAGCGTTACATAACTCTCAAAAACCCAAAACCTCCTCCACTCTTTCTCATTTTTCGACCACCTATGACTACCAATTCCAACGACGGTTAGTGGGTTTTCTTGCTCTCTAACTAATCTTTTAGATCCCCTATTTTTTTAGCAAAATACTCAAAAAAATATACCCATTTCTCACTTACAAAACACCATTTTTTCTTTCTTTCCTTCATTTACTTTTGTAAGTATTTCTATTAATTTTATGTACTTATTATTTATATTTTTTCTATTATTATGTGTTATTATTTATGTGTATAATTTTTTGTATTATATATGTATGTTTGTATTATAACATCAGGAGAAGATATGATGATCTTGAATAAAATAGAACAAAATCATGGTAATTTTTTTTTATTAATTAATATTTTATTTTTTTAAATATTTGTATTATTTGAACTATTTGCTAAACTGATTTTGGTTTTTTTCTGCTCGAATACAGGTTTTTATTTGAGTATAATAGAAAATGATTAAAAAAAATTAAAGTCGGTTCATGCGTTGAAACGACTTTAATACCCCTTTTTGTTATAGTGAGTTGGCAGAAGTTGATCCATAACTTTCATCACTACATCTCCCACATTTTGTAGCCCCTAAATGCACGTCTAATTGCTCTTTGATGGACAGAGCATTTGAAACTTACCTATAAATACATGGTTTGATCCCTAAGCCTACTTTGTGTTAAAAACTGCGAGAAAATTCAATTAATCTTTAATGAATTGTTCTCTACACCATCGTGATAATAAAGAAAAATTTAAAAGTATCAAACTAAAAACCCATTAAAATCTCGTGAAAGTAGTAAAATTTGATCAATGGTAAAAAGTATGTTTTTAATCTTTTTTTTTGTTTCTATTGTGTTTATATTTGCGTTCATATAGTTTCTTGAAGGTTGGATCGAATTATGATCAAATGAATGTCTCGTTGGATCAAACACCCTCTACTAAACTCGTTGATGATCCACCTGTTTTGAACTCCCTTATGGCCGCCATTAAGCGTTCTCAAGCCCACCAAAAAAGACAGCCCTAGAATTACCATTTGTATCATCAGCTTTCTTAGTAGTCTTCCATTTCTTGCGTCAAAGTTGAGCTTCAACACTTGATTTCGTCCATTCTTGATGACCCGTTTGTCAGTCAGGTTTTTGCTGAAGCCGGATCCGAAGCTCCGAAATTAAATTAGCCATATTACGCCATTTTCCCACATCTTTATAGTCCCGTTTCGGAGCCTCGCCTGTGTTTCTATTCAATTCCACTGAATATTCTGATCCTGCTACTCGGAGCTCCGGATTTTCTTTTTCAAGTTTTACAAGGTTGTCAACTGACGGATACGAGAACTGTCGGAGAAGGGTTTTTGTCTATAAAAGACTACTAATACATAATAGTTTAGAAATAAGCTTAATTAGGATTTAGTTTAAAAATGGTCAAAATCAAACTTACTAAACAATTTGCCAATCAATTTGTTTTTTCTAACCCCCGCTACATTTTCTCTCTCTCCTTTTTTTTTAATTAGAAGCCCATCAATCACATTTTTTAAAAAAATAAATATTTTTGTCTTTTCTTTCTCTCTCTTTCACTAATTGTCATAACCTTATTTTTTTAAAAAATATACTCATTCATCAATTTTTAATAAATAATAATTTATTTTTATTATAAATAAAATATAATTTTTTTTATATTTATATAATAAAAATATATATTTTTTATAATAAATAACTTATCAAAATTTTATAATAAAATAATTTAAAATAATAATAATAAATTATAAAATTTTAAATTATTAAAAACTTTACTAAATAGTTACAATAATTTTTATGAAAAATTATTGACATAGATTACATTGTAATAAATATCTCTAATATTATTATAACTTTAATTATTATTAAGGTAACAAATATTTATTAACAATAATTATATTTAAGTATTAAAATATAATTAATTCAGTATAATTTATATATTTTATTATATTGATAATAAAAATAATTATAATCATATTATATTATATAATATTTTTTCACAAAATGTGTGATATAATGTTCTATATTTGTATTATATCTCATAAAAAATTGGATATAGAAGCTTTACAATTTTTTTAATAATTTAATTATTTTTATGAATATTATTTTTTATATCATAATTATAATTAATATTATAATCATTTATTAAATATAATTATAATTATATTTAATAATAATAATAATAATAATAATGTATTATATTATTTAGGAATTATCAAAATATTTAGCATATTATTTTTAATATATGTATAAATTTATATTTATTTTATTGTAAAATAAATTATTTTTTATTTTTTAAAATAAAATTTTTAATATATGATATGATAAAAAAATTTATGTATTTAAAATTAATTATAAATTTATAAGATGTTAATATTTTTTTTATGTTTATAATAATTATGTTTTGTAAAATAGAACTAATATTTTTTTTTAAATAAAATTGATAAAAAAATTTGATTTTAAATTTAAGGTAATATCTTGACTATTTTTTAAAAAAATTCTAATTATTTTTATTTTTAAACTATTGTTTATAAGTTGGTTTTATAGACAAAATGCGGTAGGAGAATAGGCGAAGTTATAGGTAGGAATAAGGTGAATAATCCTCTGTTTGTTGGTGTGTGCGCATATGATGTTCTACGAAATTTCTCAGAGGTAATTGTAAACAGAAAAGAAGGTGTTTTACCAATTGGGTTATCATGGTTGAACGTGATTTGCGTCGAGAAAGATATTTCCAAGTTTATCAATAAGGATTGTGATAAAGGGTCTTTGGATTTGAGGTTTAGGGAGGTGGGTCAGTTGGTAGAGCAATGTTTAGGACCTGGATTGGTACTGAACTTCGGAGACTTGAAGGCTTTTGTTGGGGAAGGAATCAGAGGTGGTGAAGTGAGCTACGTGGTTTCCCAATTGACAAGGTTATTGGAGGTTCGTGTCGGGAAAGTATGGCTAATTGGTTCTGTAGTCAACTATGAGAGCTATTTGAAATTTGTTAGCAGATTTCCAACTATTGAGAAAGATTAGGATTTGCAGCTTCTTCCTATTACATCTCTCAGGTCTTCCATTGCTGCTTCATATCCCAGGTCTAGGTAAGTCTCCTGAATTTAATTTTTGCCGTTTCCTATTTTCCATGCTATTGCTGAATCTTTCTATTATTGATTTAATGTTCCATATCATTGTCAAAGAACGTAATTTCTTGTTGTGCTTTTTTTTCCCCTCATGGTTTGCTTCTAGTTAATATTTTATTATGAAATTGTACCATCTTGGTTTTGTTTATACTGTCAGAATGACTTGTTCTAATATTTTCCCAATTTTTTGTCGGCATAGGGACACTGTTTTTCATGCTCTTGTTTGCTTGTGAATTTAATACTCTGATACCTTTTTGTTGCAGACTGTTGTGGTATCTGGGATATCTAATGAAATGCTTCATTATTCTGTGTATAGTAGCCACTCAATACTTATATTTGAACTGGTTAATGTCAAATTGTGTTACTCAATTGTAGAGAAGCAATGGAGAAAAGTGTTTATTTAATTGTTTTTAACATGTTAGTAAGCAGGTACACAGTTACATTTGTTCCCATTACTAGGTAAGTATCTTTCCACTTTCTCTTTTTTACTTTCTCTATCTTCAGTGCTTGATGCCATTGGTTTTGTTGTGATTGATTTTATGCTTATTATTGTTGTCTGCTTGAAATGCGATATTTTAACTAACACAGCACCTTGAGTATAACTTATTTGTTCAGTGTTATATGATTAACATGATAAGCTTGTCTTATCAGGAGTTATCTTCTTACTGCTATTGCACATCAATGTCTATTCATCTTGTTTCTTGCATTTGTTTAATGGCCATGTTACAATTTCAGCTTGATGGAGTCACTTGTTCCATTTGGTGGATTCTTTTCAGCAACTTCTGACATGAAGTTCCCTTTGAGTGGTTCCTTTCAAAGTATGTCCTGCTGTCATGAGCGCAATGAGAGTTGTAGAAAAGATATACCTGCTACTTCGAAGGGAAATTGTACTACTTCATTTGCAGAACGGTACCAATCTGGCTTGCCTTCTTTGTGTGAGATGACAGCATTTAGCTCCACAAGGGGTTGGATGTAAAGGTTTGTAACATAATTTTTCTTAACATATACATTTCGTCTCAGATTGACAAGATAGCTTCACGTTTAGGATGGTTAGGGGGAGAAAAACAACCATTAGAATTGTATTCATAAACCATTTATTGCAAAACTATCTCTTTATGTTCCTCTCATTAAATTAAAATTTTTGTGCGTACACCTCTATTCAGCTGCAAACCGAAAAGAGTCTAAGCTAATTTATTTCTGCACTAGAGCTTTTTTGTTGTAATGTCCATTCATTGAAAGAAAAAATGAAAGGATTTTCATCAAAGCATGTTGGATAATTTATATGTTCTTTAATTAGAGAAAAGTGTAATAGACGTTCTCTAGATTATGTTATTTGTGTCATTTTGTTTCCTAGATTATAAATAGTGTCATTTAATCCTTTAATTTTGAAAAAATGGATCAATTAAGGAAAAAATATATTATTTTAATATTTTATATATTAAAATATTACTTTTTCAAAGTAATATTTTACTTAAAATCATTAAATAATGGGACTTGTCCTTAATTAGTCCCTTTTTCTACAACAATGGGATCTAAGTGACACAATTTTTACTCTAAGTGATCAAACAACACTAATGGTCTAATATAAGGGATCTATACGACCCCAGTCCCTCTTTCTTCTGATAAAAAATATTGTAGTTATGTTACTTTTATGTGTAAGCCCTCTTTCTTTTGATAAAAAATATTGTAGTTATGTTACTTTTATGTGTGAAAACCAGTTTGTACCTCTTCATTACAGACCAAAGATGATTGAGTGGTATTGAATTCCAAAGTTACAGGATTGTAAGAGAAATGGGATAGTCAGTGCCAGCTTCTTCATGAAACCCAACCAGCATCTGGAGCAAATTTGTCTCCAAATTTTGTCATCTTTCAGTCTTTCAAAGACAACAAAGGCAACGAGGATAACTTGAGTAGCAAAACTTGGAATATGGATGTTTCTTCATATGTGACCAAGTGCTTGAATGTCATTTCTTCCATGCCTATAGGAGTGGAAAAGAGTTCTACATCCCTAAAGATCAATACATTTTTTGTGGTCTTCTTTTAGCTACTCCGTTATGATTCGGAGAGCCTGGCAAACTGTATTGGGCAACAACCCCATTCTCTTGAAGAAACCTCACAAATGGATCACTAGTTTGTCCACTCTTAGTGTATCTACCATAGTATTCTCAACCTTCATATGATCTCACGATCTTAATTTGTTTGCCGCATTGTTTCTCTATTTTAGTTTTAAACACCTTAAAAACATCTAATGCTTCATTCTTACTGTTAAGCAAATAGAGATACATGTATTGTGAGTAATCATCTATGAAAGAGATGAAGTACTAATCATGGTACACATCTATATCTGGACTACAAATGTCTGAACTCCTATTGACACCTTTCAGTTTGTTTTGAGATTTTTCTTTCCCACTAGTGAGTCGTGTTTGCCAAAGCCTTATCTGAAGTGATGAACTAATCATCAATGGCCTTTAGTAGGTTATGAACATTGTTATGTTGATCAACAGAACCACGAATACCAGCAGAAATCTTAGTCTTTAATGAACATCATGTTAAGGCGATTAGATCGCTTCCATTGTTCATAAAGCGTGATATTCACTATAATGTTGGTTTAAGTGATTTTAGGTGGTTTGTTTTTTCTAATAACATAATCAATATCTATCCACCTTAGATGAAGGAAAATTCTTTCCTTACATATTTTATAATTATCCTCTTGGAGCTCTGGAATATCACATTTTGTATCGGAGTAATTAATAGGTTGAATTGTTTCAATAAATTAAATATACATGCTTATGTTACTAAATTTGAAGTAAAATATGACATGTTCTACCAATGTAAAATCATGGAAAAATATAAATCTAGTGACATAAAACTTGTCTATGATTCCAATGAATTTTTGATTTGATAGTCTCACTGTTTTCTAACACTTCTTCTATGTGTTTTGATGGTGTATATGAATGAATCAGTGAGTAGTGGAAGGAACTGATGACTTTATAAAGGTTCTCCCATCAAGAACCTCATATGTTTCGTAACTAATGTACGGTTATGAAATTGAACCATCACCACCGTCCATCGTTGCACCATAAAATGTTACAAATTTGTCTCCAACTTTTGTCGGCTTTGAGTCTTTCAAAGACAACAAAGGCAATGAGGTTAACTTGAGCAACAAAACTGGAAATATGGATGTTTCTTCAGATGTGAGCAAGTGCTTGAATGTCATTTCTTCCATGCCCACAAGTGTGGAAAAAATTCTACATCCCCAAAGAACAACTCATTTTTTGTGGTCTCTGAAGTGAAGAATTGGACCTCCTTATCAAAGATATTGGGAAAACCTTCAAAGGTAGTGGACCTTGACTCAAGTCGTGTTAGGTCTTCTACTTTCAGTTTTTCAAGCTTAAGTGATGGTTATGGTCTTTAGTCATCCCCTGCATCTGTGAATTCTTTTACCACAGATTTAGGATTAGGACTATCCTCCAAGGATTTTAATATGCTGAATAAACTTCAATCTCAAAGCTATACTGAGCTTCAATAGGACAAGTACAACTCAAGTGGCTTTCGTGCAAATGCCGAGTTAGTCAATGGATGCATCTTTAACCATACAATAAAATCATCACTCACATCAAGTCCTCAATATCATAGGAAGGTTGTGTTAGGCACAACAGGAAAAAAATAAAATGAATTCAACAGAGTAGAATAATGACACTGGAAATTTAACGTGGTTCACCCTTTAATTTGGGCTAAGTCTACGGAACAAATTCTGAAAAATATTTCTTCCACTAATAAAATTAATGGGTATAAAGTGAGAGGCAATATAATAAATTGAGATAAACCCAAAATAATGTCACACAAGTGTTTCCCAAACTCATTATTTTGTCACTCCCATTTTAGAAAAATATCTCAATATTTTCCTAAGATATTATCTCTCACTTTCTTACACAACACTATTTTTCTTCAAATGAGATTGTTCCTTTGGCTTTGCTTTACTTCTCTTCTTGTTTTGGTGTGTTGATCTATCTATAAGGCAAAGACATTACCTATCAATGTTAGATGTATCTGTCAAATGTGGTTGCACCTAACATTTTTATTTTTTTTCTCTTCAATGTGGGAGGGACTTACAAATCTCTCCCTCCCAACTACATAGAGGGCTCTACCAATCCAATAACTAAACAACAATATTCAAAATTTTGTCTTGGGAGAATTTTCGTCAACATGTCTGATCCATTATGGATCTTCTCAAGTTGCAATAGCTTTTTCTCCATTACATCCCTAATCCAGTGATATCTCACATCAATATGTTTTGATCTCGAATGAAAAAAGGCATTCTTTCCAAGATGGATAACACTCTGACTATCACAAAATAATTGATAACTATCTTGTTGCAATCCAAGTTCTTTCAAGAACTTTTTCATCCATAGCAACTCTTTACATGCTTCCGTTGCTGCTATAAACTCTACTTCGGTAGTGGACAGTGTAACACATTTTTATAACTTTAACTACCATGATATAACTCCCCCTACAAATGTAATTAGGTAACATGAAGTGTATCTTCTAGAATCCACATCACTAGCCATATCTACATCTGTGTATCCAACTAACACAGGTTTGTCATTTCCAAAATATAGGTATATTTTGGAATAACCTCAAAGATACCTGAAAATCCATTTTACTACAACCCAATTTTCCTTTCTGGGATTTGAAAGGAATCTACCCACAATTCTAACTGCATGAGTGATATATGGCCGTGTACAAACCGTGGCATACATTAGACTTCCAACTGCTGAAGCATATGGAACCTCTTCCATCTCTTCCTTCTCTTTTTTTGTAGGACTCTGCTTAGAACTCAGCTTAAAGTGATTAGCAAGAGGACAACTAATCGTTTTAGCCTTATCCATATGAAATCTCTAAAGTACTTTCTCAATGTACTTTTCCTGTGATAACCATAATTTCTTGGCAGCTGTGTCTTTAATAATAGTCGTGCCAAGAATCTGTTTTGCTGGCCCCAAGTCTTTCATGGCAAAAGACTTACTCAACTGCATTTTCAAGTTGTTGATTCTAGAAATATTTTGGCCAACAATCAACATATCATCCACTTAGAGCAAAAGAATAATGAAATCACCATCAAAGAATTTCTACACAAAAATACAATGATCTGAAATAGTCTTTTTGTAGCCTTGCTTCCCTATAACAGACTCAAACTTTTTGTACCATTGTCTTGGTGCCTGTTTTAAGCCGTAGAGACTTTTCTTCAATTTGCAAACATAATCTTTTCCTTTTTACTGAGAACCCTCTAGCTGTTCCATGTATATCTCTTCTTCCAAGTCACCATGTAGGAAGGCAATTTTGACATTCATTTGCTCAACCTTCAAGTCAAGACTTGTTGCTAACCCTAGCATAATAGGATGGATGTCATTTTTACAACTGGAGAGAAAATCTCGTTAAAGTCAACATTTTTTCTTTGGTTGAATCTTTTAACAACCAGTCTGGCTTTGTATCGTGGACTGGAACTGTGTCCTTCATTCTTCACCCTGAACACCCATTTATTTTTAAAGGCCTTCTTTCCTTTGGGCAACTTCATTAGCTCAAAGGTTTTGTTCTCATGTAAGGACTTTATCTCATCTTGCATGGTTTCAATCCTTTTTTGTTTGGATTCGTCATCCATGGCCTCTTCATAACTCTCAGGTTCTCCCCATCAGTGAAAGTTACATATTCATCTGAAGGATATGAGATAAAGGGTTGTATCACCCTATCACTTCTTCTCAGTGGAACAGGAGAAGCCGCAGGTGTTGGTACTGGATAATGAACATCATCATTTCCCTCATCTTCAGAACCAACTTCTATGGGTGCATCATCTTCATCAGGTGGATAAACCTGGTCTTCATCTCCAACTTGTCTTGGCACTAATGTTGAAGGAAATAATTTCAAATCTGATGAGTTACCATTGGAATTAGGAATATCTTTCTTCATTTTGATAATATCTTCAATGGTCTCATCTTCAACAAATACAGCATCACGACTCCTGACAAGTCTCTTTACAACCGGATCGTAAAATCTATAGCCAAATTGATCTTGACTATAGCCAATAAAAATACACTCTCTTGTTTTGGCATCAAGTTTGGATCTCTCATCCTTGAAGATATGAACAAATGCTTTGCAACCAAACACTCGTAGATGATCATAAGAAACATCTTTTCCTAACCACACTTTATCTAGAACATCCATCTTAAGAGGAGTATAGGGTGAAAGATTCAACACATGTGCAACTGTGAGTATGGTTTCACCCCCAAAAAGTTTTAGGCAACTTTTCATGTGAGAGTAGACATCTAACTCTCTCCATCAAAGTTCTATTCATCCTCTCAGCTAAGCCATTCAACTGCGGTGTCTTTGGAGGTGTCATCTGATGTCGAATACCATGCTTTTTGCAATAAGCATGGAAAGGTTCTGTGTATTCTCCATCATTGTATGTCCGGATGCACTTTAGCTTCTTTCCAGTCTGTCTCTCAATTGAGGCATGAAATTCTTTGAAGACATCTAGCACCTGATCCTTTGTCTTTAGAAGATATACCTACGTCTTCCTTGAATGATCATCAATGAAAGTCGCAAAGTATTGAGCACCACCAAGTGACTTTGGAATCAGTCCACACAAATCTGAATGAATCATATCTAAATTATTATTCATTCTGAAAGAAGGGAAACTCTTAAAAGCAACCCTGTTTTGCTTTCCTACTAGACAATGAACACATTTCTCCAAATATACTTCATCCATTCCGGACAATATCTTCTTTTTGGCTAGACTTGTCAAACTTTTTTCACCTATGTGACTAAGTCTCTTATGCCATAACTCAGTTGCACTGTCTTTCTCTATGGCATTTACTATATCGATGGAGAACTTTGCTTGCATTATATACAGAGGTGTATGCTTCTCACCTCTAGCCACTACTAAGGAGCCTTTTGTAAGTTTCCATTTGTCATAAATGAAGGAGTTGTAATATCCTTCGTTTGCAAGTTTGCGAACAAAGATCAAATTTAGGCGTATATCTGGAATATGTCTGACATTCTTCAGAAATAGTCTGGCTCCGTTCTCTATTTCCAAGCAAACATCTCTTTTGCCTACAACCTTTGACAAGCCTTCATTTCCCATTCTAAGAATACCAAAACTTCCAGGTGTGTATGATGAGAAAAATTCTCTACGCGATGTAGCCTGAATTGTAGCACCACTATCAATCACCCAGCTGGTCTCGTGTGATACAAGATTGACAAAATCTTCATCATAAACGATATTGAATTCGTCTATGGTATTTGTTTGCTCATCATCACTGTTGTCGCCTTTTTTCATTACTTTGCCTTTGTTCGTTTCTTGTTCCTTCTTGAACACCCGACAAAATTTCTTAATGTGATCATTCTTCTTGAGTGATGGCATTCAACATTGGAAAGTTTGTTTAATTTTCCTTTGCTCTTGCTTCTGGGTTTTTGTTCTATGTACAATCTCCTTCCTCTGAACTCTGTGATAAGGGCTTGTGCTTCTGAATCTCTTTCTTTCTTTTGTTTCTCATATGAGAACAAGGCTTCTACAACAACTTCAAACTCTATTTTGTCTTTTGTATAAGTCAGAGTTGTGATATGATTATATGATGAGGGTAGTGATGCCAACAACATCACAGCTTTCTATTCATCGCTGAAACTCACATTAAATTTTGCTAAGTGAGAAAATTTGTTGTTGAAATCGCTAACATGCTGCTTCATGCTCACATTATCTTCCTTCCTCATCTGATATAGCTCCTTCCACAAATAAAATTTATTGGTAAGGTTCTTTGACATGTACACGTTTTCTAGAGTCTTTCATGTTTCTTTAGCAGTCTTGCAATTTTTTTATTCAATATTTTGCAAGACATTGTCTGAGAGATTTAGACGGATTGTACTAGTTGCAATCACATCTATTTCCTCCCACTGTTCCTCAGTGACAGTTGTTATCTTCTTTTCTTTTCCAAACAATGCCTTATGGACCTTCTGTTGAATGAGAATATCCTCTATCCTCCTTTGCCATAAAGAGAAATTATTATTACCATTAAATTTCTCAATATCTACCTTTTGGTTTGACATTTTTTTCGTTGTGTTTCTTTTTCTGTAAATAAATAAACCCTGGACCTAATAAAATCTTTTCTGATGTGGCAGATCAGTCTATGCTGCAACCACAGAGCATATTAAGAATTTTACCAGACCAGCTCTGATACCAATTGTTGGGCACAACAGGAAAAAAATAAAATAAATCCAACAAAGTAGAATAATGACATCGGAAATTTAACGTGGTTCACCATTTAATTCGGATAAGTCTACGAGACAAATTTCGAAAAATATTTTTTCCACTAATAAAATTAATGGGTACAAAGTGAGAGGCAATATAATAAATTGAGATAAACCCAAAATAGTGTCACACAAGTGTTTTCCAAACTCACTATTTTGTCACTCTCTTTTTAGAAAAATATCCTAATATTTTCTTAAGATATTCTCTCATTTTCTTACACAACACTATTTTTCTTCAAAGGAGATTGTTCCTTTGGCATTGCTTTACTTCTCTTCTTGTTTTGGTGTGTTGATCTATCTATAAGGCAAAGACATTGCCTATTTATAGGCAAAATTGCCTATCAATATTAGATGCATTTGTCAAATGTGGTTGCACCTACCAATTGTGGTTGCACCTACCATTTATGGTTGTACTTAACATTTTTATTTTCTTACTCTTCATAGGAGAGACTTACAGGTTGATCCAACAGACATCAAGATACTTTTCAGAGTTATCTTTGACAGGGTTTGTTGGCAACAAGATGTTGTGAGTCTTATTAGACTGACAGTGGCACATTGGCAAGAAAAAAGAAAAAAAAATGCCAAGGACTAGGTCAGAGAAGGGATTTGTTGATGAATTTCGCCGGACCTGATCAATGTGGAAAGAAGAAAATTGATGTTGCACTTGTTGAGATATTATATGGAAATCGGGAAAACTTCATATGTGTTGATTGTTGGAGATTGTTATAAAGCTCCTTAATTTAAGGAGCAAATTAAGGAACAAAACATGGAGCAAAACAAGGAGTAAAACATGAAGCAAAATAAGAAGCTTAATTCAAGGCGCAATTCAAGAAACTATTAATTTAAGGAGTAATTTAAGGAGTGAATTTTCTTATAAATAGATATGTAATTGTAATGAATTAACCATCCAAAGTGTTCATTCCAATTGAGAGAAAAACTTTTGTGAGAGAAAATTGAGAGTAATTTTCTTGGGTGTAATTGAGTTGTGGGTTGTGAGTTGTGAGTTGTGAGTGTTGTAAACACCTCGTGTAATTCCTCTTCTTTTAGTAAAAATATTTGCAGTAGGTCCGGAGACGTAAGGAAGATTGACCGAACTCCGTTATCAAATTTATGTGTTATTGTCTATTTTGTTTTTCTTATAAATCTGACTTATCGAGAATTTGCGTAATTTTCCAACAACTAGTATCAAAGCTTTTGGTGGTGATTTCTCTCAATTTCCTACAAGGTTACTATTTACATAAATAGTGAATTACATGAATAGTGAAATTTTGTCGACCATATTTGTTGGTTTGCAGAAATAGTCAGAAATGATCCGGAGGAAGTCAGATTTGAGTGGGAGCAATGACCGTAGATAAAGGAAGGGTGAAACTCGAGAAATTTGATGTCACAGATTTTGGGTTTTGGAAAATACAGATAGAGGATTATTTGTATCAAAGAAATCTATATCAACCTCTCTAAGGGAAGAAGCCAAAGGCTATGAAGGAAGAAGATTGAAATCTTCTAGACAGACAAGCCTTCGGAGTTATTCGATTGACGCTATCCCGTAATGTTGATTTTAACATAACAAAGGAAAAGACTATGACGGGTCTTATGGAAGCTCTCTCCAATATGTATGAGAAGTCATCAGCCTCAAACAAAGTGCACTTGATGAGGCCTTTGTTCAATTTGCGGATGACGGAAGACGCATCAGTAGCTCAACATCTCAATGAAATTAACACAGTCACAATCCAGTTGAGTTTAGTGGAAATTGAATTTGATGAAGAAGTATGAGCATTGATACTTTTGTCTTCTTTACCAGAAAGCTGGAATGCTACTGTCACGGTTGTGAGTAGCTTGTCAGGAAGCAATAAGTTGAAATTTGACGATGTTCGTGATCTGGTTCTCAGTGAAGAGATCCGACGTAGAGAGTCAGGTGAATCGTTAACTTCTTCAGTTTTGCATACAGAGTCAAGAGGAAGAAATTCAACGAAAGGGAATGGACGTGGCAGAACAGACTACCGAGGTAGATCAAAGGACAGGATGTCCAAATCTAGGAATCCTAATAATTCCCATAGCTCAAAGACTATCGAGTATTGGAATTGTTGAAGAATCGAGCACTAAAAAAATCAATGCAAGAGTGCACTGAAGGACAAACAAGTGAAGGCAGAGGCAAATGTTACTTCCACCTCAGGGGGAGATGATGCATTGATATGCTCTTTGGAGAGCAAAGAAGAATCTTAGGTGTTAGGCTCTGGAGCATCGTTTCATGCTACTTCACAGAAAGAATGCTTCGAGAAATATGTTCCCGGAAACCTTGGAAAGGTATATCTTGGTGATGACCAACCATGTGCTATTATTGGCAAAGGTGTAGTGAAGATTAAGTTGAACGAGTCTGTTTGAGAGCTGAAGGATGTCAGGCATATTCCCGACTTAAGAAGGAACTTAATCTCAGTAGTCAATTGACCAGTGAAGGCTACAGTACGATCTTCCATGGTGATGATTGGAAGATTTCAAAGGGAGCAATGACAGTTGCTTGAGGCAAGAAGAGTGGCACTCTTTACATGACGGTAGGAGCACCTTGTTCAATTGCGGTTGCAGCAAGCAATGAAACATCAAATTTGTGGCACTAGAGACTAGGCCACATGAGTGAGAAGGGGATGAAGATTATACACTCAAAAGGAAAACTTCCAGAGTCTGCGGAGATAGACATGTGCGAAGATTGCATACTTGGAAAGCAAAAGAGAGTCAGCTTTCAGACAAGTTGCAGAACCCCAAGGAAGGAAAGGTTAGAGCTTATTCACTCTGATGTTTGGAGACCAACGACCGTCTCATCCATTGGTAGGAAACACTACTTTGTGACTTTCATCGATGATCACTCTCGGAAGGTATGTGTTTACTTTCTAAAGCATAGGTTTGAAGTATTTGAGGCTTTCAAAAAATGGAAAGCTATGGTGGAAAATGAGACGGGTTTGAAGATAAAAAAAGTTCAGAAC